>OU744806.1:27955438-28704583 GCA_916614155.1 Mesoligia furuncula | reverse complement strand
TCAGTTTCAGGCAGAGGCAGCGGGATTTTCTTAGGCCGCGGACGATCGCGTTGTAAACTCTGGTGGGACTCGTCGCGGCGACGGACATCATCGGCTAGATCCCGATCTCCGAAATGTACGTTTTGATAATGATTTGCGGGAAGTCTCTGCGACTTCTGCTGAGCTGGCCTTCTCTGCTGTTTCTTATTTTGCCAGAACTGGTCGACAGCGGTACCAAACTGCCGCACGGCTTCCTCGCGGTCGCGGGACTCCTGCACATCCTCGTAGTCATCGTCGTCGTCCTGCTGTTGTTGCGCAGTGTCGTCGTCATAAGCCAGGTAATCCTCATCGGCGTTATTAGCTCGCTGTGCGTTGAACTGTTTGGCGTCGACTGTGTCAACTCGACGCGCCACTCCGTTTCTGACAACGAATGCGTCGACGTACACTCGCGGCTGGCGCGGTTCGGTTTGCGGAAGTTTCGCCGCACGAGGTTCGATAGCGATCGGCACAAACTGCTCCTGATTATCGAGTTCGGCTTGCTCGGACTCGGCGTATGCCTCAGCGGCCGGTGCTTGCGTCGCCGGGGTGACCGGGGCACGGTTAAAGTCAAAGTTCAGTCTGAGGTTGGAGGTGATCCTCTCGAGGTTGTCGGCTTTGGGCGGTGGAGGAGGTGGTGGAGGAGGAGCACAGGGCGCGGGGGTGGCCGGGTTCGCGCGCGGCTGCGCACATGGAGGCGGCGGCGGCGGGGGGGCCGGCCTGGGCTTGGGGCGCGGCGCAGCTATCGGTCTTGGGCAAGGTGGCACTGCTTTGGGCTGCGGTGGCGGTGGTGGTGGCGGCGGTTTCACAGCTCTGCAGGGCGGGGGGCCGACTGCGCGCGGCTGGCCGCACGGTGGCGGGGCAGGCGCTGGGGCCGGCGGCGGGGCGGGCGCGGCCCCGGCCAGCGGTGCGTCTATACCGGGCACCGGTGCCAGCGGCGGCGGGAAGGCAGCCTGCGGGGGCTTCCTCGCCACGTTATACCCGAGCACGTCGGCTAGTCCTCTGAACACTATGTCTCCGAACGTCCGTTTCTTCCGCACAACTTCCTCGGGATTACCGTCCAGTTCGAGGACAGTGCCGTTAACATCGCGCAGCACGAGCGTGCCGTTCTCGTTGTCGACGACGATGGTGTCATTACTGATGAGTGTGTCGATGGACTCGTCTGCTATGACTTGCGGTGGTTCGTTGGCTGCGACTGTTGCCAGCAGCAGCAACAGCAGCGGAGGCGCTCGGCGCATGGCGGGTGTGTGAGTGTCGCGCGGGAGGGCGGCGCGCTCGGTTTTGTCGCGCTGGGACTTGCTCAAGCGTCGCCACGGTCCACCGCGTACACTTTGTGTCAGACATTGATATATTTATGAATCGCTGGGGACACGGGGGGGGGTCTTGGTTCACACTCAGTTAATTAACTCAAACTTATTATATCTGTTTGACTTTTTAACTTTTATCTCATTTTATAACAAGTTATTGTGTTTGTCTCAAAACCAATTAGTTATACAGTAACGCAATCCATTCCGTCTCAGGTTAAATATTTAATTTTCTAGATGCTCTGTTTTGTCGTTGAAACAATATTGAACTTCACTTCACTTAAATACCAACATGTTTTATTTCAAGAAAAGCCTGAAAACGGTACCTAATGCCTTTACTCTGAAAATATATGTAAATCGATTCGTTCTGTTGTAAGTAGGTAGTTAATTAAGTGTTCAGTATGTCTAGAGATCCAAACGGGGTTCAGGATGGTTGTGCATCTTTAGAATAAGGAAGTACCTAGGTAAACGTTTTATTCTAACTCTTGAATTCTTGTCATCGACAAGTCTCTAAAACCAGCCTTGAGGCAAGTTAAGCAAATTCGTCGCGAATATTATTTACGGAATTGACCTATAGGTGTCAAAGTCAACTGAAATTTCAATGTGAAACATAGCTACCCATGGCGGTCTTGAAAACAATCTATAAGTTAGTACTACGTTGATTTAGAAAGAAACAAAGAAGAAAAATGTTTATGGCACAGTTAGGTTAACTAGGATACAATTAAAAGATAGGATTAATATATTAGTGTCAGGCTTAGCTAACTCCCATTTAGCGTTTTGTATCTAGCGCATTGCAGAAAGCATAAACAATTGCATACTGCGTCGGTGCCTGAGAGTCGCGTCTGTGCTTGGTCTAGTGGTGGCAAGCGGGACCGCTGAACGTAGGGACCTGAGTTGGATTCCGAATGTTTCTCAGTAGTAGCCCGGAATCAGGATATATTTATTTTATTAATTTGGGACAAAAAAAAAAAACAACAGCGACCATGTTAAAGAAAATGCTGACAATCTTTAACACACTTCCCCCAAACAATTGTCCTCGCATTAGGTACTAAAATAATTAAAGGAAGTGAAGGACTGATTCGTGCCCAGCTTATGGTATGTAATAGGTGCGACCACTATTACCTACATGGGATGATGGGACCTAAACATAGCCAGCGCAAGGTCTCCTGTCCCTTCGGAGAAAGCGTGATGTTCTGTTATTGTTTTAGAATTCCAAGAACATCACATCAATGGTGTCATTAGGCCTTAACATGGTCCGACGTCTATCTGCATAATTACAGAATCTAATTGGTAGATACATTTCGCCACATCGCACTTGTGGCTTGCTCCGGCACCAGTAAAAGTAACTTACAAATTGTTATATTACGAAAGCCATGGTAAACAGAAACACAATTAATATAACAAAAACCACATGAAAAAGTGAATGTCAATATAATAGCGATTGCGGTCAGCTCCGTTAATTGCTGGTACCTACCTACCTATCTACTATTGGGTCAATGAGACGGTGTGATACGATTATGATACTGATCGCTATGCTAATGTTTATGTCTACGCGCTAGGGCGCTAGATATTTTCCAGTAACATATTATGTAACGTAGGTACTTGCAAGTTTTAGGTGTGGTGATATGACTCCTAAACTCACTCGCCTGCGGCTAAAAGTCTGTGATTCGGTTTACATGGTGATTTATTACGGATAAAGGACTTACAATCGCAGTTTTTGTCTCTACAGCGCCAGACACCGCTGTTCATAGGTAAATTTGATGTTATGATACATTACCTACTTACTTATATTAAATTGATAAAAAAAAACACTTAAACACGTCAAAATTAAATTGACGTTTTAAAACTAGATGAGGTCGGTGTTTCCCGTCTGCTCTGAGAAGACCGAAACAAACTCCGAGATTAAACTTTTTTAAAGTCCAGACATAATCTTGATCAGGTCATAATGAGGACCATGCAGATTAATAGGTTTTAAGAGATGGTCTTTTGAAGAAAGAACCCCATACACATTTGAGTGAACCTGTACAGTCGGTGCACGCATTTGTCAGTAATCATGTAGCTTAACTCGGAACTTAAGGAGCTCAACGGCTCTATAAACAATACCAAGAAAGCACATTCGGGTAAGCCGTGTTAAGTAGGTAGGTACTGCAAACTGCCGGATTATCAATTAATCTAATAGAGAATTAAAAAACCCGACTGCGAAACTGAAAAGCTACAAACAAGCCCATTTTAAATTAAATAAAAGTTGGAAGCAGGCGGGACCCATTTGAATTTGAAAATATAATAAAAATGGTACCTATGGGTCCCGCCTGCTTCCAACTTTTATTTAATTTAAAATGGGCTTGTTTGTAGCTTTTCAGTTTCGCAGTCGGGTTTTTTTTTATTTTTCAAATAACTTTTTTTATTTCCAGCTTTTTAGTTCACAAATGTGAAAGATTTCGCAAACGATGTAGTTCTTAGTCCGTGTTTTTTACGATTAGTCACTTCGAATTACTTTTAACCATATAAGTTATATATATTTTTGTAATCACCTTTTAAAATCCTTTATTTTGATACCCCACTCGATAGGTTTCGAGAAAAAAAAATTTTTTTGAAGACATTGCGCCAAAAATCGACCATTTTTTTTTCAATTTTGATATTCCCAGTGTCACTTTCACAATTAAGACGAATCTAACGACACCTCTCAAGCTGAAATCGATCAAGCCTTTTAGGCTACAGAGCGTGCCAAAGAAATATACATGCATACATACATACATACACTCGAAAAACATAACCCTCCTTCTGACGCAGTCGGGTAAAAACAAAATGAACCACATAGTCCTCACATTTGAATAAAGTCACTTACATTTGACTCTGCTGGATCTCCGAGACCATTAAGGGCCTAAGGGGGAAGCGCCAGGGTAGCCATGCAGCGATATTAAAATTTTGTTACGATTTTTGCAATTTGCAGGTCATTCAATACTTACAATTGATTGATATTTCTGGAAATCACGGAGGCGTGGCGCGTGCCGCGGGCGGTAAGCACCGTTGTTATATGAGAAAATTGCCTAGCAACGGACCCATGTCAAAAAATGCATTAGTGATGCGTTGCGCTGAGATATATGGATATCGATAATTGTTAGTTTTTCTAAATACGAAATTATATTAAGAACCAATTTTACAAGAATTAATACATTTTATTTCAGTTTCCCGAAAGATCCAGAAATGAAAAATAAATGGATAGATGCAACTGAACACAGGGAAAATAATTGGTTTGCCTCAAACCAAAGTGTACTTTGTTCTTTACACTTTAAAGAGGATTGTTTTAATCCGTCCGCAAAAAGACACATGCTTTTTATGTGGGCTGTACCTACACTCAAATTAAGATACAGTAGGTATATATGAAACCATAAGTTAACTATTATTAGTACAGCCACGTGCAAAAATATAATGCATGTTTACTTGATAATAAAAACAAGAGATAGGAATTTAAGTTTAATTTAAGTTAATTATTTTTAATTTAAGTTTTTTTTATGGTAGAATACGTATTTTCGTACATTTTTATCTTTTTAAAGGGGATTGAAGATGTTCATATCTGTATATCGTCCTATCAGGCCTATCTATATAATTCGATAATTATAATATGTACCTATTGCAGCATTAACAAATCCTGCATTATTTTTTTTGTCATCAAGCCTTCTTGGAATTGATATTCAACCTCGTTTTTAATACAGGCCATGTATTACTTAGTTTTTTTCATATTACGAATCGTTGATACGTCAGATGGCATTTTTTATGGTGCTAAACTTGACTTGAAAGAAATCTGTTGACGTGAAAGATTATATTTTTTTCTTCTCGATCTGAACGCCTAAATCTCTGATTTTTATGTATCTGAAAGTGTTTTTGTATTATCTTGGTTCCTCGCTAGAAGACATTTTTTAAAGAGTCTCCACTGCTGATGGAAATTTAAAAGTTCTTTATCGCCTTTATTGATTAAGGCCCGAACTCAAGAGCAAGCCGATACACTCGGCTCCACCCCGGCACCCAGTCGCTTGCCAATAAGTTATCCATCCTGAAATTCCCCGGAGCAACAGCCGATTCGTAGGTACCGAATACGGAATAGCAGAGCCGTGCTGAGCCAGATTTGCTGGTCGTGTTCGCCAACGGACAGGAGCCTGCTTTAAACAGATATTTTTATTTCTCCCCTATTCTTGTATTACCTTGTATGTTGTAGATAGTTAATTTTTTTTTTATTTTAACTGAAATACGGCGGGTGTGATACCTTACCTATTTTTGCGGAACTTTTTAAGCACGCGTACGGATTAAAAATTGATTGCAATCACGTTTTAAATTCGTCGCGTTTTTCAAATTTTAATTTTTTATGGTACAATCCCTAGGTATTCCTTCCAATTTTCACGTCACGGTTTCCCAAATATTTTGTCATCATTTTTTACCTGTACCTATATTATTTTCTTTTTTTATAATCAATATTTGGATTTTTAAAGACAAATTAAACGTATTAGTTAGCGAAAAGTGTTTCTTTCCGTCTATTTTCGCTACAAAATGGCGCCCGAACAGGGACTCACCTGTACGTATTTGTTTTTTTGGTGCAGATGGTTTGCTAGTTTCAATTTCGATTTCTTATCTTATCGTCTTGATATTTAGGCTAAGTTAGTTTATTTCTTACAGGGTTCTTATACCTCTGAATATTTTTTTCTTTCCTCTTCCTCACCTAATCCTTTTTTTTTTTTTTTTTCTTTTACAACTGGTACAAAGTATTCGGTCCACAATAACCTTCGAATGGGGAGGCGAGTGTCTAACAGTGAATGTCTTCCGGCTGAAATGATGAATGAAGAACCTTAGAATAAATTAAATACCATCATAAAAAAAAAAAAAAGGATTAGGTGAGGAAGAGGAAAGAAAAAAATATTCAGAGGTATAAGAACCCTGTAAGAAATAAACTAACTTAGCCTAAATATCAAGACGATAAGATAAGAAATCGAAATTAAACCTAAATAAACGACATCGAAGTGCAGCTGATACTGAATAAATACGAATTCCGGACTTCAATCTAAACGTTATCAGTGCAAACTCCAGACGCGTTGACTAAATCTAGAAAGAAAGTAAGAAAACTAAAAACTAATAAGACTAGCCTAACTTAAAAGCTAAAGACTTAATAAGACCTAAGTAAAAAAGGATCCCAATGAAATATAACTCAAGGGCAAAAGTAACGACAAAAGTTAAATTAACGACTAAGTCGGAGAAAGGACTAATGAAAGAGACTACATAAAACAACCAAAGAACTTAAGTCAAACAAAAGACTTGAAATCAAAAAAAGAACCTTAAATCTAATATAGAACTAAAGCCGAACAAAGGACTGTTAGTCAAAGAACTTCGAAGAAATAAGAAGCTTATGCTTGCTTCTTATAAATAGAAAGAGGGTAGGTAATCAATAATAGCAATGATAAACAAAAGAAGGGAAAAAGAAAATTGTTAACCGTATAATTATTGTGATTTATCGATAAGAGTACATCGACAATGTCTCAGCACTAAACTAAATTATCGATACGTGTTAATCGTCCGTATCCCAACACTAAGTGCTGTCATTATGTCATTATGGGAATGACAGTCGCAACGACATCTACGGAAAAACGGAACTTATAAGCATTGACATAACAGAGAAGTTGTAAACAAGTAGTTTCAATTAGGAACAACTAGATGATGTTTTTATTAAATAGACATTTATGAATGAGCTTATTTATTTTATTAAATATTAAGGGAATTAAAAGGGGTGAAAAGCGTAACAATAATTGGAATGGGACATTCCGAATGGAAAAAAAATTAATAGGATTAGGAGTTTTGAAATTACAGAGGAATTATTTAAGAATATCTTTGATATGATATCTACCAGAATGGGGGGAATCAAAATCATGAAGCTCATAAGTGGTTCTAGAAATAACTCTAGTCACACGGCATTTAATAAAACGAGGAGCTAACTTCCCGGAAAAATAATCATTACCAGAAGATCTAGAAAAATTCTTTCTCCATACAATGTCACCAACATTCAACGTGACGTCTGAACGATGCGAGTTATAAGCTCGTGAATTACGGAGGAAAGCCATAGAAAGATTATCAGCGACTTTCGCATAAACCTCTGCTAATGATGATAAGTTCGAAGCGTACCGAGTCCGACTTTCAGCTAAATTTACACCTTGAGTCTGACTATTAGTACGTGTAGGAACCATGAGAACTTCTCTACCAAACATCAGGAGGTTTGGTAAAAAACCTGTGGCTAAATTAATACAGGAGTTGAGATAACATTATGAAACATTCTCATAAAACTTGATAAGGGAAGAATGATTCCACGCGAGTTTGAGCCCGACTTTCAGCTAAATTGACGCTTAGAGTCTGACCATACACACGGGTGGAACGCCTAAGAAATTCCCCATCATACATAGACAATAGTTTTAGGAAATCTTAAATTAAAAATGTTTAACCTCTTTCTTTGAAGTCGGTTAAAAAAATGAACAAACTCAAAATACGGACGCTTTTATTAGTCTTTCGTATTAGAATCTGTTAGGAATAATTAAAGTAGACATTTTGAAAATTTTAATGTATTAAGAAAAATGATGGAATAATTACGTAACTTGAAAACGAGGTTTTTAGTTTATAGGAATATTTGCGTAATTTTAGTGTCATATGAGAGGATTACGCTTAAAACTAATATTTCCGTTTGAATTAAGCAAATCGGTACAAGGTTTTTAGAGTTAGAAAGAATATGGTAAAATGAAAAAATGCCCAAAGACTAATTCTCTAAAATCGGTCTTTTTGTCTAAAAAGTTTTTAGTATAGAGATAGGAATAACCTTCGTCTGCTATGTTAGGATGCAACAAGGACAAAAAATAAATAGACAAATGTGATAGTATGAATGTTGTACTTAGAAGGAGCTAGAAAATCAGTGATCAGTCTGATGGAGAACTGAATGGCAAAATATCAGTATCAGTCCCTAACAAACTAACACTAAATGAATCACAACGCTGAAAAAATTAAAAGCTAAGGCAGTCAGGAAACAACAAAAAATAACCCTCAACTGCCATAGTTAACAAATATACGGGTGAGATTCCACGAAGCAGGAAAGTGTTAGGTAACAAGTAATATAGCTGATTGAGGAATGGTACGACGACGTGACATCACTGGAACGGCTGGGCTAAGAATTCAAAGAAAAACAAATTGAAACTAGCAAACCATCTGAATGTTTCTGTTCTTGATAAACCTGTAAACATACAGAAATGAAATATTATTTGCTCGGAAGGAGCAACCACCGTTTTTTTGGTGCAGATGGTTTGCTAGTTTCAATTTGTTTTTCTTTTGTTGTTTCCTGACTGCCTTAGCTTTTAATTTTTTCAGCGTTGTGATTCATTTAGTGTTAGTTTGTTAGGGACTGATACTGATATTTTGCCATTCAGTTCTCCATCAGACTGATCACTGATTTTCTAGCTCCTTCTAAGTACAACATTCATACTATCACATTTGTCTATTTATTTTTTGTCCTTGTTGCATCCTAACATAGCAGACGAAGGTTATTCCTATCTCTATACTAAAAACTTTTTAGACAAAAAGACCGATTTTAGAGAATTAGTCTTTGGGCATTTTTTCATTTTACCATATTCTTTCTAACTCTAAAAACCTTGTACCGATTTGCTTAATTCAAACGGAAATATTAGTTTTAAGCGTAATCCTCTCATATGACACTAAAATTACGCAAATATTCCTATAAACTAAAAACCTCGTTTTCAAGTTACGTAATTATTCCATCATTTTTCTTAATACATTAAAATTTTCAAAATGTCTACTTTAATTATTCCTAACAGATTCTAATACGAAAGACTAATAAAAGCGTCCGTATTTTGAGTTTGTTCATTTTTTTAACCGACTTCAAAGAAAGAGGTTAAACATTTTTAATTTAAGATTTCCTAAAACTATTGTCTATGTATGATGGGGAATTTCTTAGGCGTTCCACCCGTGTGTATGGTCAGACTCTAAGCGTCAATTTAGCTGAAAGTCGGGCTCAAACTCGCGTGGAATCATTCTTCCCTTATCAAGTTTTATGAGAATGTTTCATAATGTTATCTCAACTCCTGTATTAATTTAGCCACAGGTTTTTCACCAAACCTCCTGATGTTTGGTAGAGAAGTTCTCATGGTTCCTACACGTACTAATAGTCAGACTCAAGGTGTAAATTTAGCTGAAAGTCGGACTCGGTACGCTTCGAACTTATCATCATTAGCAGAGGTTTATGCGAAAGTCGCTGATAATCTTTCTATGGCTTTCCTCCGTAATTCACGAGCTTATAACTCGCATCGTTCAGACGTCACGTTGAATGTTGGTGACATTGTATGGAGAAAGAATTTTTCCAGATCTTCTGGTAATGATTATTTTTCCGGGAAGTTAGCTCCTCGTTTTATTAAATGCCGTGTGACTAGAGTTATTTCTAGAACCACTTATGAGCTTCATGATTTTGATTCCCCCCATTCTGGTAGATATCATATCAAAGATATTCTTAAATAATTCCTCTGTAATTTCAAAACTCCTAATCCTATTAATTTTTTTTCCATTCGGAATGTCCCATTCCAATTATTGTTACGCTTTTCACCCCTTTTAATTCCCTTAATATTTAAGAAAATAAATAAGCTCATTCATAAATGTCTATTTATTAAAAACATCATGTAGTTGTTTCTAATTGAAACTACTTGTTTACAACTTCTCTGTTATGTCAATGCTTATAAGTTCCGTTTTTCGCCTGTAGATGTCGTTGCGACTGTCATTCCCATAATGACATAATGACAGCACTTAGTGTTGGGATACGGACGATTAACACGTATCGATAATTTAGTTTAGTGCTGAGACATTGTCGATGTACTCTTATCGATAAATCACAATACTTATACGGTTAACAATTTTCTTTTTCCCTTCTTTTGTTTATCATTGCTATTATTGATTACCTACCCTCTTTCTATTTATAAGAAGCAAGCATAAGCTTCTTATTTCTTCGAAGTTCTTTGACTAACAGTCCTTTGTTCGGCTTTAGTTCTATATTAGATTTAAGGTTCTTTTTTTGATTTCAAGTCTTTTGTTTGACTTAAGTTCTTTGGTTGTTTTATGTAGTCTCTTTCATTAGTCCTTTCTCCGACTTAGTCGTTAATTTAACTTTTGTGGTTACTTTTGCCCTTGAGTTATATTTCATTGGGATCCTTTTTTACTTAGGTCTTAAGTCTTTAGCTTTTAAGTTAGGCTAGTCTTATTAGTTTTTAGTTTTCTTACTTTCTTTCTAGATTTAGTCAACGCGTCTGGAGTTTGCACTGATAACGTTTAGATTGAAGTCCGGAATTCGTATTTATTCAGTATCAGCTGCACTTCGATGTCGTTTATTTAGGTTTAATTTCGATTTCTTATCTTATCGTCTTGATATTTAGGCTAAGTTAGTTTATTTCTTACAGGGTTCTTATACCTCTGAATATTTTTTTCTTTCCTCTTCCTCACCTAATCCTTTTTTTTTTTGGAAAGGGGGTACTGCAGCATTAACAAATCCTGCATTATTTTTTTTGTCATCAAGCCTTCTTGGAGTTGATATTCAACCTCGTTTTTAATACAGGCCATGTATTACTTAGTTTTTTTCATATTACGAATCGTTGATACGTCAGATGGCATTTTTTATGGTGCTAAACTTGACTTGAAAGAAATCTGTTGACGTGAAAGATTATATTTTTTTCTTCTCGATCTGAACGCCTAAATCTCTGATTTTTATGTATCTGAAAGTGTTTTTGTATTATCTTGGTTCCTCGCTAGAAGACATTTTTTAAAGAGTCTCCACTGCTGATGGAAATTTAAAAGTTCTTTTTCGCCTTTATTGATTAAGGCCCGAACTCAAGAGCAAGCCGATACACTCGGCTCCACCCCGGCACCCAGTCGCTTGCCAATAAGTTATCCATCCTGAAATTCCCCGGAGCAACAGCCGATTCGTAGGTACCGAATACGGAATAGCAGAGCCGTGCTGAGCCAGATTTGCTGGTCGTGTTCGCCAACGGACAGGAGCCTGCTTTAAACAGATATTTTTATTTCTCCCCTATTCTTGTATTACCTTGTATGTTGTAGATAGTTTGATTTTTTTTTATTTTAACTGAAATACGGCGGGTGTGATACCTTACCTATTTTTGCGGACCTTTTTAAGCACGCGTACGGATTAAAAATTGATTGCAATCACGTTTTAAATTCGTCGCGTTTTTCAAATTTTATTTTTTTATGGTACAATCCCTAGGTATTCCTTCCAATTTTCACGTCACGGTTTCCCAAATATTTTGTCATCATTTTTTACCCGTACCTATATTATTTTCTTTTTTTATAATCAATATTTGGATTTTTAAAGACAAATTAAACGTATTAGTTAGCGAAAAGTGTTTCTTTCCGTCTATTTTCGCTACACTATCCTATACATCGACTTCGTCCGCGTGATATTTGAAAAACCCTTTCTTAGTGGATACCTACTCTTCACAAAGAACACACCCACCATATTTCATGTCTCTAGGACCAGCGTTTTAGGCTGTGCGTTGATATATCAGTCAGTCAGGTTCAGGACTTTGAGTTATATATACTACTAGCACTTTGCCCGCGAATAAAAAAGAAAATTAAAGCTAGCGTGCTACAAGGTATTGTGTTGAGTCCAGTGTCCACCCAAAACCCAAGAAACACTTCTCTTTTTTTGTGGTTGATTACTATCGATATTTTTATCGATCAAATATTTATATTAACCCATCTTCCCTAGAATTGCATGTGTGCATTCAGTGACTGTATATATACTTTCTAGTGCCCGCCCCTTTTGAGCATGTGTGTAATAAGATATCACAAAAGTGTTACGCTTGTTGTCTTGTGTGCGTGCCAAAAAAGCCGCCCCTTTTGATAATGTGTGCCGTATTTATTTCTTTTGTTTTTGTGGGTTTCCGAGGCGGGGAAAATGTGGCGACACTTGAACTTGAACAAATATGCAGTGAGATATCTCTCGGATATCTATGAATCCCACCAAAAACATTCATGTAAAATGTTGCCAAGACGAGACCACATAATATTATGGCTCGCACTGTCAAATAGTTCTCAGATCTCATGTAGAGCCAAGCTTCTAATTCTACACGCCCTAACTCTACAAGCCCTAACTTCACAAACTCTACACCTTAGTCAAAATATGAGGCTTGGCCGTGCCCCCAGATTCAATAGGGTTATATGAACTCAAAGGGTATTATGTAAATACATACCTACTTGTTACGGTCGCGAATCATATTTTGATAAACATACACTGACCTGCAAATTGCAAAAAACGTAAGAAAATTTGAATATCGCAAGCTACCGTGGCGTTTCCCCATAAGGATTAAGGAAGAGGATGCTATTTTCAATACCTACCACCGCGACATTTTTGTAGTTAATAATACCGTACCAATTCTACTTCGAAATAGGCTACTGGGTCAAGGGAAAACAATGTGATCCAGTTATGTATCCGGAAGTGGAGCTTCTTTCAGAGTTTTTTTCTTGATAACTGTTTACCTTGTAGTAAACAGGCAGAAAGATACCCATACTTACTGAATCTAAAGCTTACATCCTTATGAAAATTTGTGATCAGCGTTGTAGGCTGCAATATTGTAGGTTGGTATATTTCTTATTTCTGTTTTATGTTGTAGGTAAGTACCTACCTAGCTGTTTGTTGTTCGTTTTGAATAAAAAGATTTCAAAGTAAAGATGTTCACTGGACAGAATCTTACTGTAAAATCTGGTGTTGTCATTGTCTCAGCGATTTACAGCATTTTATGCAACTCGTTTGCAGACGGATGAGCAGGCTGTCAGGTTGATTAAATAAGTAGGTAATTAATGCGCTTAGTTAAGTAGGTAGGTACCTACCTACCTATTATGAAATATTTTGAGACAATGAGATACACATCTTGTATTGCAAAGGGGATTTGCCATGTGGAACTGTGTTTATTACAATTGACGATTAAAAACTAAAAAAAACGTACTTAGTTAGTAGAACAATTTACGAGTGAATTCGTTTTAGTTTTCAATTTTGATTTTTAATAGTAATGTCAGGGAAAATGTAAATAAAATACTGACCAAGTGCGAGTCGGATTCGCACACGAAGGGTTCCGTACCACGAGGCAAAAACGCCGAAAAAACACGTTTGTTGTATGGGAGCCCCCCTTAAATATTTATTTTATTCTGTTTTAGTATTTGTTGTTATAGCGGCAATAAAAATACATCATCTGTGAAAATTTCAACTGTCTAGCTATCACGGTTCATGAGATACAGCCTGGTGACAGACGGTCAGACGGACAGTGGAGCCTTAGTAATAGGGTCCCGTTTTTACCCTTTGGGTACGGAACCCTAAAAATGATTATTAAACTAAACTTCTTCCATTAGTCATAGGTACAAAGGGTGCAAATAACAAGCCTTAGGCGGTTGGCACACTGCACCGCATTACGCAGGCGGGGTGCGTGAAACGGAGCCAAATTTCCCGCACGGAAGCTCATTTTTAGGGTTCCGTACCCAAAGGGTATAAACGGGACCCTATTACTAAGACTTCGCTGTCTGTCCATCCGTCTGTCTGTCACCAGACTGTGTCTCAAGAACCGCGATAGCTAGACAGTTGAAAGTTCGCCAAAAATTATGTATTTCTGTTGCCGCTATAACAACAAATACTAAAAACAGAATAAAATAAATATTTAAGGGTGCTTCCATACAACAAACGTGTTTTTTTTTCGGCTTTTTTGCCTTGTGGTACCTACGCAACCCTTCGTGTGCGAGCCCGACTCGCACTTGGCCAGTTTAATTAATTTGTATTTTTAATCAATTTGTATGTAAAAAATCACGCGCCCGGCATGTTATCTGCGTCCCGCTGCGTAGGTACCTAATGCAGTGCAGTGTGCCAATCGCCTTATCATAGGCATACATAGGTCACACTAATATTATAAATTCGAAAGTTTGTGACTGTGTGTGTGTGTTTATATGTTTGTTACTTCTTCACGCTCAAACGGCTGGACCGATTTTGATAAAATTTTGTATGGAGGTAGCTGACACCCTGGATGAACATACAGGCTACTTTTTATCCCGATATTCCCAAGGGATCGACACTTACGCGGGTGAAACCGCGGGGCGCAGCTTAGTCAATCGTAAACTCTCTCTCTGTCGGTCGGAGGATAGTGACTAGGGTTGCCGGTTACTTTATAATAACTTACCTCCTATTTTATTTTCGACTAATATACTTTATACTTTACGATACCCCACAAGATGGGGTGGACGACGAAAAAAATATTCATGCCCACTTCACATGTAGAGGAGCTACCCTAAAAAAAATATTTCCCAAAATTTTATTTTACCATTTTGTCGGCGTAATTATTGATATACACACTCCTACAAAATTAGAGCTTTCTAGTACTAACGGTCTCTTAGCAAAACCTCGGACAGACAGACAGACAGACGGACGGACATGACGAAACTATAAGGGCTCCTTGTAGGAACTACGGAACCATAAGAAAAACGAACCGGAAAAATACAGCTGAAAATTATTAACTCTTTGAGACGACAACTAGTCTCTGTATTTTGTGCGACAACCTTGTTTTAAACAAAGGTAAGTGCTACAGATATTAACTATGTGATCGATGCGAGACGCCGCTTTTTCGCAAGCGGGTCAAGGTACACGATCGCAAATTCGCCACTCAGACCTAAATCATTTTACTTCTAAAATAATGTTAACCGTTTCAATAGGGTAAGAACAATAAAACATCTTGTGATAGCAATATACTCACGCGGCGTCTAAAAACTCATGTCTCCCAGTCGTCCACTAGCCTGATGATGAACTGCCTGTTTTTAATCAAATGCATACCTACAAATAAAACATCCGGACTGATACATTAAATCTAATTGTCACTTCAGACATAGTTACGTGCCTAAAGCCTATTACAGTCGCTAATTAGATATTGTACCTATGTATTAGTTATGAGGGGCTGGTGGCTATGTAATAACAGATGCACGGGTCGATCGATCAGATTAAGTCCGTGGGTGACCATCTTTACATACCGAGACCCCTCCGTACCTCGGAAAACACGTTAAGCCGTTGGTCCCGGCTGTCATTCGTGGATCTTTGACAGTCGTTACGGGTCGTCAGAAGCCCGAAAGTCTGACAACCAGACCAGTCTTACCAAGGGGTATAGTCTGACCCAGTAACTGGGTTGTGGAGTCGCTCCATGTAAAATACTGGTATTCAGCTACATCCGGTCAGACTGGAAGAGTGGAAGCCGACCCTAACACATCCCAACAATAGTTGGGAAATGGCTAGGCAGATTATGACCTATGTGTTAGTTATGAGTACGAATTTTTGCATCCCAAATAGTGATTTCTGTGTGGCGTTGATGTGGCGTTAAGTGGTTTGAATCACTTCGACGCCACACAGTTTTGACGCGAATTCCGTTCATTAGTATTGAATTTCTGATTTTAATCATCCACTTTTGCTGTTGACTGTACATTCTACTATTTGGGATGCAAAAATTCGTACTCATAACTAACACATAGGTCATAATCTGCCTAACCTTTTCCCAACTATTTTTGGGATGTGTTAGGGTCGGCTTCCACTCTTCCAATCTAACCGAATCATCTACTTTTGCTGTTGACGGTACCTGGAACGAAACATTGTTTCTATCACCATTTTTAGGGTTCCGTAGTCAACTAGGAACCCTTATAGTTTCGCCATGTCTGTCTGTCCGTCCGTCTGTCTGTCTGTCCGTCCTCGCTTAATCTCTGTGACCGTTAGCACTAGAAAGCTGAAATTTTGTAGGAGTACGTATATCAGTTACGCCGACAAAGTGGTAAAATAAAATTTTGGAAAATATTTTTTTTTAGGGTAGGTCCCCTACATGTGAAGTGGGGATGAATATTTTTTTCATCATCTACCCCATCGTGTAGGGTATCGTTGAATAGGTCTTCTAAAATGGCTTAGAGGTTGCTAAAATTATTTTTCGATTTAATGCTCCATTTACGAAATATTAAAGTTTAAAGTGCAAATTTTTGTTCCAGTAGGGCGTCCCCCCCCCCTCTAAAAGCTAAACTACGGCCTTGAAAAATCTGGAAAAATTCTCGATGATAGTGCATTTCATGAACTTTAAAGGAAAAGTATAGCGGTTAAGATAACTTTATTAGTTTAGCAGTGATAGTCGTTGAACTTGGGTGTTGGATAATTTTGTACCAAATACAAAATCCTTAGCATTAATCCTTTAAAGTGACTAAGATAAAGTAGTTGCTTGTTTATAATGGGTAAATACTTGCATTGAAAACCAAAATATGTTTTTTTTTTACCTATTCAGAATAAAGAACAACAGAATCGTACTACATTGTGATAACGGGCTACTACGGAACCCTACACTGTGCGGGGCCCGACACGCACTTGGCTGGGTTTTTTTGTTCATTCTATCCCCCTTACTAATGAACGTATTATACATTATTTTCAACTCTTATGTATTCTAAAATGATTGAAGAATGAAACGAAACAAACGAGTATCGTGTAAGCGCCTGTTCTATTTTTTGTAACATTTAGAGTAGAAACACTTTACAAATAAAAACGCATCAGGCGTTAGTAAAAAATAGCAATGCAAAACTTAAACATAACTATTGCTTTGAATTTACTGGTAGGCGTTAATTCGTCTGTATTTTATTTTATTATAAAAAGTCTGCTTCGTGACACTCAAAATACGAAATACGGTATCAACAGTAATCCCATTAGAGGCGGCGCGAACGAGAATTGGATCATTCTTCCCTCGATGATTGACTTTAATTGGGTTAGTGCTAAACATATAGGTGTGCTATTGACAGCTTGATAGAGATTAGGATGGCGATACGTAAATATGAAACCCACTACTAACCTTAATCACTGGCAAAACATTTAACGGTTTAAACCTCAACGTGCCATCGCGAGATATGAAAAAAAAAACTTATAATGCATTGACTGCTAGAGCGATATTATATGATATCCTGGGTGGATATCATATTATCGCTCTAGCAGTCAATGCATTATAAGTTTTTTTTTTTCATATCTAACGACAGCTTGATAGATTATGATGGCGATACGTAATTAAGAAACCCACTACTAACCTTAATCACTGGCTAAACTTTTAACGGGTTAACCGCTTGTGTGCCGTAATTACAGACACAATTAAAAAGCCATTGTGTCTCGCGTAGATCTACGTTCCGGCAGACTAAGGGTTAAACCTCAACGTGCCATCGCGAGATATGAAAAAAAAAAAAAACTTATAATGCATTGACTGCTAGAGCGATAATATGATATCCACCTTTGCCTGTTCTGACGCCCTTATGAAAAGCGATATCTCCCTTGGTTGCAAGATCCTGAAAAAGGCCATAAGCTATAATTTACTGCCTAAATATCTTCATAATATATCATAACAGTTGTCTCGTCTCATAAAGGTTATCAGCAGTTACCGTGATGCGGAGCTCTGTGATGGGTACAGTCGCGCACTATCGCGTGTGATCGTCACGCGCACGCGCTCCTAATTGGATTTTGGCATGTACCGTCAGCACACTCAGCAGTAAACTGTGGGTACCGTTGCCAGATTAACGAGTAACTGTCCATACTCGGTGTGATCGGAATGAGAACATATCAATAAATAAATATTGGTGTAATTTAAATAAGTAGATGTCGAGTCAAAAACTAAAATGATCAGGATGAAATCTTCGAATGTATTCATACAGACATTTTAGGTTGGGTTTGAGATTTTTGAGAACCATATACTGAGTTTGCTATTCATTTAGCTTTTGTTCTAGCATATGCTTAGCCGGGACAATTAGGAAGTGTCTTAAAGGAAGTCGTGGAGTAAACGTCAGGTTATTGGTCAAACAAAATTCATTTGTTATTCAAGATTATAACAAACTTCCATGTTACGTTCCTTGGTGTTGTCAACATTCCATCGTGATTTGGATAACTTCGGTTTATCTATTAACGAACACTTCCGAATAACTGTTACAATAAAATATACTTAAGTAATCAAAAGCTTAACAGCTATGAAAGAGCTGCACAGTTTTCGCCGTAGACCGTACAGTCATGCGCACGTTTACGTTTGACTTTGACTTTATTTCTTAGTACTAAGGGCGGTTTTGTAGTTCAGTACCATAATTGCTTCATATGTCCGAAACATTTGTCTGCTCAAGAACTTAAGGAACGGGATGATTGTTGTTCAACTGTCAAAATGAAATTCCGATGTGACTGCATGTGCACTGATAGTGTGTTACGCAATAACCCCACTGGTCTCACTCTGACATGCGGTTGAGTGTAGGTACCTCTACCTAGTGGTATTCTATGCACATAATCTATAGCTAGAGGCGTCAGATTCGTCCGCGCCTGTTTGTCCGTCGTCGCTGTCAATCTGTCCATCAACCGTTGTATGTGGACTATGGTGCCCCCTTTTTTATTTTTTGCGGTTGGGAAATCATCAAATGACTCCTCCCGCTCTGGGTGGAGCGGAAGGGAGTGTCAGACTCTTACACCCGTGTTCCTTCCTTAGCCCTTTATGTTCCGGGCCAGCGGTAACCCTTTCGGATAATCCCGCTGGCCTATGTTGCCCCCTGACTAGCTTTCTTCGATTTAAAACTACTTAAGTAATTTCTTGTTATTTGATATTCAGGTAGGTATCAATTATTTAAATCCACATCCATAACTAGGCTCAAACTCGGTTAGGTATTTAGGAGTAGGTACCTACCGACGCATGATATCCAAGGCCCTAATATCCGGGACGACAAACTTTCGAAACTTGAGATGCACTGCAATCTATAAATCAGGAGATGCAGTTTGACAATGCACGTGTAAGGTTCGATGGACGGCTAACGTAGCGTTCAATGAGATTTGTACAGACAGGTTGAAGAGGCGATGTTCAATGAGATTTATACAGACAGGTTGAAGAGGCGATGTTCAATGAGATTTGTGCAGATATGTTGAAGAGGCGATGTTCAATGAGATTTGTGCAGATATGTTGAAGAGGCGATGTTCAGTGAGATTTATAGACAGGTTGAAGAGGCGATGTTCAATGAGATTTATACAGACAGGTTGAAGAAGCGATGTTCAATGAGATTTATACAGACAGGTTGAAGAGGCGATGTTCAATGAGATTTGTGCAGATATGTTGAAGAGGTGATGTTCAATGAGATTTGTGCAGATATGTTGAAGAGGCGATGTCAATGAGATTTATACAGACAGGTTGAAGAGGACATGTGCAATGAGATTTATACAGACAGATTGAAGAGGCGATGTTCAGTGAGATTTATACAGACAGGTTGAAGAGGCGATGTTCAATGAGATTTATACAGACAGGTTGAAAAAGCGATGTTCAATGAGATTTGTGCAGATATGTTGAAGAGGCGATGTTCAATGAGATTTGCACAGACAGGTTGAAGAGATGATGTTCAATGAGATTTGTGCAGATATGTTGAAGAGGCGATGTTCAATGAGATTTGTGCAGATATGTTGAAGAGGCGATGTTCAATGAGATTTATATAGACAGGTTGAAGAGGCGATGTTCAATAAGATTTATACAGACAGGTTGAAGAGGCGATGTTCAATGAGATTTATACAGACAGGTTGAAGAGGCGATGTTCAATGAGATTTGTGCAGATATGTTGAAGAGGCGATGTTCAATGAGATTTGTGCAGATATGTTGAAGAGGCGATGTTCAATGAGATTTACACAGACAGGTTGAAGAGGCGATGTTCAATGAGATTTGTGCAGATATGTTGAAGAGGCGATGTTCAATGAGATTTGTGCAGATATGTTGAAGAGGCGATGTTCAATGAGATTTATATAGACAGGTTGAAGAGGCGATGTTCAATAAGATTTATACAGACAGGTTGAAGAGGCGATGTTCAATGAGATTTGTGCAGATATGTTGAAGAGGCGATGTTCAATGAGATTTGTGCAGATATGTTGAAGAGGCGATGTTCAATGAGATTTATACAGACAGGTTGAAGAGGCGATGTTCAATGAGATTTGTGCAGATATGTTGAAGAGGCGATGTTCAATGAGATTTATACAGACAGGTTGAAGAGGCGATGTTCAATGAGATTTGTGCAGATATGTTGAAGAGGCGATGTTCAATGAGATTTGTGCAGATATGTTGAAGAGGCGATGTTCAATGAGATTTATACAGACACGTTGAAGAGGCGATGTTCAATGAGATTGTTTAAAATGAATGTCGATTCCATTTACAGGAAATTGGCGTGCAAAACGGTTATGCATTTGAATCTTATAAATTACTAGCTTCTGCTCGCGACTTCGCGTGGAGGTCGTAAGGCACCACAATACATTAAAGTAACAGCCACATTGTAATAAAGCTACCCTGTAGGTATACTACGTTTGTAGTTTTGATCTCAGCAGCCAAAATAAACAGAGAGTAGGGACAGGTGACCCGCGAACAAATGACGTACAGTTGTCCGCCTGATAACTGTGAGAATCAAACTCAAACTCAAAGCATTTATTTCAATTAAACCTTGTACAGGCACTTTTGAATTGTCAAAATTAAATAGTCTGTCAGTTAGTCCGAAAGTTGAAGCTAGATGCCCATTCCAAAACGTAGATCTCTATGGAGAAGTACGGGCAAGAAACTCCATGGACACTCTTTTAAATCAAGATATTACAAAATCCTGGGTACATTATTCTTGTTGCTTCTATATGTGAGAACAATGTAAAAAAAAAGACACAAATGAAGAAACAATTCAAAATTCAAGATTAAAAATAAGCATTGGCAGTTAAGAGATGACCAGGACCATGCTAATCTGCTTCTCTTGAGGTAGACACCCGCAGCCTTTAGTAGTCATTTCTCATTGCTTGAGATGTTTTTCGCCTTACGCCTTCGCTCTTGTAGGTAACTGTAGATACTACCTAATGTCAAATGGCATATGACAGTGACTGGTGCATTCTTACAGATTATTCCTCACGAACGGCTATCACTAAAATAATATAACAGTAGACTGTGAACACACGGGATTTCACATGAACAGTCACTATTGTCCACTGTTAAAAATAAACCTCTCGACTAGCCTCATCCAGTTAGTAGCAACTGGATGAGGCTAGTCGAGAGGTTTATTAGGCCACGGCAGCCTCCGTGCAAAGACCGCCACCCAACTTATAAGTTGTAAGCGAACCTCGAGATAAGCTGGGAAATATTGTTTGGCACATAGTGTTGTACATACAAGTGTATCGCTGCAAAATTAAATACAGCTGAAGAAAAATAGCATGTTAGTGTCGCAATCCCTCAACTGTGATGACATGATGACTGTATGCGCGCGTTGTGTGTCACACTGTGGACGTCTTCCGTGTGAACCGCGCACACTTCCGCGCGTTAATTATACCTAATTAATTTATTATGTTTTTGTAACTTGACGCTGCTTGTTATTGTCTTTGTTTGTGACTAAATATTGCGTGATTGTTAAACCAATCTGTTTTCTGTAGAATCATACTGAAACACGCTGTTCGCGATAGGTAGGACCTAGAGAACGCAAGAGTAACTAAGTACTTCGCGTGCCAAAAATTGCACCAACTTATGATTACAAATCGTAAGCCGCCCCTTTCGCGCTCAGTCCTTTGTACTGGTGGCTGGGTAAGTGTGAGCGAGAGCGCGAGCTTGTGACGTCATAGTAGGTAGTCGAAAAATGGCACGCTTGGTTTTCATACAGTTCGTGATACTTGCGTTATCTAGGTATATCTATATCTGTGGGTAGGACGCACAATAATAATTGTAATTTTTTTTACCGATTCTTACCCTCATAATGAGCTATACCCCTTCCGCTAAGTTCCGCTCAACATAGGTAATAGGTACTCCTTTACCTATTCATAAAAATTGCTTAAAGTTAAGTAGTGATTAACGACTGTTCAGCAAAAAAAAATTGACGTTTAGAGTAAGCGCACACGAGGCACTGGCCACAACCACTGGTGGCCGCCACCGGACACACGTGTGCGACGAATCCATACAAAACGTATGAAAAATCATGTGAACTGCTTGTCGCTGGGCTACCGGTGGTTCACAAGGTGATTGGTTAACTTTGTTTATAAATAAACCCGTAAGATTATAAACAATGTATTTTTTCTGTCCGCTACCTCACCAGAAAGATCCAAAGGTGTTCCCGGAATTTTTAGCGTACACCTTTACATCCCTAGGTTTTTGTACCTATATTTGTAATTTGATCTTTTCAGCAATAGTTCTGTTAGAACTATAAAGCCTACCTATACAGTTGTATAGGTAGGCTTTATAGTTAGGTACCTTATAGTTTTACCTTATAATCTTCAATTATTGTGCAAAGGTAATTAAGGTAAGGTAAGGTCGTAGGTTCGAACCCAGACAAGCACTTTACTTTGTGTAAATTATTTCAACACCACCGCTCTCAAAACGGTGAAGGAAAACATCAAGAGAAACCGGCATGTCTTAGAACCAAAAATTCGAAGATATGTGACTTCTACAAACCCGCACTAGGCCCGCGTGGTAGGTTATAGCCCATTCCCTCTCGAAGAGAGGAGGGCTGTGGCCCAGCAGTGGGAACAATATAGGCTAATTATGATTATGATGATTATGAAAGTTAATTAATAGACTTTTGTTCTAGGATGTAATTACAACAATATTTAGACAACGGACTAACAATAAAAAGAGTTAATGAATAGGTTCCTGTATTAACCAACCCGCTCACAGTAAACAAATGCATATTAAACACGTTGAAGTTAATCGTTGACGTAACTTATTAACCGGACGGCTAGACAATAAACATCAATAGCCGACGACCCTAACTTTAAATGAGAGTTCCTTTGTCGGTGCCTTTGTGAAATTGTGGAGGTACCAGACTAGTTCTAATTTAGCAGAAGTTATTGCACGGCACTTCAATTATACACTCGAGAGCAATGAATCCGGGTCACTTAAAGAATCCTAAAAATCTCGGAAACTAAAAATGCTAGGTTAATGCAATAAATTGTATTTAATAGACAATGTAATACTCCTTAAATGAAGGTATTAAAACTTCTTAGTTATTGTAAAGTTATATCATAAAAAAATCAAATTTGTAAAAGGGCCACTTTCGAAGATGGAACTACGAAATTACAGCATTTGTATTTGCTTTTGTTTGTAATCTGTCATTTATGTGGGTACATAAACCATGTTGATAGTGCTCTATGTTCATTATTCAAGCTGAAATTATGTCGCTTACGCCTGAAGAATGCACCAGAATACTTACAATGCTGGAAACCGGCCGGAGTCAGCGCGATACAGCCAGGACTGTCGGTGTGTCGCTGTCAACAGTACAAAGAGTTCTCCGACGTTACGAAGAAACTGGTTCTAACCTACGCAGACCAGGAACGGGCAGAACCAGGTGTACCACAGCACGAGAAGACCGATACTTGGTGAACACCATGCTTCGAAATCGCTTTCTCACAGGAACTGAACTCACAAATCAGTTTCGACGCCTCGGAGGAAGTAACCCAAGTGCATGGACAGTAAGACGTCGGCTTGCTGAATCTAACTTAAAACCCCTTAGACCTGCAAACGGCCCTAAACTGGAGCGTGGGCATCGTATTTCAAGACTAAGATATGCCCAGAGCCACGTAAATTGGAGTATTGAAGATTGGTCAAAAGTTATGTTCTCCGACGAATCAAAATTTATGCTCTACAAGCACGATGGAAGACACAGAGTGTATCGAAGACCAGGGGAAAGATTCAAGCAAGCATGCATCGAAGAAAAAGTAGCCTACGGTGGTGGGTCTGTACTTGTGTGGGCCGGAATTTCTTCTGAAAGTCGCACAGAGCTGGTGATCATAGAAAACGGCTCTTTAACTAGCGTAAGATATGTGGAAGAAATCCTCAATGATCACGTTGGTCCATTTATGGTCAATTTAGGTGAGGATGCTATATGCATGACAATGCCCGACCTCATACAGGTAGGATTGTGAATGACTACCTTCAAGAGATGAACATTACTCGTATGGAGTGGCCAGCGCGCAGCCCGGATATCAACCCGATCGAGCATGCTTGGGACGAGCTAGGCAGATGCGTAAAACAACGAAACCCTCCCCCAATCACGCTTCGTGAGCTCAAAATTGCTCTCACAGAGGAATGGGAGAATATTCCCCAAAATCGTATAAGGAACTTGGTGTACAGCATGCCAAACCGCGTAAACGCAGTAATGGAAGCACGAGGAGGCAATACGAAGTATTAAAATTCAAGAAAATCGTAATAAAGTTCAAAAATTTCATGTTTCCTATTTTTGTTTTAAGGAGAGATCAGCAGTTTTTTTCTTTATGTAATTTTGTGTTAGTAAAATGTATGGTGACTCATATTTTTTTTACTTTCATTTAAGGAGTATTACATTGTCTATTAAATACAATTTATTGCATTAACCTATCATTTTTAGTTTCCGAGATTTTTAACATTCTTTAAGTGACCCGGATTCATTGCTCTCGAGTGTAAAATAGTATACATATCTAGATATGCTTTAAATAAAGCTGTCTAATGCGGAGATGAATCGGAAAGATGTCAGAATCTGAACGTATTGCCACACAGATTGGCACCAACCAACAGAGGTTCACATTTTATAAGACAGTCTGACGGATTCCTTAAGAAATTAGTTCTACATTCATCTGAAAAACAAAACAGTTATAATAAAGTTACATCTACGAAAAGTAGCGAACAATGAGATAACACGAGCACGAGTAAACCTTAAGAAATTGGTACAGCCATAGGTTAACAGATGATCCCATCAACAATCGCAGTGATTGATTTCCTTCTCAGTCGGATGATCATTAATTTAACTGCGCCAGAGAAAGTAAGATGGATTGTCATTAGTCGTTAGTGATTACAATGAGCGGTGGATGATCAGCGTCGTTTGGATGAGAGACGGATGATCACGGATGATGGTGGATGATTGCTTCCTGATGCGCGTGAGACGGACGGAAGTAAGTAATTGATGGATGTTGAGCTAACTCGATCACTGTCCATTTGTGTGGGAGTGTACAATGTTATAATTTTAGGAAGAGTCGTCTTCTCGTCTTGTTGGGACATTAAATAATTTCATGGCAAGCGCCTACCTGGAGGTGAAGTGTCTTCCGCTTCTGAATTTGAATAATCAACCATGATTACAGGTTATGTCTAATTGGTCAAATTTTTAAATAGCATACATATTGGAAAAGTAACCAAATACTTAAGCAGCTATGAGATATTTTAAACATATCTTTCTTTATGAGTTTAAAACTGTTTTGCTGCCTCAAGTTTTATGTAAATGTCCCAATATGTTAATGTCCCTGCACTTTCGTCATGCCCATAAAATATATAGAGGATTATATGCAGTAAAAAATTACGACAAAATGGCGCCAGGGACCATCATACCTACAGTTTATAATATAATCTTGGCGGCGACTGCATAACATTTAAGTTTTTATTTTTAATTTACAATCGGCGAGAAAGTGTTCGATTTTAAAAACACCAGTCTTATCTTACCATTGCATCTGACTAACCGACCAAGTGCGAAAGTTCAGACATCACTGGCTATTTTTCAAAAACAAGATGCATTTTCATTTAGTAGAGTATCCTGGCCGAATTCTCTGGCTGCAAATTCCTCTACCTCCGTATACATAACTGTATCGACAAGATGCCGTGATCAGCATTGCTTTAGTATAGGTAATTCCGCAAATTGTTGACGTTCCTACAATGTCGGTCAACATCTCTCTAATATTTTGTATTTATAAGCGTCTACATTGCATGTCTTACAGTTACTTAACAAGTTTTCACATCGGTCCATTGTGTTTCAAATTGCTTTACAAAATGTTCTGTTGGCAATATTTGGGTTCATTTCAAGCGTTTTATACGTTTATTGTTACTTGTTAGTGATGTGTCCTGTTCATGCTTTAATTGATCGTTTGTATTTGGTATTGCAGCAACCATCTGGAAACTTTATTTTTATTGTAACATTCGATGAATAGAGGATGTCTAAATGTTGAAGGTCCTATGTATGTGGTCCACTGCACAGAGGCACGTAGACTGAAATCCTTAGTAGGTATCTCAAACTTGAGTAAGTACCTATCTACCTAGATAGAGCTGGATTGCTGGAATTTCGAGAGGCGTTATCTTACAAGTACTTATTTACTTTCTTGTTCTCTATGTAGAGTTGCTATATATAATAGCTACATGCGATATCTACTTTGTTGCCTTGATTCATGATATTGGAATTTGACTACTGTAATTATCCTTATCTATGAAATTCCCATCCCGAGTACCTAAACAAATCGTCGTAACTTGCACAATCAAGACATTGAAATGAGATTGTCTCTCATTTCAGCGTCTTTGACAACTTGGTTAGTTGAACATGGTAAAGTCCAGCATTGAGAGTTGTCTCTGCGGTTACAGATTTATTTAGACAGTATCATCCTTCTTTTGCTGTTGTCTACTAATAAATAGCCATAGTTTCTAGATCATGGTCATAGAAAGTGTTCACTGAAGCCATGGCAGCAGTATTAGCGCCGCACGCCTTTAGGTCACTTTCACGACCAACTCAATCTATCTCAATATATAGTCGTGATAACAGTTTTTAACCGACTTCAAAAAAGGAGGAGGTTCTCAATTCGACGGTATGTTTTTTTTTTTTTTTTTTGTGTGTTTGTTACGCGATTACTCCGCCAATTGTGGACCGATTTTCAAAATTCTTTTTTTGTTTGAAAGGGTATACTCTCGAGGTGGTCCCATTATCATCAAATTGGAATCTGATGAGAGGATCCCATGGAAATCGAGAGAAACCCTCAAATTTTATAGGCAAAGCTATAACGATTTGGGTATTTTTTAAAATAACTTCAGCGTTTGCTCTCGGAAATCATCATTTGGTAAAGTGGAGCTGATGAAGAAGACCACAGATGGCCATTGGAACTACTCATTGACAAATATTTCACGGGTTACGATTCGATTACTTTAATATGGTTGCTAAGCAATTTATGCTCGTCACAATGCGTATGGTGAGTGGTTGTTGAGAAGTTCTCCTGGTTCTTACAAGGAGAACTCCTCAACAATTAACGTCCCAACATCGGGAAAAGCAATATTTTGTAACAAGTGATGAACAGTTGACATTAAGCTATTGTAACTTAGATAAATTACAAACGGACCCACTAAAAAGTGAAAAATAAAAACTTTTTACAAAAAAAGAACAACCGACTTCCAAAAATAATACTAAAAATTGAAAAATAACTTTAATTTCGGAAGTCGGTGTCTTTGGTTCCGCATTTTCGTTTATTGACACCGACTTCCGAAATTAAAGTTATTTTTCAATTTTTAGTATTATTTTTGGAAGTCGGTTGCTTTTTTTTTGTAAAAAGTTTTTATTGTTTATTTATGAAGTGTGCTGTGTTCAGTAGTAGGTAGGTACAATGATGGGTAGTCGTATCTAATACATATTACTCAAAATCATGAACCATTCCATGTCTATAACTATTTCTAGGATGACTATTATATACATTACGAATACTGTTATAGGGAAAGGCGAATAACTATATGTTTTACTATTTCAATTATGACCGTGTCTTTAATTGTAGTAAGTAACTACCTATTCAAGAGGTTTCATCAAAAACGAACAGACTTTATTTATCCCGAATGACTACCGTCGGCGTCTGTCCGTTTCGTTATTATCTTTTTTCTGTATTAACCTAGAAAAGATCACAGTTTACTTTTGAATTCATACCAAAAGCTAAAAAAACAGCATTTTAATTAAGATTCATGCAATCGATTAACGAATCGGTTTGACAATCGATTAGTTGCATCGAGTGCAGCTGAACAGCCGTGTCGGTTCTTGACACCTCGCAGGCGCAGGTTGATGGAGAAACTCTTACAGGCAATCACGATGATTGGAGGATTGTGTTTATTGATTCATCCGTGTATACCCCTTTGAAAGTAAATCGGGTTCAATAATAAACTGAATCATCTGGGTGTTAGAAAGATAAAATATTTAAGAAAAGGGTATTTTTTTTTTTGTTAAAGTCTTCGATCATACGATCGAAGGTAAAAGTAGAATGTTCGTGCGATAGTTCCGTAAGTAATTTTGGTTTCCTTTAGAAACCACTTTACCTACGTCGCGTGGTATACTCCAGAATCTTCGTTTAGTGTGTACTCTACTAAAGCCACGTGGTGTAACGGTAACACACGTTACAATCGAATAAGGCCAGCATGCGCCTGCGCCGGACGTTGAGCTGTCGTCACGGCTACCATTGCTTTCAGTCACGAGCAGAGATCAGATAATATAGCGTTTGTAAAGCTCACTTAATCGCTTTACACTTACAGGAAAAAATGTACGGCTTCACAATACAATGGCGCATGACACGATGGCTTTGGTGTACATTGCTGCTTTTGGATAGAACACGTTTTTAACAAGTTTGTGGTTAACTGTCAATGTACTACCCACGTCATACAAGTGTCGCTATTGTCGCCTTTCTATAGACAGTTTTGCTGTTTATTTTGTAATACATTATGTTTGAGAATTATCAAATAAGACATGGTTTTGGTTATTATTGTTACCGGGACAAGTAAAAGACACGTTAGTGAAAAAATTAACGGACCCACGTGACTGTATGTGAATTCTTCTGGCATTATAGTTAATAGTAAAGGTGTCATCAAACATTATTGTAAATGAGCCCAAATCCAAAAAAATACTATCAACGGTAGTCTATTGACATTCTTCTGTACAGTCAGCAATAAAAGTCGCTTAACACTTCATTTTTTCTAATCTCAGCTATTGAGCAAAATATTTGTTCAAAATTGCAGCAGAAATATTAACCAATCACCCAATCAGTAACCAATCAGTTCATATTTAAAGTGAAAGCTCGAGAACTCATACACAAGAAGTTGGCAGATTTGTCTCAGAATTAAGTTGTTGTAGGTTTTCTTATTTCTATCTCATAACTTTTTGTTTTGTTTTATATATTTTTTGTATGTATATATGTATTTATTCTTATATTTTACTTCTAAATATTTTCATTTATCTTCTGCTATTGCACCTACTATGTATTGTTTCTGCATCACCCTAAGGTAGACTGGTAGAAAATGCCCATGGCATGCCATGCCTAAGTCCGCCTTTGTACAGTTTTTACTTGTGCATAAAGTTTTAATAAATAAATAAATATTGACTTATTATAGTATTCACCTATTATGTTGCACTTGTTACCGTTGTAGGCTGCGTATGTGACGTACGACGTCATTAATTGGGAGAAGGAAAAATCGTTCTCTATATAGATGAGATAACTCGTGGTCAAAGACTATATATAACCACTATATACTCGTTGCTCGTGGTCAATTACAATGATAACTGTAGGTGGCCCGGTGCTACGCGCAGGTAATCCGATCACTCACTTTTTGCACGACATTTTCCAATAGACTTGATTCTGTCGTAATCGTACCTACGTAATTATATTACAGTTAACTTTTACAATACAAGATCAATTCGAAGAATTTAAGGCTTTTTTTTTTCGGGTGGGAAATCATCAAATGACCCCTCCCGCTCTGGGTGGAGCGGAAGGGAGTGTCAGACTCTTACGGACTAAGACCCACCCGAGTTCCTTCCTTAGCCCTTTATGTTCCTTAGCGCTCTATGTTCCCGGCCAGCGGTAACCCTTTCGGACAATCCCGCTGACCCGGCAGGCTTCGGCCCTAAGGGGGCCCCTTCCTCGATGCTGAAATCTCTTTGAGGCGCGCGTGGAACACGTAGTTTAAGGTTCTTTCGGGAAAGTCGGAGATAGGGAACTGCTGAACCCAGGAAACTCTCAGAGACCAACGTGTGAATCGAGGACGTATCGAAATGTAAGCATCTGGCTAAAAGTTCCACCTCAGGACAGCTCGGAACGGCGTATAATTTGAAATTTGGTTTGAAAAGAAACAAACAGTTATTAATTAGTTATAAAATGTTGTGGACGAGTTATTGAGAGGAACCAACAAGAATTCATTCAATATTCGGACGCTTCCTGCTATTGAGATTAAACAAGTGCACTTCAAGAAAATAGCCGCCACTCCTCTGAAGAAAGAACTGTGACTAAATAGTTTAAATACAGAACATTAAGTACAATATTAATATTGAGAATACCTCGCGCAGGTAAACAATGTGTAATGTCTGTTTGTTTGCTCGCTGACTCACCGAACAGCCAGACATGAAGAATATACACGTGGTTCACTGGGCAGATTAGTGCAGAAGGTCTACTATAAACAGTAGGTATTGAAAATATCCCGATCAAATTGAACATTTAAAAAAGAAAAAAATGTTAGAGAATCAGAATATTATATACTACACGAGAAGTAAATATATGTTCGAGGAAGCACCACCGCCGCGCGCCTCCTGCATGAGTATAGCTATTGGGAGGACACTAGAAGGTTTCAGGATTTGGACAGCTAGAGAACAAAAATATTAATTTAGACGAGTGAACCCCTCGAGGGCACCCTTCACTAGTCTAAGCTAAATGTCGCAGCTTCAAGCGGAGTGCCTCTTCTTGAAAAAGGTTTCTGCACTTTCCTGTATTGTGTTCTATACAATAATAATGTTACCATTTGTAATGAATGTATTGATAATGACTATCATAAAATTATATAAAATTGGACGTGACTCACGATCAGAGAAAAGCCTTAAAAACAACTCGTGAGTCGTGAATGTTTAGCAACAATTCGAAGTGGGTATATACAAATGATACAAAGTATGCACTTTCGATTATTTAGCACTTGCGTCTGGAGAAAGTAGACGTTTTGATGTGGATCACCTACGTTACGAGATGTTTAACAAAAACGGCCAAGTGCGTGTCGGGCTACGCACAGTAATAATCCGTAGTAATTCGTTATCACAATGTAGTACGATTCTGTTGTTCTTTATTCTGAATTTAAAATAAAAAAACATATTTCGTTTTTCAATGCAAGTCTTTACCTGTTATAAACAAGCAACTACTTCATCTTAGTCACTTTAAAGGATTAATGCTAAGGATTTTGTGTTTGGTACAAAATTATCCAACACCCAAGTTCAACGACTATTACTGCTAAACTAATAAAGTTATCTTAACCGCTATAGTTTTCCTTTAAAGTTCATGAAATGCACTATCATCGTGAATTTTCCAGATTTTTCAAGCCAGCAGTTTAGCTTTCAGAGGGGGGAGACGGCTACTAGAACAAAAATTTGCACTTTTAAGTTTAATATTTCGTAAATGGAGCATTAAATCGAAAAATAATTTTAGCAACCCCCAAGTCATTTTAGAAGACCTATTCAACGATACCCCACACGATGGGGTAGACGACGAAAAAAATATTCATCCCCACTTCACATGTAGGGGAGCTACCCTAAAAAAAATATTTTCCAAAATTTTATTTTACCACTTTGTCGGCGTATATACGCACTCCTACAAAATTACAGCTTTCTAGTACCTACTAACGGTCTCTTAGCAAAACCTCGGACAGACAGACGGACATGACGAAACTATAAGGGTTCCTTGTAGGAACTACGGAACCCTAAAAAAACGATGATGTTAAAGAAGTAGACAGTAGACAAACGAACTGATATCGTTTTATTTTGATTTCTCCCAAAGACGTTTAGTTCCAAGTTGTACCTTTAAGTCTGGTTACAGCTCTTTTATAAATTTGCTCGTACTTACTCAAATCGGTAAACATGTGACTAACAAAAATGTGTTATTAGCAGAACCTGAGTAAGATTTTTGTTTGCACAAGTGTTCTTAGACATACGTACTATACGTAAGCCTCGTTCTGAGCGTAGCATTATGTCGGGTGCAACGTCAACTCAGCATGGCTGCTACTGTTTCTTTTGTCATTCATATTCTCTTCCCTGCCCAACTTGACTGTTGACTGGACAATCACCATTCAACTAGTAATGGCCGTTTTGTTTAGCCATTGTGTGTTAGCTTATCGTGGTAGGTATCTATACTTACCATATTCCGTCGTTCTTTAGAGCTTCGTCGTTTAGTTGGAATCGTGAAGGCGAGAAACGTGATTACCTTTTAATCAGCTTACTGCCCTCTCTTACTTAGTGCACTATTGATAAAACTGTTGGGCTGATAATTTATCAATATTGAACATGCCTCCAATTAGAACCTGCGTTAAAACATAAATTAATCTTGTTTACCCCTTTCGATCAGAGGCGGAATCGGGAAGCGTGTTTATGAATATGTACAAGTAAGTATCCGCAAGTAAGTTTCTTTCCTTCCCAGAACGAAATACATAAACAATAGCGTTGACATCTTTAACATAATGAGCGGCAGCTGTGAAGTCTTCAAAGAGATGAGTCGGTGCGCGGGCGCAGCCAGCACGCGACGGTACCACGTCGTTAGCGGGAACATCCGATACTATGTACTTTCTCTTATATTTGTAATCTTTATTAGTTCCTGATGACTCGGCCTTCGTAAATGAGCATACTTACGCACATCCGGATCACCAAACCCCGCTACCTACTTGATCTACTGATTCGCAATTTTAACTGAGCCATGGTGTCATTCATAAGAAGTTATTACCATATGGCTCGTGGTCCTGGGCACGCCGCACGTGACTGATACAAAATAAACTCGGGATTGAGACTTGATGAGCTGGTATTATTACTAATTTCTTTCGAGATGTACACCACCTAGGAATGTAGGGTCATTAAACGTGTTGCATAATAGGTGTTAAGCGCGCAGATCGAGTTAGAAACACCCCGCTGCGCTCCATAACTCAAGTAGCGGATGTTGGAGAAAAAACAGCCAGGCTGAAGTGGAATCGGGCCGGACACGTCACACGAATGCACCCGGATAGATGGGCAACGATCGTCACTCACTGGACGCCTGAGCAGGACAGCCGTCGAAGTAGACTAAGGCGAAGGTGGTGTGACGATATAATATCATTTGCAGTGCCAACATGGCCAGAGATCGCACAAGACAGGGGGGTTTGGAAGAAAAAGGGGTGGCCTTTCCCCAGCAGTGAGACACAAAATAGGCTATCAAATAAAAATCTGTGTCTGTAACCTACTAACACTAGAAGTTTAGTAAAATTGTTACAAACACTATTGAGTATGGACTCCTGAAATAAAAGTTTTCTAGTCCGTTCTATATGTCTCTGTGGTGCCGGACTTGTCTGTGTGGTGCCGGACTTAAAGAATTGCACCACCCCTTACTTGCCGTGGGCGACTAAGGGTCTTATTCATTCCACCATCATACCATACTGCGATCGCCAACCCGCCTGCCAAGCGTGGCGATTATGGCAAACCCCCCCCCCCCAAAATTGGGGGAGGCCTATGTCCAGCAGTGGACGTCTATCCGCTGAAACGACGAACGACGAGTCCGTTCTAAGCAGCTCGTTAAATAATTAAAGTTACGTACGTGATAGTAAATGAGTCCGTTTATTACTACCGTCTAGTTAAGTGCACGTTATAACTATTATTGTGATAGTTCCGTTAGAACGGGTCAATTATATCGATGCTTCCGACAACAAAGGTCGTAAACACCAAAATAGCACTTTTGGTAATCAACGAAAAACAAAAAATAATTTCGTTTTTGGCTTATATCTTTTTAACTTTAAAAGTTGTAAAATTGTGTTCTATACAAGAAATACGTAAAATACGATGGTGTTTCATAATATATTATTGCTATTTATGTCAAAGCCTTATTTTAAAAGTTAGCTTGGACATACACCCCAGAAAATTCAAGAAGTTGGTATTTACGACCACTAACAAATCAATGGAGAACGATTTGTCTAACGGAAGTTAGAAGTATGCACCAGTTTTTAAATACAATAGTTCTGGGTTTGGTTTTAAAAACCATATACTGAAATAAAAATGAGTGTAAACACCACGATCTGATGCGATGGTATGTAACAAACATGGAAATATCTGAAGCAAATCAATGAATTTAAGACTGTAAGTTGAGTTTTCATTACTTGTAATAAAAACAATAAAATAAAACACAAATTGACATAATTAAAAAAGGTTTTTTATTCATTGACCGTCATCGTTTAATCAAAATAATGGTTAAGCAAGGCACTAATACAAATTCAAAGTAAAAAAATGTCTAAACCAATCACTTAAATTTCCATTAGAGGATCTTTTACATCAATCATCATTCATCATCATTGTTTGTGTCGCGGCTCGAAATTTTTATACCTTTAGGACCTGGCAGGTCCTAAAGGTATAAAAATACACTTAAGTAAGTATATTATAGGCATCGTCCCGTATAATTTAATCAAGCGTTTGTTACAAGATGCCTATAGGTAGTGTTCTACCTCCAACGGCGTACCTAACCAGCCAGACATAATTCAAAATGTTAAGTAATCATTTTGTTTCATTGATTTCAAGAAGATTTTATAATCACGACATTTTTTTAAAACGTATTGATAATGAATTACAAAAAAAATATAAGTAAACATTCTACCAAGCTTACTGCTCTAATAATTTTAATAAACAATGCCCATTTTCACCAACGCCCTTAAAAATTTAGGTAGTTCATCTTTCTAGATCTTGTTTGTTCGGAAAGCTTCTGTACTATGGTCTACCTAACTTTTAGTGTCGTTGGTGAAAATGGGAAAGTGTTATCGACAAGATAATAAAAAAGTAGATGCAAAACATAATACTTACGACGACGAGTTATAGAAAATCAGGTCTTCAAATTTCTGATTAATAATCTTCTGTCATTGGATAGAAGATTATTAACCAGAAAGGAGAAGGATAACGCTCCCATACAAGTATGGTCCAGCACGGACATTAATAAAACAATATATATCATGAAGGAATATTTGTACTTAATAGTCCTGTTTATATTTTATTACTCCAGAAGTCGGTGGTGACGAGATATAAGACATTTTAGGTGAACATTCTGGTATGATATTTTGACGTTTAAATACAGTAGACAATATGTACATTGTCGTGATGGTCCAGTGGTTAATGCCTCGCTTCTCATGCACGAGGTTGTGGGTTCAATTCCGGGCAAGTACCAGTGTCACTTTTTTAAATTCATATGTAGTTTCCGAGATTATCTTGGACATTACTGACATCGGTGAAGAAAAAACATCGTGAGGAAACCTGGACTTCTAGTTAAAATAGATATCGCCAACCCGGTCTTGAGCAAACGTGCAATGCTCGTGTCTCTTCGGTACGAGATGAGATAATAATAGGCTGGTATTATTATTATTTACTTTTAATCATATTTAACTACGTGTGTACAATAATGTATAGGTATCACATAGACCGGTCCCATGCTTCTCGCGAATTCCGGCGACTTCTACCAGGTCATATTGTTCAGCATGTGAGGCTTAAGGTACCTATGAGCAGCAGTGGACTTCTTTGGCTGAATGATGATGATGACTATTATTTTAAAGAAAACTCTTTAGTTCGTTTGTAAGAACGTAATATATGAATAAGCGTAGTGATCAATGCTCGTTCTTTTTCTGTATGATGAAATCAAATCAAAAGTCATTTATTTAAACTAGGCTGAGAATCAGCACTTTATGAACGGCAAAATTACATAAGACAGTCCCCCAAGACGCCCGACATAAGACATTTTTCTAATATCTATGTTCTGGCATCCTGAAACAAAGCAATGTCTTTCTGTACTATTAGCTCTAGAGAAATCTGGCAATGTGGCAAATATTTCAACATGTGGAACTTCAGGGACTGGTGGAATTTCAGGGAACGGTAGAACCTCGGGGACTGGTGGCACATTTATATTTTCTTGTTGCTGACCGTCGTCGTTGACACTGTTGGACCGCCTAGGTACTGGAGATTGCGTCCGTACTCTCTGTAAGCTCGTTGGCGGCATGGGTGGCAAATAGAGGTTGTCGGTCTCACCTATATATACGAAAAAGTTTATAATGTCATTGTATCATTTCATAACATAATAATTGTATAAACATATTGAAGCGCAAACATTTTTCATACTAACTTGTTGAGGAAAAATCCTTTCAGATATAACATCATGAATGTGTCTATTGCTCTCAGAGTTCCGTGTCAGTGTGTGAAAACGAACACGCATCAGGGATCTTCCACAGTTTACACACACATTACGATGGCAAACACTAGGGTTTGGTCTTCCACTTGTACCAGACTGTGATAATGTCTGCCTAGCCAGTAACTAGCAAGAATGGCACAAATTATCAGCCGCAGTGACCTAAAATAAACAACTTACATAAGTATACACAAATAGCTACACCCATAAAAGACGTGCTCAAGACGTTACTGAAAACTCACGCGTGTTAAAACTCACCAATCGCGGAGTAATCCACTGTCTTATAACAGATTGTATTTCATCCGAATCCCACAAATGTCTCCTTATGCGAAACGTTGCTATACCATAGTTAGCGCAGCGCTGGTTCTCCATTAGAAATAGGGTAAAATCAGTTGTCCAAATGCAAGTAGCCAAGGTACAACAACAGATATCCAGAAACAAAGCCAAAGGTCATCGTAAAACACCACAAGAAATCATTCAATATGCGAGCCACAAGAACCTACACAGCACCGCATTATATTGTAGTTTTTGCTACACAGGAATGACTTAAATTGTCAAATTATTAATGAAAGGCAAATGTCTTGACTTTGTCATGACAATCGACATAAAACCCATATCACACGTACCTAGCTGCAATATGTATACAAACATACATAAACTACCTGCTTATGCCATGCGGAAAGGCAGAAACTATAAAACGCCCTCTACTAAGTATTATGACCCTTACCTACTTACTCGTTTTGGTTTGTCCACGTCATACATCTAGTCATTTAGGCGCGTCACAATAATAAAACTGATATACATATTGTGTTGTACATAAGGTGCAGTCAAATATATAATTATTAGGTATAGCTGTGCATGTGTTTAATATAACAGAAATTATAATATCGTAAATGTCACAAAAATATGTCAAAATATATTTTAAATCACCTTACTATAATAATACAATAATGTGTCCTGCACTAAATATCTGTTAGACACTATCTGTTAATTTCTATGTAATTATGTTATGTTGTATTGAGTTTCTCAGTAGCAGCGCGGAGTCTGGATATTGTCCCGGTTGATGGCAATAGGCTCGCCCTCTATGTCATGAGACTTGAATATAACTGTTGAAATGGGGGGGTAGGTGCTATAGGTATACCTCTGCCTAACCCTTCGAGGATTACAGGAGTGATGTTATGTGAATATTGGGTCAAACACTATATTGAATTAAGATTTATTTTGAAAACATCTATTGCTTCGTCTGTAACTGCCTTAACAGAAGAATACAGTGTTTCCATTACTTTGAAGAAAACTACTACCACCTACTTGATTTATTGATTTTTAATTAGAGATAAATAAAATGTGTCTTTTTTACTTTTACTTCCGTTATAACTAAACGCGCATAAAAATATATTATTTTCTTACTCTATTATCTAAAATACAGGTAAATACATGTTGTTTCGAACGATGAACATGTACTAATTACCATCTTATTTCAAATAATTGCAACATTTGAAACTCACGGATGGAAGTCAAAATAAAACAAACAAAATAAAACCCTTTTAAATAGATATTTTCCCACACACATGTGCGGAGAAATGAAAGTCATGATAGAAATTCAAGTATTATAAGTTTTTTTTTAAATATATTTAAGTCTTTGTCCGTGCAGGGCCACACTTTATCCATGTCCTTTGAAGACCTGATTTTCTGATAGAAGATAATTAATCAGAAATTTCATCTTCCTCGTCAGTCTCAGGAAGAGTATCAATGACATTATGAGACTGACAAGGAAGCTGTTTGTATTCGGCATTAAACCGTTTTCAAACCAATTTTCAAACCAATCCTCCAAGATCAAGTGACATTACGACAATTGTTTCTCAGCAGAGCTTACGTTTTAAAAATGATTGTGAGGTGTAATTACAATTAATTAAGTATTCATGTTTTTACGACCGACAGCTGTTTGTACGTTGTATTATACGACCTGCACGGTTATTCGGTTCTAAGCAATATGAGTTATACATACCCTCTTTTCTAAAAAATCTTGATTATACTAGTAAAAATTTTGGGTGTAAAAGTATTTTTTTTAGGCGAATATTTTTTTCACATTTTTAGATCGACGCAGCGCCAAAAATTAAGTAGGGCTGCATTCTTAACTCATTTTCGCCAAAATGGCGTTTACGACATTTGTTGCCGGAAGCATCGATATGAACCACGTCTGTTTGATCTGACATACTTAACTGAAACAGTTTCTGCATCATGTCCCTACTTGTTGAATGCTTGCTATCGTGTCAATTGTAACTTGCTTATCATAACCGCACATCAATTTCTATTCTATTTTATGCAAAAAGATTATAATATTATAATCTCCATAATAAAACAACTAAAATACAATGTATTGATATATTTTCGTGTTGACCTGTGTGACATGGTTCTAATCTAGCAGACGAGACGGAAGGCTGTGTTAGCATGATTATTCAATTCAAAATAATGATCTACTACTGTAGCAATATGTCAGTTGCCAATTCTTAGCCTATCAGGACCATCTCATCGTACACAGCATAACTCAACAACATATTGGATGTAAACATCGTTATGTAGAGATGAGATGGTTGCTAAAGATAGAGTACCCAGTAATCATTCTTATTCATCGTATGGCTATGTGTGGGCGAGTCTATTGACTGGCCAACGAGAGTTTTATCAGCCATCCAACCATGTCTTGTAAAAAATCGACGTGTTCAGAAACGTTTCAAGACCTACACGATAGAGATTTAGATATACGAATGTAGTATCCATGACCATACCACACCATAATCAGCCTATAATGTAGGTACTACTGCTGGGACACAGGCCTCCTCTCGGTGAGAGGGAGTGGGCCGTAATCCACCCCGCGGGTTCAGTGCGGATTGGCAGATGTCACATGTCTTCGAATTTTTGGTTCTAGGACATGCCGGTTTCCTCACAATGTTTTCCTTCGCCGTTTTGAGAGCAGTGGTAATGAAATAATTTACACAAAGTAAAGCGCCTGTCTGGGTTCGAACCTACGACCTACAACTCGTAAGTCGCGGCCGTTACCACTTGGCCACCACTGCTCTCAGTCGCGGCCGTATCCATGACCAGTGTTTTATTATTATAGCGTTTTATAACCCCAATACGGTTAGCGGTTACCGCCTATGGAGCATGGTCGTTCCTACAGGATTCCATATGTCTTGATCATCACTTCCTACTTCCTCTACTACACAGCCAACATCGGCCAGTACAAAAGCACCGTCAGTCGGTCGATGGTATCGTAGTAGGTACATGATGCGTCGACAGCGCGTGCGCAGCGTCACGGAGCGTTTTTGCATGTCGACTACATTGCGGTACTTGATAGTAGCGGATAGGGTTGTCAAATGCACGGTCAATGGTTGTAATTACTTGTTAAATTCTTATGAGGCTGCTTTATCGGTTGCTTATTTCAGCATTCAAAGTATCTTACTGGATCTGATATTATTCTTACAGGTATGAATGTCTCATCAATGAAATATATTTGAAAGACTTCCTTCGAGACATTGATACCTAAGAATTTTTTTCTGATTTGTCATTTTATTTTCTTATTTTTCCAGAGATTTTTAAACAATAGTATAATAGTAGTATTTCTACGTAGTGAGCCCGTGGTTCATTGGTTACGGAACTAACGTGATGCGCACGCGGTCAATGTAAACGTTCGTGCGCGCTATCAGCATGTTCGAGTTCAGAACATGCTGCGAATCACTGTCGCTTGAACTTGACTGCTTTTTATACCTACATATGTCGAGACTTCGGGAGTCGAGGTACCCTATCTGTTCATGAGAGAAGTGCAGAGCAGTTCGTAGGCTGGTCTGTTAGTAATCTATCATGCTACCATTCTAGTTAGCCAAAAAAATTTTTTGGATGTCATAATATTCAGTTCATCTAAAGTTGTTTCACGTTCCAAATGTAGCACATAGGTAACCATAGTGTAAGGAGATAAGGGAAGGGTATTTTAGTAACATTACAATAATTTTTAGGTTACTTTCTGATACTCCAGTGGTTTTTGTACTTAGTATTTTTAGTTATAATCCATTTTTTTGTGAGCAACGTGATAAAATAAATTTCAAGAGAAGTTCCAACTGTGCGACGACGGCGTTTGGTATAGAATCGTGACTCGCCGGGATCATCTTCAATGGATCATTTAATAACTATTCTGCCGGTTTTTATTCGAATATCTTGATCAAATTACCTGTACTTGTATCGAGAGCAATTTGAGAAGCCAATCATTCGCCGCAAGAATGTTAATAGTCGATCTTAGTTAACTTTTCTCGGAATATTTGTTTAGTTTGCAGTTACTGTTGGTTCCAGTTATAGTTCTCGCTTCAATAGATTCGTACTTAATTCAATTCTTACCATTTTAATTGTCTACTGGGCTGTGTGGTTAGGCTCATAAAATAGGCGTACACGATTAAGGGCCGATTTTTCAATCCTCAGTATATAGTTTCCATATTCCACAGCAGGTTTAATTACGTAAGAGATAGTGGCCTCAACAAGAGCACTTCCAAAAATAAGCGATTAGTGCAATAATCAAATACTGTATCCTATCCTAAAGGCATTATTACCTAAATACACTGTTATCTATCATTAACAGCTTACATATTCCGAGAAAGAATCAGATATGCGCACGTAGCATATAAATATATGTCGCAAAAACAAATTATAATACATACTATCAGTTGTTTACCGGCTTGTTTATCACTACAATCTCAACTTGGAACTATTTCTTCAAAAACTATACCTATAATCTACTTACTTGAAGCTTAAATTATTTTCCAATGTCACCTAATGTAAAATTTGCACTGCACCATTTCGCAATAAAAGCAGTTTATATATGAATCCCATATAGTACTTTACTTAAATCCTGAATGCAGCAGCCCTAAATTTTCCTGCAAAGTTTTAAATTGTAAGGTGATCGTTTGGTACACAGTGAGCCGATCCCGCGCTATCTCGAGCTAGATCAGATGGTACCGATTGTAACAGATTGCTCGGCTATCTTCCACTTAGCTAGATTATATGTTAATGGTAAAGGGGCTGTTTCGTAACTTCATGATGGTCTAAAGGTAACCAACTGTATTCGGCCTCAGTTAGGCTATGTGTAAGCTTACTATTTTGTATAATATGTATTCATTTCAGTCGATGCACTCTGAATGTCTGAACACTAAGATTTTCTCCAACTTTTGGTACAGTCAGACATTTGTCACATATTGCGGAGACAACCTATTCCCCGGATTAACATAGGGTACTTTTAATCCTGGTAGTACGTTCCCGTGGGTATGTTTCCGCAATCCAGGCGGGCGATCCCGCGAGCAAAAGCTAGTATTAAATAATAAGAAAGGTATTAGACAGGTTCCTTCGGCTAAAATCAAATTGGAGTCCGTCAGAACGATAGTGGAATGTCCCATAAACGTATACTTACCTAGTTTACTTGTAGTGCCGCCGCTATGAAGACATTTTCAATTTGATGTTTATATTTACGTGATACTGTTATGTCGTTGTCGGCTAGTCGGTTATACGGTGATCGTCATTATAGTTTATGTGCCAGTCAATAATTGTCTTTATATTCTACTAATTTTATCTCTTTAATTGTATTCTTCAGCACTTTCCTGGTAAGTCACCACTCGGCAACGAAAATCACGCTTACAGAGAAATCTGTGCAAATTAGAGAGATGGGGCTTCTTACTGCTGGAGTGAGTCTGGGTTATTTACTGCCTTAATGTACTGCTCAAAGTCTGTCGTCAAAGTCTACCCATCTATCTTAATGATGGACTTGCTATTAGCTCGTTGGACGAGCGCATCGGATTACAAGCAGCGAGGCGGCCGCTCGCTCATTAAGTGACAGGTACCTCGTGAGAACTAGGTGAGTTGTCATTATGACGTCACTTCACACCTTGTCTTCTACTGATTGTTAGTTAGACTGTGATTAATTTGCCTATTACACTTTTCATTCGATTTAAAGTCCACAATTATTTGTCTCCTTTCTTACTATTTAAAGAGGAGACAGATAGATGTGTAGCATAAACGTTCCAAAACGTTCCAAATAATACTTAGGTAAGCGTGTATAATATTTATGAACTTAAATTTTCTCATAAAATCCTCCGGCCAGTTGGGTCGACTCTTATCTCCCTATAAAGTAGGCTATTCACAAAACTTACTAAAATAAAACATAAAAAAAAATACAAACATCCGAATTGAGAACCTCCTCCTTTTTTAGAAGTCGGTTAAAAAGGAAACAATCTAAATTCCGATCCTTTACATAACGATATGTAACCAGGCGGTCACAGGTCGTCCGCCATTTGTTGGAAAGTGAAACCAAATCACTTGCACTCGACGATCAATGCACTGAATACGCAACTCACACGCATACCAACCCAGCCAAGTTAAATAGCGTACTGATAACATTCAGAATGATACACAACAACGACTTCTAAAATAGGTCGTGTAACCAAATGTTTACGTTTAGGTTACAGAATCGCGTGCATGACCTTTGCAGTTTTTGCTTTACTTTCCTTATTGCGTGTGTGTACCTAATCTGAGTAATGGACTGAAAGGTGGCTCAACAGATTAGGCTATTTTATACTTAATGATTACATATTGAGGTTCCGTTATAGGTACAATGATGATGATGAATGATTGTGAGTATCATGTAAGTAAGTTGTTACCAAACATGGTCATTACGTCTCGCGTGTAATACAGTGTGTATATTCCATAAAAGTATTTGAAACCGAAAAGATGTGCAGAAAATGTCGCTGTTGACACACCTACCTACTAAACTAGGTAGGCATTATGTATGTTTATTACTTACCGTTACCGTGTAAGGAAATTGTTATGACTCGTAGATGCTTTGCCATAAAAGTTGTCCAGAACGGTTAAGAGAGTGCCTTTATATATGTGCCAAATATGTTTTATTCCTTCTGTGTAGATCATCAGTTTCGTATGTTTAGTCTGTGGCAATATGCACTCATATACTATCTCTAATGAAGAATTCTTCAGTCGGGATACAAGGGTCAAACTCAAAGCATTTATTTCAGTTATACCAATTAAAGGCACTTTGAATTATCAAGGTCTACGGCAGGTGACGCAGAGACATCAAACTGACCTGTCCAATAGTGTCATATGAGTATGACACTATTGGATAACTTGAGCTGAGGCTCTAGCGATATAATAATAATAATAATAAAAAAATTTATTGATACTAAAACCTTTGACATTGCTTAAGACTAGGACACATAAGTTGGTTAACTAAAGGTAATACAGATAAGGTAAACCCTGACTCCTAAACTAGGTGATCCTGTGACTTAGAAGTCAGTGTTCTGCTGTCACTGTGATACTAGAAACCTTTTGTGTTGTGTTCTAACATTACAAAAAAGTCATTCATTGATTGACACTGCATGTTAACAAAGTATGTATAATAAAATTAACAACGAAGGAATAAGGGGTATTGTAAACGACTTCTACGATGTATATGTGTGTATGTTGGAGTGAGGATGTGTATGTCAGAATGAGGGATGTATGTGAGGGTGTGTATGTAGGGGTATGTAGTAGTGTTTACCATAATATAAACCAGCAGCCGCTACTGTCATCAATCTAGGTACATAATCAGATGTAAGGACAACACTCACTGTCCATTGTCGAAACTTGCTATTATTAACTAACAAACTCCTTAGTATTTAATTACATTATTAACACACGTAAGTAGGTATAGGTACTGCACAACTATAATCAAAATGTTGTCAAATCAAAATGTTCCGTTTCAGTCGTTTCGGAAGGTACAATCATGTCTGCTGTCAGCTCTTGACTGTCACAGACACATTCTCGTCATGTTTATGAGATAGCTCTCAAGTTATTCCACTCACTACTTTCGCCGACCGTTCGTTCTTCGTGTTCATAGGGCCCGTATGTGTGCACGTTGCTATCTTAGATCTAGGTATCGTCACGCTGTTAACTATGCATCACAACTCGTTGGAAGGTGTCCACTGCGGGGTAAATAATTACGTAACACACTATCAGTAGCAATGGGTTTCATCTTGACAGTTCAGCATCATTCATTGCGTTATTTACGTTGTTGAGCAGACACATTTTTCGAACATATGAATCAATGGATTAGCAATATCCTTCAAAATTATTTAGATTGAGATTAAACGCAATTAGGGTGCTGTACATTGGACCTTCGTATAAATCCCTTCAGTATCGCAGCGCGTCGCATACTTCGTATAAATCCCTTCAGTATCGCAGCGCGTCGCATAAGACTTCGTATAAATCCCTTCAGTATCGCAGCGCGTCGCATACTTCGTATAAATCCGTTCAGTATCGCAACGCGTCGCATACTTCGTATAAATCCCTTCAGTATCGCAGCGCGTCGCATACTTCGTATAAATCCTTTCAGTATCGCAGCGCATCGCATATACTTTGTATAAATCTCTTCAGTATCGCAGCGCATCGCAAATTTTGTATAAATCCCTTCAGTATGGCAGCGCATCGCATACTTCAATCTTTAATCTACTCTTACAAACTTCTCAACACAATTAAAAATTCTTGTGATTACGGCAATTTCCCCATAATATGTTATTAGGAGTGATATTTTGTCAGCAATAAAGCAAAGATTGATGACATTTTTAACCATAGAAAGTTACAAAACTACAGTGTAATTTGATGAGATGTAAACACAGCACGTAAAGCTCTGCCATATTATCTGTTCAATACGGTTTCAATTGTACGCATTTACACCGCTCACTCAAAAAACGCTTACGTACGTATGTTTTTATCTGGCGTTCAGCATTTTATTACAAAATCTTTCCGAAAAGGATTGTAAAGTGAAAGTGTAATGAAGGCTCCAAACATTTAATTACACGCGTCCACTTCAGATTCGGCAATATTCGATAACAGATGCATAATATAAACTGGTATAATATGCAATATCGAGAAAGTAGAATACCATCTCCTCGTAAGGAAATAGGAAGTCAATTATTCTCGTGACACAACCAATTATTTACTCGGTTTCGAATACGTTATCTATCGATGAATAGTCTCAATCTCTTTAACCATTACTAATGGCATCAATTAATATTATTTTCGCAGCGTTTGTCTCGACAAAGGAATCGAACCCGGAACAAAATTTCTGGCATTCATAAGTTGTCAAGAGTCGTACGGTGTAACCACGGATATCGATGTAAATGAAAGAACGCTCATTAAACATTTAACAATCCATCTTAACGAGCAATTAGCTGCGCGCACGCATCTGTGTGTACTAGTTAATTACCGCGACTACAGTAGGTAAGGTATGCACCTCGCTATTACTGGACGAAAGGAGGGCTCCGCGCAGACATGGAACATAAGCAATGAGATGCAGAAGACTTACTAACTATAAGAGTAAATGTGATGTTATGACTACTGAAATAATACAATTTCATTTTTAAAAAAAACATTCATCCAATTCAATTCGTTTCAATTTCAAAAAAATATATCTATAAAAGCTTTGTCATACATAGATGATGCAAACAATCAGCTGGTGGATTTTGCGAGCATAAGGCTGGAAACTCTAACTACCGCTCACAGACAAAAATAACTTCTTTTGAAGAAACCTACAATCCAGTAGGTCAGTACCTAGGTACCGTGATGAAGTGGAACTTCTCATCTTGTCTACTTCATATTTGATGGTTTTCCAACATTATCATAATTTCTATCAAATTGTTTATTTAGAAATCATAGAAAATGAATGCGTGACAAGTGAAATTATGTGCGAAATGAGAATATGTTAGGATCCGTGGTCACATTGTTAAACTTACAAGATTCTATTGTGTCGGACGAAATTATGTGTTTATGTTTATAAGTTGTTTATGTTGTCACGCGGCTTGCAAATGTTGTTCATGGGAAAGAGCAAGCACGAAAATACAGCGTATTGATCATAGGTAGCAGGAATATTGTTCGAAAAACTCTTTTTGCCCTATTTTGCAAGAACCTTGTTCAGCAATATCTTGTTCTGCTGACTTCACTTAAAGAAATCATGTTTACAAAACGGAATATGTTAAACTCAAAAGGCGAACACCAATGTATTACCATAATGTGCAATGGGCATTACACTACACCCTGCGTCGCAGCCTGTGTTGCCTGATGTAGGATTGCTATGCGGACACTGCGCATGACTTGCTTCTTTTGGTCAGATTTGTAATTCTTAAGTTACATAACGCGCTTTTAGCGATACATTTACCTAACATTAATTAGCATTACGTAACAATAATAATCCAAAACTTCCATAATATTAAATTAATTAATCATTACTTCTAGGTTGTGCAAATTGGCATCTAATGCGGCCAATTATTGATCTAGTACTTCCAATAGCATGTTTTTATAATATGTCGATGAGTTTCCGCAACATTTATTACAGCTCAGTCGGAGCCTGCAAGACGCTTTCTTCTGATAAATGTTTCAAATTAATTATTTTGTAACTCCGGACGACACAAATGATCTAGACGACCTTTCCGGCTCATTATTACCGAAAACTACCTTTTACGTAACATTGGTATCTCTTCGCAAAGCCAGTAGCACATCGCAACAAAATGAAGACAAACAGAAATACCACTTTGGACAACGAGACATCATCACAGCCGTTGATAATGGTTTTGATTGATCTGAAACTTCAGCAGAAACATAATGCAGGCAGGAACTTTTGCTCCAAGGCAGTAGAGCCTACATTCAGTTTAAATTGATTGGTGGGGATATTTTTGTCTTTTTTAGGGTTCCGTACCTAAAGGGTAAAAACGGAACCCTATTACTAAGACTTCGCTGTCTGTCCGTCTGTCCGTCTGTCCGTCTGTCCGTCTGTCCGTCTGTCCGTCTGTCCGTCTGTCTGTCACCAGGCTGTATCTCAAGAACCGCGATAGCTAGACAGTTGAAATTTTCACAAGTTATGTATTTCTGTTGCCGCTATAACAACAAATACTAAAAACAAAATAAAATAAATATTTAAGGGGGGCTCCCATACAACAAACGCGATTTTTTTGCCTTTTTCTGCTCGATATCAAAAATGGTAACAGGTAGGCACTTGAAATATTCACAAAATACTCAGATGTATTTTAACTTTAATAATAAATAATAAAATTAAAATAAAATAAATATTTAAGGGGGGCTCCCATACAACAAACATGTTTTTTTCGGCTTTTTTGCCTTGTGGTACGGAACCCTTCGTGTGCGAGTCCGACTCGCACTTGGCCAGTTTTTTATGTTAATTTGTCAGTGTGAATTTCTGTAAGAAGTGCAGATAAAAAGTAGTAAGTGGACTTTCTGTGCAAGTCTACCATGTGCCCATGTTCCAAACACGTAGGAATGCAATATGCATTACACGACGCGTCCGCGCGCTTCCGGCTTCTCACTGTACCTTACGTAACGCGCTCCTAATTGGAGGTCACTGCACCGGATCATCTCATAACAACTAAGATAACGTTCGTTATAAACAGTGTCGCGTGTGACATCTTTGAGAAACCTCTCGTTTTTTCACCGAGAACGAAAGACATGCGGTACCTATATTTTCTATAGCGACAGTAGCATAGGGGTCTTCTCTATTGCTACTTGTTACCTACTAAGCGGGAACACATCCAGACTCAGGGCTGCTACTGAGAAACCCTATATACTTACATACATATAAGATTAAAGAAATAACACATTCTTTTGCCCAAAGCTTGAACCTGGGATTTCAAAGTGGAGTGACGATGAGGCCACGAAGCCACTATAAACAACACTTAGTAATAGGTACAGCGGCTTAATAGACTATTAGACGTGGTTGTTTATAATTCCCATCTGTGTAGTAGCGAGAAGGATCCTTATAGATCTGCGGCGACTCGGCAACTCTTGAACTTGGATTAACTCCCATCGAACTACTGTCCAGCAGAAGCCACCTCACGTGTCCTGCACTCTTTTTCATAATCACGTCATTACTTGATTATATTTTTTATCAAAGTTTTACATGCCCTACTAAACTTGGAAGGAATAGTCAAAGTTGGGTGTCGAAAAATGTTGCATTAGTATTATACATGTGTTAAAAGGTCAATTCAAATGGATTCGAAATCAATCACCTGTAAAGGTTAAAAGATTAATTAATCAAAAAATAGTTAATTATTGAAACTGACGCTTTTGTATATCCATGAGGGTGTTGTAACTTAAAAATACATATGCACACAGCTCACATATTTATCAATTCAGCTTGAACAGGTCAATTAGGCCCACTTAAAGATCTGAGTATCAAGCTTCAACGTCTTATTGTGCTTATCATAGAGTTCCCCGAGATACTGTTGCCCATCCGTAAGTTGTAACTTCAACAGAAGACTGTTAATTGTTGTTAACATAGATATCCGATGTTAACGATTAATTTCCCAGGTCAGAAGCAGGCAGATCATTCACGATGGCAAACGTTTGTGTATCATGAAGCCAGGCTTTTGAGTCTGATTAGTTATGCAACTTCGGTTTAAATAACTTCTTTAACACTATAATTTTCAAATATTTACCATCGGGAGGTATAAAGAGAAAGTGTAACAAAGTAGGTACCTATTATGTTTATTTGTTAGTTCGTCTGACTCCTAGACCATACATAATCGATAAGAGCGGCGCGCGCGCATCCATTTGTTATATATAAAGCAAGAGATACCGAATTGTTGTGAAAGTTACAACAACAGGTAACTGGGAAAGGATTCAAAATTGTTATTGACCGAAGCGACCCAAGAAGCAAAGAATTGCTTCCATTGCTTCTTCAGTTACCGTTTTTACGGGTTTCTTACGGAGGGGTATGTGGCAATGGACATCGTTCTTTACATCTTGGCCCATTGTTGCTAATGTTTGTGGCGTTAGTCGTGTGTGTCCGATTGTATGAAACTCTAAGCATTTGCAAAACGATTCAGATTATGTTCAGTGGAATTGGATTTCCTTATCAAATGCGGTACTAAAAGAGGCACTGAGGGTGTGTGCTGTAATCGATCAGCTTTGTTACCGGTGCATTGAGCGTGTAGTTTATTGTTTTCTAATTTGAATTTTGAAGCTTCAAAGAATCTTTAGGTTGTAGGTAGATTCAATACAGGATTACGAAAGAAAAGAGTACGTACAAATAGTTACTTAGAATTTCTGGCGAATTGTTTTCTCAATAATAATTAATTTATTGAGAAAACTACCGAGTGTTTCAAATACAAGGAATAAAATAGAATACTCTTTATTATGGTCCACCATATAAATTATACAGACATAAATAAAGAAACTGTACAAAGGGTGACACAATGGGCGGACAAGTCTTTCGATGATGTGTTGTTTTTATTGTATAACTAGCTGCGCCCCGCGGTTTCACCCGCGTAAATGTCGATCCCGAGGGAATATCGGGATAAAAAGTAGTCTATATGTTAATCCAGGGTATCAGCTACCTCCATACAAAATCTTATCAAAATTGGTTCAGCCGTTTGAGCGTGAAGAAGTAACAAACATATAAACACACACACACTCACAAACTTTCGCCTTTATAATATTAGTGTGATGTGATTGTCTACTATTTACAAATGCTGATTCACTTTCATAGGTTAAGTAGGTACCTATCTAAGATAGTTCTCAATAACTGGTAGGTAAAACAACTTCATAAAAGCGACCTCTCGTTTTTCGGTGTAGTAATCGAATACAGGAGTGACCCCAACTCCCTAACCTGCATACTTGCATAGCCTTTTCATTTAATTGATATTTTGAACACTGCGTGTGTTCCTCGCTCACTACCTCGCTATGTCCACGCTAGATGCTTGTTTACGGACAATTTGGACACATAACGATGTGTGACAGCGACATGGCTGTGTCGGCTGTGACACGCATTAACATCACAATGAGTTGTCACGCCCGCGCCGGCGACTGAGTCGTCAACCCGTCACGCGCCGGCGTGGCCGATCTGAACTAACCATTGGAATGTCTCCAATTTTGGTATAGACACATTTAGGATTTCGGATCGTAGATAATAATTGGAGAGGATATGTTCCGACATTCATAGTAAAAGCGTGGCAAGACCAAATAAGCAGTTAAATAAACTAAAGAAATGCCATATCAACAATGGAGTTTTTGGCTTAGAAACAACCTCCAAATGATTTTTCGAAAATATAAGCTTCCGTAGAAAGCCACAAAATACCTGTGAGTATTACTTATACCTACAGTCAAAATTAATAGTTGGTATGCATAAGCCGAAGTGCACATCAGCTCTAAATGCAGAGCAGGGAAAGGAGAGAGAATCATTGATAAGATGACGCCGCGCGCGACCGTCGTATGATTTTCAAAAATCAGAAAATCCACCTTATTTACAATCACTTAGCTACCAGCATTGTCATACGATTTGACAAATTGATATTAATTGTTAAGGAGCTATACATTGTAGATACAAGTGTTAAGTGGTGACGGTTTCTCTCGATTGTGTAAAGAGAGGTTCTGTGTTAGCGGCGCATGTGGGACAATGGGGGTGAGTCACATGAATTATTCAGATTGGTTCACAGTGTCAGGAATGCAGAGATGGACGTCATTTTTCTGTTTCTAAACATTCTTTATGACGAAGACATGAATAATGTAAGTTGATGATGCAGAGGAATTCATAGTACCTATCAAGCGTATATTTTCAAAAATGATGACATGACGTAGTCTTAAGTTAGGGACATTTGCAAATCAGCGTAAAAAGGTCTGACCGAATTTATTATACCTACCTACCTACCAACATGTTGAAGGTACATAGCCAGATATTCGATGCTAGTTTTCCTTTCAAAATTATCATAGATACACCATTTGGCAAATCTTTGAAAACATTCACAAAACTCCAAGGTCCTACGTCATGCACTTAAAAATACACCTACTGAGCTAATCCAATCGTTTAGTTCCAGGTACACTTGTTATTTACTTCGGTACTTCACATTCTAGAGGTTTATAATATTAGGTACCTATAGCTAATGACGTAAGTACTCCATGGATTGCCGTTATCCATTAGTATGGATACCGGCAATCCATGGAGAGACATTATAAATGCGAAAGTGTGTCTGTCTATATGTTACATCATCACGCTTAAACCGCTGAACCGATTTAGATGTAATTTGGTATAGAGATAGTTTGAGTCCACAGGAAAGGACATAGGATAGCTTTTATCCACGGGATCGAAACTTACGCGGGTGAAACCCAGGGCGCTGCATATCCCCGATAGGTAAAGATCACACACACCCTTTCGGCGTTAAAACGGACGATTCGTGTCGAATCAGTGCTGAACATCAGTACAATGCAGATTCGATTAAGGGCGTGTCATACTCGGTCGCGGCGCGTCGGATCAGTTCGCTACCGATTCGCTTCTGTTTGTTTTTCCCGCTGCTCCTCCCGCTAGGAATTATCAACAGTTTTCTAATTGTGTGAATTTCGCAGTGACGTTGTTGCGAAAAATAGTGGATGGACTGTTAATTTTATACGATGAGCAGTGCTTGCCTCTGAGCGAAACTACTTTACTCGAATTTTACAGTTGCATTGGATTTGGTGACACTGACGGCAACTGCATTTTCTGTGGGGTTCTTACTGGAACATAAACACAACGAGTTGTGAGTTAATTGCCAGTTAATGTCTGTCATTTTCATTAATCACCCAAGACAGAGTTCAATATAAACGCCATAACACCCTAATGTCTTGTCGTCAACCCTCTATAAAATAAGTCAACAGCATTAAGCCTTCGCTTATACTGATGGCTATAAGACGTGGGGGTCAAAGTGGGTCAGGGATGGGCCCGCCCCCGCCCCGTCCGTCCTCGGTCGCCGGCATTATGACAATATCTATCTACGAGTATGTTCTTCAGTAATCGTGGTTGTACAGGCTTGAGATAGAACTGTTCGGGAACTGATAGTTTAGAAAGGCTCAATTTCAATCAAAACTATTTGGAAACTTTAGTAACTGATATACCGCTGAAATAACATTAAGAAACAAAGGTTTCTTTCTTGACAATATTTCAGCAGTATCTTAGCCTCTGAAAAATGAAACTGGTAGCCTATATACTTCATCGAATTTCAATTCTCATATAATCATAATATTTTAATTACGATTTATCCAGAGAACACATGACCACAAAACAAACATGACTCCTAAGGTAATTAAAACAGTATTGTGCCTCGTTAAGAGTGCACTAGCAGGTTTTTAATACGATGTCGACTGGATGTGGACGATCTCGGGGATTTACATTCTACGACTTGGTAATACCAATAATTGGGATCCAATTCATTTATACCACACACACTTATCATTAATTGAGATAGTGCATATCTATTGAAATCCTTATCAGAGATAATAAACATAAGTAGTACAATTTGTTTTATATAATTTAATAATTTTATTGGTCATGTGGGTACCTATGTGTAATTGTAATGTAATTGTAATGAGGCAAACTCGTAAGAATGTGATAAGCAAATTAAGTGTTGACTTGATCTTTTCCTTAACGTTTTTGCAGTAGAAAAAATAAGCTAAACTAAAAATAACAACACGTAAGCACTTAGGTACACAAGCAATGCGACACCACCGTAATAGCCTGTTTCACGTTGCTGAATGCAGAGCCTTTTGCCAGACAGTCAACTCGACCAGCCGACACCTACGATGATAAAGTCACAGCAGCAACAACAAAAAAATAAAACCTAGCAACCAAAAAGTTCAACAAAGATCACTTTTTACGCAGTCTGGTGTAGTTAGTTGGTGGCAGTTTTTTAGTTCAACCAAAGATTTGATGCCACCAACTGAATCAGACTGCTAGTAAAGATATGTATATACCTAGGCGAGAAAAACATAACATGTGTTTGCTGTTGCGTTAAGTCGTAGTACTCGCAGTCGGAAAAAAATTAAGCATTGAACTTGTTCCCCTCACCGAAGTCACCATAGAAGAGGATGCCTTTGTCAACATGGACAGCAATAGGTATATGTATTGATACTTATTTAGAGTAGCCTTGCATAAGGCGGAAATAACATGGCAGACAGATCTACCAGAGCCCTAGTTTGTACCATATCTGTTGAGGATAAGATTAAGAAACATCAGTAAAACATAACATTCCTAGGAGCGAAGCTGCACACAAACAAACATGGCGGACGCGGGGGCGATGAACTAATTCAATAATCTCGGGCCAGCAGATAAACTTCTATGTAAATCCGAAGCGCACGCGCAGCCAAATGTGTATGTTGTGTACGGATAGGAAAACAAGGCGAAAATTTGTCTTTTTGTTTATAAGCTAAAGTATTAGTAGAGCCATAGAATGAGAACGAATGAATGAGATGTTTGTATCCTGACATAGACCTTGGAGAATCTAAACGTAAACAGATATCAGGGTATCATCATCATCAAAGATGTCCTTGTCTACTGCAGGACATAGGGTCTCGCCTAAGCAACGGCAGGGCACGGCAGGACATAGCATTACCATCAGGTGATCAAAACATCATCATCATCATCTGCCTAGTCTTTTCCCAATTATGTTGGGGTCGGCTTCCAGTCTAACCGGATGCAACTGAATACCAGTATTTATTATTTTATTTATGTCAGGTGTTTTTTTCCCAATTTAATGTCAATTTTTAGTGTTCCGTACCTCAAAAGGAAATAATCCGTTTGTTGTTAGTCTGTCTGTCCGTCTGTCAAAACCCTTTTTCTCTGGAACGCGTGGAGTTATCAAGTTGAAATTAATCAAATACTCAGGGGCCCAAGTCTGCTATTTTTATAAATTCGTCATCCCAACACGATCCCACCACCATTCCATTGTCATTTTGCTAAAAGTTCGTATAGTTGCCGGCACGTAACTTGGCAAGAGTTTTTGTAGTGGGGGAAGTTTGCGCACGCACAATTTCATACATTTTTATATGCGCGAACTTCCCCCACTACGAAAATCTCTTGCCAAGTTACGTGCCGGTAATTGTAATCTGCTAAATTCATAATGGTTGATCATTGGTCGGTCAATGGCACAGAACATATACGATATTCGTAACGATTTAAAAGCAATGACTGCACAATAACGTTCTAATGGTAGGTCACTGATCAAAGGAACTGTAAAAATTGTAGCAGATTACCGCCTAAGTCAGTAATTAATTCTTAATTATATACGAGATTACCATTCTATGCCATTTCTTTCAATGGAGTGTCAGTGGTTGACCATTGGAAAGTCATAATGACGCCATTATATTAGTAGATTACCAAACTTGTCAAAATCAACAATTATGAAATCAACGATAGACCATTCTGACACTATTGTAATAGCAGACTTGAGGCCCAGGGCTGCGATTCCTTGAAGCTGTGAAAAAAAAACAAACTTCTAAGCTAACGCAATCAAAAGATACGTGCGTTTATGTTCCATTTATGCCGCATATTTTGACACTCGCAAGGGAGACAGAACCTGTAGAGAATTTCCCGGTGACCTAGAATCATGAGGCAAGAAGCAATGTCATGTAGCACAAGTAAAGGAAAAAATCCGAATCCTCGGTGCGCGAGTCCGGCTCGCACTTGACCGGTTTCTTTATAGGGTAGTTTTACGCCTAAACAAAGTTTTCCTAAGTTGTTCTGTCAGATTGAAAAAGAGAAGAATCCTTCCACTTTTCAACTTATGTGGTCCTACCATCAATATGTACTTCTGCTGCTGTCTGTCTGTCGAGGTGTGAGTGTGAGCAAATAATGTTATGTAAATACGTGATTATTTACTTTTAGCATCAGAAGATGGAACACGTTTGAATGTAAACTATTCGCTGTGACGTCACGCGTCGCCTGCGCATTATCGAATGCTATCGATTAATGATAGGAAAGCTTTCCACATTGTTATCAGGAGTGTGGAATGTGGTGATTGCACAATCAGCCTATAATATTCCCACTGCTGGGATGTGTCCCAGGCCTCCTCTATTACAGAGGGAGTGTGCTAGTTACTTAATCTACCACATGTTGGTAGAGTTCACATGTCTTCGAACTTTTGGTTCTAAGACGATGATTTTCACGACGTTTTCCTTCACCATTTCAAGAGCAGATAAAATTATTTACACCCAAAGTAAAGCGTCTGCCTGGTTTTGAACCCACGACCACTCGTAAGTCGGGGTCGTCACCACTGGGCCACCACCACCTCTCTCACGTTCCATTACAGTTATTATGCTGGACTACTAAGTACTATTAGCTATTCTGTGGCTGGACAGCAGTTTACAACACTGACAATTATATGCTGAGATAATCTTTATCCTAAACAAACAAAAAACAATAAGAACATTACGTGAGCAAATTAAAACTGCGTGATAGTGCAGTTTCGACGAGTCGACAATGATTAAATAATGAAATGGCTACGTTTTCCATTTCATCGTGGATTTTTATATTTTGCTTACCTAATCATGAAGGAACGGTACACTGCACAGCCTGTTGATTAATGACTTTTTAACCCGTCTACACGACAGAAATTACAATGTCATACAGTAATATTAGATACGCAATGAAAAATTAGAAACTTGTATGATAAAAAGAAATGTGTTTATTGCATCATCTTAAATAACTTATTCTAATTACTTGGGGAGAATCCATTTTAGCAATTAGTTTGCTTGTGTTAGGATGCTCCGCCCTTCCCCAGGTCCAAAACAGTTACCTACATTTTGTAAAACCACTGTAAGGCCTCATCAGAAGGCTGAAAGTCACCCAGCAGGGCAATGGACAGGCCTTTGCTTGGAGTTTCCCTACGTGATCGAATCAGAAATTGAAAGAGATCCAAAGGAGACCCAAGTGGCGACGCTTGGGAAAGGTATAATGTCTAGCAGTGTCTATCAGTGTGTTTGTCAGGCTTTTGGCTGAAATTATTGGAAGAATGTAAGTAAGTAATTAATACAGTTTTCCACACATTACTTAATTCGTTTCGTATTAATTAGTTTTCTCTTTTGAACGTAGCCCTAATTAACAAATTAGGTAAGTGAGTATAGGTTATGTAGGTAGAGTACTAAGGTGCTAATAAATTGTGCTGCTACAATAGGGTTTCAATGGTATTGTATATTAGTTGAAACTTCCCACCTGTATATAAACTAAGTCATGTAGTGTGGTGTTAACAGAAGTGACGCGCCAATAGAGTTGTCTTTCATCGATCATTTTATTCCCACTGGAGTCTATAAATTAATAAACTGTAAGAAGTAGTGTGAACACTTGAACAGTTAGTAGCTTGTAGTAAATATTGTTGTTTACCGTTCTGTTGAGATTTCTCACTGCTGTCTGTAAAGTTATAAACTAAGATGTAAGTAGTGTGAACAGTTAGTGAATTGCTGTCAATTCAATAGTGCTGTCTTCAGTTAATATTTCTCACTGCTGTATAAATGAAGACATGAAGGTGTTGACAGTAAAGCCGTCACTAGCGCTGTCTACAGTTTGATAACGTCGCTTGTTAATTGATTGTTATGTTCCGCTACAGTTGAGTACCGTGCAAGCCGCGAGCGGAAGGCGACTTGACCGTTATTGAACACCGGCACTGATTTAGGATAGTCATTGGTACCCACTGCTGCTGGGGCAACTTAATATTAATCATTAACGTTGCTATCAACCGGGTCTGAACTATATTTTTGCTTGGCACATGGTGACAGGCGGTCTTGATAGTTGCTTGCAAGTATCCAAGTATGTAATTGAACTTCCCTCAAGTTCTCTCAAGTCTCTGGGCATTTTAACTGTTGCCTCAAATGTGAATATGCACAGACACAACACAACTACTTATATGTATATATCCTGCTCCATACGATTGTTTCGCCTGCGCTTAGACTAAACCTTGGTTTCATGCGGCGTTTAAAAACGAAGTCAAACATTTCAGATACACTATATGTATACTCGTCATCTCCCCGATGACGAGTGTTGTTAGGCGAGCAAGTCAGCAGCCCGCTGACCGGTCATCACACGTCCACGGTCAGTCAATCAGCATCAGCTATGCATAGAGAATGTTGCGTACGATTCCCTGCCCGTAGCGCACGCGCACCGTGCGTATACCTGCACGTATGTATGTGTGTGTGCGTATGATCTGTATCGCGTTACGGTACAACGCGCCGCAGACGGAATATGTGGGAATTGGGTATGTAAACAGTATGTCCGACACGTTATATTTAGATGTTTTAGTTAGAATAACGCAACTCCCGGCCGCCCATGACATACGGAGAAAGCACCGCAACATACCTGCTTATGGCAACCGATGCGAGCAAAAGCTCAAATATCTATCAGATCTAGCAATGGATAACAGTGTTCTTCAGTCAGCGAATGTTGGGTGCCGTCTATAAAAAATATGAGATAAAATGTATAAATAATATGAGATAAAAAAAATGACGCTTGGGGAGGCCTTAAATACCAGGGGACGTCTTTCTTATAAAATGATGATAATGATGAGCTAGAATAAAACAGCAAAAGTACCTATGTAAGTATATCTATCTCTAGATAGCTAGGTAAGGTTGTGAAGAGACAATAAACGTGTGTACTTTTTCGAGACAATCGATTACTGAGGTCACCGTTTATCGTCTGATGACATCTGATATAACAAACAACAACAACAAAACTGGCCAAGTGCGAGTCGGACTCGCACACGAAGGGTTTCGTACCACAAGGCAAAAACGCCGAATAAAACATGTTTGTTGTATGGGAGGGCCCCCCCCTTAAATATTTATTTTATTTTAATTTTATTATTTATTATTAAAGTAAAAATACAACTGAGTATTTTGTGAATATTTCAAGTGTCTACCTGTTGGCATTTTTGATATCGAGCAAAAAAGGGCAAAACCGAAAAAAATCGCGTTTGTTGTATGGGAGCCCCCCTTAAATATTGTTTTTAGTATTTGTTGTTATAGCGGCAACAGAAATACATAATTTGTGAAAATTTCAACTATCTAGCTATCGCGGTTCATGAGATACAGTCTGGTGACAGACAGACGGACGGACAGACAGCGAAGTCTTAGTAATAGGGTTCCGTTTTTACCCTTTGGGTACGGAACCGTAAAAATGACATCCCAATATAGGCAATGACAACTGTTCTATAAATCAATGAGCACATAAGAGTAATGTAACGAACAACACAACATAATGCATCGGTGTGGTATCATTGTATTCGATATTATTTGTTTTGTCGTGAGTCACCGAGGACCGTCACCGCTGTGCCAGGTACTCGCTATCGAAGTGATAAGTGATAACATATCGGTATGATCGCGCCAACTGGGCGGCTAATTAATTCTTAATAACGTCACCAGCGCGAATTTTTTTTTAATTACTTACATTACTTTTGGTTGGTAATTGTCACGGACGCTTTGCAGGTGTACAAAAAATATTTTTACAAAAAAAAACAACCGACTTCCAAAAAAAAACACTACAAATTGAAAAATAACTTTTATTTCGGAAGTCGGTGTCTTTGGTTCCGCATTTTCGTTTAATAACACCGACTTCCGAAATAAAAGTTATTTTTCAATTTGTAGTGTTTTTTTTTGGAAGTCGGTTGTTTTTTTTTGTAAAAATATTTTTATTTTTCACTTTTTAGTGGGTCACTTTGTAATTTATCTAAGTTACAATAGCCTAATACCAACTGTTCATCACCTTTTACAAAATATTGCTTTTCCCGATCCTGGGACGTTAATTGTTGAGGAGTTCTCCCGGTAAGAACCAGGAGAACTCCTCAACAATCACTCATCATACGCATTGTGACGAGCATACATTGCTTAGCAACCATATTAAAGTAATCGAATCGCAACCCGTGAAATATTTGTCATTCAGTTGTTCCGATGGCCATCTGTGGTCTTCATTATCAGCTCCACTTTACCAAATGATGATTTCCGAGAGCAAATGCTCAAGTTACTTTTAAAAAAAATACCCAAATCGCTATAGGTTTGCCTATAAAATTTGAGGGTTTCCCTCGATTTCCATGGGATCCTCTCATCAGATTCCAACTTGATGATAATGAGACTACCTCGAGAGTATACCCTTTCAAATAAAAAAAGAACTTTTGGAATCGGTCCAGCCGTCTTCGAGTAATCGGTGAACATACACAAGGTAGCTACTGTAAACTGTTGAGGTAGTTCCCTTAACTTTCCTTCGTCTTCATCATCAGGTACCCTTAATGACAGTCACAACCTATCTAGGTGTAAAGTTCACATCAATACAAATTAATCAAGCCCAAACACAAGGTAACTGCTGTAAATCGTTGAGGAGTCCCCTCGACTGTCTTTCGGCTCCATCATCAGCAGGGCTAGCATGGGCTGGGGATAAAACTTTTCTCCACCGGTTATTTCCACTGACAAGGGATAAAATTATTTTATCCACCTGCCAAAGCACGGCAACAGGGGGAAAGAGAATTATATCACTTTTTGATATTAGATGTGGATACTCACCCCCCCGTCTATAGCATGGCGACTAGTGGAAGAGAAAAATTACAGATATTTTGACATAACAAAGGGAGAAATTTGTCCTCGTCTTTAGATGGTGGGTTTAAGTATATCTCTTGGAGAAAATATAATTAATTGTACTATAAAAATGTCTCGTGCTTACTGCCACCGTGAATAGTTTATCCACCCATGTCGCCGTGCTCGGAGGGTGGACAAAATTGACAGAGGGGAATAGTATTTTCTCCTCTCCCCATGGATAAAATGTCTCCGGCCATGCTAGCCCTGCTGGTTTGTCCACCGTGAATAGTTTATCCACCCATGTCGCCGTGCTCGGAGGGTGGACAAAATTGACAGAGGGGAATAGTATTTTCTCCTCTCCCCGTGGATAAAATGTCTCCGGCCATGCTAGCCCTGCTGATCGACTCCAGACCTTCATTAAATTGTAGTGCTTTAAAATACTTAATGAAAAAAATAACAAACGCACTAGTCGCTCCTACGATTTTCGGATGTTCCCCTCGATTTCACTGGGATGCCATCATCAGATCCTGGTTTCCTTATCATGGGACCACCCTTGGCATATCTCCTTTCCAACAAAAAAAGAATAATCAAAATCGGTTCATAAACGACGAAGTTATCCGCGAACACACATAAAAAAAAAAAAAAAAAAAAAAACATATATACGGTCGAATTGAGAAACCTCCTCCTTTTTTTGAAGTCGGTTAAAAAGAAGGCTATGATACAAGGGAAAATACCAAGGCTGTACTACCTACAAGAGGAAAAATCAGCATCATTTTTAACCGACTTCTAAAAAAGGAGGAGGTTTCTCAATTCGACCGTATATATGTTTTTTTTTTTTTTTTTTTTTTATGTGTGTTCGCGGATAACTTCGTCGTTTATGAACCGATTTTGATTATTCTTTTTTTGTTGGAAAGGAGATATGCCAAGGGTGGTCCCATGATAAGGAAACCAGGATCTGATGATGGCATCCCAGTGAAATCGAGGGGAACATTCGAAAATCGTAGGAGCGACTAGTGCGTTTGTTATGTTTTTCATTAAGTATTTTAAAGCACTACAATTTAATGAAGGTCTGGAGTCGATCTGATGATGGAGCCGAAAGACAGTCGAGGGGACTCCTCAACGATTTACAGCAGTTACCTTGTGTTTGGGCTTGATTAATTTGTATTGATGTGAACTTTACACCTACATAGGTTGTGACTGTCATTAAGGGTCTGATGATGAAGACGAAGGACAGTTAAGGGAACTACTCAACAGTTTACAGTAGCTACCTTGTGTATGTTCACCGATTACTCGAAGACGGCGGGACCGATTCCAAAAGTTCTTTTCTTATTTGAAAGGGTATACTCTCGAGGTGGTCTCATCATCATCAAGTTGGAATCTCATGAGAGGATCCCATGGAAATCGAGGGAAACCCTCAAATTTTATAGGCAAACCTATAGCGATTTGGGTATTTTTTAAAGTAACTTGAGCATTTGCTCTCGGAAATCATCCTTTGGTAAAGTGGAGTTGATAATGAAGACCACAGATGGCCATCGGAACAACTCAATGACAAATATTTCACGGGTTGCGATTCGATTACTTTAATATGGTTGCTAAGCAATTTATGCTCGTCACAATGCGTATGATGAGTGATTGTTGAGGAGTTCTCCTGGTTCTTACCGGGAGAACTCCTCGACAATTAACGTCCCAGGATCGGGAAAAGCAATATTTTGTAAAAGGTGATGAACAGTTGGCATTAGGCTATTGTAACTTAGATAAATTACACAGTGACCCACTAAAAAGTGAAAAATAAAAATGTTTTTACAAAAAAAAAAACAACCGACTTCCAAAAAAAACACTACAAATTGAAAAATAACTTTAATTTCGGAAGTCGGTGTCAATAAACGAAAATGCGGAACCAAAGACACCGACTTCCGAAATTAAAGTTATTTTTCAATTTGTAGTGTTTTTTTTGGAAGTCGGTTGTTTTTTTTTTCTTGAATTCGTGTAAATTAAAAAAAAAACAAAGGCTATCTCCTTTGTATTTTTTTTTTATTTACACGAATTCGTACGTATGGGAAAGTTGCTTATCATGCATCATTTTGCGATGACAATAATTATACAAGCTGTTGATTTGCATCCTCGTCAAATTTCAGGAGGTTGTCATAAAAGACATAAATAATCATTTGAAGTACGGTAGGGGGCAATAACTAGTAAGCGCTGCTTTTTTTTTTGTTGTAGAAATTTAACAGTATTTCAGAATTAAACCCTTAATTCAATACAAATAAAACAGAATCACCCGACTATGCACACAGCGACAATGCATGCAGCTGCCATGTAATTCCCCGAAATGGTAGGTCCGGCCATCGCGCCGCAGTGCAATGACCGGTAGCAATAATTTTACCTAATTTTATTTCGAAAATCACCTACATTATTGTCATAAATTTAGCTTGATAATTAACTCATTTTTGAGCATCATTGGAATACGGAAATCATACTAATGACAGTAATACTAGTGCGCCAAAGAAAAGTTCACTGACCTGTTATCAGATGATTAATAATATCCTTCAAGCTAAAGTTTTCGTAGTCATTTTGTTTTTATTTGTGGATTAAATTGGTTGATTTGAAACTTTCCTTCCTACTTAACGGGCTTAGGACCGGCAATAATTCTACCTTTGTTGGTGTATCGATCTACTAAGTCTAAAAATGTTTTCTACGTTTGATGGAAATGGAAAGACGTTCTAGTTAAGTGTAAGTACGTGGTATACTTTCGACTCTTAGGTATTATTGGCGTAGGTAGTTAAAAATTTGAAATAACTTATTTACACTAATGAAATTGATTAAGCTAACAACGTATTTACAAAATGTACAAATAAATAAATTACCTACCTATGTTACCGGAGGTAAAGTTGCCACGTACTTAAGTAGTACGTACTGGTTTTCCTTCAGCTTAACAACACTAACACATTCGTTTTTAAAGTGTCGAAAACGACAAAATGTAATCCGCACGGCATTATCACCTGGGTGAATGTCTTGTGCCTTGGGGTAATGGAACGGGTGTTGCAGTTCACGCTTCAGTATGCGCAACACTGGTGTGGTGCATAGCAGCCAGCATGACGCTCTGTGTCGGGGGTTCCCGATCGGGAAACATCCGGATGACTCCACGTAGACTGTCTCCACTGATGGCATAAACACCTGACCATCTCCACCAGCACGACATTTGAATTGAACACTTTGTACCTACGTCTCAACGATGTACCGAGAAGCGGAATTCGCAAAGCGCACGAACGCTGCGGCGATTTCAATTACACTGTTAGTTCCGGGGCCGCGGGGGCGTGGCTTAGGGTGCGCGGGAGACTAAGTACCCGCTTCGCCGCCTCGTGATTGGGGGATGGGATTGATTACCTACGAATTTATCGAATGATAGATTCTCATGCGTATTTGAATGTGTGTGTAAATGAAAGCGCGGTTATAGGGCTAGTAACAGACGGGCCGCGTTTAAATACGGCTGGTTCACACTTACGGATTTCCGTAAATAAGAAAGAAAAATAAAAAAATACCTACCCATTTTATTGTTGATTTGGGTCGAGAATCATTAGCATAATTACGTCCTTGAATTTGACTAGGATGCAAATCAACACATTGTATTGCTATAATATACATAGTTATCTCAAAATGAGATAAGTACCTACCTACTTACATCAAGTCTAAAATATTCAGGGAACATGTAAATCACTCGATGTTTTAGAAAAACTGCATGGATTTTACATAGGAAAATAAGTGTTGTAGTTATTGTAAAAACACAGACTTGCGTAATTATTTCGTAAACAGTTAATTACACAGCAGCAAGTAATATTCATTCCGTTAATTAATATTACTTCGTTTGTTATTAACCTATTGCACTATTAAGCAACTATTGTGAAAACGTTCCGAAAAACAGTTTCTACAATACATTAACTCACTAAAATTATAATTATTTTATAGTAGTATTGTTTCTTGTGCAATTTTAACTTGTATAATTATAATTACAGGACGGAAGAGCCTGACACTCTGACCTTCAAGTTAAATACTTAGGTATCGTAAAGCGTTAAATGATGTGACACCTAGCACCGCACACATACACTATAGGTAATAAGTAAGTATCAGTGCTTATTATAATATAAGTTATGATAATGTATAAATCAGTTTTATATTACGGAAATAATAACCATTCACAAATTCCTACACCTATTGGATACCTAATGCTTTCGCTTGAGCAGGAGAAAATAGCACTCGTGACAATATCCGTTCGTTGCTAAGTTGTCTGTCTTTACGTCAAATGACAGCAACATGAGGATGTCTGAAGTCCACTGTCCGAGGAAACCAAGAGAGATTTCGTATAGTAGAAGAACGTAGGCATGGCCACAAGGGGTTGTTTGAGTTCCTTAGATATAGACTTTTCAACCTTTGTTGGATGTCTTACCGTTGAGACGACGATGGTGGTTACGATTCTTCAAGAAAAACCATGGTCGCAATCGCAACTAAAAAGAGGTATTTCTCTTTTTTGTTGCTATGAAACCGCGGTAACTCAAATCCTCTGAAGCACGGGTGTCTGTAGATTCCTCTCAAAGTTTCTGAAATCAACTTGTACGTAACTTGTAACTGAGACAGCTGACACTAAATGTCACGTATCTACTCAGACATCTCCACCGATACATACATATGTATAGTTGTATCGTGTGTGTGTTTGTTATCAGCAGCGAGGATTATGTACCTGTTTGCGATGTATGAAAACATACGTATCTTGCTGAGTCCAAGGCAAATATTTAAACTTTGCTTTATATTATTTGTTATCCTATAAGATTTGTTGTCTGAAATATTTATTGCTTTTCCCGATTCATTTGAGATTTCATAACAAATATAATATGGAATACGATTGATGCTGTCATTCTTTTGTTTCCTATGTTTATCATCACTTCGATCAATAATAGTGTCATCACGAACATTATGAGCACTTTCATCTAAGTCATCCAGCTAGCCTTTTCTAGCTTTGGCGACAAGGCTGTTGTCATGCATTCGATTGCATGACGACCTTGAAAGATTGGCGATCTTGAATCATACAACAAAATAATATGAAATATAGCCTGATTTGCTTACTTCTAGCCTCCGTAAACATTATGACAATGACATTAACAATGTTAAGTATCTGATAAGGCCAATCAATATTAGGTACTTAAGTACCCGCAGTTAGTACGTTCTTGTAACTATCGAACTCTGAAACCTTCATAACGTAGCAGTTAACCATAGCCTTTAGGCGCTTTGGTCCAATTCGCGGTTGGTCTTAGATATAATTATGAACATTTCTATGCAGTTAACACAATAGCTACTACCTACATATTGTACAAACTTAATTACTTATTTTGATCACTAAACGATAAAACAAAACTTTATCATGGGGCAAATTAAATTAATTTACATTAAAAGGGTTTTTGATGCAAGAACGATTGTTCCTTTATTGCATCACAAACCCTTTTAAACAAAAACAGTTTAATCTTAATACAGTTCCAAAGTTATTTTATGTTGGCTGTAAAAGACTGACCGACACTGAAGTGATTCGAATGCCAAATTACCAATTTTGCATCGGAACTCTAAAAATTTTGTTTTTATCCCTGAAAGTAACTAAAAGTAACGTAGGACACCTATTGAAAAGTAAAAGCGTTAAATTTAAATACAACAACAAAAATAACCAGCTAACTGAAAATAAAATAATCCAAGTAAGTAATAATCCAAAAGTAAAACGAACGTACAAAATCTCAAACCAACTTGAACGAGACCGAGATGTTTCTTTCGGACGTAGTCTTCCCGCTATGTAACATAACACCATAGTGCTTGACTAATGACGCAGATAACTTGATTTCACTTCGAGAGGTCATAAAACATGCGTCATTGAGAGGAAAATCCTAGTGGCGGAAACTTTTTATGAATGATTTATTTGTTTGCTTTTATTTACATCCATTATTTTCCTTAAATCAGTCTTATGAACTTTGATTCTTACCTTAAAATATTGTATTGTAAGGTAGTTGGCTACTCACTGGCTGACTGGCTGACTGGCTCATGTCTTGGACCTGTAGACTCAATCGTAGGTGCGTACATTTCTTCAAAAGTCCTCATGACCAATCAATGAGAGGCTCGTGTTCATCTGTGGATGACAATGGCCTGTCTGATGTTAAAGATTATCACCTTTTGTAACACCCACTATGCATGAGGTTCTTTGTCGGAAGTATTTCTTATTATAAGGAGAGACAGGGATGGCAAATGATCACCTATTCTCTAGCCTGGAACTGTCCAAAATAATCTAAAGTCCGCAATCAGCAAAACAATAGTGTATCACTTATCATTTAGATATTATGAGTTGTTTTCTATTTAAACAGACCGGTTGGTGATCCAATCATTACTCATCTATTATAGGTATTCTGGATGACTCAATGATGCGTGTTGTGTAAATTATCCACTGATTAATTAAAAGGTACTTAGGTAGATGGCCGGGCAGCGGGATTGTCCGAAAGGGTTACCGCTGGCCCGGAACATAAAGGGCTAAGGAAGGAACACGGGTGGGTTTTAGCCAGTAAGAGTCTGACACTCCCTTCCGCTCCACCCAGAGCGGGAGGAGTCATTTGATGATTTCCCATCCGTAAAAAAAAAAGGCCCCTGTATGGATATCTGAGGGGCAATGAACGTTCACAGTCTGATCTCAATCTGTCAAAAACACATCTAATTTGACAAGTTTGACAAGTTTTTGACATTTCTTTGTCGCCGAGATGAGATGAGACTGCGACTAGATTTGGATCATCTTAAATTACGAGAACTGGCCTTATGTTGTTTAAATCCGCATCTTGAACCATGATGCCAAACGTTCCGTTCAAAATCTTCTATTTATATAAAAGAAAGTCGGATTAGTTAGGTACACCATTTGTATCTCAAGAAACACGGGACCGATTTTAATGATCTTTTGTTTGTTGGATTTGTCTCCGCCCTGAATAGCAGAATAACAATTAAAAACCCTTTGGGCGCATTATGTCCAATTCGCAAAATGTCCAGTGGGCTCAAAACGTCCAATTACACATGGGAAAAATTCACGAAAAAAAATTAAGATAATTCATATTCTGAAGCAGTACGAAGTTGGCCAGGTCAACTAGTATTAGAATAAAAGACTTCAACGCCAAAGTCTACTCGCTCTGATGTCACCAGACTGGTGCGGCTGCCCATCGCCTGCTAGGATTATTTTAAATTACCTTGCCTTCACTGGGATTGGTCGTAATATTTTGTGTCACACCACGTTTCATGTATGAAGGCAAAAGCATCCGCAAACACTCCTTATCGACCACAAGTAAACAGCCTTCTTTTATTTGCATCTGAACAGAGCATTCCAAATCGAAACAATACCACAACATCAAAAAGTCTCCCCTGAACTCCTGGGGGGGGGGGGGGTGGGGGGGGGGGGGGGGGGGCTGGTTTGCGCAGGTGTTCTCGATTCAGGCCAACAGTTGGACATTCCTGCGCTCGCTTTCGAAAGCGGCGCGTTCGATACGACCCGTGATATCACTTCATTATGTGCTAATCTTAATGTAAGCGGCTACTGGTCCTACCCGGGACTAGTTTCTAGCCTAGCTAACTTGTCACGAACCTTGTCAGGGGTTGATTTGTGCAAGCTAAGTAATCTATGATTTACTATGATTGAGTAGGTAAAGCTACAGGACTGGCTGATGGCCCAATTAATGTCAACTAGATTGGATGTGTTATTGCGTTGCACCTATTGTCCAGCAAAAAGGGTGTAAGGAATCGTGTAATTTCACCGAAGCACATCTGCAGGTAGCAGCAGGCACCCTTCAGTCCAGAGCACCGCTTAGGCTAAGCGCGCACCATGAAATTTAATCGTTGCAGAAAATAATGCCCAATCTGCGGAAAATAACGTTAAACTAGAGTCCGCGAAATTTGGTAAATATTATCTAATCTAATCTAACTAGCCTGTACTGTCCCACTGCAGGGCAAAGGCCTCCCTCTCCCTTTTATACACAATTCTGTCTTTTGCTAGTGCCGGCCAGTCCTTACGGTAGGAGTCAAGCTCGTCCCGCCATCTTCGTCTTGGCCTGCCGTGATGGCGTCGTGCGTTTAGTGGGATCCAATCGGTGGTTCTCTTAGCCCAATTGTTATCTGACATGCGGCATGTCCGGCCCAGTCCCACCGGCTTTTTGGGTAACGTCTTAGTTTTATCGTTTGAAAAATTATAATAACGTTCGTGATTTTAAATCGCATGAACGTGCGATTAAAAAAATTGCATCGCAGTGCGCTTTTAGCCTTAGAGGTAAAAATGTTTTAAAGGCCAAGTTAGTCATGAAAAATATTGATATTCTCTCTATGTATAATTGGTGACGTCATTGCGAGCTGTCAGCCACAAGTCTAGCATAGTTTGAGACACTAGGCACTATGTCTGCATGCACTGGAGTATTATTAATAGATAAGCTATGTTCGCGAGGGTAAGTTGTAACATTCCGTCGAGAGTAAAGCGGTCCCGATGCGAGCTGCGACCACTTTCCTTACACGGTGATCTGCCAGCTAGATGACGCGGGTAATGTACTGACTTCACTCCACGATTTATGGTTCTATTAGCGTGTAGTAAATAAAAACTTTAAACATGAGACTATAAAAGCGATCCTGTCGGTATAGACATCGTCAAGTTGCCTCTCGACTGACCAATGTCAACAATCAACATACCTGCTGGATCAACTGGATGAAAGAAACATTGATATTATAGATCATGTCCCAAGTTCGTTCGTTCAGGACCAATGCAAGTGGACCCACCTGTTCACATACGTATGCACTTGGCTCGTGTATATGCAGCTCGCTAAGCATACCGGAACAGTATTTAGCGCCGTACACGCGGCGTGACAGTACACTACATCTGTTTACATTAATTGTTCATTCATCTTACTCAAGATACGCGCGTTCACATATTTACCTATACATACATCACAACACTAGATAACAATCGAATACACAAGTAAATATACATAAAGAGATAAATCATCCTCGATCTGGAAATGATATGATAAGTATTTCACAGTTTTATTTCCAAGCGTTTTTTTCGCTGGTATGTAAACAATCCCTAAACAGTCTCTGGTATGTAAACAATCCCTAAACAGTCTCTGGTTTAGAGACTGTTTTGCCCCGCAGTTCTTCCACATTGCGTAGGTGCCCCGTGCCACATTCACAATATTTTACGGCCCCTTTAAGTATCAAACTAACAGTATCAAAGGCTCATGTTTTCATAAAACACCTGGCTCAGCTCCACTGCTCCACAATTACATATATATTTTCCAAAAAGATACTTTGTTAGATAATTATGTTTTGTCTGTTCGCAATGTTATGCGAATCGAACAGTAGTAAAAGAAGTAGGTAATAATCGTAGTTGCCTGTCATGAACCATGCTATCCAATGGTTAAAACCTTAATTATGCCATGAAGCAACTAGGCACAGTAAATAAAAATATGCCAACTAGTCCTCGTAAACAAAACATACGTACATCTGCTACCCTGTGCCACGTTGCGTCACGTAAGGAGCCTGCTCTGTGCGAATATAGACCCAACTCCTAAACAGGTTTGTGAAACTGATATCAGCTCATAAAGTTTTACGATTATGTCCAGTATTGTCCTGTCTAGCATATCGACCTTTAGCTCTAGAATTAATGTTAAAGTAAAAGGAATCCACATTTGCAGGGTTAAAAAACTGAAAAGAACCCTTTTTTTTGAGATTCATCCCGGCTTTTTTCTACCAAGTCATTCTTGGATGTGATACATCTTTCAATACCTTTTGCGATATTCTTTAACGAAACGGTGCCCCGTGTGTCAGTCAGTTAAAATGTTAACATAAAAAAGTGCTAAATAATTTCAGCAAAATTCACCTTAAATTCACGACTAATAAAAACGTGTCACGATCGATGTGCCAATAATTTACCCAACTGAACGTAACTCCACCAATTTGCCTCTGTTAAGTTAACCCAGAACACGTGTCATGTCATCAGCAGTTGACTGTGTGCTCGATGTGTATCAGGAACTATTTCGCAACACGTGTCCATTTCACATCTGAAGCAACTTTAGGTAGGCCAGGTAATTCACACGGTCATACACCTCGGTATCTGCACGATGACATACAAAATACCCAACGGAAATCATAAAATGAACAGCCAGCTTAAAGGGAATAAGTATTTAGCACACTACCAACATTATAGTTGTGCTCTAATCCCAATTGGGGTATTTTACTTCCATAAATACATATTCATCCACCGTCATCCATTGATCACTAAGAAAGAATCGCATCTCGTCCATAATTATTATTTTTCACAGAATCCATCCGTATGTTTTGGTCTTCCTCGGTTCTTTTACCATCCACAATGTTAAGGTATATTTATCTATGCCTATAGTAACCATACTAGACTCTATTAGTGAACAGAGAAAATCTATCTTAATAACACACACCGTAACACAATGCCGCCCAAGGGCCTAATTTACGTTTAAGCCATTAAATGTCATTGTACTGCTAACTTGTCATTGTCACTGGTTTCGTAACAGAAGGGCCTATTACCGTGCCATTACCATTCCACGGGAGGTACGGCCAGGCGGCCGCAGTTGACAGACGTTAACTGGAGCGTAGGTCTTAACCGACCGGTATATAATGTTACTAATACGAGTCGTAAGTCCTGTAATGATTTCGGACCTGCGTTGCTACCTCGCGTTTTGGACGGACGTGGTGTTAATTCAGTAGCGATTAGTTAAGATAGGTACTATAGGTATATGTTTGAAGAGTTTTTGAAACCGTTTGTGCGTGACTGTATCTTAATGTACCAAATACCTACCTAACAACCACTGGTATTTACCATAAGAAAGACAGAAAATGACGGCGTGATAAGCCGACCCCAAAAAAGTTGGGACAAGGGCGTGATTTACCATGAAGGAATTTAGGGCACCATACACAGATTATTTAAAACAAGTTTCACAGTGTATTTCCCAGCACCAGTTGGAGATATTTATAGAAACAATATGATTTGCCCCAGTTAGCCGAGCGCCGACCTCCGGCCTCCGACACAATTGTGTAGAAAGTACTAAACAGCTTAATGACGCCCATCATTGTATTAGATCCGCAACATCAAGTGCACCTCCAGGGCTGGCAGGGGAACACCTCCTGCTTCAGTAGTTTTTTCAAGACTTTTATAAAGTGAACGTCATGAAAGGTTTCCTAATGTCAAATATTCAAGGAGGATACAACAAAAGTCAAGGATCTTATGATTTATCCATGATGGTTTTTTGACAACGTTTCATTGACATGGCGTCGAGTTCTCCGCCACAACGACAGACGAAAGACTACTTTACGATTAATTGTGCGTGAAAGTAAAACAGTCAGCTTGTTACTTGGCCACACTTAACTGCATAAGCAGTTTAATATGGTGCGGGCTAGTGTGGGTGGCCTGTTATTCAAATTTATAATATCCGAAACAATCACTTTCCGGTCGAGTGATAGCCCTAACTGCACTCGACATTGCAGGGCTGCCGATGGGCCGATACGTCATAATTGCCCATTGTCTATGTTGGGCAAGGCTTCCCTATCCTGGCTGTACGCGTTATTGCCCCGTAGCCAATATATCTGTGCGACATTGTGCTACATATTGATGGCGTGATAACCCTAATAGTGCGGTAGTCCGTAGTGTCCGGTTTAAGCGGTCAGGGTCACACGATTGATTCGCGCTTAGGATGATCGCTTCAAATAATAGTTGGCATATTGTAGTATCCCATATTTTAATGTTTGGTTAATATTGCATGGTGTGTTATTTCATGGGTCCGCTACATTTTAACAGTTGCTAAATGCAGCGTCTTTCGGTTCACTCTCATAGCCTTTTCTGTTAAAAACAAGCTGAATATTTACAAACGCTGTATAAAATAGATGAGAGAGGTTCCTTACCAATATGTTTTCTAATCTTGATTTGATCGAGATTTAATTTATTTGTTTGCAAAACAACAACAACAACAACCAGTGCAGAGGTCATTGTGTAGCTAACGACTATGTAATACGTGATATCCTGCCTGCAGCCTGTTGCTTGCTCTGCTAAAACTAATAAACAATGTTTGGAGTCTTCCGCATTCCTTATATTACAGCACATTCTTACGACGTGTTTGGTCACTGGTGAACAAGCTGACACGCGCGGCTGTGACAAGCTTCAACCAACATACAACACAAATATGGCAAGACATTTCGATATTCTGAACATTGAAATAAAGGCTGCGAAATATACTGTTAAGTTTGAAATAGTATCGCTAACAAGTAGGTACCTAATTATAGGGTATTCAAAGCCAATACTCGGAGCATAAATCAGTTGACAATATAATTTTCTAATCAATATGAAACATTGGAAACTAGCGAACAGTTTGTCCACTACCGTTCTAGTTTACACGTTCTTTCATAAAATATGCACAGACTAGTGACAGTCTTCTGTCTACACGGTAAAACAATAGTAGAAACAGTAGATTCAGTTCGTACGATGATGCTCATCTAAACCGCACACATACTACAAAAACACAGTTCCAGAACTGGTGCAGTTGCGGACTGGTCTTTTTTTCAGAAACAAACGATCCTATTGTGAATTGAAAGGTCTTTCTACAACTTCAATCTCATCTACGCGGAATGGATCCAGAAAATGATGAATATGCCATTCGAATTTTGTTTTAAATTCGAATGCCATATTCATCATTTTCTGGATCCCATTGCACGAGCTCTGATCATAATGACTACCAAGTGTTGATTTCCATATTTTTTTTCTGAAAATGTGAAATGTGAAAACTGAAATGCTGGCAGTCGCTTCATGTAATAGGTATACTTACCTATTGGTATTCAGCTGCATCCGGTGAGACTGTTATTGGGAAAAGTGCAGGAAAATTGATTTGACTGTCTACTCCTTCATACAGCATTTATAGAACTAGGTTAATGACCTTCTGAACCTTCTCTTTGATCGTCGTCTTCGACGTCGTCTCGTCGCCTTATCTAGGCCACTGCAAGGACGTTGTGTCATCGAACGTGAGAATTTGACTTACTTTTACGTTACGGTAAACTTTTTCGTCTCTTTCCTTTGTGAGAAGAAGGACAGAGATAAGAAATTTTGGCAGGTTTCAAGACTTTAGTGAAAAGCTTTTGTGAGCAAATAAAGCAACGGATGTAGTCGTGGGCGATAAGTTAGCGTCCTGAAGATAATAGTAATGATTTACAGCATAGTTATTGTAAAGACACGACTTTTCGTACCTAATACCTAGACAAATATGGTGACTAAGTTTTCTTAGGCTAATATTTCAAGGGCGGTCTTTAGTTTTAGTCAGACACTTTAAATCATCTTTCTTCAATCAGCTTCTGTTATTTTTGCTAATAAGACAGGGACTTATAGATAACTAGCTTCCACCCGCGGCTTCGCCCGCAAGGTATGTCGATAAAAACTATCCTATGTCCTTTCCCGGTATTCAATCTATCTCTCTGCCAAATTTTATCGAAATCTGTGCAGTAGTTTAGTGAAAAGGTAACATACAGACAGACAGAGTTACTTTCGAATTTGTAATATTAGTATGGATGGGCTAGTTTTTAGATATCACGATTTAGTTTTAGAGCGTTTTTTTTTAATGGTGAAGGAATGGAATATCAAAAGCATCAATTATGTACATTACCAGCATTACAGGATAGCTACTAACCTAGATATCTCTCAGATAAGTCAAAAGGACCATTAACGTTAAAACTTGCCCAATTTTTCACCACTAATTAAGGACAGAGGAAATCTACGGTAAATTCCGCAGTCTACGATATTCTGCACATGTATCATTGTGATTGTGGTCTGTCAGACTGTGAGTGTCGTCATTAACCATGCTCGGCATACAGATCGCGGGATTACGTCAGGCGCCATGACACCATCACACTACTGCATCATTTGCATCCACTATAGCTTCACTCAGCTCACATGGTTATTTTTAGACTTACAGTAAGGTCTCATCATGCAGGGCTAGTAGTTGCAATGTTGGCTGTGTTCCTAAAGACCAACTTCAGCCAATCAAATGTAGACGATGATGCTGCTGATGCTGTGATCAGCTCACGTGAGAATTGCGTTGCCAATTCTTTTGAGTTAACTCTTTAGTCATCTTGGGGAAAAGATTTCCTGGCCTTTTGTTTTTCGGTATCTGCTCGGTCAAGTGACACAGGCGAAGACATACTTATCTTAGGAATAAGAGGGAAATTCGGCTTGATATACAGATTTACCATCGAGTACATTGTAGCAAAGAAGTCCATGTGCATCTTACTACATAGAGAGGAGAAGATAACAATAAACAGGTGATGTAAATAGCTCTGAAACTGAAATGTTTGTTTTACTTTTGTTTTCGATATTCTGTATATAGGAGATATGCAACAGGCACATCATTATTATACATCAAAAAATTACATGCAATATACAACTCAGGACAGTGTCCTGAGATAATGATTTTTAAGGAGATTTACTGTAGCCATACTAATAGTACTTAATAAGATTTTTATTATTATTTATTTATTTAATTATTATACCAGCAGCACCACGCGGTTCCACCCGCATAAGTGTCGATCCCGTGGGAATATCGGAATAAAAACTATCCTATGTACTTCCCCGGGATGCAATCTATCTCTCTGCCAAATTTTATCGAAATCCGTACAGTGGTTTAGGCGTGAAAAAGTAACAGTCAGACAGAGTTACTTTCGAATTTATAATATTAAGTATGGAATTAGTATTGATAGTATATGTATATATAGTATAAGTGTATAGTATAATTTTTCCAAACGAAAGCCATCTCGAATTAAGTGACAGCAATTTTTCTATATCTCATATTGTCTGCGGCCAGAAATCATGCATTTGTTTGTTTCTGTAATTACGATAGCGTGAGTCTTTGGTCAACTGGTGCTTAGCGTGATATACTTCTGAACGAAACATTATACAATGTTAAACTGGCATTATTTTAGATAGGTAGTACTGCAACAGACCAAGTTCAGAAATATTGACGACGATGGTGAGTTGGTGACCTATGTAAATGATGACTAAATCCTCAGGGTATCTTTCAAACTTCTTGCATGTGCTGTGGTCCAGGTGGTAAGTAGTTATTCTCCTATGGGCATAGTGAGGAACGAGCATTCCATCCTGTGTGCCACTATGCCGTACTGTGATAGCTTATTTGTCTAACAAATGCCGTGTTTCATGTATTAATATCGTCGGCCATGAACTCGGCAATGCTGCTTGCAGGTAGATCTGTTACTGATGATAGTTAATTCCAATAATCCGCGGAAGAAATCAATATTGTCCGATGTATTTATGAATGAAGCCATATCACGCCGTACATACTAGCCGAGTGCGGAACTCCTCAAAACGATCAACTGCGGTAATTAAGTGCGTTGAGACTTTCTTTCTGCATTCTGTTGCGCCTACACTAATCTCTCCGTTTATTCCGTGATTTAAATTAGTGTTAAACAGTGCCGATCTGCCCACGCTAAGTTAGTGGTTATTACTGGTTGCTTAAAACCGTCCACCTTGACAATAATGTATCCGCTGACTGTCATCGCGCCTCCACAATTCGCAGGACTAGGTATAGCCAGCCGCATCGAGAAGGATGACCAGCTTTGATGTGAGGAATCCGATTTCTTCATTGAACCATTAGAGAGCCTCCCATCCGGGCACAAGTTACTTGGAAAACCTTAAATAGACTTCATAGTCAAGTTCAAGCACAACCTCCACAAGTGGAGGTTCATAGACCGCTCAGATCTCAGGTGTTAATGCGGCGTCTATCGACAGACAATGGCTCACTTCCGGTTTTGCGCCGCATGCCCTTCCACCTGCACACGCGAGGACCTAAGGCTGCGTCAGCGAACGGTATTCACGTTGCTGAATTTTGGGCCCATAACAAGCGTGTTGGCTAAGGCCTGATTTTTCAATCTACGTAGGTATAATTTTTGTACGTGTAATAAAATTGACGTCTGACAGTTTTTGTATGGAAGAACAGTCAAAAATTCAAAATTATTCCTCTGAAAAAATTATCTGGCGTTGGAAAAATCAGCCATAAGAAGAAGAGAAGACCGTAACGTTTGTTTAACAAGAGAAACACGGTCACAGATAAAAAACGTGTGTCTTCATTTAGTTTCGTCGCAAACTTCTTTTCTTTTTGCCAATGTACGGGTTGTTTGTTTTTAGAAAATTGGATGAGAAATGAATTTTGTGTTGGGAAAGACAAGGGTCCAGCGGTGGATACTATAAGGTGGTGCTGAGTGACTGAACGAGGGTTTAGTTTGAGTATGTTGCCTTTCACACCATTTCCGTATATCGTTACATCGAACCTATCGGAATTCCACAAATACTTTTCTCTTTCTATACCTACAAATAAGCACAATTACCCTTCGATCCTTCGAGCGCAGCACAATCACATCAACACAAGTTCATATCTCTTTAGCAGGCGGCGCACGCGCTTGCAAATCGATGCGTTAGTATGCGCGCAAACACTGAACTGTACAATGTTGACGCTAAGTTGCAGGGACCAGGCAGAATTACTAATTGAAAGACATGGAATCATAACAGGGTCGACCAAATAAAAGAAGCTAAGAATAATCAATGAGTTGTTATTTTAAAACAAGAGTTGTTTTGTGGTCGTCTGATGGTTTTCTTCAGCATCTTTAACCGCATCTTTTCTCGCAATACTAATTTAAATAGGTACTTTTTAGTCTAATGAAAATAAAAGTGGAAAGTGGCTACAGCTTGACTGGAAATTTTCTATGACGCAGACTCCTAGATAGATAAATATCGAACAATAAAAGACCCGTTAGGTACTTACTCTTCTTAAAAATAGTTATATAGAAAAGAAGCTTAGAAATGTCAGTAATTATTGTAATTGAGCGATAGTTAAGATAGCAATACAAAGTAAGTACCTACTATCATCAGTTCCGTCGCCTCCAGTAGGTATTCACAGTAATTGTCCGTGGGCTATAACTCGCCACAACATCTAGTTTGGTCACTGTCGCACCGGTACCGTTGTAAAAATAATTGTTGCTTTCCGATTAAGGATTCCATCCATCATTAACATACAACCGGACGAAGCTATTTAATCAAAAACCAACTTAACTCACATTTAAATAGAGTTGGTTTTCATTACGGGCGCTGTAGTCAGGTCCGATTAATCGCATGATCAGCCAGTCAAAGTAGGTAATTGAAAAGAGAGGGCGCTGCGTGTAATTGCCTGCGATTACACGTTATGCCACATTGCCGGCCAGGAAGACTGTGTTTTGTGGTTCACTTTGTTTTGTAGTTTGCTCTACCTGTTGGTGGTAATGGATTACCATTTTACCATTTGGGCAATACTTACCTAGCTGGCGACTTGTTCAGTGGTCGCAGTCCATCATTGGTACCTATTCCTAATGGTCGTTATATATCCCTACAAAATGGTTGAGCTGGATGGTGCTGATCCACGCGTCATGTTCGTGAACGGGTGCCGTCGGTTGAGACTGGTCATCTCTTAACTGCCAAGGCTTATTTTTAATCTTATATTTTGAATTGTTTCTTCATTTGTCTTTTTTTTTTACATTGTTCTCACATATAGAAGCAACAAGAATAATGTACCCAGGATTTTGTAATAACTTGATTTAAAAGAGTGTCCATGGAGTTTCTTGCCCGTTCTTCTCCATAGAGATCTACGTTTTGGAATGGGCAACTAGCTTCAACTTTCTGACTAACTGACAGACTATTTAATTTTGACAATTCAAAAGTGCCTGTACAAGGTTTAATTGAAATAAATGCTTTGAGTTTGAGTTTGAGTTTGATATATTTTTCTGAAAATCGACTAACAAATCTGAAACTGTACAGCACAGAGATGAGCTTATTGAAATCTTGGCTTGGTAATGCTATTTCGATGGCTCCTAAGTATACTGAGTCAACTATACTTATAAAGAATTATAGTTGACTCAGTATACTTAGGAGCCATCGTCGATTTGATAACGGTGTAGGTGACAATGAATCAAATAAGTAATAGCTTTACATACCTGAAGATTTGAAAGCGTATCCTAAGTATGCATTTGATTTTGCATTTTATAAGACCAAAATATCAAGTCAACATCATCTGCCTAGCCTTTTCCCAACTATGTTGGGGCCGGCTTCCAGTATAACCAGATGCAGCTGAATACCAGTACTTTAGGTACATGGAGCGACTGCCTATTTGACCTCCACAACCCAATTACTGGGTAATACAATACCCCTTGGTAAGACTGGTTGTCAGACTTTCCGATTACCAAAAATATCAAGCTTATAACGATAAATAACAGGGAAACTTCATAGAAATCTCAAGCCGTCCTCAGGTGGGAAAGTGTTGCCTGCGTTACTATGTCATATGAGCAAAACAATTAACCCTGCCCTTTGCCCCTGTATCCGACACCTTTGCCTATAAATTGCCATTGCCATTCCCTGTAGTTGTAAGCACACTCTCTATGTCCAAGGCAGGCGAGGTGACCTAGGAGCATGGTATACACACTGATCTCTCTGTACATACACGTCTGTCGGTATGAGCGCTGAGATCTTCGTAGATGTTGATGCGGTTTTCACTATCATTTAGCTAAAGACTTTATTCGGATTAGGTTTATGACTTAATGTTTTATGAAATATTTAACTTAGATTTAGCACTGAAATCTCGGTGTTTTGACAAGTCGCCGTTGCCCCCGTGCGCAGCAGGGGCTGGTCGCTAGTCAAGTATAATTTTATAAACGTGGGATTGTTCCCACGACGCTGTGTAGCGCAACTCTTTGACGTTTGAGGTGAAGATGGTATGTAAGTAAAAAGTTTCGAAATTGGGTCAATCGACTTTCCTTGGTTGTGTTAAATCCTTGACCAGGCTGGCGTCAACGTTGTTTGATATTTTGTGAAATGGACGAGTGTTACAACTGGATGGGTACAGTCGGGCTTAAATATCTATATCTATCAGTAGGTAAGTATCTATCTCTCGAGATACATGGACTGTTTTTCAGATACATGGACAGTTTTACAGGAAGACAATTGGGGAATTCTTTAGACAGTTTAGAAAATAAAAGGACGTCAATTTTCAATTAGGTAGACCGTACAACTGTTTGTATCAATACAATTAACGATCGTTGCAATTGTTTTTAATCATTAATTTTAAGACTGCAATTTTACGAAATGTGATACAAAATATGTAGAAACTTCGAAATAATCTAATAATATAATATGTAATAATATGCCAATGTAGAATGTTAGCAGACAGACGAATAGTTTCGTAATCTATCTATATCATATTTCACTCATGCTAATCAAACCTGTCATAAACTAGGTCTTTGGCGAGGTGGCACAGCGAGCGGAGCGGGAGCGATAGCGTTTCTGTTTATATTACCAACTTCTTCAAATTCAACAGGTTTAGGACGACAAAAGACTCGACTTTTGTTGGGAAGTACCTATTGAAGCCTATTCATGGCCTACTCATTCAAAACCTGTTGTCAAATAAAATAAGTTGTTTGTACTAATCACCACCTTTAGCATCATCATTTCAGCCGAAAGACGTCCAATGCTGGACATAGGCCTCCCCCAAAAGGGGGGGTTTGCCATAATCGCCACGCTTGGCAGGCGGGTTGGCGATCGCAGTATGGTATGGTGGTGGAATGCATAGAGAACGCTGCTGCCCATTCCCCGGTACGCCCCTTAGTCGCCTTTTACGACACCCACGGGAAGCTGTCTGTGTGGTGCCGGACTTAAAGAATAGCACCACCACATGCTACCACCTTTAGCAATGAATACAATCTCATGTAGATAATCAAGAGTTCTGACGGCTAATGTAGGTAAGCTCTCAGATATTACGGAAGACGTGCAAAACTAAGTGCGCTAGATCATCGCTCTCAGTAGAAGCTCGCCCTACCGCATAGTTAGGTGAAAGCGTGAAATAATAAGGGATGAAATTGAATGACCACCAAAAAAACCAATCGTTACCCTAAACAGCCTCATCCAAAAAAAATATAATATGTACAAATAAATGAAACCTGTACCAAAATCTTTCGGGCTATTTAAGTCATGCCTGCACTACAAAAACTTTTCATAACCCAAAAAGGCCACACGTGCACCAAATTTTAACTACCAAAGTTTTGTGGCATTACTACCCAAATATATCACTACGTTTGCCATAAAATGTATGCAAATAACCAAGTATATTATATTGATGGCAAATTAGTTGAGTCTCGCGGCTTCATTCCCACCCCTCCCATCCATCGCATTGTTACCATAGAAAGGAGTGTGATGTTATGTTATTTGAAGACTGATTCTTCACTAATATTTTTAAATAATTATGACTATACAAATGACTATTTTAATGTTGGTTGTTTGAAGACTCATTTATCACTAAGATTAAGTTTTTTGAAGATCCACTCTTCATTAAAATTTTAAAATTACACTAAGGACTGCCTTATTAAGTTTTAAGTTTATTTGTATGTAAATATAAAACATGTGGTTTATAAACTATTTTTTTTTGTGGCCGTTATTTTATTGAAAGCTCTAAGAAGATCAGCCTTTAGTAAACATTTTACGGTAGAATCGGTGAACCTTTAGAACTTCATTTATATTTTTTGGTTAAACAATGATTTTTGTATATTAATTTACTTTATTAGGATAAAATTGTGTAACATATTTGGATGAAATTTTTAAATAAAATTCGAGTACATATTTGGTGCATGCGTGACCTTTTTGGGTAGCTCAGTGATTATCCTGAAGATACTTGCCTTTATTAGGATATCAGACTTTACGTTTATTGGTGATAAAATCATATTAAAATGGGCATTAAATTCTGGTAAGTACTTACGATTTTTTGGGCGTTATATTTCTTTATATCTGGTGATTGCTTAAACCTAAGCCAAATAATAACATCATCAATTAAATGTCAATAAAGTCGATGACGTGTGTGTAAACTATAACGACGGACAACGGCAATTTATTATACAGCTAGTGTGGTGCCTTTTTGTTTGATTTGTGACTTTTTCACGATTATTTTACTTTCAATTGAAACTCTTGTTATTTTTTATTGCATTTTTTGGCTTTCGAGATATTTCAAGCAACATTTCAACGCCTGTGGTTAAATACAAAAGTCATCTAACCACATTTTGGTCGCTCAAAAACCCATGTCATCTATAATCATGGCGTGTAATCACGACCGCTTCAACAATACATCAGTCACATTCAAATGACAAACGTCTATCATGTACCAGTTTAAAACGTGTGGTTGTCAAAAATAGGTCTTTCCTATTGAATGTTTAAATTGAACTCATCTAGCATTGAAGTAGCTGTGTTACTTTTCACTTTAAGAAAGCCGTTGCGTTGATGTTCTTCATACGATATAATTATAACATAATAGATAACATCATGCTGCCGAACCCTTCCGGGAATCCCAAAGGGTTAGGCAGAGGTGACCAGGGGGCCTAAAAAGGCCACTTTGGCAGAATCATAAAAGGATAACATTATGAATCATAACATGGCGAAGACAGTCCGTTTTTTCTTTTGTTTCGCTGCACTACGTAGGTGTATAATCAAAGAGATTGGGATTGGATTTGGATTGGATTGATTGGTATTTTAGCACAGACAAAAAAAATTACTGATAAATCCTTCACCAATTGGATTTGATACGATTAATTTAACAGTTAACTGTCCATTATGATTCATAAGGTTATCCTTTTATGATTCTGTCAAAGTGGCCTTTTTAGGCCCCCTGTAATAAACCCACATTTTGCCAGTAACGTTGAAGTCCCAAGCGTTAGGCGGCGAGGCTATTGCCATCAGTCGGGCACAAATCCATACTCCGGACTGCTACTGAGAAATTCCAGATGGAAAACCCCAACACTTTGCCCAGAAATCGAACCCAGGACGTTATACTGCTGAGCACGAAGCTCAGAAGTAACGCTTGCGACCACTAGACGATGGACCAAATATATAATAATGTGGTTGTTATCTATACATACACACTTATTTATTTATTTATACTTAATTAAATCGGTAAAACACCAATTACATTAATTATACCAACTATAGTTTTGTATAATTTAGAAGCATTTTTTAATTTTGTAAATGTAAGAACCATGTTTCCGTTTATTATGTCTTTTTTTTTTTTTTTGATGTTGACTTGAAAGAGCATGGCAGTTGAGAACTTGTCATGCTCACTTAAATGTCTCACCGATGGTGGCGCGTGTGTTGGATCATTCAGTTCCCTACAAACTGGTTGAGCTGGATGGTGCTGATCCACGCGTCATGTCGTGAACGGGCGCCGTCGGTTGAGACTGGTCATCTCTTAACTGCCGATGCTTATTTTTAATCTTATATGTTGAATTGTTTCTTCTTTGTCTTTTTTTTTTTTTACATTGTTCTCACATATAGAAGCAACAAGAATAATGTACCCAGGATTTTGTAATATCTTGATTTAAAAGAGTGTCCATGGAGGTTCTTGCCCGTTCTTCTCCATAGAGATCTACGTTTTGGAATGGGCAACTGGCTTCAACTTTCGGACTAACTGACAGACTATTTAATTTTGACAATTCAAAAGTGCCTGTACAAGGTCTAATTGAAATAAATGCTTTGAATTTTGAATTTTTTTGAATAACATAGAGACAATTATTATAAAACCATAAAATTCAACAACGACAACAAAAAAAAAATTCAATCAGAAAAATTCAAAAAATTTCAATTCAGTAATTTTTTTGTTTTTTATTCGTGTGAGAAACTATACTGATCAAAATGCTTACTAGGTAATTACTTCATAATTCTTGTTAATTAGCGGCAAGTAAGCGAGCATCGCTAAGAGGTTTACCAAGTTATTATGAGTACATAACCTTTAGTTCAGTCGAGCTGAGCCAATTAGTGGAGGAGTCGACATCCAGGCGACCGGCCACCGACGGGCGACCGGTGACTGTCCCCTTTCTCACCTACTTATAAAGAAAGTCACTGTGTCTTGGCAACGTGGGCTTTTGAGATGGGCCAGCACGGGCAGGTTCACGTTCATTAACCATAATTTGCGATTTGTGGCTTTCTTGGTCCAAAACAGTCTTAAGCCTTATTCAAATCAAAATCAAATCAAATCACTTTATTCCTTTGCAAACATGGGTAAAGACACATAGGTGTTTCATATTTATAAGTTCTCCACATTTTCGAAACTGCCGGTCGATTCTGTAAAAATCTCACCGTGAAAACTTAGGTGAAGTGAGTTTGTTTTTGCTAGGAATTGACACTATTGACAGCTCACTCCACGCTCACTTCACCTAACTTTTCACGGTGAGAGTTTTACAGAAGAGCACCGCTGCATTGGTTGGCATCATAAAACTAAAACGTGTGAATTGAATATTTTCTAGCCGACTATATTTTTCCAAAACCTGTGACCGTAGTGACCTACCTACCTACTCAAAAAGTTAAGGACAGTCTCCACATAACGTTTTCCTGTAGCTACAACGGTAATGATATCTGCCCTTACTGTCCCCTTGTCCCGTCTCTCGCACATTGAAAAATAAATAGTCAGTACGTTCGTTTTCATAAATAGTCAGTACGTTCGTTTTCAGTCCCCATATTTTGTGATACTTCATAACTAAACAACGGCGCCGATTCTGTTGTTCACAAACTTAACTAAATTTAAGTTCATGCATCTTTTTCTTTCTATTTCATTAAGAAAATGACAGAAGATAATTAATAATAGTTTAGTCCTGTCAAATTAAGATAGGTACTCCATACAACTTTAGACGAGATTAAAAAATTAGCTACTAAAAATACGTCAATTTACGCCAGGCGCTGACTAATTTGACAGGACTAAACTAATATTTATCTTATGTCCTTGTCATATTGAAATAGAAAGAAAAAGACGCCCGAACTTAAATTTAGCTTAGTTTGTGAACAACAGAATCAGCGCCATTTCCTAACTAAACTAAAACCGAACAGGCTTGACAGACTGACATGTGACTGACATTTAATTTTATTATGCACTATTTAAGCATTCATTTACTGAAGTGGAATTAACCTACAAAGTAGGTTTTCCTTCAGAAGATAATTTGGTTAAGATTGATATTGTACAGCAGCACAATAGATTTAAATACATCATTTTGAAGAAGAAAAATAAAACATATTGCCTAGTATTCGCAATATGTTTTCGTCATCGGCATTTCCTGACGAATGTTCATGCAATTACTTTATAAAATAATGTAATATAATCGTAATGTCGTGTACCTGTGATAAAATAACAGCAGTGCGATTCTGTAACCATCTCACCGTGAAAACTTAGGTGAAGTGAGCGTGGAGTGAGTTGTCAATAGTATCAATTCCCAGCAAAAACAAACTCACATCACCTAAGTTTTCACGGTGAGATTTTCACAGAATCGACCGGCTGATTAGAAACACATTTTATCACTCGGATTAAGGTATATCCGTCGACAACTGAAATAGTATTTTTTCTTGTTATTTTAATGTAGAAGTGCGACACGCTCTAACGCCACTCGTGACTGTCTCGTGACACTAGGGTTTGACACAGGTAACACTCTTGTCTGACACTCGTGCTACTTTTATCTGACACTCGTGACACTCTGTGACGAAACATTTTAACTTGATTGGTGTTTTTACATTAGGGTTAATTACTTACGCATGTGGTGTCATTTTACAGGAAATTGACACTTATTAGGTACCTTTGACTTTTCAATGACTTGCATGGTTTTCTGACAACTGTCTTCCCAAATGAAACCCTAGGTGAGTTTATTTATTAGCTGAAGAAGCAGTGGAATACCTAAGCCCAGAAGCCTACACAGCCGGTCCACAGTTCTAAAATTCGGGCACAATTAATAGGTACCAATCCTTTGCTGCCGCCATAAAAAGGAAAAATCCATCTACATTGCTCGTTGTAAGAAGTCAAAATCCCCCCTTAATGAATGTCATTCTTTACGTGTTTACGGTCATTAGAACCTCTCTCAAGAATCAATGTTTAGTCACAAAAAACAACAAGTTATCAGGTTAACCCCCATTGCAGCCGTCTACGTCACTTTTCGGAGTAACCATAGAAATGCATATATATATGTATGGGAGTAACCCAACCGCTGCAGCGGTTTCGTCGCCACATTACAGGAAGTAAACTTTTTTCTTTAAACTTTCAATAGCAGCCTGTACCATATTACGTGTGTTATGTACTATTAGTAAGTATATAAGTAATGCCAGTGAACGTAGCCACCGGCCGTGTCGGACATGACGTTAAATTGGATTTGTAGTAACTGTTTTGTTTTAGTGTTGTTGTAATTACGTTAGAAGTTAGTCAAGGAAGAGCACGAGTTTTGATGAAGGTTAATTATTGTGTGTTTAAGTGTGGGTATCTTCTTTTCCTTGTAGATGACTGATTCAAGCCAAGGAGTTCGTCTGTTGAGTATTGCAGAACGTCTACAGATGTTATTGCAGCTTTAACTTTAACTCTGCATTCTCTTAAAGGTTGGGTTTTACATGCCATCCAGCCAGTAGTTCTGTGTTGTACGTTATAATGAATCCAGTATGCAGTGACAACGTGACTGTACTGTACTTCAACTATATCATTTTTTAACCATCCATCAAAAGCTTTCCAAGTAAAAAGTCTGCAACATTCATAATCCAAGAGTTACACGTAATATTCTGGACATTAAAGGATAACACGTGTCCACAGAAACGTCGCCTGCAACACGGTACAGTTGCCATACGAAACTGAGCCCTGTATCTATAACTATAACAAGCTGTGCAAGCGTGACGAAGCAAGGTGAGCGACTCATGCCTCCGAACTTGACATTATGTCGACTATACACTACGAAGAGATAGTTATCTTGATTTGGTTACAAGTACCTACTTGTATTTCAATTTAAGCTTGAGTGAAGTATGAATAAGTAGCATAATTTTAAATCCTAATATTTATGGAACAGAATATGATTTTAGACTTGACGATCTTTGTAATGTACCTGACAGGACCGTTCAAGAGAATTTGGGAGGCAGAGTTTGTTATAAGATTAAGATAGAATTCAGGGTTGCTGGTTTTTAAAGGCAAGAGGATGAATGCTTATCATACAAAAACTAATGCAACTTTATATCAGTTACTTTCTTTGCCAAAGGAAAAAATGCAACGCAACGTAAATAGTCCGGATATAATCATTTTAAAATATTTAATATGGTAGGTAAAAGTTATGTTTATTTATATTGTGAAAATATAAGGCATACCTTAACGGCATGCACGTAAATACGATAGAAATCAGATGACACTAATGATCAATAAAAATGCCGTTTGATATAGAAGCAGTTATATTTTATTGAGAGCAAAAAAACGCTGTCCTTATTTTTTGTGCCGAATCAAAATAATCGTAGCACTGATTTGAATGAGCGAATAATGTATGACTTGACTAGATATATTTGGGAATTCTGAGTAAGTTAACGGTAGTGTTTGAATATCGGCAGTCATTAAAAACTTTTCCAAATTGGTAGATATACAAACTAAGAGATTCGGTATGTAACCTAGTCATTCTGCGTAATGATTTGTCGATACAGCAAAATATAATAGAAAATGTAATATAATAAAAAATAACACTGCAATAACGAATGATCATGGCAAGCATACCATGAAGCATAGCATATAGCAAGCATATCTGAAGCTGCTGGAGACTGAAATAATCATTGATTTTTAATGAGTGGATGTGTATCTATTTTAATGTATATATATTTTAATGTGTGGATATGTGTGTGTATGACTTTTGTTTGAAGGTAACGGTAACAAACGAGTTTCGGATCTTCAGAAGTCATCAAAATAATAACCAAAATTGTGTATAGTTATTCTGTCTTGTGGTATAATTTGAGTAAAGAGTAAGGTAAGGTACCTGCAGAAATATACTGAAAGACATGCTGAAAGCACATAGGAATATCTCTCCGATTTCTGTGTGATTGGTTAATCTTGTTATTCTAAATTCATATTTCGGGAGCGTGTGAAATGACACAGGTAAGCGGTTAACAGATAGATAACGAAGAGTAAACACAACAACACACGGTACACAAGATTTATCCTAAACAAACTGTAGTTTTTTCTTCGCTGATACAGAATATAACAGTTCGAAGGTAGAATGTAAACATTGGTTTCTTCAGAAGGATATTATAACAGCTAGGTTACGGAGGTCAATATGGAAGTAGAGGAACCACCTTAAGAAGTTATTTAGCAAGATATTGATTAAGAAACTATTGATGCCTTTTAGCAGAAAAAGAATAAACAAGGAAAGATGAAAAAGGGCAATTCCAGAATCTGAAGATAAATAATAAGACTGAATGAGCACATAACAACCTGCAAACAAACATAAATGAAGCTATTTTCATTAACTAGCCACTAATAACTAAGAGTAACCACTCAATTATCGCCTCTTCCAACACGCAACACGGTCTACAATACCGTGAACAATTACCACGACTTCTTCAATCTTCTGGCGTGACTTAAAAACTGTGCCAACGATTGTTTCCAAGCAAAACTTATTTATCAAAGATAAAATACCCATTATATCCGTCCTCATTAATAGCCATTATTTCTATAATTCTATCTGAAGCTATTGTCCATTATATTTGAATTTTGAATTAGGGAAGTAATAAATATGAATTGGAAACAATAGATTATGTAACGGGTCCATTGAATTCGTTTCAGTCAGCAATGACGGCTGTTGTGGATGATCATCATCACGATCTGTGAGGTAATTTGATTGTTTTTATGGCACGGTGCTTACTACTGAACTGAATTAAGTTTATGCCATTTCAGTTAAAGAATGTTGGGTCCCATTGATATTTTGCTAATGCTGAGTACCTAAAATAACAATTTAAGATGATTTGGCAACAGTTGCGTCCTCGAAATACGTTTCGAATCCCATTTCCCACTTTGGTCCTATTATTGAACCCTAAGGTAGCCCTGATGGGTCAATAACGAGAGTCAAATGAATTAGTATAGTTAATTTTAATTTTAGAGTGTTTGAATGTTTTCAGCTCAGTTCTTTATTAATAAAATTATACTAGTTCTGATAAAAACATAGAACTTGAAAGTGCTGATAAGTTTATTGAGTGGTGGGAATGTTAGGTTAGATTACAGATAATAAAAGCATTTCGTAAGTGTCTTGTGTGACTGTCGATATCTACTCGTAATACAAATCAAAGTCAAGTCATTTGTCAGGCTTTTCCTGAACTGTAACCTATAAAATGTCACAGCTTTATTCGAAAGGTGAAAATATTATAAGTATAGAAAGCCATGATGGGACTTTATAGCGTTCAGGAATACGCAATGCGACACCCGACACCGACCTTCTGCGAGGGAGCCTCCTCGACCTGTAGTGACCGAAATAAAACATAACGTCGTCTTTTTACGATATTTATTGCGAAAATTCTTAAACAAACATAAATGAACATCTGATATCTAATATGGACAGTATAGGTACCTCTTGTAAAGTTTACGAGTGTTATACAACGTACAGTTAGCTTCACTTGTTATATATTATATTATAAGGCCATTTCATATCACAATTTGTTAAGATTATGCTGAAAACTATACTTTTGTATAAATAGGAATTTGCTATAGCAAGGCCTCTTTTAACAATAAATATTTTTTACCATGTGGCACTGATCATAAATAGAAACAACCTTACAATTACTACTTATAAAATATTGCAACAATTAACACTATCAATCTCAGTAATTATTATTTTGATCTATGCACTATACCATTAAATTAAAATTGACTAATTTATTATTATGCTAAAGGAAAAAGTTTCGTTTAAGTACCTAATAAATAATTTATACATTTAGTACTAGTGACGTGGTGTTGCTAGTGCTAACAAAGTATACTAAAATTGTCATTTGTTTGACATTTAAAAGGCAACACTTAACGAAGATTTTAGTAACGATTTTGTTTTTATACATCAAAAGTCGCAAAACAACATACTTAGCAAAAAGCAGTACTTTTATCTACTTGATTAGAAAATCAAAAGGCTGACCTCTTTATTGCTAAAATAGGCATCATTAAGAAATTATTACCTATAAATTAGATAAATGGGTAATTTACTTTAATTATCATTACTAGTATCTTCGTTAGCTTTTCTTAGAACAGCTCTGTCACAGAAATACATAGGACATGCACATTTCTTGCTAACTTTAGATATTGTGCTAAGTTCTAGTGTAAAAGGTAAGGCACAGACTATTTGACACTTCTAACAATGAACGTTACTTCACTAAACACTCGCTGTAAGTACGCAGCATTCAGACAAGTACGAATACATACAGATACGTAACAACATTGACTGGGGCTCACTATTATACAATTATAAGACATTTTGTCATTTCGTAAAAGGCTTAATTCGTATCATAAATTCGAAAAAATAAGGCTTTCTGCATATTGTCGATTAGTTCTACTAAGTTTCATTCAGGCAGTAAATAGTAAAGTTAAACGCAACTGTAAAACATGAATTCATCCAAGTTGCTTGTTGGAATTGGCCTAGTTTTCTGAACAACAAAATCGAGTATGTCGAAGGCTTAATGTTACATATTCTTTACAAAATCAGCGTAAATGTTAATTACAATAAATACAAAACACGAAGTCCAGCTTCGACTAGTTCATATCTACCGGCGCGGCGGCGCTCGAGTCGAACCACGCGCACCCGCGCACCCGCGCACCCGCGCACCGGCTGCAGGCGCCGGCCGCAGAGACCACACATCTCAACATTATGTGAAAGAATGCTATACTCATTTGAACGATGAATAAATCATGTAACCGCGCGGCATAGTGAATGCAATAAACGAAAGTACAACAGATAAGAGTTAATCATATTGTTTCTCACGAGGAATTAATAACTTTAGCTAAAGCGAAAGCATTAAGTAAATTCTAAGTAAAAATACTCTCTGCATTAATTACCTACTTAAACGTTTTGGAGGTGTTATGAAAACTTTTGCATATCATACGCCACTACTACGTGCTTACAAACTAAACCGGAAACACGCTCTAATGGCTCATAAATCTACGTAAGTGCGATATCTCGACAATACTGGGAGCCGATTTCAAGGTGTTATTAGCTTATTTCTTACACTCGATAAATTTTCTCACAATCACAAAGAGCATGCCAGTGTAGCGTCGCCCGCATGGCATACAGACACATACAAGAGCGGCACTGCACGGGAAAGCGGTGCCACACCGAAAAAATTGATTAAGTTTTTCAGCTCACCAGATTGACGTGAAACAATAGGAAGAAACCATTTTACTCACACTTAGGAGACGAGTTCGCATCGTGTGTCGGTCGCTTTCCAAGTGCGCGAGCGCGCGAGATAATTGCTTTTACGGATAACCATCATTTGCATTGTTTGCAATCTGGAGAAAATTAATTACTTCACAATCGATTGGTAGATGAAAGAAATCGATCAGCAAAACATGACTCCAAACGCACACTCTAGGAATTTACCATTTACGTAAAACTATTAATCGTAGCCGTATTAAACCGAGGTGATTTTTTTGATTGATTGGATGCTAAACTTCACTCACACCTGTTCGTACAATCGTCCGCGCACGAACCGAAGACACCCGAACGTTGCCACTTTCGGCCTTGCATACAATTTTCACTATGCGGCAGCTCCATCCAAACGCGACGGTGTTTAGTTGGCGTCACGCCCCCGTTATATCAACATATTTGAACCAGTTAGCCTTTCCGAACATTTGTTACGATCCTAAGCGGCGCCGGCCTCTTGTTTCTGTTGTATGAGGGATTCCCACTTGGCTATGAGCCGCGTGGAGCTGGGTGCAAGGAACTCTTCCCCGGGGGCAAGCGTGCATAATTCCGCTAGCGACTTAGCCGGCTTTAGACTACCAATGGAGTCGTGTCCCGAACTGTTCCGTGGCGAGGGCGACCGCAGCTCCTCGTTCAGAGCCTCGTACAGCTCTCCTATTGACTTGGTCGGCTTCAACTTGCCAGGCATGGGGATCTCCTCGTCCTCAGACTCGGAGGTGGTCTCGTTGTCAGTCAACTCCAAGTCGTAAGGCTTTTGTTTCTTCCTCATCTTTTTGAGCTCGTGTTCTCTGTCCTTCATTTCCTGTAATTCTTTCTGTATCTTCTCCTCGACAGGTACGTAACCCTTTCTGACAAGTTTACCTTCCGGTGTGCGGCTAATGACGGGTGGGGAGACCACGGCGGGCGCAACCACTGGTGACGTCGGGAACACGAGAGGTGGCGCAAGCGGCATTATGGGGGTGGTGGGAGGCATGGGGCCTCCAGGGGAGGCGGGCATCTTGCCTTTATTGGCGATAAATCGCTGCATGATTCCTTTTGTTCCCGTTTGGGGTGTAAACCGTCTCGTGTATCCATTTGTGTTGAGGAGTGCAGGCGCAACCGGGGGCGACGGTGGCGCAACGGGGCCGAGCAGGTGTGAGGTGGAGACGGCTCTGCTGAGGGTCTTTTGCGGCTTGAGTTCCGCGTCGCCGTTCACGTGGCCATTTTGATGGTTCACGTCGATGGTAGACTCAGACATCAGTCTGTTGATTCTGAAGTGTCCCTCTTTAAATTCTCTTTCTCTTTCAGTAACTTCTATGATCTCTCGCTGGATCCTGGAGAGAGGATCCTCTTTCAGCAATGACTGTAACAGAGTTAAAACATTTTGTTAATTTTATCCTCTTAAGCAATAATTTCCACTATATCGCTGGAAATCTCTAATTCTAAACCATAGGTACGGTGGGTCTGAAATAATCATACTAAACTACCAATCATCGATGTAAATCGAATACAAAATGAGAAGTGAGGCAGCTCACAATTATCTTCTACAAATTAATGACCCGCACAACATTCAAGTCGTTGAGGAATCAAACGTTCAAGCCCTTAGTGTTTACTTGTTTCAATGTTACTATTAATAGATACAGCACCTAGCGGTCACTATCATTATTACGCCACTTTAATAGTCGGTACAGGTTTTTCTGCATCATACTCGGTAAGTTGATGTGTGTCTCGGTCGAGTTCGGTCGGTGTTGCGCACACGCCGCGCGACCTTACAGATATGAACGATCGATATCATGTCAGCCCTGAATCCATATCGATAGATTATGTAAGTAATTAAATATTGGAACGATTGCTATTTAGACTGAATAATTTGATAGAGGAATGGTTCTCGCTTCAACAGGATTCTGTTGATGAATCTTTGAAATAATGAATTAATTTGATTAGAAGACTCAACATCTCCTAGTCGGATCTGGACCTTAATTTTGTTTGCTCGTAAACTCACCGTATGATTGGTCAATAGCTTGCTACGTTCTGTCTTCCCAAATCCCAATTCTTAATCAGATACTGTGAAATCTTTGGTCACTTTAAATGATTATTTGTTACGATTAGACTAGGTACGGATTTCCTGATTGGCGGTACTTGATCTGGCCTGATATCCAGGCAGATTTACAAACGGATTCACTGACACTAGATAAATAAACTATAGAAACTATTCGATTATAGTACTGATAAGTACTGTTGGCCGACAACAACACGGAATATGTTTCAACAGCGCGGAAGGCTAACATTCAACCTCCTTGAATTAAAAGAACACACTGGCCACCAATCGCTTAAAAGAAAAATCGAGAAAAGATAAAACGCTTCCATTGTTCTGTTATCTCATTAATTTAATCGACTGATTGCATTCGTGGATAGACTTACATATTTTCAGAAAAATAAGTTTTTATCTTAGATAGGATATTGAAGGCCCGTTTGTTATATAGTTTTATCAGCGTACATAGGTACGCGGCTTTTAAAATGCCGTCCGGAGAGATGTTTATCTACATTTAGGAAACTAATTTCCTATGGTACCTATAAGAAGATAACGGCGTCCTGTATTTATGTAAACTAGTTAATTATCTATCTTTAGATCTGTAGATACGTATTATTTTCGGTCTAGTAGGTGTAAGTGCAACGCTGTGTATCATCAACAGTTATTTAGCCTCCAAAATTAACTCTGAAATTTAACTTATTAAGTCCCCTTTTACTCGCTAATCATAAGTTACTCTGTTACCAAAAATATTACCTATTGAACACATTGACATACATAATTATATTACCTACTCTTTACCACTATGAACCCAATTTTACTAGAAGTTGCTATTAACAGCTGTTGGAAGAACCAACTCTTACTTATGGAAACTTCACTCCTAAATACGAATGGCTGAAAGTTCAGGACAGGACATTACATGTGGAGGACATTGAGCTGCGAAAATGCTGACTAACCGCTTTGTAACTAGGTACTACACAGTGACTCTTGTACCACAAATGACTTGGACATGTAAATCCGGCGATAGGTGATGAACTTTAACCTCAGGTTAATAACGCTTGAACTTGCTTACTAAAAGGCGAAAACTTGCGACTCATTCCGACATACGATGCTAATGTTATTTCCTTTATTTTTCTCGCGCACTCTGAGAGGCTTTCTAAGAAGACGGTTTTCTCTTAAAACACCATCAAATTAAGCAAAATGAGCAACGAGAACAACTTGTGAAATAACTTGCCAGTTTCTTTTTATGTTAATCTGTATAAAAAGCGTAAAATTGTACAAGAGCCACCGCAGTGTGTAGGTACTCGTATTATAGTAGGTATGCGTGGGAGTCGAATAGTATTTACTTATTTTTGACCTCCATTTACAGCTATAAGTATGTCGTCTGGTATTAGGCTGACTAACGAGCTAATCGTATTAAGAACTTTCTTTGATGATCTCCTTGACATGTTTGGCAAATAAATTAAGTTCCGCATTTACTTACGGACCATTGGTGTTTTGTGTAGCGTCAGCAGGAACGTGCTAGGTAAGTATTTCATCATTACATGTATTTTATTACTGGAAAAGAGGTCACTCTGTTGCAGCGCTGTGTGCAATATGCTCGTTGACCTACGCATTGCCATATTCAGTTTCACTGGGCGGTCCACTTCGCCTCACTGGCGTCCATACTACTTAGTTAAAGGAGACCGGACCAAGAGTTATCTGTTAAGGAGGTAATATATTTTGCCCACTTCACGCAGGGACAAAGTTTTGTATCTCTGCCAAGTAGGTACTTAGGTATCGGTAATCGTGACTTTATACATAATATAAGTAGGTAGGTATAATTGAAAACTGATAGATTAAAACAACACAATCGAGGGCTACACGTAGCTACAGACTGTTAATTCCTAGAGATAAGACAATGGCCACTCATTTGTTATTGCAAGAACGTTCGATGTCAATAAATATAAAAAAAATAGAACAATATCAATGATAATGTATCTGAGGCGTGTTATCAGATGTAAGTATAACAGTACACCGAATAAGTACTTTTACCGATGCGATGTGGCGGTTCGACGACAAGTCTCGGAGCTTTCTACCGGGCTCCGATCTCGACACACATACGGTCACATACCCAAACACACCATTATTGTCGAGAGTATGAAAGCGTTAATTAATCTGGCGGGAGTCGCGAGCGCCGACCCGCAACACCGCGCTCCACAACTGTACCTCATGCCGACGACCTACGAACCTACGATTACGATCTCACAGGACTAGCCTCTCCGCCACCATCTAAACTAGAGCACGCTCGCATTCCGCTCGGACAATACAAAACTACTCACTTCACCCATCGTGAAACACGAAGGTATCCGACAATCCGCACAGGTATGGTAAGTCAGGCACTCACGAACTGTAACACGGTTTAAACCATCACGGCACCGACACCTGCCACGATAGTACTGCAGTCGCGGGGCGGTACGTGCAGCACGTCGGACGGTCGCGGGCTAACGTCCTCTACGCGAGTCTACGGCAGCTCGCGAAGCCTCCGCGTATCACTCACCTGGCCGCCTAATTGGCGCGAAAGCGAGACGGCACAAAAACGCCATACGATGAAAAGAGAAAAGAATAATAACTCACAACACCTGGTGCTGTTTTACCGACGGTGGTGACTGTTTCACCTGAGGAAAGTGAGGGCGCGCGTTTGAAACTTGACCGCGGATTTCCGCGCCATTGGCTGCGAGGGTCTGCGCTCGCTCCCCTACTGTCGGACAGGAAGAGGGCATTAATTAAGGAACCTGTTGATAATTCCTGTAACGGAACGCTGATTAAAATATCTTTTTACGCGTGAGAACTGCCAGTCAAATTAACTAAACCTGTCTCTACTGTGGACCTGAGTCATTAGCTTTACCCAGCTATTAATCAGTGGTTTTATATATTACTAGGTTCTGCCCGCGACTTTGCCCGCGTGGAGATTAGAAATTATCACACGGAAACGTACCATCAAACGGGATGAATAGGGAAGCAGGGGTGAATTGGGACAAAACTTTAAAATGGATTTTAGCGTTGAAATAATAGGTACAGTTTGTTGCCGAAAAGGACACTTAAACGTTAATTATACCTAATACAACAAACACATTAGACTCCTTTTTGGCAACAAACTATATTATTTGAATGTTAAAATCGCTATTAAAGTTTCGTCCCGATTCACCCCCGCATCCCTATTCACCCCGTTTGAGGTACACGCGTACTACTACGTTTAAGAGTAAACTAGTCGCGAGCTCGAACTCACTGGTGGTCATGGTCAAAAAGCACGCTGCCTCATCTGGCTTTGTGTCCGACAGAGCTAGTATCAGCGATGAGCAGTTAGACGCTAGTCTACACGAAAAAAGTTTAGTTCTCACGCACAGAAACACCATTCCGAACTGATAGGCGCGTAAAAAAATTTGAAAAGTGCTTCGGAAAATCGAGTTTTATGAAAAAAACACCGCATATAGCAATTACAAATAAAGTTTGTTGAACTCTTCGATAGCTGAGCTATGTCGGTACGGACTTGGTTTTAAAGATTTTACAGTTCTTATATTACTTATTCACACCCAAAGTTAAGTTAAAAATAGCAAGAAAAACGAATCTTTGTTGGCTCATAACTTTTTAATGGCTTTTTATTTTACTATTCTGTTTCCGTACAGACAACATAAATAATAAGACAAAATGATATCATGCTTAACTTTGGATGCACAATGTCAAACAGTGGAGTAATCCTCTCCCGAAATTTGTATGGAAAAAATATCGACTAGTGGCACCTTTTTGAGGAATAATTCCGTAATACATTGTTTATTACCAGTACATACCTAAACCTCTCAGGCGGCAAGATTTTTTCCGACATCTTCAACAATCATCGCCAAATTTCAGTCAATTTACAAAGAAAAAATTCACTTAAACCTTCCACATGATCAATCACTTCGTTCAGTAGATTTCAGTATCGCGTTCCGTGTACAAGTCACGCAACGAGTTATGAGCGCTGACCTTGAAAAAAACAAGCGAAACAAACCCTTATTACTAATACATAAGGGTTTGTGACGTTTGTTTTCTTCAAGGTCAGCGCTCATAACTCGTTTCTTACACTGTAGACAGTACGACGGCAGCAAAGTAGAAAGAGTCAACTGCACTTTTCACTCTTTTACTTAATTCGACTCGGAATTCCTTGTTTTGTCATACGATATTTTTTTCTTTTTGATTCTTAATTTTTACTCATTATAAGTAAGTGGCCAAATAATAACAGCCGCACAAGTTGATCGATCAGGTTAAGCTACGTTTGCCGCGGTTAGTCCGTGGATGGGTGACCATCTTTACATACCGAGACCCCTCCGTGCCTCGGAAAGCACGTTAAGCCATTGGAATTTTGGGAATTTTGTTTTTTTTTTCGTGAGATTTTGTAGATAACCGTATATACTTTGTGGCCGTCGAGTAGAAAGTTTTCTACTGTCTTTAGCGATTACAAAATCTCTTCACTACCTTAGACAACTGACAGTTGTCAGTGTGATTTTGACATTTGGGATAGAAAACTTTCTTCTGAAATAGTCTACATAAAAAAGACCTAGACAAAGATCGTTGGAAACGAAAGATAAAATGACAGATTGTAGAAAGATTTCTAGGCGGTATGTCAAAAATGAAGAATAGAAATGTCACTTTGTATAGAAAGCAATGTGTCTACTCTTCGTAGAGATAGAAGCACCGCATTATATTGTAGTCTTTGTATCCAAAGACTACAATATAATGCGCATAGCATGAACACTTCTATCGAAGTGTTCATGCTATGCGTGCAGTCAGACAGAGAGACAGACAGCTTATACCCAGCGGGCCGCGGAGGAACTTTGTTTTATAGTAGGTAGGTACTACTGATCAGGAATATTCGGTCCAAAATTTGTCAATTTTGTTAAGTCCCATGTAATAGGGGGCGAGCATATTGCTATCAACCGGAAACAAATCCGGGTCTCACGCTCAGCAGCAGAGCTGGCGACCAATAGACTGACGAAGCCCCACTGCCCACTGCCACCTACAAACTGACGAAGCCCCACTGCCCACTGCCACCTACAAACTGACGAAGCCCCACTGCCCACTGCCACCTACAAACTGACGAAGCCCCACTGCCCACTGCCACCTACAAACTGACGAAGCCCCACTGCCCACTGCCACCTACAAACTGACGAAGCCCCACTGCCCACTGCCACCTACAAACTGACGAAGTCCCACTGCCCACTGCCACTTACAAACTGACGAAGCCCCACTGCCCACTGCCACCTACAAACTCACGAAGCCCCACTGCCCACTGCCACCTACAAACTGACGAAGTCCCACTGCCCACTGGCACCTACGAACTGACGAAGCCCCACTTATGTATAAAAAATCGACCAAGAGCGAGTCGGACTCGCGCACCAAGGGTTTCGTACCATCTTATACAGGGTTATTGGTAAAATATTAACAACCTCTTATGAGGACATTGTACTCATCATTATGGACCAAACCTGAAATCGCGAAAAAAAATTTCTACTGTTCCCTACATTTATGTTCGTATAATTCGTCAAAATGGGGAACAGTTGATTTTTTTTTCGCGATTTCATATTTGGTCCCATAGTGAAAGTTGTTTATAATGATGATTATAATAACCTCGTGAGGTTGTTAATGTTTTAGCGTAGGTACCAATAACCCTGAATAAATATTTTGGATGTGTTACTTTACGTACAATCCTTCAAAAGTAGGATAGACGGACAGGTGGAAGGGCAAACAGGCGGAGAATACTTTACTATTATATTTTTATTGTTAACTAACTCCCGGCCGCGGCTTCGCCCGCGAGGTATGATGATAAAAGCTATCCTGTGTCCTTCCCCGGGATGCAATCTATCTCTTTGCCAAATTTTAACGAAATCCTCTCAGTGGTTTAGGCGTGAAAGGTAACATATAGACAGACAGACAAGTTACTTTCGAATTTATAATATTTGTATGGATTTACAAATCTTAACCACAACTACTTAAGGTGACTGAAAAATGTTTCAGTCAGCCACTCCACATTGCAAACTATTTATATTAGTAGTAAAAGATGTTTTTTTTATTATTAATATTTTTCCAAAAACTACTCTAGCCCTGGCTGAATTCTTGAGAGTTCATTAATACCCACCCTGTATAAACCAGACTATCGCCCATAAAAGCAGCTGACCGCGTTCTATCAGTACCTAACATATTTATTTATTATAAGTATTATTTTTTTATTATATTTATTAATTTAGTAACCAGGGCCTATTATGAGCTTCATTCGTATAGGTACATACATACCTACCTAAATAGTTCTGTGCCAAGAAAAAACTACAACTGTGATTCACCCAAAAGCAACATCGGCGAGGCCTATATTCGTCAGAGAATTTTAACACTGTGCACTGCGGTGTAAAATATTGCAGTTTTATGTCAGCGCCATCTTTTGACCGATAGTGGAACTAATGTAACTTTTGTTGATGATTTCTGAAAAAGTGTGCTGTTTAGAGACTTCGTTTTATTTTCCTGTAATATTTACATAAACTTCTATCACATAGAATAATTTCAGATTTTTCTCTATGCTTTCGGAGAGGATGGATGATTTTTACATTTTTCATCAAAAGTCGAAAACTATGCGTCGAAAAAAAAATGAAAAATGTTTGAGAATGTGCAAACAGCGCTCTTTCATAAGATATCCCATACATGCTATATGATGATACATGCTAGTAGCCCCCACTTTGAATTTTTAAGACCCCATCAGTCCCAGTTGCAAAAAGTATTTCTTATTTGCAAAATAGTTGGGCAAACGTCATCTAAAAAAACTATTCCTTTCAAGTTGATAGCATTAGTAGTTCTTGAGATATCCAGCTGTAACAGACAGACTGAGTCGCACCATAAGGGTTCCTGTAATCCTGTTCCTTGTTACCATTTTGGTACGGAACCCTAAAAAGGATAGTTACTGAAGTATACGGGTCTTCAACCCGTATACTTCAGTAACTATCCTTTTTTCGACGCGGAGCATATCATTTTCATGTGTACTCTATACGGTATACCTATATTGAGTTGAGTACCTAGGTACTGGGGGTAGGTATACCTACTATCACCATGATTTCTTTCAAAACATGCCGTGTAAAACTTTGCAAAACGTAAATCCCTGTATTGCACTATGCATCGCGCGTCAGTAAATTGGACTTGTTAATAAAACAACCTCGGAATTTAATAGAAAATAATGTTTATTTCTCTTATAAAACAACGACTAGCACAATACTTAATAAACCTTAGCTTTGCATTAGGTAGGTAGACCGTATAGTTATAGGTAATGGAATTTCAAGGTAAGTAAGTATAGTTTTAAAGAATCATGGAAGTAGCCAAAAGAGCAAGGGAAGACTACCGAGCTAGTCCTGGATTGGGTTGTTCAAGATGTTAGACACAGCCATGTTTTTAGTATTCGAGGTAACTAATGCAATGAGACATCCAGCAAAACAAGTAGAAATCCAGAACAGAACTTTAAAAAAGAAAGAATGTAAGACAGTCTGAAAGTGGCACTGGTGACGGAAAATAAATTATGATAAGGGCAACTTGCTGAGTGTCGTCGCAGATTGAAATCGCATGGTGGCCCGTTATTGGTCACCGTGCGATTTGAATATTTAATGGACACATCAGGGAGAAATGTGGAAGGTTTATAGACAATGGACATGTTACCTGCCGGGTTTACATATTTTGACTTTGAGGCACAAATACATTGCATTTGGTTAACTATGTAGACATTATAATAATATGAATAGACGCGCGATCAATCAAGTCGCGCTACAATCTGTCAAATTTATTTAATAGATTTTCAACTTAATGGCTACAGCATAAGGTTCAATGTTGATTGGGAAAATTTTACAGTTTCGGGTAGCTTGATGTGCTTGCGTCTGTACCCAACCTAATGACCAGCCTCTTAGTAGTAATTACATGTCACCAAGGAAGTCATATTTTATCACGTCTTAAATACCTATTGGTTCTTAAATCTTAACCTATTTACCTACTGAGGTATGTATGTGTGATACAGAATTTAATTAGTTATGGTACAGTCAACTGCAAGTCCATGGCAACAATTTGACTTTGCCTGATAGGTTGCAGCACCTGTAAGTTGAAGCAGTAAGGGTGATTTTCGTAGGTTAAGTAGGTGTTACCACTGTGTAAGTGTAGGTACACAATTACACATACAAAAACAATTCTTTTTCCAGGATATTACTAGTTTTAAAATAATCAATCATTGAATACCTTCGATTTTTGTTATACCACAGTTTCAAATACTTAGTACAAAACAAGCATTTAGCAATAGCCAGTATTTTAGAATCATGCTTGTGAATAATTTTGATTTAAAATTAGGTTTGAGTTGAGATTAGTATCAAATATATTATGTTAGTTTTTTTTGTTAGGTTTAAAGCTGAACATTGTTCTAGAATACAGACTTAATGCTATTATAAGGTATGGCACCAATAAAAATCCACTTTTTTATTAAGTTAATTAGTACTTATCATTGGTTCTGTAGATATGATGATACAATATTTTTAAGTTATCATGACATACATAATACAATGAAATCTCACTCAGTAAATGTTTGTCTAACTATAACTAACATTTTTGTCGGGATCTTCCTGACTTGATAACTATGATATATCATGCCTGCATGAGTACATACCAGTTATACTCTGATCTGAACAATTTACCACTTTTAGTATCATTACAAAAGCTTAAAAATCTGAATGATAAACTTAAAAATTTATTCATGGTTTTCTCATTCCCAATTTGTAGGAAACAGTTACTTCAATTAATTGGAGGTCCTGATATCAGTGGCCTTAATATTCGAGGTTCAATGGTAGTAGCAGTTTCCATATGATTGACTCGGAGGTGTCGGGACAGATCACTCGTCCTGAAGAACCCTCTGGAGCAGTGGTGACAAATGTACGGCGTGTGATTAGTGTGCTGCTTTAGAAGGTGGAACTCCAGCATCATAGCAGTTGGGAATGTCTTCATACACTCTCCTATAGAACACTTGTACTTGGAAGCATTCTCATGTTTGAATCCAACATGGTTTGACAAACTTCTTTTGCTTGCAAATGCCTGATCACAAAGCTTACATGCAAATGGTTTCTCTCCAGTATGTTTACGCATGTGTGCCTCTAAATCTGGGAATGTCTTTAAACACACATTGCATTGGCCAGACCTCTCGGAATGTATCCTTTTTATATGAACTTGTAGGTTGCCCTTAAAAGAGAATGCCAGTCCACAGTAACTACAAATGATGTGCTTTTCATTAGAGTGTATCCGAATATGTGCTTTGAGAGCATTTCTAGTTTTAACAGATTTATTGCACAGGTGACAAGTGAAGTTCTTCTCATCAGAGTGCACGGCCTGGTGTCTCTTCATGTGGCTCTTGTCTATGAACTTCTTGAAACAGATAGAACAAGTGTATGGTTTTTCACCAGTATGCATGCGTTTATGACGTATCATTGAAGCAATTTGGCGGAATGCTTTCCCGCAGAAAGAGCAAGAATATGGCCTTTCATCAGTATGAACTCTAATGTGTGTTATAATGTCACTCTTTGAGTAAAAGCTGCTACCACAAGTTTCACATATGAATTTCCGCTCTCTCTGCATATGGTGGGTCCTAATGTGTCTCTTGAGTGTTCCTTTCAGGTTGAACCGTGCCCCGCAGGAGTCACACGAAAATGGTTTCTCCCCAGTGTGAGTCCTCATGTGACCCTCCAGGGCAGAGCGACACGATGCCATTTGTCCACATACTTTGCACCTCACTGGTCCTGTTTTAGGCCTTAACTTCCGTCCATCAATTTGTAGTTGTTTATATTTGCCAGACCTTGTATACTTTCTTTTAGTTACTTTCTTAACGTTATAGTTATTACTACAGTCTGTAGGGTCATCTAATAAGAAATTATCAAAATGATCTTGGTCATCAGTGTTGCTTTCCTCCTTAATATTTTCTAACTTTATTTGGGGTTCAGTTTTGGGCATTAACTCATCATAGAGGTTCACAATATTAGCACAGCGCAGGGCCTTGTCTGACGCCTCGCATTTGTTCACGAACTCGTATGATGCCGACAGTTCTGCAGCACAGTTATTGCATATGTTGCCAGGAAGCCCGTCTCCCTCGACCACCACCACATTGACGCAGCGCATCACCTTGGTGCTCAATTGAATTCCGTCCTCTGTACCAAATATGGACATTGTAGCTGTTTTCTTGAGACAAATACGGCATAGTTTCGACTCCATAATTGGCTTTCCGTCCTCTTGATACCACAGTTATGATATATAAGACAAAGGAGATTACTAGAAAGACAGAAACTAAACATCTAGGAATATTGCAATTTTTCACCAAGTGCTAATCTTCTCAAACAAAGTCAATAAATATGATATGACGTTTGTTTTTGTTGTTTGGTTTTATTTGTTTGACAGGTTGACATGATTGCTTTTTTTTTTTTTAATGGCCTGGTTCATGCTATGGCAGCTTGGAACATCACCCAAAACACTATTACTCCTAGCGCCCCTAGCGAACAAGTAGAAAACGAAAAATACTGTGATACAATATAAAAATATTTAGTGATGATACCGGGAGATGTTGTGACGAACAAACACATACATAAAATAATTGTCTCAAAATATTGGACATTAAACAACAAAAATAAAAATTAAGCCTAAACCAAGTGTAACAAGTCTATAGTGATTTATAAAACGGTTCTGAAAGGTGTTTTTTTCATTTAAATAATGGGAATTTGTTATTGTTGCATTGGTAACACTTTAATTGAAATGTTGAAATGTCTGTCAGCGCAAAGAGTAAAGTAACTATAGAGGCAGTCAGCGCGAGTGTCAGTTTCGGATTTTGCTTTTGCAATAAAATTAAATTCTGGTTGTTTCGCTAGTGAGCATAGGCACTATTTATAGTTTGGACCCATAATATTATTATTGTGAATAGTGCTGAACACTGAGTGCACTTCCATCATGTCTCAAAACTCTTGTTGTGTACCTACCTGGAAGTCTAGTGACTAGGAAAGAAAAGTGCTGATTCTCAGCTTACATGATTTTGATTTTAATATGTTAGTAAATGTTTAATTTGTATGTATTTCTGTGTTTTTTATAAGAATAAACAGTTTGTTTATCTTTAATATTCCGAGTACATTCATTCATACTCCTATTCCTAATGCAAGTAAAAATCTGGATTTTTTACATTGTCGTATAAATTATTGTTTACTACTACTTAGTGTGTTTTTAATAATTATGTAATTGTTAAAAAAACCTTAATAGGTAGTAAACAATAATTTATACGACAATGTAGAAATTTCAACACAATTAATATAATAGAGCTCCATCTACCATCTATATCCGTGACTATTACTAGAGCTCCATCTACCATCTTCCGCTGTAACTAATAGTTTTAAATACTTGAGCCCTAGATGGCGAATTGTGCTGTCAACACAAAATGAAGAGAGCTTCCTGTCTATTACACCCACTGACCTCTATAATACAAGTACGCTGGACTGCAGACTATGGATGACAGATTGAAGCCATTTGATTTTCGCCATTTTGGCGCTGATAGCAATGTGAAGGGACCATAGAACTAATATTAGAGATGGGATATATCCTACGATAAAAAAATACTTTTATGAATTTTATCGACCGTTATAACCACTGAGAGTAATTTATTACTTAAGAGAATAATATCGGATCACTCCCAGTTATTTTTATGCTTCATTTTTAAGTAATAGTGTAATTGCTCTGCAAAAGTTAAGGGGCCGGCGGAGCATGCGTAGTTCATACAAACATAATACCAAAATAATTTGTAAATCAAATATATTTTTAATGTAGTGTGCATTTATTCCGATTGGATTACAGAATATCTAGGTTCCCAAATATATATTTTGAATGGACACTGATTTAAAGACGAGTTATGAGAAAAATAAGATTTCTATAGAAATTTGAAATTCACTCTCGTCTTTATATCAGAGTCCTTTCAACATATATATTTGGAAACCTAGATATTCTGTAATCTAATCGGAATAAATACACACTATCTTAAGAATATGTTTGAATTACAAATGATTTTGGTATTACGTTTGTATGAACTACGCATTAGCATGCGTAGTTCGCCGGCCCCCTATCTGAAAATTCATTAGGGCGCGGTCAGATCGCACGCTATAAACTAGTGGATAGTAAGGTAGTCCTAGTAAGGTTATAGCGCATGACGGTCAGATCAGTGAGCTTTAAATATGAGGATAGGCTTAGAATTTAGCCTAAAAACTACTATGGTTGAGCTAATATCTCCTGGCTCAACTACACTAGTTTTACAATCTGAACTGGGGTCACATTAGTTCGCAATATGAACTAAAAACTATGTTGCCATTTCGCTCTAACCTAGTAAATCAAATGGCAGCTGTAGGTATTCTTCGTGACTTTGTGTTGTCACTTTTGGTGTTCAATTTGGAAGAATTGAACCATGTAGGAAACAAAAAGCAACAAACAGCGTCCATACAAATTCAATCAAATTGAATGCCTAAAGTGAACCTTGTAACATTACCATGTAGTCATTACTAGCAGAAAGGAGAGGGATTCCATTTTCATTATTGCGTGCGTACTAATGGAAAAAACACAAGAAATAACAAAGTCTAAGTCAAATAATTTATTTCAAATGAAATTGACACTTTTGAACGTCATTATTTTATTTCAAATAGGTAATAGGCACTTTTGAACGTCAAACATACAATAAAATAGAATTGATTCTAGTCTTCCAAAAGGCCGTGTTCGTATGGAGAAGAGCGTAAGTGTAGTGCTTAACGAAACAGTCCGCAGTGAAATTGCTACAAAGATGGTAATTCGATTTAGGACTCCAATTTTCCATTTTCATGTTTTTGAGCCCTGCTTAGTTGATTTGGTGGGAAATCTGAAATTAAGTATTTAATTAAAGTAAAACTGACTAAAGTATACAGTACAATGTAGATGACAAGTTTTATTATGATGTTAGGTCTTTACTTCGGAAACAAGTACACATTACATATAATACTATGCTTCCGCTCGCGGCTTCGCCCGCGAGAACTGTCGATAAAAACTATACTCTGCCAAATATTGAAATCCGTTCAGTGGTTTAGGCGTGAAAATGTATCATACAGACAGACAGACAGACAGAGTTACTTTCGAATTTACCTATAATATTAGTATGGATTTATCTGTTGAAATTAGAAACTAGTATTTGCTAATTTGTTTTAGGTAGGTAATCAAATTGCAGAAATTTCTGGCGACAGTAAATTTCTATTTGAAAGACGTAAATTTAAAATTATTAACTGTCTGAAGAAAACTATCGACACATTATCGACATGGAACATTTACAACCCTATTCAAATTATTGTATTCACTAAATGTGAAAACTGAGCCCTAATTACACTTAAATATGATGGGATATTAATGAAAACATTTATTCTAAATATAAGATACTAATAAAAATGCTCACATAAGCAATCAAAACATATATAGTCGTAAAATTCACTTACTTGTGAAAGGTTAATCCGCTGTCTTTTTGGCAGCGAGTTTTACAAAATCCGCATGCTTTCATAATAAAAATGTTCCAAATAGCACGTAGTAAACACAAAATACACAAATAAACTAGTTTTTCACGATTTAGACCTAAATCATCAGAGACGAAGTAAACAAATCAACGTCCATTTGAAAGAACGTGTCAAATTTAGTTCCTTGGGGCTACGAGCGGGGCGCTTTGAATCGGCACAAGAAACAACTGTCATTTCGTAGAGTATCGTTAGTCCAGCGTACTTGTATTATAGAGGTCAGTGATTACACCGCATTATATTGTAGTCTTTGGCCTGGTTGCTGGGGACCTTTTAGTCAAGTCTTTATTTCTTGTCTTCGTTCAAGAATAAATAATATTATTGTTCCTCTCAATTCTCATACTTATTTACCTGCAATTCGTGAAATTTAAATCTGTTTTATATTTTTATTACATGATAATATTATATAAATTTATTGTGATTGCATTCGGTTGTGTAGAAAACTACAATACCTAGTCTTGTAGCTTAAAGAGCTAGGTTACAAGACCATAACTGACCTAAAAAAAGTAGATAAAATGTAAATTACAAACATTGAGATAGGAAAAACCACTGACCTCTATAATACAAGTACGCTGGACTGCAGACTATGGATGACAGATTGAAGCCATTTGATTTTCGCCATTTTGGCGCTGATAGCAATGTGAAGGGACCGTGGACCTAATATTAGAGATGGGATATAACCTACGATAAAAAATACTTTTATGAAATTTATCGATCGTTATAACCACTGAGAGTAATTTATTACTTAAGAGAAAAATATCGGATCACTTCCAGTTATTTTTATGCTTCATTTTTAAGTAATAGAATAATTGCTCTGCAAAGTTTAAGGGGCCGGCGCAGCATGCGTAGTTCATACAAACGTAATACCAAAATAATTTGTAAATCAAACATATTCTTAATGTAGTGTGTATTTATTCCGATTGGATTACAGAATATCTAGGTTCCCAAATATATATATATTTTGAATGGACGCTGATTTAAAGACGAGTTTTGAAAAAAATAAGTTTTCTATAGAAATTTGAAATTCCTCATATCTCGTCTTTATATCAGTCCTTTCAAAATATATGTATAATATAGTGTATGTATGTAGTATATGTGTATAGTATATATATTTAAGAATATGTTTGAATTACAAATTATTTTGGTATTACGTTTGTATGAACTACGCATTAGCAAGCGTAGACTTTCGCCGGCCCCCTATCTGAAAATTCATTAGGGCGCGGTCAGATCGCACGCTATAAACTAGTGGATAGTGTCCTAGTAAATTATAGAGCATGACGGTCAGATCAGTGAGCTTTAAATATGAGGATAGGCTTAGAACTTAGCCTAAAAACTACTATGGTTGAGCTAATATCTCCTGGCTCAACTACACTAGTTTTACAATCTGAGCTGGGGTCACATTACTTCGCAATGTGAACTAAAAACTATTGAGCTATTATGTTGCCATTTCGCTCTAACCTAGTAAATCAAATGGCAGCTGTGTTCTTCATGACAGTCACTTTTGGTGTTCAATTTGGAAGAATTGAACCATGTAGGAAACAAAAAGCAACAAACAGCGTCCTTACAAATTCAATTAAATTCACTCAAATTGAAGGCCAAAAGTGAACCTTGTAACATTACCTTACCATGTGTCCTTACTAGCGGAAAGGAGAGGGATTCCATTTTCATTATTGCGTGCATACTTATGGAAAAAAAACACAAGAAATAACAAAGTCTAAGTCAAATAATTTATTTCAAACAGGCACATAGGCAGTTTTGATCGTCATTATTTTATTTCAAATAGGTACATAGGCACTTTTGAACGTCAAAAATACAATAAAATAGAATTGGTTCTAGTCTTCCAAAAGGTCGTGTTCGTATGGAGAAGAGCGTATGTGTAGAGTGTTTAACGAAACAGTCCGCAGTGAAATTTTTGCTACAAAAATGGTAATTAGATTTAGGACTCCAATTTTGCATTTTCATGTTTTTCAGCCCTGCTTAGTTGAGTTGGCGGGAAATCTGAAATTAAGTATTGAATTACAGTAAAATTGACTAAAGTATACATTACATTGTAGATGGCAAGTTTTATTTCGATGCTAGGTCTTTACTTCGGAAACAAGTACACATTATATATAATACTAGCCTCCGCCCGTGGCTTCGCCCGCGAGATATGTCGATAAAAACTACCCTATGTCCTTCCACAGGATGCAATCTATTTCTCTGCCAAATTTTATCGAAATCCGATCAGTGGTTTAGGCGTGAAAGGTAACATACAGACAGACAGACTTACTTTCGAATTTATTATATTAAGTATGATCTTTTGAAATTAGAAACTAGTATCTACATATTTGCTGATTTGTTTTAGCTAATCAAATTGCAGAAATTTCTGGCGACAGTAAAGACTAAAAACGACGTACGTATTAAAGACGTAAATTTAAAATTAATAACTGTCTGAAGAAAATTATCGACACATTATCGACATGGAACATTTACAACCCTATTCAAATTATTGTATTCAATTATATGAAAACTGAGCCCTAATTACAATTAAATATCATGGGATATTAATAAAAACATTTATTCTAAATAATATAAGATAGTAATAAAAATGCTCACACAAGAAATCGAAACATTTATAGTCATGAAATTCACTTACTTGTGAAAAGTTACTCCGCTGCCTTTTTGACAGCGAGTTTTACAAAACGCGCATGCTTTCATAATAAAAATGTTCCAAATATCACGTAATAAACACAAAATACACAAAATAACGTAGTTATTCACGATTTAGACCTAAATCATCACAGACGAAGTAAACAAATCAACGTCCATTTGAAAGAACGTGTCAATTTTAGTTCCTTGGGGCTACGAGCGGGGCGCTTTGAATCGGCACAAAAAACAACTGTCATTTCGTAGAGTATCGTTAGTCCAGCGTACTTGTATTATAGAGGTCAGTGGGAAAAACAAATTAAATTTGACATATCGACTTTCCTCTAAAAAACTGTCGTAACATAAGAAAAAGTAGAAACACAGATTTAAATACAGTCTTATTAACACATTGAAGGACACTGAACGAGACACAATAGAAGTTTTATTGTTATTACGTCTATAGGCGTTAAGTGTCCCGCAAAGAGTTAAGTTTTTCTTTCTCTATGCAAATAGCTAAATAAATACTTTGTTAGTTAAAACAGTAAACAGGCAAAAATTTGTAACCTAAAAGTCACAATAGCATTAATTTATCGAAAAATAATTTAAATCGTTTTTTTCTCAAAACTAGCTGTCCCCGTCTTACGACAGTTTTTCAGAGGAAAGTCGATATGACTGTATGACATTGATTGTTGACGCTAATACAATCTTGATAGCTTCTAATTTTATATTTGATTCGCGCTTGATTCTCGCCACGGTGTTCTTGGTTAGCACGTGTGGAAATAATCTGCTTTGTTTTTTTAGTGATTGTTGACATTTTTGTGTCTTGTTATTGTTAAGTGTGTTGTCGTTGTGTTCGTTAATTAACAGGTTTGTATTGTGATTGTCATATTTTAATTCCGTTTTATCCAAGATGGATATAAACAAGCCCCCCGATCCTGATCCTCCTGACGTTCCAAGTACTTCATTTCCTTTTACCCCGAATCCACTATCGCAATTCGCGGATGTAGTCTGTAGTGTTACAGAGATGGATGTATCCCAATCCAACCAATCTTCCCGTAAACGTCCCGGTAACGAAGATATTTTGTCTCCTACCCCCCCAAGCAAACAAAAGAAAAACCAAATTGGACGTGTCAAATATTCGGCAATGGATAAGGCTCCTTACATTGTCCACGTCTCCCGTATAGAGACCCAACCCAACTCAGGCACCACATTACATCCAGTTAATTTTGGTAAATTTTTAATAAGTAACAACATTGCGAACATAGTTCGTGGTGGTGTTAATAGGGTTGGTAGAAACCGTGTGTCCGTAGAGTTTGCTTCCCCTCAGGATGCCAACTCTTTCTTAGTTAACACTCTGTTACCGAAGTACAGTTATACTGCCTCTATTCCGACATTCAACATCACAAGGATGGGAGTAGTGACAGGAGTACCCTCTGATATTTCAGAAGACGAGGCTATAGCTTTGCTATCTGTGCCTACAGGATGTGGGCAAATTCTTAAAGTCCGCAGAATTAATAGAAAAATTAAGAAAGACGGTGATAATGTGTGGAATCCTACTGAAACTTGTGTGATCACATTTGATGGACAAGTCTTACCCCAAAGGATCTTCTGCTGTTACACATCCCTTCCTGTTGAGCAGTACATATTTCCTACTATACAGTGTCGCAAGTGTTGTAGATTTGGACATGTGGCAAATGTCTGCAGATCAAAACCACGCTGCAGTAAATGTGGCCACGATCACCCAGGTGATGGTTGCAACATTTCTGAGGGCGAGGCCTTCTGTATTCTGTGTTCGGGTAATCACTTCGCTAATAGCAGGTCATGCCCCGAGCATGGTAGACAGAAAGCCATTAAGACTGTTATGGCTGAAAAATCCATGCCTTATGCTGAGGCTAGCAAATTAATCCCAACAGCTTCCCGCAACTATGCTAACGTCACTAAAACTCCAATATCTCAGTCTTATCGCAAGACAGTAACCTTAAAGTCTAAAACCCATGCCCCCCTTTCCCCGTCTTATGACAAAGCTGCTCATCAGCAGATAACTAGTTCCCCACAACCTTCACAGCCTAATGGCTGCGCTCTCAATTATAATAATTCTTCTAATAATAGTACTTCTTCTATAATCGAACTACTTATAAAACTCTTACCTATCATTATTTCTTCCTCTACTTCTAACACCCAATCACCGTCCAACGTTGCCGACCAACTTATAACTCTTCTTTTAGATATTAGAAATGGCGTCTCGCCAAGTATTTCTTCAGTGGAATGTGAGGAGCGTGTGGCATAAAAAGCACGACCTCATATTTCTTTTAAATAAATACAAGCCATTGGCTTGTTCCATAGCTGAGACTTGGCTTACTCCAAGTCTTAGCTTCCGTATGCCACATTTCAACATTCTTAGATGTGACCGATCAGATGGCTATGGAGGGTCGGCTCTCTTAGTCAATAATCGGGTCCCACTTTTGCCCCTTACGTTGCCTTCACTTATGGGTGATATGAGCATTGCCGCAGGGAGGGTTGAGGGTATCACAGTGTTTTCAATATATATCGCGCATCCTCACCATAATTTCTTAACGATTCTTAGAGATATTTTTGCTAATGTTCATGGTCCGATACTGGTCATGGGCGACTTTAACTGCCACCATTACAGATGGGGGTCTGAACGCTGTGATGCCTTTGGTGTAGCTCTGGTTGATATTTTGGATGACTTGAACCTCTGCATTTTAAATAACGGTTGCTCAACTCGACGATCCCATACAGGACAGCAAAAGAGCTGTGTAGACCTTACATTTTGTTCGGTTGAGTTAGCAGCATCAACTCACTGGGAATGCACAACCTTGTCGCATGGTAGTGATCACTACCCTATAGTCATATCTTTGGTTAATAAGTCTTATTTAGAAAAAACTTCCCCTCCACTTTTGAAATATAACCTGTCCAAACCGGATTGGTCAAAATTTGTATCATTACTGGAGGATAAAATCGATGTTCTTCCAAATTTAAATTCAAATTTATCAGATCCTTCTGGTCACTGCCATGCCAAGAGCTGTTATGAGGGTTTTGTAACAGCTATTACCTCCAGTGCAGATTCATGCTTTCCTTTAAAAAACAGTGCTCGTAATAAAATTCCTTCACCCCCGTGGTGGGACCCAGAATGCACTTCGGCAATCAGGGATAGGGACCAAGCAGAGGTGTGTTACAATATGGATATGAGCACAGAAAATCTGTTGGCATACTGTCGTATCAATGCCAGAACCAAACGTTTTCTTCGCAAGAAGAAACGTACGGGTTGGGTTAAGTTTTGCACCTCTCTATCACCCTCTACTCCAGTTTCAGTCGTCTGGAAAAATATTAATAGGTTTAGACGCGGGTGTTCCCCGTCTATTTCTTCACCGATTGCTAGGGAAACAGCTGAACATTTTTTTGACAAAATAGCACCATCCTATGTTCCACTCTTATCAGAATGTCAAAACGCGCCCTTGTGTAACGTATCAGACGATCCTTTTGATGCGCCATTTACTTTGGACGAACTGAATGTTGTACTTAAACATGTCCGGGACTCAGCGCCTGGTATTGATGGTGTGCCATATTCGTTCATAACCCATTCTTGTGAAAAGGCCAAAATCTATTTTTTAAATATCTTAAATTTCTGTTATAGTAATGGTTGGGTTCCAGATCAGTGGAAGTTTCAAATTATTATTCCCTTATTGAAACCAGGCAAACATGCAGATGATCCGAATGGCCTTAGGCCAATTTGTCTATCTTCAGTCTTAGCCAAATTACTGGAACACCTAATTAAAAATCGCCTGGAGTGGATAGTCGAATCGAGAGACCTACTGCCGAATCATCAATTTGGTTTTAGGAAAGGACTAAGCACAATGGATAGTATTAGTATTTTAGTTGCGGATATCCGCTTAGCCTACTCTAAGAATGAATCCGTTGTTGCCGCTTTCCTTGACATCTCATCTGCGTATGACAATGTACTTCTTCCCGTACTCAGGCAAAAACTGCAACAGCTGAGTCTTCCGGCTAAGATGATACAATGTATATGCGAACTTCTGTTGTCCCGCTCATTGGTTCTAAGAGTCCAAGGTGAGGAGTTCGATACAAGGCAGACATGGAGGGGACTCCCGCAAGGCTATGTCCTCAGTCCCATACTGTACAATTTGTATACTGCTGATATTGGGTCCTGCCTAAACAGCAATTGTCAGTTACTACAGTATGCCGATGACATTGTTTTGTATGTGACGGATCCTTCCATTGTTGATGCTGCGTCATCTTTGTGTCTCTCTCTGGACTCTTTGAATCAATGGCTTTTAAACCATGGGCTGTCGCTATCTGCTCCCAAAAGTTCGGTGGTGATTTTCTCTCGCAAAAGACTCATTCCTCATATTTCAGTGAACATTTTAGGCCACAATATTCCTATAGTTAAAAAAGTAAAATTTTTAGGCGTTATTTTGGATTCAAAATTAAGTGGCAAACATCACATAAATCATCTTATAAAAAAGTGTGAAAGGATTATTTCAATTTTAAAGGTCCTTGCGGGTGTTTGGTGGGGTGCTCACCCATACACCATGAAACTGGTTTATAATGCCTTGGTTCGTAGTGTTTTAGACTATGGAACGTATCTTTTGATCCCTTGCAACAGGGGTGCTTTGGCTGGACTGGATAGAGTTCAGTCGAAATGCCTTCGAATCATCTCAGGTTGTATGAAGTCCTCTCCTGTTAACGCATTGCAGGTCGAATGTGCTGATCCTCCTCTGGCCCTTAGGCGGCAATATCTGTCCTCCCGTTTTGTGTCTAGGCTAATAAGTAGATCCTCCCATCCTCTCATAGGAAGACTGAACGAGTTAGATGCCATATGCAGAAGCTCAAATTACTGGAAAAATAAAGAAATACCCTTAATCCTAAAATCTTTTCGACTAATTCTCAATTTAGCATACCCGATTGTCCAGTTTCCCAGATTGCCCCTTTTTAATTTTCCTTACCAAGTTTTAGGTTTTAAACCAAAAATTTTCTTTGATATTGGTATATCCAAAAAATCTCCGTCAGCGAATTTGGCCTTCAATGCGGTGGTGGGCGAGCGATGGAATGGGTTTCAATTATTCTTCACGGATGCTTCGAAACTAACCGATCATAATCACACTGGCGCCGCGGTCTATTACCAAAGCTCCAAAATTATCCTACAGTTTAAAGGCCCTAAGGAATCTTCTGTATTCACTGGTGAGTGCGTGGTAGTGAATAGTCCCGGGAAATCCCGGAACCGAAAGTACCGGGAAATCCCGGAAATTTGCGTCGTTTATGGAACCGGGATTTTTAAAACCAAATCCCGGTTCTTTCGGTACTTTCGGGAAAAGATACTTCGCGTTTCGAATATTTCTAATTTTATAGCATAAAGCCCGACCGCTTAAAGCGTGGAATACACTTGCTACCTAGCATGCACAAGAAGCATGCATGCTACAAGAGCATGCTGCACGAGGGTGCGGGAGGGGCTGGTGGCGGCCATCGCGTCTTCGGAATGTTGTGCTTTGCGTTGTGTTTGTGATTTTGGTGGACAGTGCTTCGCAAAAAAGACTCAAACTAGACTGCTTCTTTTGGGCAGAGCCAGCTTACGAAACTAAAGACCGATGATGGCAGGATCGTATCCGCCAAACCTGAGCTGTTGAGAGAGATCGAGAGGTTCTATGGACAGTTATGCACGTCAACAAGTAACCCCGTTATGGATCTGGCAAACGACCCAAGAGCTAGATTGACCCGACACTATACCGAAGACATCCCGGACGTCAGCCTGTACGAGATTAGGATGGCTCTGAAACAGCTCAAAAATAACAGGGCGCCGGGTGATGACGGAATTACGGCCGAGCTCCTGAAGGCCGGCGGAAAACCCGTTCTTAAGGCCCTTCAGAAGCTCTTTGATTCCGTCATACTCGAGGACAAAACACCACAGGCATGGAACAGAGGTGTGGTGATACTTTTCTTTAAGAAAGGCGACAATGCCTTCCTTAAGAATTATAGGCCCATCTCACTTCTGAGCCATGTCTTCAAGCTGTTTTCGAGAGTCATCGCGAACCGTCTCGCGTGCAGGTTTGACGCCTCCCGAATAAGCCGGATTCCGTAAAGGCTTTAGCACCGTAGACCACATACATACGTTGCGACAGGTTATACAGAAGACCAAAGAATATAACCAAAGGGCAATGGAGAGAGCTATGGAGTTTCCCTGCGTGATCGAATCAGGAATGAGGAGATCCGCAGGAGGACCAAGGTAACCGACATAGCCCGAAGAATTGCCAAACTTAAGTGGCAGTGGGCAGGGCACATTGCTCGCAGAACAAATCGAGCCTTTACCGCCGTTTTAGCGCAACCGACAAATAACAAATTTTACAGGAGAAGGTTTTTTTTAAATATTTTTAAAAAGAAATGTGCTAGTAAATTGAAATTTTACATATATAATTATATGTAAATGTCTGAAAATCATTAATATATGTAAAATTTCAATTTACTAGCACATTTCTTTTTAAAAATATTTAAAAAAAACCTTCTCCTGTAAAATTTGTTTTTTGTCGGTTGCGCTAAAACGGCGGTAAAGGCTCGAAATGGTCGATGGGGGCGAAATGTTCTGGAGTGGCGACCGCGTACCGGTAGACGTAGCTTTGGAAGGCCTCCCACAAGGTGGTCCGACGACCTTGTGAAGGCCGCGGGAACCCGATGGATGCGAAAAGCACAGAACCGGTCGAAGTGGAGGTGCTTGGGGGAGGCCTATGTCCAGCAGTGGACGTCTTTCGGCTGAAATGATGATGATGAATTATGTTAATAAATAACAATTTAAAAAATGTCGCTTAAAATTATCTAATCAATAATATTGAGACTGATTAATGCTACGCTAAAACTCCACTGTTCCTTTTCTTTTTTTTATAGATATTAAGCAAGTTTTAAATTATAATTTGGTTATGTAGAATTGCAATAGGAGTCATGTTGATTTAAATCATTTGTTCGGAGAAGATGTTTAATAAATGTTTCTGATAAATATTATATAGGATTAGGTACAAAACTGTTTTAATGTTAATAAAGATGTTGCTGGTAGAATATGCGTAGTTACCAATAAAACAATAAATAAAACGTCAAAATGAAATCGGTAATAAAAACATTTAAATCAAATCAAATAGATTTGATTTAAATGTTTTTATTACCGATTTCATTTTGCCCTGTCATTTCGTCTTTCTTTTACTTTCTCCGTTTCAACTTTTCATCTTTTAAAGGCTTACTTAAAGTATCGAAAGTACCGGGAATCCCGGTTCTTTAGCCAGTAGGTCCCGAAAATCCCGGTTCTTTAAAACAGAACCGGTTCTGCATTCCCTAGTGCGTGGCTATATTGGAAGCTTGTCTTTTTATAGAGTCACACCATAATATTGAGAAAGCCGTAATTTTTACAGATTCCCTTAGCTGTTTGCAAGCTTTAGTCCAAAATCCGTTTAAAAGCAAATTACACAGTTCCCTTATTTTAAAAATTAAAAATTCCCTTTTGACCTGCGCTAATTGTCAAAAAGATGTTCAGTTAGTTTGGATACCTAGCCATTGTGGTATTAAGGGTAACGAATGTGTTGATGCTTTGGCTAAAGATGCATGTTCATCTTTATTATCAGATCTCACGCACAATTCCTACCAGGGTTACGACCTACTGTCCCTTCCAAGACTGAACCTGCAATGTTCCTGGCAAGAGCAGTGGAATATGTCCAGCAAAAAGAAAGGTAGATTTTTTTATGCAGTGCAACCGACCATCAAACCAAAACCGTGGTTTTTCGGTCACAAAAAAGTATCGAAAACTATTATTTCAGTTCTTTGTAGAATCCGCCTAGGTTTTTGTTGCACTCCCGTTTTCTTACACAAGATTCATGTCCGTGACTCCTCTCTCTGCGAGTGCGGGTTGGAGGAGGGCACCCTGGATCACATATTTTTCGAATGCTCTAACAATATCCCACCTCTAGATTTGTATAGCCGTCTCCCCAAATTTAAGATCCCTCTTCCGATTAATTTCCCCTCCCTTTTAACGTATCCCTCCTCAGAATTGCTTGTGGCGCTGATGATATTCATCCGCCACAATAATATAAAATTATAATTTGTTTCCTTAAATATTCTATGTTTGGATGTGGTATATTTTAATGTTCTAACAATTATTTTAATATCACTCGTATAATATGTAAATTTATCTTTTTGTTTGTTTCAGTCCAGTACTAACCCCACAAGATCTACAAAGTTCAACTGTATCATACATATATATTATTATTATTTTTCTTTTTTTTACATAATCCACACTTGCTTTTCCAATTCACTTTGACATTGGCAGAATCTTAGAGTAAGAAAGCTATAGAGCATCGGGTAGCGTGGCCACACATGAGACAAAAAACTAACTTAACTAACATTGGCTACATAAGTAGCTGCCTTGAAAAAACTGGCACGCAGTGAGAGACGGAAATAGTATAGCTTTATCCTTTTCTGTTACTTATAATAACTCAATACTTTATCCCTTTCTTGTGGAAATGAAATGGAGCTACCCGCTGTCTATACTTTTCTTTGTCTAAGGGCAGAATAGTCGACATCGGCTTTACTTGCCATAATTAAAAATAGAATAGAAAAGAATTTTATATTTCTTGTTTACAAAAAAAGCCTCTTCATGTTGCCTGTTGTATCTAATAATAATAATTAATATTTCCATAATGGATAAAAAACTGTGCAGATTGTGTTGTCAGAATGAAGCTACTTCCTACATTTTTAGTAGAGGAAATAACGATATTGCGGTAAATGCAAAAATAATGTATTGTTGTCCAAATGTGAATATTAAAGACGGGGATGGACTTCCATCGCATATTTGTGATAGCTGCGAAAAAGAGCTCGCAGCCTGCTACCAATTTGTTCTAAAATGCGAAGCTTCTGATAAGAAATTAAGATCTCAAGGTTTTGAAGTCTATTCCCAAGTTATCGGAGATTTCGACGACTGCTCGCCGAAAACTGAAGTAAAACTTGAAGTGGACTGTAACTGCGACGATGATCACCTCTATGATCATTTACAAAACGATACTCTTGAACAAATAAGTCGAAATAAATTAGAAATCAAATTGGAAAATTTAGAATCTAAAATAACCCCCAAACGAAAACCATACAAACAAAGATCTAATAAATTCAAAAGTCTGGAGCCATGTACTTGCTCAGTTTGTGGCCGAACTTGTGCTAACCCATCAGCCTTTAAAACACACATGAGATCTCATACTAATGAGAAACCATATGCTTGTCCTTTATGTGATAAGAAGTACAAAGACGGCGGTACTCTCAAACGACACATGGACAGAAACCACCAACAGAAGCGGCAGCGCAATTTCATTTGTGAAAACTGTGGCAAAGGCTTCTTCTCTAAGAATGATGTGAAGGTTCATATGCGTACACACACTGGGGAAACTCCATATGGTTGCTCCATATGTACCCTCAGATTTACTCAGATCAGTGCATTACAAAGACATAAGAAACGACACACTGGTGAAAAGGATCACTTGTGCACAGCTTGTCCAAAGAGGTTTTGTACTAAAGAAGAACTAAAAAGCCACCTCTTGGTACACAGTAATGAGAAAAACTACTCTTGCCCTCTCTGTAATGTATTATTTAAGTACCAAAACAATTTGAGGAAACATGTGAGATTGCACTCAGAACCCAATAGATTTGTGTGCAATCACTGTGGACGTACATTCAATGTTAAGGGGAACCTGAAGATTCACATTGACAAGCAACATTCTGAGAAATCCGGTCACTGCACTGTTTGTTCAAAAAATGTTGCAAATATTGAGGTACACATGTGGAGACATACAGGACAAAGACCATTGAAATGTGAGCTCTGTACAAGCAGCTTTTATGAACTGAAAGCTCTGGCTCGGCACATGAACTTTAGACATAAGAAAACTGATAGATTTAAGTGTACAGTTGAAGGGTGTTTGATGACATTTCCATCCAGACCGATGCTCGACTTCCATACTGCTAAGCTTCACGGTACCCACATCCCGTTTCCATGTGACAGGTGCACAAGAGCATTTTATAGGAAGAATGATCTTGCCAGACATAAAATTGGCACACACAAAGAGAGACTCATTTAATTATAACATATTATTCAAGTGATATTTATATTGTAAGTGTTAACCATTTTTGTAACAAGACCAAATATACTTTTTTACTTGTCATTTGTCTAGTCTAACTATAAATATTAAATAAATAAGCTTCTTTTTTATTTAATGTCTATGTCAATCTAGTTATATATTATTAATACTAGCTTCTGGCCGCGACCTTGTCTGTGTGATTTTTTTACTCCCCTGACCCACCCATTTGCATTGCACACCCATTTGCACATTAGTACTTGGTTTTTGGTTAGCATTCTATGGTTTATTTTCTTTTAGCTTGGCTCCTAAGGGTCTTAGCGTAATGTTAAATAGCCTACAGCCTTCCTAAAGAATTGAGCTAGCAAACGCAATAATGATTTTTTAAATCTGACTGGTAGTTCTAGACTTCTAGAGATTAGCATGTTCAAACAAATAAATAAAAATCTTTGCTTTATAATCACACTAATATTATAAAGGCGAAAGTTTGTGAGTGTGTGTGTGTTTATATGTTTGTTACTTCTTCACGCTCAAACGGCTGAACCAATGTTGATAAAATTTTGTATGGAGGTAGCTGTCACCCTGGATTAACATATAGGTTACGTTTTATCCCGATATTCCCACGGGATGGCGGGTGAAACTGCGGGGCGCAGCTAGTTATTATTTAAAGCTAGAGTTCGTTTATTTGTTGACTTTATTAACATTATAATATTATATTAATATAATATTATAATATAAATAAATTGCTAATGGTTACTATTTTTTATATTTTTAAATGGTTTTATATTATTTATAACCTAATATTTAAAAATATAATTTATTACGTGATATTCAATAAAATAAAGGATATAATAAATTGCCATTTGTGTGAGTATTTAGGTATAAAGTAAAATAAAACACCACATAATGTTATACAATATTTATTTTTAGTGCTGATGAATATCATGATCCATGATCCAAAAACAAACCGTATCACAGTCCGCTACAGATTAGTAACTAAAGCTCTTGAACACAGATGTGAACGAAAATATTAACAGAACAAGAATTGAGGTATGTGGGGTAAAGAATAAATATACTCCGTAAACTTCTGTACAATTGGCTAAATATAAATATCTGTAGACAGCTTGTAAGCCCCAAACGAAACAACTCATAAACCAATACATTTCCTCTCATAATAATATTCAAAATCATTTGCTATAATAATATTACATCTGTCATCAACACATGTTTTGTACAAAACAATAACCCTTATAAATACAATGTGAACTAGTTCATTATTTACATGAATTCTATAAGTTAAATAATATAGATAAAATATTGCATAAATAAAAAAAATTATAAATTGCACACATTACAATCAGATTTTTGATCCAGTCAAAACATTAATTGCTGAATATAAATATTCATTAGACTAAATAATAAAGATTAAAATAAAAAATAATAATAGTTTGCGAACTTTATAAATTATGCAAACATCAGTCAACAACATTAATAACTAATTCACGTTAACATTATAATTATAATAATCGTTATGTGTTGCGGCTGATCAGTCGCTTACACAGTCACTATCAACAATAACCCAGTCAGTACACAGACAACATTTATATATTCACAGTACGAGGAGTCGGCTGGCAACTTCAAGGAAGGAGAGCTTCCTGTTCGTCGCTGCAGCTACATGATGAGTAGAAACTGAAGGCTCGCTTCAACTAGTTATCTAATGTGTTGCAGGTATTGCCCCTACCAGTGTGCTCCCGCGACTAGTCCGGTCGGTCACGAGCCGCCAGCCAAGTCCCCGTACGATACATACATCATACATTACGTTTACGTGACAACGTACACTATCTACGGCGTCCGTCCCACGGTCACGTGGTCGCGCCCTGCCTACCTACACTATACAGCTAACTACAAATAAAACCTCGCAAAAATTAGCACCAGAGAAATTTAGGATACGATTAGTTGTATACGATCGAGTCGATGTCACCGATTACACTAGTATTATCTTTAGAGAATACTTATAAGTATTCAAGGAGTGAAACTATAGTTACCGAATGCGGGTGATTGTTATAAAAAGCTATAATCCTGCCTACTTAGTAATAATTTGTATACGTTAACGGCAGGGCGTCGTCCGGTCGCGAGACTCGAGTCGACGACGCCGAGGACCGGAATTTCTCTAGCTACTTGCGTCACTAAGGGCCCGCCAGGCCCGGCCCCACGGAAATGAGGACTTCATAAGGAATCGTGCGTAAATAAACTTACGTACTCGTAAAACAAACATGCGTCGTCGTCTCAGTGCGGAGCTCGCGCCTCGTCCGTGAAGCGCACCGTGCGCGGGGCCGGGGGCCCGTCCGAGTGGCGGCGCGGGCCCGGGGGCCCGGCGCGCGCCTCTGGGGGCCCGTCGGAGCGGCGGCGCGGGGCCGGCGGGGCCCCCCGGCGCTGAGTCAGTTGATGGCCTGCTCCGTCATCTGCAGGCACAGCGCGTCGAGCCGGGAGTAGTCGTCGTGCGGCAGCGGCGCGGGCGCGCGCGGCGCGTGCGGCGGGTAGGAGTGCGACTTGCCGCGCGGCGGCGGCTGGCCCGGCGCGCCCGGCTGGCCCGCCTGGCCCGCCTGGCCCGGCGCGCCCGCCTGGCCCGGCGCGCCCCACGTGCGCGCGCGCAGCGGCTTGGGGTGGCCGTTGGGTGGCCCGATGCGCCATCTGGCAGGTTAAAGCGTTGCATTAGATAGACTTGACAAGGAAGATTCTCTAACAGGGTGGCCCGTGAAACGAGGCCCAAAGAAAAGTTTTAGAAGCCTCTCTCTGAGGGCTTCCCGAAACACCCATTTTCAGCGATGATTTATAGTTTAGAAGCTAAACGGTAAATTCTCTCTTGAGTTCAGACTGTTTGGAATGAAATTCTTTTACGGAGCTTGCGGTAGCAGTAAAATGGCAGAAATCGTCACGTAACGAAAATGCGTTATGCGACTCCATGCGACTTTTATTTTTATGTAATAGAAAGTCAGAGAGAGATAGTATACATGGTTTTCGAGGGTGCTGAAGCCGATAGCAGGCCTCCGTCACTCCATGTAAGTACATGGAGTGACGGAGGCCTGCTATCGGCGCGCTATAATTACCTACCGGCCGGCCGAGCGGTCTCGGGCCGTTTGCGGACCAAATTCAGTGCGGTTTTCGCAAGCGAAGCGCACGCACGTTGTTCAATTTTAATCGTTCCATTCGTTTGTAGGCGTACCTACGATTATGTAACTTTTAATGATTATTTTTTATTTTAGTTACATACTGACCTCTATAATTACGTTTTAGATGTATTGCACAGTCAGCACCAATTTATAAAAAAAAAATATTTTTTATACGATACAATTATAAACTACCACCTATAGTCAGAACATATTCATAGTTCTCAATAAAATAGACACAAATAGTTATGTTAAGAGCCTGTACTACCTCAGCTAAAATTCACTCTTTATCTCCATCGCACGATACTGCTCGCGGACTGTGTGAGAGCGGGACAGAGTGCGGTGCTGGGCGGAAGGCAGCGCCAATATTTTAGGTATTTGCTTTTTACGGTGAAAATAAAGGTAATTCAAAAAAATTAAATAACATAAGACCTGCTTTATAGTTAGTATGCAAAGTTTCATGATCTAATTTGAAGTATCTTTTTAATACCAGCGGTTTATTGGTATCGGTTTAGAGGTAACTTTGGAATTTTTTTCTATAGAGAAAATTTTATGGAATCGTGTTTTCGTCTAACATAGTACTTCACATTAATCCATAATTAAACTTTAGCATATAATTATATTTATTTCAAAATTAATGCTGCGGTATTTTCGACATAACGGAGGATCATGCAAAGCCATTTGAGGTAGTATAGGCTCTTAATTTAATTTTATCGAAGAGGCAGCCCTGCGATTGCTGTGGGATAGCGCGGTGGGAAGCAATCACAACTGTATACTTGAGCATTTAGTCACAATTTAGCATGCAGCGGTTGCTGACGCGACGGAGTAGGCTATTATAGCAGTAGGTAATAGAAATTTTGTACTGAGTGAAGTATCTGTTACGTAGTAACTGTTTAGTAATCCGTGCCGATAGTGAGGTCAAACTGAAAATCCTAGATGGTGGCTGCAATTTTTTTTGCAATTTGTTCGCCATGGGTGTCGTTTTCATGGTTTTCGAGGGCGCTGACGCCGATAGTGATGTCAAAATAAAAATCCACGATGGCGGATGTTAAAAATTTTCAAATTTGTCGTCATGGGTATCGTTTTCATGGTTTTCGAGGGTGCTGAAGCCGATAGTGAGGTCAAAATGAAAATCCAAGATGATGGGCTGCAAAAATGTACAAATTTTCGTCATTTTGAAATTTTCGCAGCCGCTGTCTTGGATTTTTATTTTGAACTTCGTTCCTCCCGAGGTCCACCGACCCCACACCTTATTTTTTTATTTTTTTCTCATTCTGTCGCATTTTTTTAAATGTTTCTTTTTGTTACAAATTCTTCAGTTCAGGTCTACGATCGATTAAAAATACTATCTGTGTAAACATCACCCAAAGTGGTTAAATCTTAGCTCAAAGGGAAACTTTTTGCTCGACAAGATTCATTCTAGATTTTAGTCTTTTAAAAAAAGGTGGTAATGACCTCAAAGTAGTTTTAAAACTTCCACGAACTCTCAACTTTCCAAAGTATTGCAAATAATTACTTTTATTATATCAGATGGTAGGTAAGGCAAAAAAGCAAACACAGTCGCATTCACTAATTTTCGCATTCACAAAATTCACTCTTTATCTCCATCGCACGATACTGCTCGCGGACTGTGTGAGAGCGGGACAGAGTGCGGTGCTGGGCGGAAGGCAGCGCCAATATTTTAGGTATTTGCTTTTTACGGTGAAAATAAAGGTAATTCAAAAAAATTAAATAACATAAGACCTGCTTTATAGTTAGTATGCAAAGTTTCATGATCTAATTTGAAGTATTTTTTTAATACCAGCGGTTTATTGGTATCGGTTTAGAGGTAACTTTGGAATTTTTTTCTATAGAGAAAATTTTATGGAATCGTGTTTTCGTCTAACATAGTACTTCACATTAATCCATAATTAAACTTTAGCATATAATTATATTTATTTCAAAATTAATGCTGCGGTATTTTCGACATAACGGAGGATCATGCAAAGCCATTTGAGGTAGTATAGGCTCTTAATTTAATTTTATCGAAGAGGCAGCCCTGCGATTGCTGTGGGATAGCGCGGTGGGAAGCAATCACAACTGTATACTTGAGCATTTAGTCACAATTTAGCATGCAGCGGTTGCTGACGCGACGGAGTAGGCTATTATAGCAGTAGGTAATAGAAATTTTGTACTGAGTGAAGTATCTGTTACGTAGTAACTGTTTAGTAATCTGTGCCGATAGTGAGGTCAAACTGAAAATCCTAGATGGTGGCTGCAATTTTTTTTGAAATTTGTTCGCCATGGGTGTCGTTTTCATGGTTTTCGAGGGCGCTGACGCCGATAGTGATGTCAAAATAAAAATCCACGATGGCGGATGTTAAAAATTTTCAAATTTGTCGTCATGGGTATCGTTTTCATGGTTTTCGAGGGTGCTGAAGCCGATAGTGAGGTCAAAATGAAAATCCAAGATGATGGGCTGCAAAAATGTACAAATTTTCGTCATTTTGAAATTTTCGCAGCCGCTGTCTTGGATTTTTATTTTGAACTTCGTTCCTCCCGAGGTCCACCGACCCCACACCTTATTTTTTTATTTTTTTCTCATTCTGTCGCATTTTTTTAAATGTTTCTTTTTGTTACAAATTCTTCAGTTCAGGTCTACGATCGATTAAAAATACTATCTGTGTAAACATCACCCAAAGTGGTTAAATCTTAGCTCAAAGGGAAACTTTTTGCTCGACAAGATTCATTCTAGATTTTAGTCTTTTAAAAAAAGGTGGTAATGACCTCAAAGTAGTTTTAAAACTTCCACGAACTCTCAACTTTCCAAAGTATTGCAAATAATTACTTTTATTATATCAGATGGTAGGTAAGGCAAAAAAGCAAACACAGTCGCGCGCGATGTGATGCGGTGCTCACGTCGGACATAATTATTATAATGTTGGCTCACATGATGGCGTGCACACCTATTATGCTCGAACTCTAATTTTAACAAATAATGTCCCAGAAAGTAGTTATTTGTTATGCTTTATAAATGGTGGATTGTCATGATTGACGGACCACACTTTTACTTCCGCACCTTTTATTATGCTTATTTACATTTATTAACGCACTTAAAACAAAGGAGGAAGTTATAGCTCCTAGAATCAATTCTGTTTTTCTATAACTTTTGACGTACAAAACTGCCATAAAGTGGCTTACTTAAAATAAATGATTTTACATTGACTTTCAGGACTCATCTTTGTACCAAACCTTCCGATTTAGAAGCACAGTCCGCACCTCAGGCACTAGTAATAAGATAGACATACCTGGGCTTAGGACACCTCCTGTTGAGCGGCATGTCGGACACGTGGTGGAAGAACTGTCGCGGCGGCAGGCGGTGACGCAGCCCCTTGAGCGCCTCCTGCAGTTCGGGCCGCGCGAAGGCCTCGTGGTGTAACGCCTGGAACCAAAAACTGTTCATTCAAATCTTTGTACTCAATTAATTTAGTTCCATAAAGTTTTCTCAGCTGCAAAAACGCGAAATTAACACAAGCACTCGCCGCACCACATGGGTGTTACGCGAATTAATGTTTTTATTTGCTTTGAATTCGCTGCGTGCCTCGGAAAGCACGTGCAGCCGTCCGTCCGGGCTGTCATTCGCGGATCTTTGACAGTCGTTACAGAACCCCGAAAGTCTGACAACCATTATAATAACTAGAATAAGGAGTCAAACATGTATAGATAATATTGCACATAACTTTAAAAGAGCCTGTAAAGTAGAAGTACTTGAATTCGCGCTATCTGACCACACAGCGCAATTAATGAAAATACCCGTCAAAAACTGCTGCACTCTAAAATACTGGCGTATGAATAGGCGTGATTATAAATCAGAATACATTTCAAAATTTCAAAATTGCCTGCGTAGCTTGTCATTCTCTGAAATATATGACAAGTGATCCTAACATAGCCTACAATACATTTATTGAAACATTTTCGCTCTTCTACCATTTAAGCTTTCCTGAAGTATCTGTAACCGTACATACCTCAAATAAATCTAAGTGGGTATCACGTGGTATCAAAATATGCAGCAAAAAGAAGCGACAACTTTTATGGCAATACAGACGTGACCCAAATGGAACTAATAAATATAACTTCACTAAATACTCTAAATTATTTAAAAAAAATATACAACTAACGCAATACGCACAGAATAATTATAATATAAAACAATCTAGTAATAAATCTAAAACCAGTTGGAAAATTATCAATAACTCAAGGCGTAACATACCACGAAATCTTATCACAAAAATAAAAGTAAATAGTGATACTATAACGGATCTTCAGAAAATAGCCAATGAATTTAACAACTACTTTATTGAAAAAGTAGTCCCACTTGTTGATTCAGGAAATCAAGTCACTTCAAAAATCCCAAATAGAGAAAAATAATTTTTTATGCCCCCTTGTATACCGCAGGACGTGTTTAGAATAATTAGACTATTGAAAAATACAAACAGCGTGGGTCATGATGGAATATCAACAAAAATAGTTAAGGTGGTGGCTCCAGAAATTTGTACGCATTTAAGCCATCTGATTAATTTAAGTATAAGTACTGGCATATTCCCTGATGCTTTAAAAAAATCAATTGTAAAACCTATATTTAAAAAAGAAAACAGAGAATCCATGGAATTTTAAAGACCTATTTCGATTATTAGTGTCTTCTCCAAAATTTTTGAAAAATATATTTATAAAGAATTAAGTGCTTATTTAGAAAAACATAATATACTAGTTAATGAACAGAAAGGATTCAGAGCAAGTCGAACTATAAATATGGCTGTTTACGATTTTCTACATAAAGTTATGGTAAATGTCGATAGGACCAATCCCGTCTGCACCATATTCTGTGATATGACGCAGGCGTTTGATTACGTCAGGCATGATATTCTGCTAAATAAGTTGGAAGCATACGGTATAAGAGGCAATGTCTTAAAATTAATAAAAACATATCTTAATAACAGAAAACAGGTCACGGAGATATCTAGGATAAACGTTAAAACTAAATGTGAAGAATTATTTTATTCGCATGAACAAGTAGTCAAGTATGGAGTCCCCCAGGGTAGTGTGATGGGTCCCCCGCTTTTCATACTATACAATGTGTTGATTGCATCCTCGTCAAAGTTCAGGAGGTTGTCATAAAATACATAAATAATCAATTGAAGTACGTTATGGGGCAATAACTAGTAAGCGCTGCTTTTTTTTTGTTGTTGAAATTTAACAGTATTTCAGAATTACACCCTTAATTCAATACAAATAAAACAGAATCACCCGACTACGCACACAGCGACAATGCATGCAGCTGTTTTTCCCCGCGTAGCAATGACCCGACCGGTAGCAATAATTTTACCTAATTTTATTTCGAAAATCACCTACATTATTGTCATAAATTTCGCTTGATAATTAACTCATTTTTGAGCATCATTGGAATACGGAAATCTTACTAATGACAGTAATACTAGTGCGCCAAAGAAAAGTTCACTGACCTGTTATCAGATGATTAAATGATTTTGTTTTTATTTGTGGATTAAATTGGTTGATTTGAAACTTTCCTTCCTACATAACGGGCTTAGGGCCGGCAATAATACCTACCTTAGTTAGTGTACCGATCTACTAAGTCTAAAAATGATGTTTTCTACGTTTGATGAAATGGAAAGACGTGCTAGTTAAGTATAAGTACGTGGTGTACTTACTTTCAACTCTTAGGTAAACACTCGTCCATCCACAGGATGTTGGCGTCTTGGTGTTCCAGGAACCAGCGACCAAAATGTAACCCGCACAGCATTATCACCTGGGTGAATGTCTTGTGCCCGATCGGGGTACATTTCCACGAACATCCGGATGGCTCCACGTAGGCTGTCTCCACTGATGGCGACCATCTCCACCAACTCGGCATTTGAGTAATTGTCCGTCATCACACTTTGTAACTACGTCTCGATGTACGGAAATTTGCAAAGCGCACTTGCGAAAACTTCGGCAAGTTCAATCACACTGTCGGCGCCGGCGCCGCGCGCCGCGCCGACAGAAAGACGGGGAAAAGGGGCGTGGCTAGGAGCAGCGCGGGGAGTGTGATTGGAGGATGGGATTGATTACCTACGAATTTATCGAATGAGAATTGCATGAATGGTATGCATTTGTGTGTGTGTGAAGCGCGGTTATAGGGCTAGTAACAGACGGGCCGCGTTTAAATACGGCTGGTTCACACTTACGGATTTCCTTAAATAAGAAAATAAAATAAAGAAATACCTACTCATTTTATTGTTGATTTTGGTCGAGAATCATTAGCATAATTACGTCCTTGAATTTGACTAGGATGCAAATCAACACATTGTATATAAATGACTTGCCTAAGCATGTAGACCAACCAGTTACACTCTTTGCTGATGATAGCACTATCACCACTCAATGTAATACTAAAGATAGCTACAATAATGACATTAACAATTCTCTGGCATCAATAATAAATTGGATGAATAATAATAATCTAAAAATTAATCTTAATAAAACTAACGTAATGCACTTCAGTCAACGTTTACCAACTATGACTGAACTTAACGTCCAATACAATAATAGAATTATTGCAGAAGTTGGCAACACTAAATTCCTTGGATTGAGGATTGACAAAAAGCTAGACTGGAAAGCCCACATAGAAGAACTCAGTAAAAAAGTTTGCAATTCTTGTTACGCGCTATTCAAACTAGTCCCAGTGCTTAACACTGAATCATTGCTCACGGCATATCACGGTTTGGTTTCTTCACACTTAAGGTATGGAATAATTTTCTGGGGCAACTCAACCGACAAGGACATACCCTTTAAAGCCCAAAAAAGGTGCATCGTTACAGTCAACTTAAAGTTGTAAGCCCTACTTTAAAAAATATAAAATATTAACTCTGCCCTGCCTTTACATTTTAGACATTGTCATGTTTGTGAAATCAAATCGAAACTTATTTCCACGTCATTCAGAAGTGGTCGATCGCAACCATAGTAGACGTGATGACAGTATTCTTTGTCTACATAGATCGAAAACAGCTTTAATGCACAAGAGTGTTTTCTGCATGGCCGCTAAAATTTTCAATAAACTCCCATATAGTTGGAAGGAGCTTAATGTCCGTCAATTAAAAAATAAATTAAAGATACTGCTAGAAGGGAAAGCATACTACAGTATTCTAGAATTTCTAAATGATAACTTATTGTAGGTACCTAATATTATCAATACATCTTTGACATAATCTGTGCTTAAAGCAAGATAATACTATTGCTATAATGATAATTTTAATTGACATTTAGTGACTGTTACATAATTATGACCATATATTTAATTTAATTCTTTTAAAATTGACATTTACTATTTATTATTTTTTCTATTTAAATATTTGTACGCCACTAAGGCCAAACATGACTGATCTTAAACTATAATGTAATTTATTAACTTGCATGCTCTGTATGTGTACTTATGTTTCCACAAATAAAGTATCTGAATCTGAATCTGAATAATTATTTATCAAAACTTGGTAAAACGTGAAGAACTTTGAGGTAAGTACCAGTGGCAAAGGTTCCATACAACTCGATTCCTACCGCCTTCACTTTGAAAATGGCACAGTCAGTTTTTCATAGACAAATAATATAATCATATTAAAGATTACTCCGGCTTACCTCTTACAAAAATTCACCCTTCGCTACTGGTAAGTACATTGGTAATACATAAAAATAATACGCTTTTTCTGCTCGTATTCATTCTAATTACAAAGGGCCCTAAAATAAGTCTGTACTTTTATGGTTATTAGGCCTCTGCCTCGAATCTTGCGGGCAGCGGGGCGGCGGCGGCGGCGGCGGCGCGGAAGCGGCACGATCTAATGCGTAAAATCAAATGGACCGGCCCTCGAAAACAGCGGCGCGGCAGCGGGCAACGAGCGGTGCACTCCAGTCAAGAGGTGACCGCCCGCGCGTCTGCATTAGGGATTCACTTCTTTGTTTTGCCCACAATAAATCGAGCGTTATGAATAAATGTTAATCAAAAAGATGTTGTCGCCGTTGTTCAGACATTTCGTTCGCGAATAAAAACAAATATCTCGACGAACACAACACTACGACCGCTATAGTGTCGCGCGATCTGCCCGCTGGTTTCAAGAACGGGTCTGCGTTGCCCGCGTCGCGCCCGTGCCCATGCCGCCGCCGCCCCGCTGCCCGCAAGATTCGAGGCAGAGGCCTAAGAGGTCTATATTAGATCTCATCACTCGTACGTACTTCTAAAGTTAGACGGTATTTCCCGAAGCGCATACTTTTCTTAGGAAAGCTGTAATGTTGTGTGTTACCTTCTCCACGAGCCAGCAGTGCAGCGACATGGGGTCCACGGGCGGCTCGTGCTCGCCGTCCTCGCTCAGCAGCTGTGACGTCACGCGCCCGGCCGGCGGGCAAGACGCGTTGTTCAGGCACTTGGATGCTGCAACAAATAAACGAGGGTCATGTAGAAACTATACTGTACACCAAAGACGTGCCTTTTACTAAAGCCGAAAATCCCGGCTTTCAATTAAACGTAAGCCTAACAATTAAAAAAACAAGTAAGCTTGTAAATTAACCAACTCGAACATGTCGCAAGAATTGATAAGAATAATAAAAAATAAACTCCGCGCGTCCCGGCCGCCCGCTATACGTACGATGCAAGGTTGCCAGGTTTACATACCCAAAGAATAATATTTTTCAAACAAGTTTCATCCGCGCTTCCTTGCCTAAGACGAAACAAAACACAATCCCTTCCCGCCAGCAGAAACTTTTCGTCCGGCCTATATATTTGTGTTTGAATTTGAATCTTCTGTAGTAAGTATACGCAAAATAATCAGATGAAACGGCTCTATTCAATGTAGTACCTAAGTATGATCGCTGTGCAAGTAGGTAATTATTCAATATTATTGTATGTTCGTCAATCTGTTCCGATGCTGGTAACAGATTTACGGACATACAAGTAATACATACAATGCCTATAAATTTCCAATTCCAGACTGAAGGACAAATTTTACTATGCAGTAAAAAAAATATTTCGTTAGATTGGAGAGCAAACAGAGTTGAATGAACAAGATACGGCCTGTAAATTTGCGATTCCGAATAAAATTATAAATGAACAATTTTCGGATATTTTACTGTATCTATTAGTGCTGCGAAACCTTGCTTCTTGCCAAATTTTATGATTCTAGGTCAATAAATAGGAATAATTAAAACCCATAAAGTAAAGAAAATTTTCTCTACTAACTTTTTAGACCTTTGTATCCTGCTTGTGCTTATGAAGTTTCATTAAAATCGGTTCATAACTACGTTGCATTCCCTTTATAATAAGAACTCGATGTTCATGGCCCCTTGCACACCTCAACAGATACTAAACATTATAATGGCCTTAAAGAACACAATTAGCGTCGGGTACGATGGCATATCTACCAAAATACTAAAGGCAGTAGCGTACGAAATATGCAGCCATTTGTGTCATATTATTAATCTTTCAATTGGCGCGGGCACTTTCCCTGACGCACTAAAAATGGCGATCGTTAGGCCAATATTTAAGAAAGAGGATAGAGAGCTTATGGAATATTATAGGCCTATTCACTGACCTCTATAATACAAGTACGCTAGACTGCAGACTATGGATGACAGATTGAAGCCATTTGATTTTCGCCATTTTGGCGCTGATAGCAATGTGAAGGGACCATAGAACTAATATTAGAGATGGGATATATCCTACGATAAAAAAATACTTTTATGAATTTTATCGACCGTTATAAGTAGGTACCCACTGAGAGTAATTTATTACTTAAGAGAATAATATCGGATCACTCCCAGTTATTTTTATGCTTCATTTTTAAGTAATAGTGTAATTGCTCTGCAAAAGTTAAGGGGCCGGCGGAGCATGCGTAGTTCATACAAACGTAATACCAAAATAATTTGTAAATCAAACATATTTTTAATGTAGTGTGCATTTATTCCGATTGGATTACAGAATATCTAGGTTCCCAAATATATATTTTGAATGGACACTGATTTAAAGACGAGTTATGAGAAAAATAAGTTTTCTATAGAAATTAGAAATTCACTCTCGTCTTTATATCAGAGTCCTTTCAAAATATATATTTGGGAACCTAGATATTCTGTAATCTAATCGGAATAAATACACACTACCTTAAGAAAATGTTTGAATTACAAATGATTTTGGTATTACGTTTGTATGAACTACGCATTAGCACGCGTAGTTCGCCGACCCCTATTTGAAAATTCATTAAGGCGCGGTCAGATCGCACGCTATAAACTAGTGGATAGTGTCCCAGTAACGTTATAGCGCATGACGGTCAGATCAGTGAGCTTTAAATATGAGGATAGGCTTAGAATTTAGCCTAAAAACTACTATGGTTGAGCTAATATCTCCTGGCTCAACTACACTAGTTTTACAATCTGAACTGGGGTCACATTAGTTCGCAATATGAACTAAAAACTATGTTGCCATTTCGCTCTAACCTAGTAAATCAAATGGCAGCTGTATTCTTCGTGACTTTGTGTTGTTTGTGTTGTCACTTTTGGTGTTCAATTTGGAAGAATTGAACCACGTAGGAAACAAAAAGCAACAAACAGCGTCCATACAAATTCAATCAAATTCACTCAAATTGAATGCCTAAAGTGAACCTTGTAACATTACCATGTAGTCATTACTAGCGGAAAGGAGAGGGATTCCATTTTCATTATTGCGTGCGTACTAATGAAAAAAAAACATAAGAAATAACAAAGTCTAAGTCAAATAATTTATTTCAAATGAAATAGACACTTTTGAACGTCATTATTTTATTTCAAATAGGTACATAGGCACTTTTGAACGTCAAACATACAATAAAATAGAATTGATTCTAGTCTTCCAAAAGGCCGTGTTCGTATGGAGAAGAGCGTAAGCGTAGAGTGTTTAACGAAACAGTCCGCAGTGAAATTGCTACAAAGATGATAATTCGATTTAGGACTCCAAGTTTCCATTTTCATGTTTTTGAGCCCAGCTTAGTTGATTTGGTGGGAAATCTGAAATTAAGTATTTAATTAAAGTAAAACTGACTAAAGTATACAGTACATTGTAGATGACAAGTTTTATTTTGATGTTAGGTCTTTACTTCGGAAACAAGTACACATTACATATAATACTATGCTTCCGCTCGCGGCTTCGCCCGCGAGATATGTCGATAAAAACTATACTCTGCCAAATATTGAAATCCGTTCAGTGGTTTAGGCGTGAAAATGTAACATACAGACAGACAGACAGACAGAGTTACTTTCGAATTTACCTATAATATTAGTATGGATTTATCTGTTGAAATTAGAAACTAGTATTTGCTAATTTGTTTTAGGTAGGTAATCAAATTGCATTCTGGCGACAGTAAATTTCTATTTCAAAGACGTAAATTTAAAATTGTTAACTGTCTGAAGAAAACTATCGACACATTATCGACATGGAACATTTACAACCCTATTCAAATTATTGTATTCACTAAATGTGAAAACTGAGCCCTAATTACACTTAAATATGATGGGATATTAATGAAAACATTTATTCTAAATATAAGATAGTAATAAAAATGCTCACATAAGCAATCGAAACATTTATAGTCGTAAAATTCACTTACTTGTGAAAGGTTAATCCGCTGTCTTTTTGGCAGCGAGTTTTACAAAATCCGCATGCTTTCATAATAAAAATGTTCCAAATATCACGTAGTAAACACAAAATACACAAATAAACTAGTTTTTCACGATTTAGATCTAAATCATCAGAGACGAAGTAAACAAATCAACGTCCATTTGAAAGAACGTGTCAATTTTAGTTCCTTGGGGCTACGAGCGGGGCGCTTTGAATCGGCACAAAAAACAACTGTCATTTCGTAGAGTATCGTTAGTCCAGCGTACTTGTATTATAGAGGTCAGTGGGCCTATTTCACTGATTCCAATTATTTCTAAAGTTTTTGAAAAATTCATACACAAGGAATTAAACGGCTAAGTACATAGAAAAAAATAATATATTATGTAACGAGCAAAAAGGATTTCGTGAAAATAAAACTATAGATATGGCAATCTACGACTTTCTATACACGGTACTGACAAAGATGGACAAAAGAACACCTGTATGTACTATCTTTTGCGACATGACGCAAGCGTTTGACTACGTAAATCATGACATTCTTAATTAGAATGTCATGAAATTAAAAAACTTGACGCTTATGGAATAAGAGGTAATGTTCTCAATTTAATCAAATCTTATTTAGACAATAGAAGGCAAAAGACAGAAATAACTAGAATCAATATAGCTACTAAAAAAGAAGAGATATTTGATTCAGATGAGCGTCACGTTACCTTTGGTGTTCCACAAGGTAGTGTATTGGGACCTCCTCTCTTTACTTTATATATTAATGACTTACCAAAATCAACTTCACATCCCATGACTCTATTTGCAGATGACAGTACAGTGACAATTGCTAATAATAATAATGGCATGACCCAATATAAACTTGACATTCACAACTCGACAACGATTCGCCTTCAATTCCAGACTCACTCCTTAAAAGGCGCTTAGGTCGCCTTCTGATCACCGTTATAAAACCCTCTTCGCTGCAGCTTTCATCGCCTTTTTCCCTGGCCCTTTTCTCCGCAATTCTTTCACTATCCATTTCGCAATCCTTCTGGTTACTACTATTACTCGCCTCACCCGCAAAGGAAATCGAAGTAATCATCGAATCTCTGCTTTCCGCGTTATTTCCGTCACTTTTTTCTTCCATTCTCCACGTATGTGGGTACTCCGAAAAAACTTGACTTAAGCGATACGGAGTAAACAAACTACGTGCGCTCGCGTCGGCGTCTCGCGCGAAACTGGTCTTGTTATTTATTATGTTCAATTGTTTACTACGAATGGTAACAATGGCAATGGTACGGTCAGCAACAAAAGTCGATTAACATTAATAATAATATTTTTCTCAATAACTGAGATTATAAAAACTGTAGTGTTAATATTTTGCTCAATAACTGAGTGAGTGAAATGCCCAGCGGATCGGAAGGTAGATCCATCGTCATCGTCAACGTCAACGTTAGACTATAATAATTTAAAGATCAATTTAAATAAAACTAATATCATGCATTTTAGCCAACGTTAGACGAGTAATAATTTGGACATAAATATTGATAACTAGCTGCGCCCCGCGGTTTCACCCGCGTAATTGTCGATCCCGTGAAAATATCGGGATAAAAAGTAGCCTATATGTTAATCCAAGGTGTCAGCTACCTCCATACAAAATTTTATCAAAATGGTCCAGCCGTTTGAGCGTGAAGAAGTAACAAACATATAAACACACACACACAGTCACACACACACTCACACACACACTCACAAACTTTCGCCTTTATAATATTAGTGTGATAAAACCATTGAAAATGTTAATACAACTAAATTCCTCGGACTAATCATTGACAAAAGACTGGACTGGAAATCACACATAGAGAATCTCTGTAAAAATATTTGTAGTTCTGCTTTCGCCTTGCATTCCCTAGCTTCATTCGTGAATGTAGATACCTTAATTGCGGCCTATCACGGCTTAGCTGCGTCTCACTTAAGATACGGCATAATCTTTTGGGGAAATTCTACTGATTTCAACATCGCATTCAAGGCCCAAAAGAGATGCATTAGGTCAATGTTTAGGCTGAAGACTGTTGATACTTGTAAACCGTATTTTATAAGATACAAGATCTTGACTTTGCCTTGCCTGTATATTCTCGAAACTGTAATGTTTGTTAAAGCGAATCCCAAATTATTTCCACGCTTACAGGATGCTGTCCCACGTAACATACGGGATATGAGCATAATTCGCGTATATCATGCTAAAACTGCACTCATGCGCAAAAGTATCATCTATCTGCATGGCCCCAACTATCTTTAACAAGCTACCTAAGCATTGGAAGGAGCTAAGTATCAATGCGCTCAAACGTCAGTTGATGGTGTTTTTATCGCAAAAGGCATATTATAGTGTGTCTGAAATTTTGGTCGAAAAACTTGTCTGACATTAGTTTTATTATTATGTTTATTAATTCTATTGATTAAACTAGCAATGTGACTCAAAATATTTGTACGCCAATATTATAAGGCTAAACATGATTGGACTAAGTACCTATAATGGAATTTATTATCATCTTGCATGCTCTTGTATGTATACCATGTTTATACAAATAAATAAATCTTATCTTATCTTCATTAATTTGGAAAAATAAGGGCTTGAAAGTTTGTATGAAATGCCATACGGCGTAAAAGCTCTTAAAATTAATTCGGAAACCCTTGCAATTGGTCCTTGTGATGGATTACTGTGTCCAATAGTGGTAAAGCCGATAGAAAGGTCGAAATGAAAATCCAAGATGGCGCCTGAAAAGATTTTCAAATTTGTCATCATGGGTGTTGTTTTCATGGTTTTCGAGGGTGCTGAAGTCGATTGTGAGGTCAAAGTGAAAATCCAAGATTTCGGACGCGAAAAATTTAAAATGATTCATCATGGATGTCGTTTCTGGTTTTCGAGGGTGGTAAAGCCGATAGAAAGGTGGAAATAAAAATCCAAGATGGCAACTGATTTTTTTTAAATTTGTCATTGGTGTCGTTTTTATGGTTTTCGAGGGTGCTGAAGCCCATAATGAGGTCAAAATGAAAATCCAAGATGGTGGACGCGGAAAGTTTAAAATTTTTCATCATGGGTGTCGTTTTTACGGTTTTCAAGCGTGCTAAAGTCAAGTGAAGTTAAAATGAATATCCAAGATGACGGATGTGAAAGTTTCACGTTGTCAGCATTGCCGCCTACCACTTTGTTTCGAACAACTCGCCTATCCAATTATTGCCCTGTGAAAGAACAAAAATTTGCAAATTTTTGCAGCCGCCATCTTGGATTTTAATTTTGATCTCACTATCGGCTTCAGCAGCTCGGCCGCCGCCGCCTCCAGCGCGGCGCCGCGCTCCGACAGCTTCTTGTGTTGCATATGGGCCCTCGAGTCTCGCAGTCCACTCACCCAGATGCAGCGCGCGCACGACGGCGGCCGGCAGCTCGCGGGCGGGCGGCATGGGACTGAGCAGCACGGCGCGCAGGCGCTCCAGCGCGCGGCCCGCGCCGCCCGGCCCGGCGCGCAGCTCGGCCGCCGCCGCCTCCAGCGCGGCGCCGCGCTCCGACAGCTTCTTGTGTTGCATATGGGCCCTCGAGTCTCGCAGTCCACTCACCCAGATGCAGCGCGCGCACGACGGCGGCCGGCAGCTCGCTGGCGGGCGGCATGGGACTGAGCAGCACGGCGCGCAGGCGCTCCAGCGCGCGGCCCGCGCCGCCCGGCCCGGCGCGCAGCTCGGCCGCCGCCGCCTCCAGCGCGGCGCCGCGCTCCGACAGCTTCTTGATGGACAGCAGCAGCTTGTGCCGCGCGCCCTTCGTCACACCTGCCGAGAAACCTCCTGCGTCAACGACACGCCGACAGACTCGAACATAATCATCGTTGTTTCAAATAACCAGACCAGCGTTGCGAACATGTCGCGAGGAAAGTTTTTAGTATTAAGCTAGAATTACGGATGAGTGAACATATTTATGTGATGTACTCGTATGAAGGCTGATTAGTTGTAGTGCAGATGATTGTTACTTAAATAAATATTGTCTTTTTAACCGACTTCAAAAAAGGGGAAAGTTTTTCTGTTTCAAGATTTGATTAACGTTTTTTGTTTACAAATTATAACACTGTTAAAGTTTAAGATTTTTTGTTAAAAAACGCATAGTTTCAAAAACTATGCCAAATATCGGTGTCGAAAGAAAACGAGATCTCGCCTGATTGCTGGACGAGATCGCGAATGACCAGTCTCAACACCAGACTTCGAGATTGCGAATGACCAGTCTCAACACCAGACTTCGAGATCGCAAATGACCAGTCTCAACACCAGACTTCGAGATTCCGAATGACCAGTCTCAACACCAGACTTCGAGATCGCGAATGACCAGTCTCAACACCAGACTTCGAGATTGCGAATGACCAGTCTCAACACCAGACTTCGGGATTGCGAATGACCAGTCTCAACACCAGACTTCGAGATCGCAAATGACCAGTCTCAACACCAGACTTCGAGATTGCGAATGACCAGTCTCAACACCAGACTTCGAGATCGCGAATGACCAGTCTCAACACCAGACTTCCAGATCGCAAATGACCAGTCTCAACAGCTGACTTCGAGATTGCATTCCCTACGAAAGAATGATGTAAACCTAAATCAGCTGACAGAAATAGAAACATGTTTAAAGAGCTCAGCAGAAGATGGACAATTTGTCCGTGACGATAGAACGTATGAAAATCTCTGCAATAACGCACCCGAAGGACAAATAGACTGCAGCTGGGATTTCCATAAGTACTCATCATCAGATGATGATGAACTATGTTGAGGTCGGGCTCCAGTCCAATCGGTCGTCTTAGGGGCGGATTTGACAGTTATTATGTGTGTGGAAAAACACAGCATTTATGAAATCTAGCATTAAGCCACCTACTCTGACATACCGACTTACCTACCTATTTAAGCTAACAAACAAGTCAATAACCTATTTATATCTTAGGTCCATAATAATTACACAGAAATAAATAATAATTAATCAATGGTACATGATTCACACAGTTTCAGTTGTAGAACAAAATTAATAAAGTGGACCGTTTCCTCTGCTAGTATTGTTTCCTCTACTAGTATTACTACTTAGCAGTGAGTCACTTCGCAAACACAGTCAGAGATATCATTTGTAACATAGAAGGATAATGGCTAACATTTAGATGTTTAGCGCATTTCACGTATATAATTCATTCTGAAGTAGTTTCTAGAGGAAAATGGTGATTAAAGTTTATGTATGAATCAAATGGTAAAGTTCAAGAATTAAGGCCGCGTTCACTCCAAACATATAGTTAGCCGCCGACTGAGAGCGTCAAGTTCAAAATGTATGAACAAAAAATATCAGGTGCTGACTGACTGTGAACATATAATAGTCAGCTGCTGACTGACTGTGAACGGGCATTACGTTTGGTGTGTACGCAGACCCATCACTCACCATATACCATGCACCTTAACACCTAAGTAGAGAATAATAGAACTACCAAAAGAAAAAGTCTTGTAACTCACCTAATTTCTCCAAATACTTTTCATCCATGGTCATCATCTGTTCGTAGCTCATGTTGGTGAACAGCCACACGTACTTGTGCAGGCGCAGACTCTTCAGCCACTGCGCCACGTTGGACATGCCCGGGTGCTCCCCGAAGTTGTGCGAGCGCAGGTCGTCCAGCCGTGTCTCGCTGCCCGTCGTCCCGTACATTATACTAATAGGCCTTATCTGACTCAAACTGTGCTCACTCGACAGAGAAAAACTCCTAGGTTTTTGTACAAAAGGTTCATCACTCAAGTTCTCAGCCGACGAAGACATGTGCATAAAATTACTCGAAGGAGGCGTCAAGCTATTCGATCTCTGTGACTTAGGCTGCGCTATTGTCGCGTCAAAATTCAATTTTTCTCCTTCTATACTTATATCTACGTCTCGGCCATTTTTCGAGAATGATTCCTGTAGTTGGTCTGTAGTGAAGTGTTCGACCGCGTCTAGGATGCCTCGGAACTCGACGTTCTTGCCGATGGTTCGTCGGAATGCGTTGTTTGTGCTCCAAATGTTTGTGTCCGACATAAGGCAGGGGTCTATTCTTGTTTGCCACACGCTTTCAGTTCTGTTGCCGGAAATGTGGTTCTCTAGGTATCTTAACCATTGTTTTAGTATCCTGAAATAGAGTATCATAAAAGTAATTCATTGATAAAGTATATATACATAAACTAGCTTCTGCCCGCGATTTCATCTTTGTGAAATATCGGCCCCCGACCCGTCGCGTCACATCGCATCGTCCGCCCGCGCTATTACTTCGGCATATTATGTGACTTTTTTGTTTTTGTTCGGCTCCTAACGGTCGTAGCGTGATGTTACGTAACCTATAACCTTTCTCAAGAATTGGGCTATCGATGGTAGAAATAGTTTTTAACGGATTTTAAAAATTTTATCTACAGGCAGTTCCAGAGATTAGCGCGTTCAAACAAACACTTCAGCTTTATAATTTGTATAGATATACTCGTATGTAGATATCGCCAGTATCTTCAACAGGCTCTTCTCCATAGGAAACAACCAATTGGAACCGTGCTTCTGACGTTTCATAAGTGCCCATGTAGGTTATGTGAAATAAAATAATTGAATTTGATGTTTGCTTGAAATTACTTGAGGGTAAGTACCTATATCGAACTTGGCAGTAAACTACCACAATTTCATCTTCCTTTAACTCATCGAATGTCGTAATTAGAGACACAATAGAAAGATAATTGCTTATGTCGAACTATGTAACTTAAGACATTCATACCCTTTATCATGGTGCGTAAGCGCAGGATGCACGAGCAGATAGGACAGCAGCTGTCTGCACAGCTCGGGCACGACATTGGAGCGGCGCGGCGCATCCACGCAGCGCTGCACCAGCGCTGGCGCCGCTGCCACGTACATATCCTTGCAGCGCTCATTGTCCATGCGCAGGAGCGGCAGCAGCCCCAGCAGGCGGTGGAGACGCTCACAGCCTGGACATAGATAATAAAAAAAACTTTATACGGTTCAGAAAACACACTCCTACTTCAATATTTAATAAAAAAAACTAGTAATATATTATTAATAGGAGCCCGTGGCACTTGATTTTTATAAATCCCCTGGATCCCAAACTAGGATTCCCGGTGTCGTGGGGTCCAGTCTCTGGTCAAGTAAGACAAACATGTTCACATATCGGTGACGTGGCACTGTTGTTACTGCTGTTGCATTTGGTTGCAAGAATGTGGCGCTGTTCTGCTGGGCTCAGTATTTGTAGGGATTTTATTCAAAATGTAGCAAGCAACTAAATTCAAGTTTAGTTTTTGTTTAATAATCACTCTTACTGCCTTAACATAGAGTGAAGAGAAACAGATAATAAATCAGTTAATTGTAAAAAAGAAGTGACACAAATCTTTAAATATTTCTCTTCTTCAGATGCAGTTATGCATGTCATAGTCCTATTCTAATTCACATCTCAATCTTCCCATTTCAATTGGTTATTTACTTTTGAATAAGTAAGTAAGTATAGGAATATTACACACAAGAAAAAAATTTCAAAGTTCAAGAAAGTTTTCCATAAATTGATGTAAGTACCTACTTTGGTTTGAAATTAATGATTGCCTACCTACCTGTTCCAAAATATACTTATTATAGTGCTGATTTTTCAATCAACCGATAATCTTTACTCATGGAATAAAATTGACATCTAACAGTTTTGGTGTGGAAGAACTGTCAAAAATTCAAAATTATTCCTCCAATAAAGTTATCTGGTGTTGGAAAATCAGCCGTTAATGAAATAGTTCTGTTGTAATAATTACTTGGTGCTAAATATGACCATTCATCAACCATAATGAATGAATCTAATTGGCCTTCATAAAGTTGCCTTGATTATTTTATTTATGATAAGGCAAACCACATTTTAGAAAATTGTCAATGCCATACCTTTATTTAGATTAATTTGTGAGGTCGACTATAATAGGCTAGGTAATTAAACAGCCTAATAGTTAGTTTGAATAAATTAATATTAAAAGGTGCAATCCGTGCAATGCTTATGTGAAGCAGTGAATGTTAAAAGTGGTGAAAAAAAATGTGGGCATAGTTAAAGGTCAGAAAATCATAATCAATTTGAACCTGTTAGGTACTCACATATTTTTTTTTAATTTTAAATGTGTTTGCTCTTGACTCTAGTCTAGGTCAATACCAAGGTACCAGAGAATGCTGTGAATGAGTAGCAGCTCTGACTATTAATGATGACTCATTCTGTGCTAACCTCACAATTAGTCTTTCAGGAATAAGTATAATGTCTCAAAGCATACAACAGACCTTACAAGATGTTTACTTGCACAAAACCAGCATCAGATACCATCTCTGTGTGGAAATATATATTTTTTCCAGTTCTCAGCTTTATTTTATAAAGTTTGTGAATCATTAAGGCCTTCTACAATGATATACTTAATGAATAGAGATTATAATTGCAGTGAATAGGCTTATTTTGTACTTATATGCTAGCTGCTAGATGTTACATGATTTATTATTAGTTCTAGATTTTTTTTAAAGATTTCTGCAATTATTATTTTGATTGTATCTTGTAATGTTGATTACATTAAGTATATGTACTGTAGTAGTGTTGTTGTTAGTTTGTGTTAGTATCTGTAGTTGCTCGATGTAAAATTCTGGTATTCAGCTACATCCAGTTAGACTGAAAGCCAACCCCAACATAGTTGGGAAAAGGCTAGGCAGATGATGACCTTAATGTAATGTTGATTGATAGGTCCTTCCTAGCTTAAACTAGGAAAGACCATCCAATCAATGATGTATTAAAAGTTTTAGTAAGGTTTCTGTAAATCAACTGATAAAAACTATTCTAGGGTAGGTTGTCAAATATCACAAGATCTGTAACAATCTACCTATATTGGCTACACTTGTTGACAAAGCAAGCCTTCTGACCAAGCTATAAAATTTGTATCCTGTCATGAACAGTTCTTTAGTCACGTACTCTGTTTAAGGAAAACAAGATCGGAAACATGAGTGTGAGTGTACAAGCGGAGGTACGTACCGTCGTCATCGTCGTCCTCGCGCAGGAGCAGCAGGCTGGCCAGCTGGAGCTCGTCGTTGGCGTCGCGCTCCAGCCGCTCGTCCTCGACGTGGCTGCGCAGTGCCGCCTCCACGGCCCGCTGCACCAGCTTCAGGCCCGGCCACGGCACCCGACGCGCCAGCGTGCACGCTAGCACCGTCTGCTCGCACGCGCCCCATTGCTCGAACACCCCGGCTATACCTCCGAGCTGCTCGTTAAACGTGATGTTCATCGTGAAAACAGCATAGCAAACCCAAAGTATCAGATTTGTTTGTGTTCTACACGTCAGTACTACGTGACAGCTGATCGTTGGGACACTTTTTGACCCCCTTGGAGATAAGCGGCACAAGAGGCGATGACGGTGTTGAAAGGGCCGCGATTATGTCGCGTAATGGGAACGTTAATTTAGTAATAAAATAACAGGTAGATTGAAAAACATCAAAATTGTTTCGACAGTCAATCTGATTATCAAAATCCAAAATGGCCGACCACAGATAACAAAATGTTTGCACTTTTTTATGACAAATAATCGAAATGCAATTTCGAGAATAAAATTAACAGAGACAGATTACTTTTCAAAATACACTCGAAAAAAGCAAACACGTCTAAACTAAAATACTTGTAACGTTTGAAACGGTTTATATTAGTTTTTAAGATATGCAGGTTTTTAGTACTGCTACATGACGCTAGATGTCAGAAATTACCTATGAGAATGAAAATTTTAGTACTGCTGCTTGACACTAGATGTCAGAAGTAAACCTATGACAGTGTGAACGTTTTTATTTTCTTTTGATGATTTTGTCAAGAAACTACCCCCCCTTTAGGGTATATATATTGTGTGCTACCCCCCCTTCAAAATAATTACCGTAAGCTAGTTTGGTTATACCAATGTATTATCGATATATTTCAAACAAATAATACATCCTAAATAATATACACTTTGAGTTCTTACAGTTTGCATTCAAGTTTTTGGAGAAATAAAATCTAGTTTAGGTATCTACAGAGTGTTACGAGTGACATGAAGAACAATCGGATCTAATTATCTGAAATTCATGGTCCATGACATGGACCATCATTAGATCACCCGGGATACCGAAACAAAAAGTAGGTAGGAAAGTTTAGAATAGGTATTTTTGGCTCTTCGAAATGAAAAGGGGTTTTTTTTTTCGAGTGACACTTGGATGATTTTGCATCATAAGATATTTAATTTTTTCCTAACACGGTGCATGGGACAGAGAGCTGGTGGTCTTTGTGATTGTACAACTGAAGGCTGTCGCCTAATCTTTTGAACAAGTGGACCCCCTACGCTGCGACCATATCAGCATAATTGTATGGAACCCTATGTTCATGACGTTAAGGTATGAAACTCATTGGTAATATTGTAGTGAAATGTAGTGTGTTCGTTTGTCACTAATATGTCTATTTATCTGTTAGACAATAATGGACGCATTACTTTAGAAGATTGTCTACTCCAGTGCCTGCGAATAGTTGGTATGGAAGCTAAAAAGTTTAGTAGGTACTTATGGCGAAAGCGCAAGGGTAGCCCGCGAATTTCAATTTTTTTTTACGTTTTTTGCAATTTGCTGAGCAGTATTAAGTTGTACGTTCATTAAAATATGATTCGCGACCGTAACAAATATGTACCTACTTACAGAATTATAATCATTAAAATCATCAACACAACTCTCTAAGACCAAGTAGGTAATCTTATACCTACTGAATGACTGTTTCATGAAATCTTGACATTTTAGGACTATACTAACTTAAGAAGTTGTAAGTATTACTGATTCTAATGATTTTAATTCTGTGAATACATATTTGTTACGGTCGCGAATCAAATTTTAATCAACGTAGGTAGGTAAGTAGGTACTGACCAGCAAATTGCAAAAAACGTATGAAAATTTGAATTTCGCGGGCTACCTTAGCGCTCCCCTTAAGCTTTTTTGAATAGCAAGGTAGGTAAGTATCTAAGTACATTATGTCCATAGTCCCTATAGGTACTTTAAGATCTACATTACCTGCAACTACAATAAAAAAGTCTGTCACATAGGTACTCCACATGGGATGGGAGTACCTTAAAGTGAAAGAATATAAGTGTTTTCCTATCTTCAGCATTTTCAATCAATTTCAAATTCCTAGATTTCTTCGAAATCATCAGGGTGTAACGGAATCTCAAGACCCCATGTTTGACTCAGACACGCTCATTATTGAAATAATTAGTGCAAGTCAACATTCTCGGAACTAACCCTGCAAACGCAACATGCAAATTGTATAATCTGCATTCACGCATTGTCTACATTTGCAAAGGACCAACCCTTTTATGCCACGCGGAAGACAATGCGACGTTTTGCAAGTTTGCAAAATAGAACTTTCTCTAGGACAATAAAACCGTTATTTCGCTGTATTATGGCGTCAGGGAGTGTTGTCTGGCGGAGTAATCTGTGTAGGTAACTACTCCTCTGTTATGGTTTTTTTTCTGGGAACTTAAGCATAATTCTTGAGGGAAGGGATGGCGCACCATGTTAGGTACTATCTCTGCAAATCTAAAGAGGACGAAAAACTAACTATGACTTTGACTGCATATGATCTCATTTTTGTCAAAATAGTGGTTGAGCCGATATGCTAGTTGTGCGGTAAACTCTGCTTACGGGATGCAGGAATAAGTAGGTAGGTACCTACTACTTATTATTAACATCGTCATCTGCCTAGCCTTTTCCCAATATGTTGGGGTCGGCTTTCAGTGTAACCGGATGCAGCTGAATACTAATATTTTAGATGAAGCGACTGCCTATCTGACCTCCACAACCCAGTTATTGGGTAATAGATACCCCTTGGTAAGACTGGTTGTCAGACTTTCGGGCTTCTGACTGCAACGGCTGTCAAAGGTCCACCAACGATAGCCGGGACCAACGGAGGCACGGAGGGGTCTCGGTATGTAAAGATGGTCACCCATCCACAGACCAACCGCGGCAAGCTTAGCTTAACAATCGTATCAAATACCTACTTACTAAGTAAGTTTACCTTCCTAACTTAGGTAATTGTGGCTTGCGGTACTGATCCTTGTCATTACTGAGCTCGGTATACCTAAGTGTTCATGATATCTAATTAAATTTAGCTTTCACAATTATTTTATTAAACTTCTAATATGTGAAACAGTCGCGTGCGCAAAGATAACACGAATCCTTTCAACGAACAAACATTCTCAGCTTGTTCAACCCGTCACAGCCGCGGTCGCGATGGCCGCCACGCGCCCATGTTTTTACAGCCTCCATTCACGTGAGAAATGTGTAGAAACAATAATGTGATCGAGTGAATGAACTCGAAGTCTACTTTTGCGAGTAAATAATTTGAATTTGTTGAGAGAGAAACTGCAGATCATATTTAGGGTTCTAGTAAAATGAGCAATGACATGCGATTCACTTTGCCCAATTTTATTCAAGCGAGTCTTAATGAAGACAATTAAGTATTAGGTAAGTACTTCCTCCAACATTTGACAGTAATTTCTGCACATTATGCGGAAATCATACATAATAACTTCAAAGAAATAAAAGCTTGTCCGGCGCACGCTTTCATACGAATCATCAGTGCGTTAATAATGTCGCAACTGTCGCGGTTCGGACATGAGCGTCGACTTTTTGTCGCACTGTCGTATTGTGTGGCACAATGGCTCAATAGATACTACTCTTCCGATATTGTAGTACCTAGTCTAGTCTCTGTAGATTTATGTGATGTCCCAGTGGTCTTAATTTGAACCTATAGTAAATACCTACAATACCTATCTATTATAATATAAGTACCAGCTACTTGGCATACAAAAAAAAAAACTTTTACCTGCGGCTTTAGATCTTACAGCAATATATTTTTATTGCCTAGTAAGCTGGGCATAAAGTGCAGCTTTCTTATCTTCTATTAAAACAATCCGCAAACTATAGATATAAGACCGATGGACACCAACGTCATAAAACGTGGTGCTATTATTAAGTACCTAAGTATTACCTACTATTGTTTGTTTAACAACTAAAAGTTAGTGAAGGTGGTAACACGGCCATAATCCTAAGATTACTTACTAGAAAATAGTGAATTGAGGATTAAGTAGCTACCTACCCGTACCGTACCTACTTACAAGATTTTTGAACATTGACGGAATCAGAGAGAAACAGTTGGTACATACAATGATAAAAGATAAGTACCTACCTATTGATTGTGCTGAAGGTTTGGATTAATCAGGATTCAGCAAGAAAAATATTAACTCGACTCGAGTACCTAACTACCTACTTAGATACTGTGAATTGTGCATTGTGTGTTTTATCTTTTTATCAAGTGAAAATAAGGCTGTTGATAAAATAGTAGATTGTTATACAAGGGTCGGAAGGAATCAATTCCCATACGAGGCATTTAGACGCCCGAGCGCAGCGAGGGCGGCTATAGTCCGAGTGGGAATTGATGACTTTCACCCGCGTTAAACACTCTACTTTTCATTTCGAATTTATGGAAAGTAAAAACTAGTAGTTTTTCTAAAATATTTATTGATATTGATAAAAATTACATGAATAATAGGTACCTATTTATTAGTCTTTTTTAAATTTGAAGTATGGAACACACCACGTCACCGCCACATGAGTAGATTCTGTGTCAATCTGTCTGCATTCTTACTTTTACCATTTTTCATAAATTACTTAGAAAACACGATAATCTTGATAAAAATTACTAAAAAAAACTTTTTTACAAAAAAAAAAACAACCGACTTCCGAAAAACACTATAAAGTGAAAAATAACTTTAATTTCGGAAGTCGGTGTCTTTGGATTTGTATTTTAGTTTTTTGCCACCGACTTCCGAAATTAAAGTTATTTTTAACTTTATAGTGTTTTTCGGAAGTCGGTTGTTTTTTTTTTGTAAAAAAGTTTTTATTTTTCACTTTTTAGTGGGTCAGTTTGTAATTTATTTAAGTTACAATAGCCTAATGTCAACTGCTCATCACCTTTTACAAAATATTGCTTTACCCGATGCAGGGACGTTAATTGTTGAGGAGTTCCCCTAATAAGAGCCAGAAGAACTGGAGCTGTTTGAGAAGTCACCATCAGCTCCATTTCACCATATTATGCATTGTAACGAGCATAAATTGCTTAGCAACCATATTAAAGTAATCGAATCGCAACCCGTGAAATATTTCTCATTGAGTAGTTCCGATAGCCATCTGTGGTCTTTATCATCAGCTCCACTTTACCATATGATGATTTTCGAGAGCAAATGCTCAAAAAAGTATTTTTTTCCAAATCGGTTCGTAAATGACAAAGTTATGAAATATGAAAAGATCGTTAATGTAGATAAATTTTTAGGTTTTTGTTGATTTTTCAAAAACCGCTTGTCCGATTTCGATAAAATTTTCATGGGACCATTTGGGAAGCATACCCTTTCCAACGAACAAAGAATTTTTCAAATCGGTTGGCAAGCGACGGAGTTATGCGCGAACAAACATTAAAAAAAAAAATTACAAACATCCGAATTGAGAACCTCCTCCTTTTTTAGAAGTCGGTTAAAAATTGGGTTGCGACGTGACACTTTTTAGTGCTGACCGTCCACCCAACTTTCTTATTTCGATTCAAAACTTGCATACAGCCTAATCGATACTCGCAATAAAAAAATGAAAAAAAATTGTAGAAACTGAATAAAACTCTCTAAACTAACAAAATGTATTGAAATGTTAAAGTGTTTGCAGAACATCCAATCTATAGAATTAATTAATTAACATCATTCTCAAAAAAACCTTCTGGAAAGCCTACCTAAAAAGTGTTTAAGTACTGGGAATTCTGTAGTAAACTATTAGAAAGCATCAAAAATAAAATCCACAATAAATAATTGTCCAATAAATTAAAATAATTTTAAACAGCGAGCGCATTCCGAATATAAATTCAATTATAGAAGCATTTCGGCGCGAAATTCAGTAAATGAGGTAGGTACCTATGTCCGACTGTCTGTTATTGACATGATATTAGAAGAGATTGAAATGATATTAGAAAAGCATAAATCATTATTATAAACAATGCTTGTTGTATTTATGGCTTAAAATAATTTTATTTTATTTTCAAATATCGATTACATTCGTCATATTAATTACTAGCGTCAACCGAAATTTAAAAAAAAAAATATTTGGAATAATCGCTTTCACACATCATTGCAATAAAAAAAAACAATAATGGTCGGCGATTCTGAACACAAATTGAGTAGTGGTAATGATTAATACGTATTATTGAACCTGTGTTTGAATATTACGTTAAAACCATTTTCGTGTTGTTTATAATATTATCAATAACATTTGTCACATTTTAAATCTTATCTACATCTGTGTGTGTGAAATTTTGAAAAGTAAAAATGTAAACACACGATTGGCGCGAAACTTCGACATTAGATAACAAAAAAACTTCATTATCACTACTTATTTATCTTAAACTATGGATAAATTCGTCAAATAATTCAATGATGTATATTCACAGCCCCATATGGTAAAGTCAGGATGTTCGAAATCCCCAATTTTTATGTTTTTTAGCCTCGACCACAACTGACATCAAAATGGTGATTATCGTACTTAATTATGTTGAATTTATTCAAGGTAGGTAAATTATTAACTTGTGCGCTAAATATGAAAGATTTAATGGCGTTAAGATAATGAGCTTTTTATCCAACTCTCCTAGTTAACGCATATTCATAAGATTATTTTGACGGGTAGCATAATATTACATAATCAATTAAGGGTGTCGTATGGTCTGACTGAGCTGACTACCTAACTAAATTTAGTTCTATTTTCAAATTTCATTCCCGCCCTAGGGAGGGAAGCAATTACTATGTGTATTTCCCGCCCAAGGGTGGGAAGCAGCGTTTTCCACCCACTATTCGGATCAAACAAACACTACTTTCCGAGTTGAATTTTGAAAATAGAACTAAATTTAGTTAGGTAGTCAGCTCAGTCAGACCATACGACACCCTTAATTGATTATGTAATATTATGCTACCCGTCAAATCTTATGAATATGCGTTAACTAGGAGAGTTGGATAAAAAGCTCATTATGTTAACGCCATTAAATCTTTCATAATATTTAGCGCACAAGTTAATAATTTACCTACCTTGAATAAATTCAACATAATTAAGTACGATAATCACCATTTTGATGTCAGTTGTGGTCGAGGCTAAAAAACATAAAAATTGGGGATTTCGAACATCCTGACTTTACCATATGGGGCTGTGAATATACATCATTTAATTGTTTGACGAATTTATCCATAGTTTAAGATAAATAAGTAGTGGTAATGAAGATTTTTTGTTATCGAATGTCGAAGTTTCGCGCCAATCGTGTGTTTACATTTTTACTTTTCAAAATTTCACACACACAGATGTAGATAAGATTTAAAATGTGACAAATGTTATTGATAATATTATAAACAACACGAAAATGGTTTTAACGTAATATTCAAACACAGGTTCAATAATACGTATTAATCATTACCACTACTCAATTTGTGTTCAGAATCGCCGACCATTATTGTTTTTTTTTATTGCAATGATGTGTGAAAGCGATTATTCCAAATATTTTTTTTTTAAATTTCGATTGACGCTAGTAATTAATATGACGAATGTAATCGATATTTGAAAATAAAATAAAATTATTTTAAGCCATAAATACAACAAGCATTGTTTATAATAATGATTTATGCTTTTCTAATATCATTTCAATCTCTTCTAATATCATGTCAATAACAGACAGTCGGACATAGGTACCTACCTCATTTACTGAATTTCGCGCCGAAATGCTTCTATAATTGAATTTATATTCGGAATGCGCTCGCTGTTTAAAATTATTTTAATTTATTGGACAATTATTTATTGTGGATTTTATTTTTGATGCTTTCTAATAGTTTAGGTACTACAGAATTCCCAGTACTTAAACACTTTTTAGGTAGGCTTTCCAGAAGGTTTTTTTGAGAATGATGTTAATTAATTAATTCTATAGATTGGATGTTCTGCAAACACTTTAACATTTCAATACATTTTGTTAGTTTAGAGAGTTTTATTCAGTTTCTACAATTTTTTTTCATTTTTTTTATTGCGAGTATCGATTAGGCTGTATGCAAGTTTTGAATCGAAATAAGAAAGTTGGGTGGACGGTCAGCACTAAAAAGTGTCACGTCGCAACCCAATTTTTAGTAATTTTTATCAAGATTATCGTGTTTTCTAAGTAATTTATGAAAAATGGTAAAAGTAAGAATGCAGACAGATTGACACAGAATCTACTCATGTGGCGGTGACGTGGTGTGTTCCATACTTCAAATTTAAAAAAGACTAATAAATAGGTACCTATTATTCATGTAATTTTTATCTTGATATCAATAAATATTTTAGACAAACTACTAGTTTTTACTTTCCTTAAATTCGAAATGAAAAGTAGAGTGTTTAACGCGGGTGAAAGTCATCAATTCCCACTCGGACTATAGCCGCCCTCGCTGCGCTCGGGCGTCTAAATGCCTCGTATGGGAATTGATTCCTTCCGACCCTTGTATAACAATCTACTATTTACTTCACTTTAATTAGGTACTCGTACCTACTATGTTACTATTTTACAATTTAACACTAAAATACATATACATATTATATGTATGTATAGTATACTATACAAGTATATATAAAAAAAAGGTAAAGAAAACGTCAGGAGCTCATTGGGCATCAAAAAATTCGTCCGCATCGCTGTCAATGGCACAAGTGCCCAAAAGGCTGGCAGCATTACCACGTTGGATGGCAATGCTTATTCTTTGGGCTAAAAATAGGCCAGCCCTCTGGTCACGTGAAGAGTCAACCAACCGCTTGGCGATGTCCCGAAATATTTGATGAGCACTCGGACCCCTAGTGTTTCAACCCCAAACGGCTCAAACATACAGCTCCCAATAAGGTTGTGCTATTTGCGCCGTTTGAGGTTTTCTGCTCCTGCAGCAGCCGCCCCAGCACAGCCCACCGTGCTAGGAAGATAGGATGGCGCGAGGGTGTCGACACAGGTAGCATCCCACACCAAAAGCCTACCTAACTTCCAAGGCATTATGGTCATTCCATCTGGCCTCTTGCCATCGTCGCGTGCCAAGCCATTGGGTTCTAAAACAGCTGGCACCCCGGCGTTGACAAGAGCCCGACGGATGATGTCGTTAATGCTGGCGTGCCGTGCCATCCGCCCTGCGCTGTTGCTGCAGGATAAGCCTTGTACCTACTTATGTTTCTATATATATAATTATTATGTAGGTTATAATTACTAGTATAATATATAGTATGGTTCGTAAAAAATAGGTTACCTGGAAAGTTTCTAAGTTTCCCGGGAGTTTTGAAAATGGGTAATACTGTTTCTCATCGATATAATTATTTGCGTACACTATACGCAGTATTACGATTAGGTACAATAACGCGTCTGTTTTTGTTTCGCTATAAACTCTGCTCAAATGACAAACTGCACAAAAAACAATGATCTTTGAATGAGAATCTTGGGTGCCTGGACGGTGGATCGCAGTTGTGGTGAAGAAGTCGTGACATCGCTTCCTCGCAAATTTTTCATTATTGTATCGTTTTCGACATACCTACTTACATCGTGAACCACACTCGATCTAAGTCCTTACAAAAGTTTACCTCCCCGTTTTATCCTTTCTTATAATACTTGACTTACGTAGTCTCCTCATTTTTCCTTCACTTCAATAATTCATACGCTCGTAATAGTACATTATGATACATGTGTGCTATGTTGATCATTATACTCGAGGCGGTATTATTCGCGCGAGCCGCAGGCGAGTGCGATAAGAAAGCCGAGCGTATAATGATCAATGCACACGCGTTTCATACGACGTTTTTCAACACACTTGCGAGGAAAAAAACATACTTGTATTGTTAAATATTAACTTGTATGGAAAATGGCGCGCTGGTTTTGTCTTTCCGCATAGCCAGCACTATCAATGCGCGCGCAAGTGTAAATAAAAGCACTGACCACAGAGTATGTAGGCTCTGACAACAGACCACCATATAAAAAAAAATAAACACAAAACATAAAATAATAATAATAATAATAATAAAAATTTTATTCAAGTATAAAGTAAACTAAAAATAGGATTTACATTAATTACAATCGAGGAAAATTAAATTCTAACTGTAATATAGACCTGCCTGATCTAGGTTTATGAAAAACCTGTGTTTCAGGCCATCAATTTACACCAAATATTTAAAAAGAAGACAACAATAAATGTATTAGACGCTAAATTGAAAAGAAGGTATAGTATTTTCAATGTCTTATAGAGTATATTATTATAAAACTAGATTATACAAGATATATTTATGTTTAAATAAATTAACGAATAATATTAAAGCAGATAAAGTGGAGACTATTATTAATTAGGTAAATGAAGAGACTTATATTATTAGATTAGGTAGATAGATTTTATTTTAAAATTTCTAGTAGTTTTTCCGTGTCTGCATAATTGAGTTTTGCCAAATATTCCTGTTGTAAGAGGGTTTGTGTGTGGAGATGAGACCAAACTCACAATAGGCAAATAAACAAAGACTTTTATTTGATTCTGAAGTAAAGTTACATAAAACACTAGGACTAAATTAACAAAATAACAAGAAGTGAATAATAATTTATAATTGAACTATATCGGCTAGCTACGTAATCCCTACGGGCGTCGTATATCGTAAGAAAGTTGCGCAGACCGCTAGCGATACTAACACAACAAACATACAATATACGACTGGAGTCCCAGATGCGGCAAGAGGCGGAGTAGGCGTGACCGACCTAAGTCGATGCGGAGCGTACAACCGGAGCGTGCCGACCTGAGACTCGGGCGTTCCTAGCCTCTGCAGGGCCTTTTATAGGCACTCGCGGCCGCGGCGGGGACGCGGTGGTGGGGCCGCGCTCGATGACTCGGCCGACGCAGGAGTACTGCTGTCGCGTTGTTTTGGTTGGCGCGTTACAGACTCCCCCTCTGGTCCCGAAGACGTCCCGGCGAGGAGACCAGTTGCTGTTCTGGTGTCTGCCTGCTTCTTTGGTCAGCCTTGTTCAATAAACGGCTGGCATATTCCACGGGATGCTCGGCTGGGCCCTCCCCCTGCACCGAGACAGCACCGATGGCATCGATGTTGGGACCAAATAGCTGCTGGCTGTGTGGGGATAGTGTTACTTCAGCACTATTCATATTTGATTGCGCATCCCGGAACAATGACCCGACAAACCTCGGCGAGTAGCCAGTTAGCATGGGTTCTGGTCGCGAGGGCGATTGCGGCGGCGTACAGTACTCAATTAATAGAGGTGGTCCATACGAATCTGCCATGTTACATTCCTCAGGAACATGTGTAGTTTGGGATGGCGTCGTGGGCAATGGGCTAAGCAATGGTTCCAGAGACGTCATTTTGGCTAACTTAGCAAACACTGACTTGCTTTTCTCGGGTTCCGTATGCACCGTGGAAACGGATGCATCAAGTTCTTCCTTATTGCAGAGCTCGTACTTCTTGCCAGGCTCATCCAAAAAGTGGAATTATAACTGCGGCAGGTTGAGCACGATGCCTGCATCTTGGATGAAATCTACTCCTAGGAGCGTTCGGTTATCGTGTGACTCAGGCAACACGATAAAGTTTGTGGGGATATTCCGACCACATAATGTTACTGTCAATGCAGCTGTCTAACTACTAACTAAGTTAAAAAAAATATAATAGCAAAAGTGGGTAGAAGGAAAAAAAATATCTAAATAATATTAAACTATCATAGAAAGCCTCTAAGTTGGGCCGCCAATTGTAAGAGGGTTTGTGTGTGGAGATGAGACCAAACTCACAATAGGCAAATAAACAAAGACTTTTATTTGATTTTGAAAAGAAGTTACATAAAACACTAGGACTAAATTAACAAAACAACAAGAAGTGAATAATAATTTACAATTGAACTATATCGGCTAGCTACGTAATCCCTACGGGCGTCGTATATCGTAAGAAAGTTGCGCAGACCGCTAGCGATACTAACACAACAAACGTACAATATACGACTGGAGCCCCAGATGCGGCAAGAGGCGGAGTAGGCGTGACCGACCTAAGTCGATGCGGAGCGTACAACCGGAGCGTGCCGACCTGAGACTGGCGTTCCTAGCCTCTGCAGGGCCTTTTATAGGCGCTCGCGGCCGCGGCGGGGACGCGGTGGTGGGGCCGCGCTCGATGACTCGGCCGACGCAGGAGTAGTGCTGTCGCGTTGTTTTGGCTGGCGCGTTACACTGTGCTAATAAATTACACCTATTATAACTTAAACTATAAATCTTTAGCACTCTGTTAAACTGATTATACAAGTAGGGTCCTAAAAATAAATAAAATCGGTTAGCAAAAGCATGTTTAGTATGCGAGTTAGCACAAACCAAATCTTTTCTTCTCTTATCTGAAGGTACTGGGTTAAAATAAATTTCAGTGTGTTGCAATAAAACTACATTCAAAATAAATAATTGACGTACTGTTAGCACCTTACATGCCATATAAAGCTGGTGTGTAGGAAATCGAAATGGACGAAAAGTAGCAACCTTTAAAACTGCTCTTTGGGCCCGTTCTAGGTGCAGTAAAATTGATTTAGCGGCACCACCCCAGGACGTTATACAGTAGGTAATAATAGATTGACACAAAGCCAAATAAACCTGTCTAATTAATTTAAAGTCGGCAATGTTACGTAAGTTTTTAAAAATGTATATTAGTTTGCGCACTCTGGTGCATAATAAATCGATGTGTTTGCGGAAGTTCAGATTTGTGTCAATCGTGACGCCTAGATATTTAATATGGTCGGTTTTAGCTAAAGTGGGGCAAGTGCACGCAATGTCAGCATAATGTAAATTGCAATTGTTATGAGCTTGGATGATTAGGTTAGTAAGCGTTGGATTAGTGTTTCTCATTGTAAATAAAAGGTACTTGGTTTTATCTGTATTTAATGTTAAGAGATTTTTATGAAGCCAATTAGACACAGTATTAAAACCATTCTGTGCTACCTCATAGACTTCAGCCTTTGATTTAGCTCCGAACAGTAGAGCTGTGTCATCCGCATATGAGATAATTACACCTTTTTGGAGTGTCAAATTGCACAGGTCATTTATATAGATCAAGAACAATGTAGGTCCCAAAATACTGCCTTGTGGGATTCCGTAACAGCTATTCTTAAGTTCGGAACTCATGCACGTACCTATTTTTACACACTGATGGCGGTCGGTAAGGTAATCAGATAATAGTTGCAATTGTACCCCCCGTATTCCCAGCATTTCCAGCTTGTTCAAAAGCAAAGTACAAGAAATTGTGTCAAAAGCCTTGGCAAGGTCTAAAAATATCCCTATGGTGTACATGCCGTTATCCAGATTTGTGCTTATAAAATTTGTCAGTTGGTGAACAGCTTGACTTGTTGATCTTTTTGGCCTAAAACCAAATTGCTGATCAGAGAGTGATTTATTACTTTCAAGATATTTTACTAATCTACTGTTTATAATTTTTTCCAAAATCTTTGAAATGCCTGTTAAAACTGAAATTGGCCTGTAGTTATTAACACAATTTTTGTCTCCAGCCTTAAACACAGGGGTGACTATGGCTTTTTTAAGCAATTTAGGAAATATTCCTTTTGTTAAACATAACTGAAAAATGTGAGTCAGGGGAGGGGCAATGATATATTTAAATCTTTTGAGTATGCTATTGGGTATGTCGTCACATCCTACGGCACAAGTTTCCTTTAATCCATCTATTATACTTATTACCTCATTAACATCTGTATCTAATAAGACAAAAGAGTTTCGTGCTGCATATGACTTAGTTTGGCTTTGAATGGAAAAAGCTTTATTAGATATTAAGGTTTTTTCTGCTAAGCTTTTTCCTACATTAATGAAGAAGTTGTTAGCTTTATTTGCTGCTTCGGTAGGGCTTTGCTCCGAAGATAAAAGATCTAGCGCCGGTTCGGGATTTTTTGACCTAATAGTGTTGGTTTTTATGAATTTCCATATAAGTTTACTGTTTTTACCTGCTTTCTGTAATTGACAATGATCATATTGGTTTTTTAGCTTTTTCAACAACTTATTACAGAAATTCCTATATCGCTTGTAAATACTCGATAATAGTTCATTATCCGGTGCTTTTTTAGATTTTTGGTGTAGTTTATCTCTATGTCTGATACAGCGAACAAGTCCGGGCGTAATCCAAGGTTTAATATTACTATACTTTCTAGGTATTACTTTAGTAAATGTATTTTTGATTATCGTAGATCGTAATAAATCGACAAAATATTGTAGAGAAACATTTGGATCGTGTGAATTGTAAACGGGGTCAAAATTAATGCCGCGTAAGTCAATCTCAAGACTCGTCATATTGAGTTTAGTATAGCTGCGCATGCAGTTATTTCTGGGTGAAGAAATTAGTAATGTTAGTAAAACAGCTTGATGATCGGTAAGTGACGAATTAGTAACCAATGTTTTGGATGGACTTTTCGATTTTATAAGGATATGGTCCAGACAAGAGCCGCTCTGGTGGGTTGGGTGATAATGAGCTGGTAATAGTCCATGAAATGAGCAAATATTCAGGTAATTATGTGAATGAGTATCGATTTTTCCGGCAGCAATGTTTATGTTGATATCACCTACCAGTACGATATTTTTAAACGAAGATAATTTTTCTAAATTACTGTTAAGCGAATCCAAGAACCCATGAATACTTTGGGATGGAGGCCTATAAATTGCTATAATTACTGTTTCGGGAATAATTTTAATTACTAAGCAGTTGCAGTCTAGAAAATGGGGTTCATCTACTAAAGTTTTCAAATTATTTTTAATATAAACCACTATGCCATCATTCTGGTTGAATGTTCTATCGCTTTTGTGAAGCTTAAATCCATCAATAGATGGTATATTTGCTGTTTGTTTGGATAACCAACATTCTGTTAGAACGATAATGTCGCAGCTTATATCAAGATTTTGTAACAAAACTTGGAAACCGTTAAAATTTCGAGTTATACTGCGTATGTTTTGTGTAAGTAAAGTCAATGTTTTATCCCCAGTATAGACTATGTTTTTGCACTCCTCAATATTACAGATTTTAGCTTCAGACACGGAAAACCCATCTAGATCACATATTAGCTGATTAGCCATAATAAAAATTATATGTAGAAGTTAAACTACTATCTATGTGCTTAATTGACAAGTTAGTCGGCGGCGCTCCTAGGCGCCTTCATAGTCAATGGAATTAATGTAATTGTCTTCTGCATATTTACGTGCTGGGCAAATTACATCACCAGTTGGATGATCGTTTTTCCTCTTGAATCGTCGGCAGGTCGCACATTGGGGCGGAGAACCTTTATTATTACATTCCTTGAAAGAATGTCCTGTTTCGCCACAGAGGTTGCAAGTAGGGCTCGTTTCTCTGCAAAATTTGGCTGCGTGTCCGAACTGCTGACAGTTGAAACACCTGGTCACAATAGTGAAATCTCTCACTGGACATGATGTCCAGTTTATGAAAATTCGGCCTTGGTCCATCATAATTTTCCTGATATTAGCAGGAACTTCCAATATATAATTGCAGGTAGGACGATCTTTCTTCCCTGACTTATGGCTCAATTTTATACTTTCTAAGAAGGACTCAAGAGTAATGTTCGGCAATTTATCTGTCAAGTTTTGGACGTAAATGCAATCAAATACCTCTTTTTCAGTCAAGGCTACGGGGACACCAATTACAGCAATCCTAGGACGGCGTTTAGATGGTTCTTCAACTGTAAGGCCTGAGGAAACTAGCTTCTGGGATGTTTTTAATTTATCAATGTCGTCTTTGTTATCCGTCCTAATGATGACGCCTCCGTATCTAATTTTCCTTAGGCCGCGGACATGGAGTTTTAATTCCTCAGGCGAGATAATTTTTTGTAACAAGGACTTAGTGTCGTCACTGGTTTTGGTTTTATCGCTGGGATATATAGCGACCGAACTGAGATTTGCTGGGCGAATAAATTTGTCAGAGCCTTTCTTTACCATGTTAGCGTAGGAAGTACTTTCTGGTTCGGTTCGGCTCATCTTCGTTTCCACGACTTCCTTAAACTGGCAAAGGGATTCCGCAACATTCTGCTGCACCTGAAGGTGTTGGATGGTTGTGTGCGCCTGGATGGACTTCTGCTTCAGGGATTGGTACAGCACGGCCATCTGAGACGTCCCATGGTTTACTTTGCGACAGAGATTGGTGACACGGAGTTTTTGGTCTGAATTCATTTTTCCTTCCGCCACAATCGAGCAAACTTCGGTCAAAATTGTGTCGATGGACCCAAGCCATCTTTGAATCTCCGACGTAGAGACGACTTCAGTCGGTAATTCGTTCTCCGTGGCTACTGGCGGCGCCGGTTCTCTTGTCTGGTTTTGTTCGGCAGGCGATGGCGTCGGTGGAGGACTTCGTCCTACCAATTTGCTGCGGCCGAAGGGGCTATCTCCTGGGTTAGACATACTACTAACACCGAAAACGCTGATTGTCTATAAAAACTATTTAGTACATCTTTCACGATCAAAAAAGATGTTAGTCACATTCGTCACTTACACAATAAACTGACTCTGCAAATTATTGCAATAACATTATTCGTAATTACATAAATCAATATCGTTAGAATCAACACAAAAAACACGTCCGCTTAGTCTCGCGTCGAACTGCAACCTCCCAATTCCCAATTCCCAACCAAAACAATTGTAGTATAGTTAGTATGGAATTAGAAAGTACTATTGGCATAGAGATATACATTAGTTCAGTGAGAATCCGCAATAATAGAACGCAGGTCAGGGTCTTTTCCGTTTGGTTTTGGAAGGGACCACGGACAATTTTTTTTAATATAAGGTGGATAACTAAAATTTTCTTACGGTTTTTTTTTTTAAATTTGCAGGTCAGTGTCGTCAGGTTGTATCTTGATCAAATATGATTCGCGACTATAATATATATGTATTTACAGTTTACCGAGGAGTATGGTAAGTAAAAATACGAGCGAAGGTTTAGAATAGAATGCTTTATTAGAGAGTTTGCTTAGCCTCTTTATACAATTTGAACATACTTCCAAAATATAGGAAACCAATCATAAGCGGGCTAGTAGTGCGCGGATCCACCGTCCTACAATGATGTGTCGCTGCTGTCGCCGAGATCGCGGTCGTGGCGTAAGTATAAAAGTTCTGCGGCCGGCGCGCGCGCTTAGTACCGTCCCCGATGACGCCACTACCCTCCGTCAGGAAAGTAGAAAGAGCACAAGCACACTGAAAAGACACATATCCCGTCGTCCGTCATTCCGCCCTCGCCGTCGAGGCCCGTCGCGACACCCCGTACCATGTCCGCCCCGACCCTTGCTCGATGTAGTGCCAGCCCGCGCCGCAGCTGAGCCTGTAGACTTAAATTCCCGACTGTGACCTCTGAGTTTGTTTCGGCTTTTCTTCTCAGAGCAGTCTGCTAGGAAAAGCCGGTCTCATCGTTCGTTAAATAATATTAACCTGATCCAGCCTGTCCCTCTTGCTGCCCTCTCCCAGCGACGCCCTAAGCCGAGGTCCGTACCCCACAGGGGGTGCCCTTAGCGTGTAGTCGCTTAGTTTTTAAGTTTATTTATGCCCTGGCTGGAGGCCTTAATTTATTGAGGCATCCACAGGATCGCCCGGTTAAGCAGTCGACAACCCCTCAGGTTGAACTGCGAGATGCCATTTTCAAAAAAAAAAAAAACAAAAAAAAAAAAAAAAAAAAAAAAAAAAAAAAAAAAAAAAAAAAAAAAAGCGCGCGCTTAGTAATCGATGAGCGCGCATCGCGCGTGGATGTTTTATGCTGCTCGTAGGTATCTGGTACATGGCTCCCCCCCAGCAAAGCGTACTGGCGGTTTTGAACATCTTCCAGTCCTCGTGGTGTAGGCAGCGTCGCGGATGGCTTCTGCTTCAGGTTCGGAGTCCAGCAGGAATGCTGGTTTTAGTCGGTCGATGGAGACATTCTTTGTTTTTCCATCGACTTGTATGGTGTATGTCTTATCATTCCGTTGTAGTACTCGGTGTGGGCCGTTGTATGTGGGCGTGAGTGGCTTACGGACTGCATCATTACGCATAAACACATGGGTACACGTACGTAGCAGGCGAGGAATGTACGTTGTCCGACGATCGGTGTTGATGTGTGCTTCGTATAGTTTTTTTATCGCATTGTTTATCACATCTTCGTAATGAGATTGTGTTTGTTTTGTTATTTTCCCGCCTAACATTTCACCGGGTAACCTGAGTGACTGGCCATACAGTGCTTCTGCTGCGGAGACATCTGTGTCGTTTTTTATGGTTGCGCGTAGTCCCAGCATGACTGTCGGTAGCTCGTTCGTCCAGCTTGAATTTTGAAGTCGAGCTGCACGCGTAGCATGAGCACCGGTTTGTCGACAGAAGAGTAGACAAAGATGACGTTCCGTGTAGACATTACGACGGCAGCAAAGTAGAAAGAGTCAACTGCACTTTTTACGAAATTCACTATTTTACTTAATTTGACTCAGAATTCTTTGTTTTGTCATACAATTTTTTTTTGTTTTTGATTCTTAATTTTTACTGATATTAAGTCACATTATAAGGAGGGGTCCGTGGTCAAATAATAACAGCCGCACAAGATGATTGATCAGGTTAAACTACGCTTGCCGCGGTTGGTCCTTGGATGGGCGACCATCTTTACATACCGAGACCCCTCCGTGGCTCGGAAAGCACGTTAAGCCATTGGTCCCGGCCGTCATTCGTGGATCTTTGACAGTGGATTTTTGGGAGTTTTGTTTTTTTTTTGTGGGATTTTGTAGATAACCGTATATACTTTGTGGCCGTCGAGTAGAAAGTTTTCTACTGTCTTTAGCGATTACAAAATCCCTTAGACAACTGACAGTTGTCAGTGTGATTTTGACATTTGGGATAGAAAACTTTCTTCTGAAATAGTCTACATAATAAAGGACCTAGACAAAGATCGTTAGAAACTAAAGACAAAATGACAGATAGTAGAAAGATTTCTAGGCGGTATGTCAAAAATGAAGAAAAGAAATGTCACTTTGTATAGAAAACATTGTGTCTTCTCTTCGTAGAGATAGAAGTGTTCATGCTACGCGTGCTGTTAGTGCAGTTTTGAGTGAGCGATGAAATCGTTCTATCATACCGTTTGCTTGAGGGTGGTAAGCAGTAGTACGCGTGCGCTCGATTCCTAGTCGCTTCATGAGGTTCCTGAATAGCTCGGACTCAAATTGTCGACCTTGGTCGCTGGTCAGTTGTTCTGGACATCCGTAGCGAACTATCCAACCTTCGTACACAGCACGAGCGACTGTTTCAGCTGTTATGTCAGCGACTGGGTAGGCTTCAGGCCATCTCGTCGTTCTGTCGATCATTGTCACACAATACCGCTTTCCATCTGATACAGGCAGTGGTCCAACGATGTCGATGTGGATGTGAGACAGGCGGTGAGCGACTGGAAAGGCTTCGAGAGGTGATACCGTATGATGTTGCGTTTTTGTTTGTTGACATGCGATGCAACTTCGTGTCCAGTTGTTTATATCAGCGTTCATGTTCGGCCAAAAAAATCGCTTCGTTATCAGATGTCGTGTGGCGCGAATACCGGGATGACTCATCTCGTGGATTGCAGTAAATACTGTACGTCGTAATTGTGATGGTATATACGGTCGTACGCTGTCTGTTGACATCTCGCATAATATTTCGTGGCTTGAGTGGTTCGTTTTGATGCGTTCAAATCTTAAGTTTTTGTTTCGTGTGACATTTTCAATATCACTGTCAAGTTGTTGTTGCCGTGCCAGCTCGTCGTAGTCTATCGGTGAGGGTGACGTAATTGTGTCGATTCTTGATAGAGCATCGGCAACGACGTTGTCTTTTCCCTCGATGTGTAGTATCTTTGATGTGAACTGGCTGATGTAATGTAGATATCTGGTCCGCATCGGAGTCTCTGTCTTGCTGTTATCTCTCAGGAGTGCAAATGTGAGAGGTTTGTGGTCGGTGAACACAGTGATTTCCTTGCCTTCGAACATTCTTCGGAAATGACGTATAGCTAGGTAGATGGCTAGCAGTTCTCGATCGAATGTGCTGTATTTCGTTTGCGCGTCGTTCAGCTTTTTCGAGAAGAATCCAAGCGGTTGCCATCTTCCACTTATGTACTGCTGTAGGGCTGCGCCGACACAAGTGTTGGATGCGTCGCACATGAGTGATAATGTTGCATGAGTAGACGGATGTGACAGCATGACGGCGTTTTTTATGCTATTCCTGCATGCTTCGAATGCCTGTTTTTCTTCAGTCGTCAGATGTATTTCAGTTTTATCGTTCTTTTTTGAGGTGCGAAGATACTTGAATAATTGTTCTTGAGTGTGTGCTGCATGCGGAATACTTTCCTTATAAAAGTTAATAATACCTAGGAAACGCCGTAGTTCTTGTATTGTTTTCGGTTGTGGGTAATTTTGTATAATTTTGACGCGGTCTTCAATTGGTTGTATACCGTCGGCCGATACATCATAGCCGAGAAACTCAAGTTTTTCCTTCCCAAAAACGCACTTGGAAACGTTTATTCGTAATCCGTGTGTTTGCAATCTCTTGAAAACTTCTTCTAGGTATTGTCTATGACGAGCTTGATCGGGGGCCGCGAGCAGGATATCGTCAACAAATGGGTATACATAATCTAAATCGCCCAGTATATTGTTCATGTGACGTTGAAATGTCTGGCCCGCGTTGCGTAATCCGAAGCACATCCGAGGGAATTCAAACAATCCGAATGGCGTTATCACTGCGGTCTTTTCTATATCGTTTTGTCGAATACATAATTGATTGTAGGCTTTTCGAAGGTCTATTTTGCTGAATATTTTCATTCCTTGCAGTCTATAAGTGAAGTCACGCAGACGGGGAATTGGGTACCGATCGGGCTTCGTCACGGCGTTCAATTTTCTGTAATCACCGCATGGTCTGAGTTCTCCATTTTTCTTTTGGACTAGGTGGAGCGGGCTAGCCCATGGGGATTTACTTGGTTGACATATCCCTTGCTCCAGCATTAGCTGGAAAGTCTCTCTGGCGGCGTGGTATCTGTGTGGCGGTAGTGGACGTGCTTTGCAGTACACGGGCGGTCCGTGCGTGACGATGTGGTGTTCCACGTCGCTGCTAGTTGCGTTACTGAAGTGGGCAGACGTGATGTCGTTATATTTCTTCAGCAGGTCGCAGTATGGGTCGTTCACGTTGACTGTGAGTACCGTCGGTGTCGTTGTATTGTTTGACAAACAGCCGTTGATAAATAAGCCTGTCCTCTTGTCGATAAGTTTCTGGGCTCGTAGGTCAACCAGGAGGTTATGGTATTGTAGGAAATCCGCTCCGATGATCGGTCTCTTTACGCTAGCGACAGTAAATCTCCATTTGAGTGAGCGACGTAGGCCAAGGTTGAGGTCTAAATCGCGTTCGCCATATGTTTGTATCGGTGTACCGTTCGCTGCGTATAATAGTATGGTTGACGCCGTTTTTTGTTTCTTGCACGGAGGTATTACTGATATGTTCGCTCCAGTGTCGATTAGGAATCGTAGTTTGTTGGCGGTATCGTAGACATATAGACGGTATGCAGAAATGTGATTGATCTCGGGTCCCGCCGTAGCCAAGATCTCGCTTAGTTTTCCTGTCGTTTGCTGTAATTGCATGGAGATCGGCAATTGCGTGCATTCTCGCCGAAACGCTGGTGGAAATAACAAACGTCGTTCGTCCTGCGGTCGTATTTATTGTTTCGGCCGGTTGAACGTGACCGAGATCGTGAATGAGCGAAACGACGATATCCGTGCGTCACTCGCCTTGTCCGCTGTAATTTTAGCTCGGCTATCTCCCTCGTTAGTTCCATTACGGCGTCTCGTAGATCCAGTTCTCCTTGCGGTTTCTGTTCTTGTACACGTGGCGATGATGTTTTTGAATGACCTTGACAGGTAACGGAACACACGGTTTGTACTTCTGTGGCTTGATCGTGCATTTTGTCAGCCATTGCTGCTAGAACATCGAGTGATGTTTGTTCGTTTACTGCCAGGACGGCTCGTGTTGACATCGGTAAGCGCTGTAGCCATAACATTTGAAGTGTTGAGTCGGGCACTTTCTCGCGTGCTGGTTCTCGCATGCGTCTGAGCAGTTGTGACGGTTTTTGGTCACCGAGTTCCATTTCGTTGAGAAGTTTGTGCAGCTGTTTCGTTCCAGATTCCTCGTACACGGAAAGTAGTCTTTTTTTTCGCTTCCTCGTATCTTCCAGTGCGGTTTTTTGACATAACAATGTCGCTGATTTGTTCAACGTCCATTTTTTCGAGATGGGCCACCATCAGGCTGAATTTGGCTTCTTCGTTGGGCTTCTGAGGATTGATGACAGTTTCAAATTGGGCAAACCATAATGTTGGTTGGTCACGCCAAAACAATGGTATGCGAGCTTTGACGGAGATGGTTTGCACTTCTTCTGATGCCATGTCGGTGCGAGGGTATGCTCAAGAACTTTCGTCGGGGTCACCACTTTACCGAGGAGTATGGTAAGTAAAAACACGAGCGAAGGTTTAGAATAGAATGCTTTATTAGAGAGTTTGCTTAGCCTCTTTATACAATTTGAACATACTTCCAAAATATAGGAAACCAATCATAAGCGGGCTAGTAGTGCGCGGATCCACCGTCCTACAATGATGTGTCGCTGCTGTCGCCGAGATCGCGGTCGTGGCGTAAGTATAAAAGTTCTGCGGCCGGCGCGCGCGCTTATTAATCCCGATAAGAGTCAAGCGGTTCTCTACTCGAAACCGCGGCACCGACCCATCCCCCCCCGACCCATCACCATATTCGGCAAGCCGATCCCTTGGGAAAAGCGAGCCAAATACCTAGGTGTAGTCCTCGACAGGCACCTCTCCTTCGCAGAGCATATAAAGACGGTCCGTTCGCGCGCCGCCTTCGCTCTCGGCAGACTCCACTCCGTTCTCAATGCACGCAGCAAATTGTCACTAAGGTGCAAATTGCGCATCTACACAGCGTGCATTCGACCAATAATGACCTATGCCTGTGTAGTCTTCGCTCACGCAAAGCCCCACCATATCCATAGGATGCAGACCCTCCAAAACCGTTTCCTCCGAAAGGCTACAGGATCCCCATGGTTCGTCCGTAATGAGATCCTCCATCTTGATCTCAAAATCCCCACTATCCATCAATTCATGAAACGCCTCTCCAAGCGCTTCTTCGATACCGCCGCCAAACATCGCAACCCTCTGGTTGTCGAGGCCGCCAGTTATACTCCCTCTAAAATCAGTAAAAGTCGCCGTCCAAGGCATGTTCTCGCCGACCCAGATGACCCCATAACCCTCCTCCAGGAGAGCAATAGGGCAACCAGTACAGTACACAAATACAAAAACAAAAAACCGTCATACCGACCTCGCCGACGAGGTCCCTCGCGATGCCCCCAAGTAAATGCCCCCGACCGACCCTTGCTCGATGTAGTGCCAGCCCGCGCCGCAGCTGAGCCTGTAGAACTAAATTCCCGACTGTGACCTCTGAGTTTGTTTCGGCCTTTCTTCTCAGAGTAGTCAGATAGGAAAAGCCGATCTCATCAAGCTTAAATAATAAAAATCTGATCCAGCCTGTCCCATCTTGCTGCCCTCTCCCCAGCGACGCCCTAAGCCGAGGTTCGTACCCCACAGGGGGTGCCCTTAGCGTGTAGTCGCTTAGTATAGTAGATAATTGCCCCTGGCTGGAGGCTTTGAGTTTACTTAAGGCAACCACAGGATAGTCCGGTTAAGTAGTCACGACCTCTCAAGGTCAACTACGAGATGCCATATTCTAAAAAAAAAAAAAAAAAAAAAAAGCGCGCGCTTAGTAATCGATGAGCGCGCATCGCGCGTGGATGTTTTATGCTGCTCGTAGGTATCTGGTACAACAGAATTAAAGTCATTAGAATAGAATCTTTAAGTTAGATTTTTTCCCTAAGAACTTTTCCATAAGAAAGATGTATTAATGTTTTGAATGATTATAATTGTGTAAAGACGTACCTATTATAGTCGCAAATCATATTTTGATCTAGATACAACCTGACACTGATCTGAAAATTGCAAAAGAAAATTTGAATTTCGCGGTCTACCACTGCGCATTCACCTTAATTGTCCATAAACCCTGCGCATTCAGGTAAATAAATATTAGTTCATTTTGGGACCAAGGACAATACAGACTATTTAAAAAAAAAGTGAATTGATGAGATTAAAAAGCGCGAATCTCCGACTAGTAAATAGTTATCTGTGGAAATAAAGCACATGTGGATTAAAGTAAAGAAAAAGCACGCGTTTTTAATACACTGCATTATGGACCTAAAAGCGGTTCAATAAGAGCCACTTTACGAGCTAGTGTGTTGAAAAGTAATTTATAAGTCAACGCTTTCTTGTAATGGATTCTCACAAATAAAACAATAATTTACTAAACGACACTGTAAAACGATGGACGTATTGGTATATGGTAGGTATGCAATGGCCCAGGCAGCAAAATTATCCTCTTAATAGTGCAGATGTTATAGGCCTCCAGCACTTGTAATGTTCTCTTAACGGTTCTAGTATTTGCTGCTACGCTTATAATAGCAAGCATGGAGTTAATTGGGCCTTATAGTATATCTGATCTTGTACATTAACTTATAATTACTTATAGGTCGAAATTAAAAGTGCAATATAAGCTTGGGTGACCTATAAAAGTATCGCGAGGGTGTAAATGCACTCATGAGTAGATAAACTGGTAAGCTATACTTATAACTGCTAACAAGAAGCAATATAGAACTACTATACGTAAAGTACGGCAATAAGAATGATAAACAGAACAAAACATACTGGAAACTATTTGCATTTATTACTTGGTTTTATAAGGCTTTATAAGTTCACTTTACAGAACAATTATAAGTAAAATGGATCGGTTTTATAGTGGTATTTAAATCAATTTTGCATAATCTCAACACGATTAAAAAGCTTTAATATAATAGCTGTATCCAAAACTATATCCGTGGTGTCCTGTATAAGAAAACATTGGTTTATAATGGTCTTGCAAATGCTATATAGTGTCGGTTTCTAGCTTTGTATCTGGCGAAGAACGAATCGTAGAAATAGAAGGTTCCGTAAAAAATAGTTCCTGTGAAAATTTTAAACAAAATGTTTATATAATATCAATTCTGTACAAAACTACGTTTTATCGATAAAAAGCGATTTAAAGAACAATGACCACGCACCATACATGCGGTGACCTGTCAATCAAAAGACTTAGATTGTATTAGTGAGGAACCTGTGCAAGAAGATGAAAGCGATATTGAAGACTATTACAATTTTCAACTACATAGTGATCTTAGAAAATGGGCTGTAGAATACAATATACCTAAGACATGCGACATTAAATTCTTTATTGTAAATATTCAATAAGAAGATTGAAGAGGTCCTGCCTAAGGATGCCCGTACACTTCTAGACACTAATAAAGAAAATCTGGATATTACAATTCAGCACCAGAAGAATATTGGCATAATGGCCTTATCAAATGTTTAAAAAATATTTTTCAATAATTCCCATTCCACCCGAAGAGATTTCTGTATAAGTATTCGAAAATCCCTTTTAGTCAAAAAGCGATCGACGTCCAGAAACATTACAATTTTCAATGCTGACAGCTAAACAAAAACATTAATAGAATAAGACGTTAGTATGTACCTAATAGCAATATATAAATTAACCGTCCGTTTATAGAAATATTTGCGGAACTCTAACTCTAAACAATATGGCCAAGCAATGGTTCTGATATTTACCATTTTTAAACAAAGTACGACTATAACGGTTTGTTAATGTACCTACCTAGGTACTTGGGAAAACCAACTTTGTCAAAATGGCGACTTTTCGTTGTAGGTATGTCTTACTGAAACCAACATTATTTTAAAATTCAACTAAATGAAAACGCTAATTTCAAGGGGCGTGTAAAATTTTTGATAAAAAACTTATTATACTTCACCGAAAATATACGTGCGCCATGCACATTCAACACAATATACCTACATCTTGACTTATTGTTAACTAACACTCTACTCATAATTGATATTCTAAATAATATCTATTTATAACAAGTAACTGGGTTGTGGTGGTCAGATAGGCAGTCGCTCCATGTAAAATACTGGTATTCAGCTGCATCCGGTTAGACTGGAAGCCGACCCCAACGTAGTTGGGAAAAGGCTAGGCAGATGATGATGATCTATTTATAACAAGAAAAGCGTGCAAAGCGATGGCGAAGTAGATCGGACGGTTAAGCACAGAATTAACACTGGATGGATGAAATGGCGGCAGGTCACGGGAACAATCTGCGATTCCCGCATTCCCCTTAAACTTAAGGGAAGATATATAAAACCATGATTAGACCTGCTGTCTTGTATGGATCAGAATGTTGGGCCACAAAAGGGATGAATGAAAGGCAATTGCATGCAGCAGAGATGAGAATGCTAAGAGGGATGTGTGGTGTTACACGAATGGATAGAATAAGAAATGAGTACATAAGGGGAAGTTTGAAAGTGGCACCGGTAACTGAAAAGTTGCGTGGGAATCGGTTGTCATGGTATGGGCATGTGTTACGTAGAAATGAGGAAAATGTCGTGAGGAGAGTTTTGAGTATGGATGTCGATGGCTATAAGAGTAGGGGAAGACCAAAGAAACGATGGATGGAATGTGTGAATGATGATATGGTTAGAAAGGGGGTGACTACCGAGATGACGACTAATAGAGAAGTAGGGAAGAAAAAGACATGTGGCGCCGTACCCTAAATAAATTGGGATAAGGGCAGGAGAATGATAATCTATTTATCTCCTTTATCTCATCTTTACAAATGTCATTCACCAATTCACAACACGTTTTTCACTGAGATTGACTGTGTATAGGTACGTTATTGCCGTGTTTGGTTCCATTAAGCGCTGATAGTTAGCTTCGCGGGAGCAAATAGTTTTACGAAGTCCAACTACAGAGTCGTTATTGGTCAAAGTGGTGTTCACCAAGTCTACTATAGATATTTAATTAGGTAAAATACGCCTATAAATTGGGCCCTTTTCCGTGGTTATAATTGCTTACTATTCCGTTATAGTTCTAATGAAATGATGGTTGCAGGACAATTACTAGACCACATTTTGCTGCTTGGGGGATATTGGTATATTAAGGTACTGATGAGTCAGACTAAATTCTTCTATTGAGTTCTGCCGGCAGATGTTTTGTACCTGCCTACATAAATTGTAGGAAATATTCTCTAGTTTAATTTTGCGTACTTATAAATGTTTAGGAAACATACTTAACCTTATATAATAGAGTCTTACATAATTAACAGAAAACAGTAGGTACACATAAATATCAAAAATAAATAATAAGAGTAAAAGAGAGGAAATTTACAGATCTGGCGAGCGAACGCCTATTTACGGTGTCCCACAAGGGGGCGTGCTTGGATCACTACTATTTATCATATATATCAATGACCTGCCTGATGCTATTGATCACCCCATGACCCTATTTGCAGATGACAGCACAGTGACTATAACATGTAATAATAAGGACGTTTATGAATATGACATTAATAAAACTATAACATCAATAATATCATGGTTAGATAGGAATAATCTTAAAATTAATTTACAAAAGACGACGATAATGCATTTTAGTCAACGGGTTCATACCGATAGTGCCATTAAAGCCCTCTACGATGGCACAGTATTAAATAAAGTCGACAACACAAAATTTCTTGGTGTAATGATAGACGCAAAACTGAACTGGAAAGCGCACATTGAATATATATGCAAAAAACAGCTCATTCACGTATGTTTTGTACAAACTGTCCTCAGAAGTTAACCCAGATGCTTTGGTGACGGCCTATCATGGATTGGTGGCATCACTTCTGCGTTACGGTATCATATTTTGGGGTAACTCTACGGACAAAGAAATAGCGTTTAAAGTCCAAAAGAGATGTATTCGGGCTATGTTTAAACTACAGTCGACAGAAAGTTGCAGACCATTGTTTAAAAAACACAAAATATTAACTTTACCGTCTTTATACATTTTTGAAGTTGCATCTTTTGTAAAGTCTAACCCCAACTCTTTCCACGACGATCTGACATTTTTCCGCGAATGACGTGACAATAGTCAAAGCCTGCACTCGGCAAAAACTGCCCTCATGGGGAAAAGCTTTTTCTGTATGGCCCCGAAAATATACAACAAAATACCACAGTCATATAAAGCCATGACAACAAATCAATTTAAAAATAAGATTCGAAATCTCCCGCAGAGAATTTCCGCCTCAATGATATTTCTCTGCAGCGAGACGACTTTGAGCCTCCCATTGCACAGTTTCGGCGGAGTGAGTTTCCGAAGAAGCATAATTGGGACACCGACCTTTAACTTAATGGTGTGCGCTGGTAGTCCACTTGCACTGAGGGAATTGACAAATTCTACGGGGTAATTTGTGGCGTCATCTTGGTCGACAACAGTGTTTATTGAAGTGGAGATCACTTCATTTCCCTCAAGTTCCGCGAGAATGCATTCATTGATCGCTGAAGCTTGGTCGTTTCTGGGTGTTAAAATGGCTCGTTCACACACCCAAGAATTATGTTGGTGCGGTATCCTGTTGATGTCCCCGTACACCAGGCGAATCAAATCTTCTAAGGTGGACACCACTCTCCCAAATACCTCAGGTAGAACCACCTGGCCACCGTCTAATGGTAGCGTTCCCTCACCCAATTTTAAGAGAACACCAGAAAATTCTTGGGCGTGTACATTCCCGCCAAGATGTGCTCTCATATTCATCGTTAAGTGCAACCTATGAATATGTGGCCATAAGAAAGAGTATTTCAACAAAGCATTCACCTCATCAGCCCTAGTTCCTCGTGTCACCACAGGCAGCGTTTGTCGGAAATCGCCGCTAAACAGAACTGTAACGCCACCCATCATTTGCTGGTTCCTGCGGATGTCCTACAAAGTCCAGTTTACCGCCTCTACTGCTTTTCTGTTCGCCATAATGCATTTATCCCACACGATTAAAGAGCAATCTTTAAGCACGCGCCCTTTGTCACTGTTGCGTGACACTCCACAAACAGGTGTTTCATTACTCTCTAAATCTATGGGAATCTTAAACATTACGTGCGCTGTTTTGCCACCAGGAAGCAGTGTTGCGGCGATTCCTGACGATGCTACTGCAATGGCAATCCTGTCTTGCCTCCTGACCTCTGCGTGAATGCCAGCGGTGACAAATATTCTCCCTGTTCCACCAGGAGCATCCACGAAAAACATTTTACCTTGGCCGAGCCGAGTCAAGGATGGTGTCGAAAATTTGCTTTTGCTCTGAGGTAAACTTAGAGACATGGTAATTGACGACGGTAGGTACTCATAGCTCTTGGATCATAATTTATTTCAGAGTTGTGCTCTCTGTTTCCAAAGCTCTTGTACATCCAGATGTTGTGGAGTCAGTAGCCCATAATCCACCAGAGAACTGCCGCAGATCGAAATGACCATATCTTGAAGTGAACTAAGGCAACTGTTTAGAACGCGCTCATCAGTTGCCTCAGTATTAACTTCAGTAGTGCGTCTCAGACCTCTTAGAAAGTCTTCGGACAGAAGATGCCGATATTTCTCCCACAACAGAAGCGGATTTGCAATACCGCAGAACACCAACATGACGACAAACCAGATGTCGCAAGCGACTGAGATTGTCACTAATGCTGGCCTCCTCAAGTGCGTTGTCCCAGTGATGATCACCGTCGAGAGGGTGGCGTGCTACGCAAGCAGTGCGGTATGTGGGATACTCAATGTCATCGACTATCCTTAGAAACGTAAATAGTGTTGGGCCCTGCACTGTGTGCAGTAACATTCGCAAATAATAGCACTCGCCATTATTTGGGTGCACAGTGTAATCCCGTCCCAATGCGGTGTCCTTAAAAAATCCCGGAAACCCGTCCACGGCGTGTCCGCATCGACGTCGATTAAATACACCTCTTTGCTTGTCGTACTTGTAGTACGACGGCACCTCATCATAGGTGAGTGATCTATCTAGCAAAGTTGTCCCCTTCAAAGAGTCTGAAAAAGGCCAATTTCAGTCTAACAAAAAGTACTCTGTGAAGGCCAACAGGAAAATTAAACACATCAACCAACACAGACAACAAAGGTAACCACCGTTTCTATAGGATGAGAGCGGCACATCGGCACCTATAACATCACATTTTGGGAACAAAACCATAGCGCGATCTAACTCGACGCCAACGCCATCTAGTTAGAGAACGGAAACTACATATTATTTACCCAAATTAATTAAATTATGAATAAAACTAAATTGTCGTTAATTTAACTGACAACTACATTAGTTTTGCATTTAAAAAAAATATATGGTAACAGCAGCAAGGATCAAAACTAAGAATTACATACTTAAATGAATTACCTACAACAAATGTGCTTGGTAAGATATAACTTAGAACCAAAAGTTTGACTTGACTTCATGATAGTGTAGCTTGTTGTACCGCCAATCAATCTGTTTCGTAATATTGGTGTGAAACTCTCCATACAATTAGATAGGACATGTAAAATTCTCAGATTTCATAACAGTACCTATTGTTCCTAATGCACATAAAAAATGCAAAAACTAAAAAAAAATAATTTTACGATTTTTTAAAACAATAGTTATGGGATTTGTACTCGCACCATTTAGTGCGGTAAACGGTCGCCTGACCTTACCGCTAAATTCCCCGTTGACATATTGTTGAAATAGCTCTTCCCTTGCAATTTATAATATTACTGCCCCGCTCCTTTATAAAAATAGCGTGATTATTATGTTCCCAGAGTTAAAGTTTTATTTTTAACTAAATAAATAAATAAACATGTCATTTTGTGCATTCAATTATTTTGTGCATTCAATTACGAACAAACACCTTTTTAAATCAATATTGCTTACCTCCCATAACATACGGCGTGATAATATGTAGCCTAAAGCCTTCATTGGTTTACTAAGAACATTTTTGCTGAATTTAAATTCAATCTATCCAGTAGTTTTGGCGTGAAGCCGTACCATACACACAGACAAACAGACAAAAATTCTAAAAAGTCACTTTTTGTCATCAGTTACGTTTTTCTAACAAAAGCCACTTATTTTTCTCGAAAATTCACAATGTACAGTTTTTCTTCCGTTACTGTTTTATTATATGTATAGATATAGATAATATAAATTACTTTTTGACAGATACCTTTTGACATGCTTGAACTTTTATATTAAGTATTATTTCTGTGGGTACTAATATTATTCTCATAAAATGTAATAATGGATGCTAGTGAACCCGTCTTTAGTCTTTGCTTTATTGAAGTAGGTAATTATTTGTTTGTTAAGTATATAAAAAAATAATTTGTACGCCTCGTCAGGCAAAACATGTATGGACTTGTTACCTGTATTTAAGATCTTGCATGCTTAATTTGTATGTAAACGCATGTTTGACAAATAAATTATCTTTTCCTTTATATCGTAAAATGAGTCTGAAAGGAGATATTGTTAAAAAACTGCTGTTAGGCGCCATTTTTCCAATATGGCGGCGCGAGCGGAAAAGATACGAGGTGGCAAAGTTGAAATTCGAAAAGAGCATATCGAAATAAAATTACCCATTTTCAAAACTCCCGGAAAACTTTGCAGGTAAAACTACCAAATTACTAATACTTATATTACAGAATATTTTGGGGAAGACCAGAAAGCACTTCCAATTTTCAAAGTCAAAGTCAAAGTCAAAACATTTATTTCAAGTAGGCACTTAAAAGGCACTTTTGAACGTCAAAAATTACGAAAAAATTGAATTGATTCTAGTCGCCCATTCCAAAAGGTAGTTTTCGTATGGAGAAGAATGGGCAAGAAACTCCACCGTTACTCTTTTAAAATGTTTTACAATATTTTGTATACATTAATTATATAATAATATGTGAAGACGATGCACCTAAAATAAAATAAAATTACTATACCAAAATAGGTAAAAGAATTAAAAATGAAAACATGACATAAATTAATTATCTAATAGATACATGGTGCTCACATATTTACAAACATGGTAAAAATAAACGATTTTCATTAAAATAAAAAATTACAAGTAATAAGTCAGGGTGTGAGTTTAAGTAATTACAGAATATAAATCAACGTCAAAAAAAAGAAGAAAGAATCAATATAATCAAGAATAATAATAACACCGTTAACTAACTTGCACGCGGAAGGGTTCTGCAATTGACAGCCAAGTGACGATCTAATCCTTTTTGTAATATACGTTTACACTAAAATAGCCCTTAATTCTTTAAAGACAAAGTTCATAATAACAGTTGGTAAATGGAAGCCAATGCAGCTGTGTCCATTGTCCAAACAGTATTTGTCCCGTAATACAATATTTTCGGAGATGACGCAGGGAACAGCCCTTATGGTCAAAGCTAAAATGATCAATGATATTGGTTCCGAAGAGACTAAGATTAGTAAGATATGACTAAAACGGTAAACCATTTTTAACTTAGGTACAACTAACTTAAAGTTTTTTTACCTACTTAATTTTGTGATCGTCCATCATGCAGGCTCGGCTAATTACCTACGTTAGGTACCTACGTTATGCCACCTTCAATATTGCTAGGAATATTGGCAAGGTTATGAATAAAAATACATACCTAAGTATTAACATAATTGACCCGGCGCGGTGATTTGGATGTGGAATACCGAGTAGGTATATCTAAAACTCTACAGTTCAATTTACAGCAATCACATAAACTCAAACTGTTTTTGTAGGTACCAAATTTAACTTACTTTGTTCTGATGTAATCTTAATAGGTAAGCCATTAGGTAGGTAAATACCCTAATTAGGTCGTATTAGGTATTCGTACCTACTAACCTATAGGTACCTATCGAATCTAGAGACTGCGACTGGGAAACAAAATCATTAGCGAAGTGTTAAGATTTAATAATTAGTCACTTATGTAACAATAGAATCACCTAATTACTATCAATACTCACTTCGAATTTCACTGTAACGTTATGTTTATTTGCTCCATTCAAAAAAACCGAAAGAAACCCATAAATCACCCAACACTCGAGGTTCGCTAGGGTCGCTACCTGCATTCAACCCTTCCTCCGGGGGTGGTCACTTAGGCCCCGCCTCTTTTAAACGACACTCGCCTGCCAAAACAGACGGGACATTCGTGATTTGCACGTCAAGTAGACAAGTCGTCAACATGGCGCTGTGGACTCCTTACGCGCAGGAAGCTGCCTTGGACTTGAGTAAACACGCGGTGAAGGCAGAGAGAGCGTCTCCTCTCCCCGCGTCTAGTGCTCCTCAGTCTCCACCACTGTCGGGTCTGTACCCTTCGTACTCGGAATCCCAGTACTATGTCACGTACCCGTACCAGCAAGCTACACATGCAGTGCCATCGGCGATGTCCCCCGACTCAATCGGGAGCTGGTCGCACAGCAAACCGACCGCGCCCTCGCCACCGGAATCACCAGAGTTCTACGACTCAGAATCCCTCAGTGACGACGTGGAATACCAGACGTTCGAACGAGATGCCCTGCGAGCGATGGCGGAGAAGAACGGAGGAACCTTACTGGGTAACAACCCCAGAATGCGGAGGGCGGTGCAGACGAGCCAGACTGCTGACGACTCGTACAGGAAGCAACGTGAGCGGAACAACTACGCAGCCAAGCAGAGCAGAGACAGAAGGAAGCTGAGAGAGGTTCGGCTGGCGTTCCAAGTGACTTATTTGAAGAAGAAGATGGCGGATTTAAGATCGAGACTGACTGCTGGCGTCTGTGGACGCTGTCGACAGATTTGCGAGTGTTGACAAAACAAATGATTCAGTGCCCGGACTTGAAAGTGTGTGTAGCTTAACTAGCAATGGTACAGTGTAAATATATAAAATATCGCAATAAGATCGACTCTGTCGGATAAGTTATTTGAAAAAAATGGATTAAGGATAAAGTGTCGGTAGATCACATTGAATTTAATTATAAGATACTCAATGAACTTATTTACTTTTGTGCAATTGTGTGAACTACATAACTACCTATTGTATAAATTAATTAGGTATAGTGTATAAATAAAATTTATAAACAAAAATTAATTTCTTTTTTTTTATATACTTACCTACCTAGGTACTTACTTACTTTGTTCAAGATAATTTACATGAGCATACCTAATACCAAAATATCTACTTACCTAAAAAGTAACCTAAAGATACATTACCAAGGTACCTACTGTACCTAGCAAGCAGGTAATTTTATGACCTGCAAAAACTACTATGGAACTACTATGGAATCACGGATCTTTGTTTTGTATTTCATTTCTATTACTTTTTACATACCTAGGTAGGTAGGAACCTACTTACTATATCCAGTAATTATTCTCCGTTTCTAACTAAAAACTTAAAAAAAAAAAAAAACCCCCGACACAAAAAAATTATAAAATTAAATGTAAGTAATTGGAAAAGGATCAAATAATTAAAAAACCCCCAACTTAAAGAATTTAGGTAACGAGACTAAAACGGATAAATTCATAATATGGCAGTCGGGGGACCTCTTAGCATAGAAGGTGTTCCACAGAACGGTCCCCCGACTTCCTTAAGAATTAGCCTTAGTCTCGTTACCTAGATTCTTAAAGTTGGGGGTTTTTTAATTATTTGATCCTTTTCCAATTACTTACATTTAATTTTATCATTTTTATGTGTCGGAGGTTTTTTAAATTTTTAATTTAATTTTTTATTTCATGCTTTTTGTAGGGACTCCTTAATTTTTGTATTTCATTTCTTTTATTTTCTTGCGTTTTAAGATTCACGTAATTTGGTGTTTAATCAGGTTTTTTATCCATCAAAAAATAATTATTAATTTATAGTTGAATAATATTTTTTAAGACTAAACAGACTTTTTTGTTTTATTATATCCTTTTACAGTAAGAAGAAATGTTTGTAAAACAATAAAAGACAAAACAGTCCTTAACGTTTAATGATTGAAATACCATTTACTGAAAAAACGTTAAAGTTAACTGTCATGACTGTCATATACGAAAACATTTCAATGGTCATACCTAACATTTTGCCTGAAGCTGTTTTTCGGATCAGAAATGAACTCAAAACAATAATTATGAAATAACTTTCATTTCGGAAGTCGGTGTCTTGGGATCTGTATTTTAGTTTTTTTTAATTTAAGAAATTAAAGTTATTTCATAATTTTGAATTCATTTCTTTTTGAAGTCGGTTTATTTTTTTAAAATTACTTTTTTATTTCTTAATTTTTAGTTTTAAGTAAAAACTGGAATATTTGTTTGTAATAAGTAGGTAGGTAATAGTTTTGTTGTAAATGTTGCACTAGAATTTAAACAAGGTTTTGAGATTTTTTTTCCTTTGACACTACACCCGTAGCTCGTAGGTATCAATAAGTCGGGCCGTCACACTTACACGTATTAGTCCATAACTTGAAAATTACTGAATCGATTATGATGAAACTTGCACTGTTCCCTAAGTTGAAGTAAATAAATGTAAAAAATGGTCACGATCCGATTAATAGTTGCGGAGAAATGCGTGGACAAACATACATACATACGTCTATAAAATTTTGTATTGTTTGGAAACCCTAATAGATTGTCATATGTGAATATAATGCAATTCCAATAATATTACATACATACGTGTCGAATTGATAACCTCCTTTTTTTGAAATCGGTAAAAATACCTATTGAACGTTAGGCTCATATGTACTCATATGTGTAGGTAGGTAAGTACCTGCATTTATCTATCTGTTTCTGCTTAGCCTTTTCCCAACTATTTTAGGGTCGGCTTCCAGTCGAAACGGATGCAGCTGTATTTCAGCTATTTACCTACCAGTAGGTAGGTGGAGCGACTGCGACTACCTATTTGACCTCCACAACGCAGTTACTGGGTAACACGCAACATAATATTATAACTTTAAGGTATAACTATCTAGGTATATAAATAAATCTAGGTAGGTATATATACCTACCTATATGATGTTTTTTTTCTAAGCGCAAGCGCATCACTTTAATCAACAGCTTGACCGACTTGTAATTTTTTTTAAAGCGTTCATATTGTTCTGAATTAGGTTTTATGGAAAGAAAAATTGGATAACTATCCCGGAAAGTTTTTCTAATTCGGGAAAAACTGATTTTCCTCTTTTATGATATTAGTAGATATTTTTCTATTGGACAGGTACCAGCGTCTGTCGGGTCAACTAGTTGCAAATAAAAATATCTAGGTATTCTATTCCAGGTATTCATTAATAGATAGGTACCTACCTAGGTACTGATTTAAAATAATATTTTTCTAAAGATTATAATGGCAGATCGGGTCGAATGATAAATACCTATAAGTAATTTATAAAATGCAACATGTAAAATAATGGAATGTTGGTGCCTACACTGCCTACTATAGGTAGGTAGGTAGGTACAAATCCCTGCGTGCTCATTGGTCGGTAAAAGGCGCGCAAATGCCATACAGAAACACGGCGCATGCGCATGCCGCGCCCACTCGCGTAGGTATTAAAAAGTTTTTGTTCTTATAGTAGGCCTCTTTTAAATTGTTTAAAAGATAGGTGTCAGGAGTCAGGGCAAATGTTAGTCTTCTTTGGTAGTAAATTGATGCTGCAAAGGAATCCAGTCGACAAGTCCACTACCAATTAGCCTATAAGTACGAAATTGCCGCGCGATTTCTCAAACCGGTGACACTTCCGGACATTTTCAGAGATTATTGAAACAGTATCAACTATCAACCCGGCTCGTGCTGACAGATCGGCACGTGTTCAAGCCCCATATAATTTGAACGGGCAAGTTCTACGAAACCCTATAACATCCCATATACATGGCAATCATAATATCTGCCATCTCGTTGAGAAAACTTTCGGCACAAGGACAGAAATGTGGTTATGAAATAAAAAGATGTGTCACACGCTGACACGCGTGGCCCTGTAAAAGGATTGTTTTCAGAACTGTGACAATAGATTTTGGTAAGGTAGATTTTCAGCTAAGGAGTTAATTAGGTACCTACACTTTAGCTGCAATTTTTTCCCTTGTGCAGTAGTTAGGTACATAATTAGATAGTCTTACAGATCAAGACCTAGGTACTTTTCTAAAACTAGTCGACAGGGACCTGGGTTTTGGTAACCTCCAGAGCTAGCCAGCAGGTATGATTTTAACTCCATTATCCAGTATAAAACTCATTTTATTGCTCTTTTTTCAACCGAAAGTTTCAAACAGCCCATCGATCAATGCTCACATAGCGAGCAATATATTGCGCCCAAACGCAAGGGTTTATGTATTGCGCTGGTTAGGGGAGCCACCCCAGTCCCTCACTCAATTAGTATTGCACCCTCCGTACGACGTGACCAGGGGTCTAACTTGATCAGCAATCGAATAATGTTCGGAGAACCGGTGCAGTATTCGTATTTTGGCTACACTCATGGTAATAATGAAAAAGTAATTTAAAATAAAAAATTAAACCGACTTCAAAAAGACATGAACTCAAAATTATGAAATAACTTTAATTTCGGAAGTCTGTGGCAAAAAACTAAAACTAAAATAGGTACAGATCCCAAGACACCGACTTCCGAAGTTCTTTCATAATTTTGAGTTTATTTCTTTTTGAAGTCTGTTTAATTTTTTGCAATTACTTTGTTACTTAAAACTAAAAATTACGAAATAAAAAAGTAATTTAAAACAATGAAACCGACTTCAAAAATAAATTAAGTCAAAATTATGAAATAACTTTAATTTCGGAAGTCGGTGTCTTGGGATCTGTATTTTAGTTTTAGTTTTTTGCCACCGACTTCCGAAATTAAAGTTATTTCATAATTTTGAGTTAATTTATTTTTGAAGTCGGTAAAATTTTTTAAAATTACTTTTTTATTTCGTAATTTTTAGTTTTAAGTAAAAACTGGAAAATTTGTTTGTAAGTAATACCTACCTAGGTACTCAATAGTTTTATTGTAAATATTGCACTAGAATTTGACCAAGGTTTTGAAATGTTTTGCCTTTGACACTACCTACACCCGTAGCTCGTAGGTACCAATAAGCCAGGCCGTCACACTTACACGTATTAGTCCATATCTTCAAAATTATTAAATCGATTTTGATGAAACTTGCACTGTTCCCTAAGTTGAAGTAAATGTAAGCCAATACAAAAAAAAACCCGGGCAAGAGCGAGTCGGACTCGCTCACCGAGGGTTCCGTAACATCCGGGTTTATGCATAAGGTTTATGTTTATGAAATTAAATGTTTTTTTATTTTTTATTTGAGGTGGTTGAATAAAAGGTAAATTGCGGTTTACGATTTATGACGTATTAAAAAAAAACTACTTACTAGATCTCGTTCAAACCAATTTTCGGTGGAAGTTTAGGTACTTACATGGTATTGTACATCATATATTATTTTTAGTTTTATCATTCTCTTATTTTAGAAGTTACAGAGGGAACGAAGAAGATTTAGAAGTTACACACACATTTTACCACTTTGGAAGTGTCTCTCGCGCAAACTATTCAGTTTAGAAAAAAATGATATAAGAAACCTCAATATCATTTTTGAAGACCTATCCATAGATACCTCACACGTATGGGTTTGACGAAAAATTTTTTTTTTAGTTTCAGTTTTCACCGCATTAAGATTTTCATACAAAAATAGAAAAAAAAACAATAAATTTTGGGGTTCCCCATACTATCTTAATGCGGTTCACAAAATACATCTACTTACCAAGTTTCAACAGTATAGTTATTATAGTTTCGGAGAAAAGTGGCTGTGACATACGGACGGACAGACAGACAGACAGACATGACGAATCTATAAGGGTTCCGTTTTTTGCCATTTGGCAACGGAACCCTAAAAATGGTCACGATCCGATTAATAGTTGCGGAGAAATGCGTGAACAAACATACATACCTACATACGTCTATAAAATTTTGTATATTTCAGGGGGGGCACACTTAACACTGTCATCATTTCCACAGACGACAGCGACATCTGGAGTTTGACGGGTTAAAAAAACTTGGCAGCCATCTTGTCTTGTTTATCAAACAAACGTCATTGTCGCCGGCCATTCAGTGTTACCAACTTATTGAATTTTCCACTAACACTGATTGTTTCGACCCCCCTTTTAGTGGCGAAATATTGCTTTTAGTAGCTGGTGGTTTTTCTAGTGGTTCAGTAGAATTCAGTTTCAATTACTGAAAATGCTATCACTCAACCACTAAGCCACTAAAACATTACGAAATATATTATTTTTACTTCATTTAATTTTCAGAAATATTTACTTTTACTGTGTAGGTAAATTCTAATAAAAGTTCTATAACAAATCAGTACCCAAGAATCATATAAATGTGAAACCGATGATGGTGCAGACAAAAATTCATCGGAAGACGACCTTGACTTGTTGATTTACTAATAATATTTTATAATAATAATAATAATAATCATTTTATTTCGGACAACTATAAGGTCCATAACTTGTTAGTAACAGTTTTGTACTTAAAATACTATTGTTAGTAACTTAAACTAAAGACGAAAAAAGTACGAAGACCATCCAACACTCGACACCCAGAAACTATGGAACAAGTCTTCGCACAAATTGCCTTATTATGGCGGAGGAAGTATCTGTCGCCACAGCCTTCAGGATGCTATTGCGACTGCCTCTTATTCTGCTCAGGAGTGAGGCCGTTTTTTTGCGGATGATGGCATGAAATCCGTCGGTATGGGCTACCGCGAACATTTCTGAGGCACTGCAAAAACGGGGCAGTCGCAACAGCATTCTAAAAACATTATTATATTGGACGCGCAGGACATCCAGCGACCTTTTCGAATAGTTGACCCAAAGACTACCGGTGTAAAAACTCTGACAATAGGCTTTAAGGCGAATGCTCCAACCAGCCCGCGAAATTCAAATTTTCTTACGTTTTTTGCAATTTGCAGGCCAGTGGTAGGTTGTATGTTGATTAAAATATTATTCGCGGTTGTAAGACATATATAGGTACAGAATTATAATCATGAAAATCATCAATAAAACGCTCTAAGTTCATAAAGCTGTTAGAATTACTTTTTCTGTTTTTTTTTTGTTCTTACACCTTTATGAAGTTGGAGGGTTGTATTGGTGATTTTGATTATTATAATTCTGTAACTACATACGTCTTACAGCCGCGAATAATATTTTAATCAACATACAACCTAGCACTGGCCTGCAAATTACAAAAAACGCAAGAAATTTTGAATTTCGCGGGCTGGTTGGAGCATTCCCCTTAAAAAGCGTAATCTTTACTTGGTCTGTACACCGAGCAAATCTTCGTGCCAACATATTACCCCTGACCGCTAGAGCCCTGCGCTCCCTCTCAATGTCACTATGATCACTGAGGTCGTCGGTAAGAAAATGCCCAAGATATTTAAACTTTGTGACTCTACGTATTGGCGTACCGTTTATGACAAGTTCGAGGGCATTCTCCCGGCGCTTACCAGCGACCCCAAATACCATGTATTCACATTTTCTGGCATTATAGACCAGTCCATGTGCGGCAGCGTAGGTCTCACATACTTTGAGCAGCTCCACGATCGCCCCCGGCGACGGGCCCAGCAGCACCATGTCGTCCGCATAACTGATGTTGTTACAATTAACACCATTTACCCTGCATCCGACACGCATGCTGCTGAGCTCGGCAATGAGGCCATTTTATGGTGATTTATTGATTTTAAATATTTCATTACGTGATAATAAAGAATTTTTTTTACTAATATAACTACTTTAATTACTGTTTCCTTTCACAAAAACCAAAAATTTATTTAGTGGAAATTTTAGCGAATTTTGTAGTAGGGCCGATTTTTATTAGTGGTTTTCTGGTGGTTTTCGAAGTTGAATCTGGTGTAGAGCTAGTTTATCTGTTGGCAACACTGCAGGCATCCGCCATTGTCAATTCCGGCTTTCCCGACTTTGATGCGCTTCCCGTAATTCCGAGTTTATCTCAGTTATTTCTGTTTTAGTTGTCACTTGTTACTGTTATTTGTTTTGTTAAATTTTGTTGCTACTCATAGTAAGTAAGTATGCACATTACTATGAGTAGCGAGTCAATATACGAGAGAATACTTATACGAGATATTATGCATTGCATATCTATAGATAGGTATATATTTGTATCTATAGGTAGGTGTATAGTTTTAGTTCACCTTCCAAACTCGAGGTGGCAGCACTTTCCATAGAAGCAAATTTTACCACAGAGTTGCTACTCTTTGCCTCTATAGTTACTTTACTCTTTGGTATATTTGTTTGGAAGCCCTAATAGATTGTCATATGTGAATATATTGCAATTCCAATAATATTACATAAGTAATACGTGTCGAATTGATAACCTCCTTTTTTGAAGTCGGTAAAAAGAAGGAATTTGATTCGACTTGAGTCATTCATCAGTTGTGCAAATCAAAGAAAATATAAATACCTATTATTTCACTAGATTTTATATTCCGACTAAGACAGTTATGAACCCCTTTCATATAACTATTATATATGACGGTATAAAGCTATACCTAGTTATATAGCTGCGCAAGTTCCATTCATACATACCACCTCTCCAACACTTAGGGGTGGTGCGTTGCACAATGTGCACATTTTGTGAGGCCTATGATTGGTCGAATGCTGTAATGCTTATTGTACCTACCTCCTTTAGGTATGGGTAGTTTTTTGCGCCTTAGGCTCTAAAGTGTCTACCTACATAACTTGTTGCGTTCCTTCCCGTTTTGTTTCCCGCACGCGTTTGTTCCGAGTGCATCTGTAGTGCGGAGCAAACATCCTGTCGCAAAAAAAAACAGCCAACGGATTAGAACAAAACCTTCAACTAACCGGTCTGCTATAGGTACCCGAACCCACCACGATACTGTTAAAATCCTCACTGCAAAACATTTGCAGATAATGGTCATAATTCCACCATTCATGTCTGTACCGTTTTCTTTCGCAAGCTACGCGGAATGTCTTTGTTTTAGTTCTTGCGTTAATCCTTTGTCATTGTTTTAGTTCTTGCGATAATCCTTTACAAATGCTCCACAGTGCAGTTTGCATGTTGTAGGTAGGTACAGTTTCACAAAACTTTGTTTTATGGTCGTAAGCGCCTTTCGAAGAGAGCTTATTGTTATTGCCTCTAAAATTCGCTTTCGGTTGTTTTTGATTTAAGATATTGTAGTTACCTACTGGAATAAAAGTGATTTATAGGTAGGTTATATTGGAAGTCATTGCTTGTTTGTACTGAGATAAGATAGACTGGGTAGTTAAGTTATTAGTTCGGTGCTTTTGTAGTTAAATACCGAATAGGTGCCTACTTTGTCGGTTTATCTGAATTAAACCGATTTTCTACTTGTCTAATATTTTATGTGAAAGGTTTACCTGACGCTTCCCTAGATGGCGTTAGGATCGAATTACATCTCGCTATGGTTTCGTTACCGAGCAAACCATATATAGTTTTGGATTTTTTTTGTATGGGCGGTTCCTTGTGAATAAAATTGACCTACTTGAAACAGTTTGTGCGTTTCATTGGGTGTTCTCGCCTTCGGACCTTGAAAACCTGTTCATGGTCCTTCGAGCCGGATTGGCGTGAAGGTGTTTTTGTTAGTCATCGGTGGTGGTGTGGTGATTAACAACCCGCAACGTTAGTACTGGGCAGTGGATTGCTGTCCAGAGCATCCCTACAGCGAGGCGTCAGCGGTGACGTCATCGAAGCAGAGGATCCGGCTGGGTGCCGGAGGAGTGACGTTGCGTGGAGGAGCCAGGCAGAGGAGTTCGCGAAGCGGCCGTTAGAGGGCGCCACAAGTGCGGCGTGAGACGTCGAGTATCAGTGTCAGTGAGTGCATAGTGGAGAAATCGTGAGTACATTTTCGACCTTATTACTAAGAAGAAAATAACTTCAACAATTGAAGAAAGTGCATTGAAATTTGAACCTTAAAATCACTAGATAATTAACTTAGCCGTTTGGAAATATTAGTTTGGACTTGTGCTAATTTTAAGAAAAAAGTGGTTCAGACGGGGAACCTATGCCCGATTTTACCCAGAAATACAAGTTTAAAACACTTGTAAAATTTCAAACGTAATCTGGGACTTAGAAAAATATCGTGGTGCTTCAAAGAAACTTATAATTTTGTGGTGTTATTGAACGTGTTTACTGGACAATAAGTTTATTCTTAGTGTTTGTATCTAGTTGCAAGAAAATTGTGTATTTTATATTTGTGTTTTGTGTTTTTATTATTAAAAATGGAGTCGCTTAACTACATTCAGGAAGACATTAATGCTAAAATGCTCAAGTCAAAATCTAACTTTAAAAAGAGCCCTAAAGAGCGTCTAACTGTTTGTTATATAGAAACTAGGATTGAAAACTTAGAACAGCAATGGGAATTATTCTACAACACGCATGTAAAAATAATTAGTGAGGTAAAAAAGTCTGATTTACTTAGTTCAAATTATCATAAGAATTGCTTATATGATGAGGTCGAAGAGTTCTATATACAGTTTAAAAGCGAGCTGAAAGAATTATTAAACAATATGAAAATATCTAGTGGAACGTGTAATGTTAGTCCAGGAGCTAGCTGTAGTACAGGATTTAGGAACTTTAAGTTACCTGAGGTTAAGATACCTGTGTTCTCTGGAAATTATAGTGAGTGGCAGACATTTAGGGATTTATTTGTAGGGTTAATACACAATAATAAAACTCTAGACGATGCGCAAAAATTATATTACCTTAAAGGTTACTTAACCGGAGACGCAGAGCACCTATTAAGAAACATTAATGTAACATCGGATAATTATACAGCTAGTTGGGAAAAATTAGAGGCAATGTACAACAATAAACGATTCTTAGCAAATGGAATTTTAAAACGTTTGTTTAATCAAAAGAGTTTAACAGTAGAATCAGCCACTGACATAAAAAGATTACTTAGCACCACATCTGATTGTTTGGGTTCAATTAAAAATTTAGGGATAGATGTTACTTCTTGGGACATACTAATAATACACATTGTTAGCGGCAAATTGGACAAGGAAACCAGGAAAGCCTGGGAATTAAAAGTAGCTTCGGATACAACGGATGATTTGCCTACTTTTACTCAATTTACTGATTTTTTAACTGGCCGCTTTCGAGGTCTAGAAAATTTAGAAAATAAACCTCATGTTCAAAAGAGTTCGCAATCTTTCCATGTGGTAGGGAAAGAAAAAGCGGAGTTATCTTGCCCCTTTTGTTCTGCTGCTCATAAGGTAACTGCTTGTAAAGGTTTTGCTAAAGAAAATAACGATACTCGACGTGATTTCGTACAGAAAAATGGGCTATGTTTCGTTTGTATGGGTAGTAACCACTCTGCCAGATTTTGTAGAAACACCGTCAAATGCCATGTATGTAAAAGACGCCACCATACTTTACTCCACCCTAGCGGTGGTTCTGGGTCTGTTGGTGAGGACACGGGCGTTATTCAGAAGGAAGCAGCTTCAGCTGCTACTGGGAAGAGTACCTCAATGGAGGAAACTCAAAAGGCCGCTGTACAAGCGGAGGGATCTACTAAGCCAATAGTTTCATGCCTTTCGACAGGAAATTGTAAGGATACGGTTTTAATACCTACGGCTTTAGTAAAAGCCAAGTCAAAGGATGGAACATATCGTGTGGTTCGCGCATTAGTAGATCAAGGGTCTCAAGGCTCTTTTATCACGGAGTCAATGGCTCAATATTTAGGGTTAAAGAAAACTTTAACAAAACACCGTGTAACGGGTGTAGGTGGTAATAAAACAGTTATGTCTAATTCCTCCGTAGTTGTGGATATACGTTCTCGAGTGAATTCAGATTACAGCGTTCAAGTGAATGCATACGTTTTGAAGTCCATCACATCCCTTCTCCCAGTTGTAACAGCAACCAGGGTAGAATGGGTAAGGTTGAGTGAAGACGATTTGGCCGATCCTGAGTATCACACGCCTAATAAAATTGACATTTTATTAGGTGCTGAGATATTCAGCCAAATTATTCAAGATGGAATCAAAAAGAGTACCAGTGAATCGCTCGTAGCACAACAAACAAAATTCGGATGGATTCTCTCGGGTGTTGTCGGTACAGAAATTTCGTCCGACATCAATTCATATCCTTGTATCACTGTCATGCATTCCAATATTCAGCCTGATGACTTCTTACGTAAATTCTGGGAGCTAGAAGCGGAGCCATCGGGAACTGAAAAAATACTTAGTATAGAGGAAACGGAATGTGAGAATATTTTTACAAATACCACAAAGCGAGACGAAACCGGGCGCTACATTGTAAGGTTACCGTTCCGGGATGGTAACCAAAGTTGTAAGGATGGTGAATCTAGGTTTATATCTGAAAAAAGGTTAAAGAGTTTAGAATTTAAACTTTCAAAGAATCACAAATTAAAGGCGGATTACACTGCGGTGATGCAAGAGTACATAGAACTTAACCATATGGTAAAGGTATCTCCAGAAGAAAAGAATAAAGGGTTGTACTTACCTCATCACGCAATACTCCGGGAAGATAAGCAAACAACTAAGGTGCGCGTGGTATTTGATGCTTCCTGCAAAGGAATAAATGGGGTATCGTTAAACGATGACTTGATGGTTGGCCCGAGATTGCAAGCAGAATTACGACATACGGTTATGCGTTGGAGAACACATCCAATTTGTGTAGGTGCCGATATCATTAAAATGTATAGACAAGTTCTGGTCAATAGAGATGATACAATGTTTCAGAGGGTTCTTTGGAGAGATAGTCCTGAAAAAGAAATTGAAGAATTTGAGTTAGTGACGGTTACATTTGGTACTTCATCGGCGCCATTTCTAGCAGTGCGTTCTTTACATCAGGTTGCTTATGATGAAGGGAAGAATCATCCATTAGCAGCAAAAATCATTCTTAATGATTTCTACATGGATGATTTAATGACAGGAGCAGAAAGCGTAGAGGAAGGATATAAAATTCATACAGAAATAAAAAATATTCTAGCTAAAGGGGGATTTCCATTACAAAAATGGATAAGTAACAGCGAAGAATTACTACATAAGATAAGAGAAAGCAAAAGGGATAAGGCTGAGGAAGTAAAAATAAAAATAGATAATATTACTAAAATACTCGGACTTACCTGGGATCCTCGCGCTGATGTTTTCCAGTACTCTGTAGAACTGCCTCTCCCGACGGAACCTGTAAGTAAAAGGAAAATTATATCGGATATTTCTAGGCTTTTTGACCCGTTAGGTTGGTTGTCCCCTAGCATCATTTTAGCTAAAATTTTGATACAAAAGCTGTGGTTAGCGGGTATAGGTTGGGACGAAGAAGTGCCCAGTAGTTTATTAAAGGAATGGATTACTTACCGTAAGGACTTATCCTCTTTAGTGAACGTTAAAATCCCACGTTGGCTTAACACTAAATCTAGCAATGTAAAGACAGAGCTACACGGTTTTTCGGATGCCTCAAAAATGGCCTACGCTGCAGTGGTATACATCAGAGTTATAGATGCAGAGGGTAACATACAAGTTGCGTTAGTTACCTCGAAAACCAAGGTGTCTCCCATCAAACAGGTGTCAATACCTAGGTTAGAACTATGTGGAGCCGTTCTATTAGCTAAGTTGATGGCGGACGTTGCTAAAACTCTGAATGTATTAGATGTGCACGCTTGGACGGATTCCGAAGTTGTTCTCGCATGGCTTAATAGTCATCCAAGCCGTTGGAAAACGTTTGTGGCCAATCGCATTTCAGAAATCTTAAGCACATTGGATACACAATATTGGTCACACGTTCTATCCAAACAGAATCCAGCGGATTGTGCCTCTCGCGGCGTGACTCCAGGGGAACTCGGCAATACTGCGATATGGTTCAATGGACCAGAGTTTTTAAGGCAATCAGTGATAGAATATAAAAAACCTAAACACTTGATTACTAAATTGGAGGAAGTGAAGGTCCATTCGGGTATCCTTGACATTTCCTTTTGGGACAGATTTTCATCGCTTTCAAGGATGATCAGGGTAGTAGCATACTGTCGGAAGTTCTTGCACCTACGAATCAATTCTGCTAATAAGGAGAGAAATAAACAGTTATGCACGACAGACCTAGAGGAGGCGATGGAAGTATGTATTAGAAAGGGTCAAGAGGAAGAGTTACAAGAACTTAAGAAGACGGGATCTTTAGGAAAAAAGGGAAGAAAGTACAAATCGTTAAACTTATTTTTGGACTCAAAGGGAGTAGTTAGAGTGGGAGGTAGACTAGAGATGTCTCAGTTGAGTTATGATCGCAAACATCCAATACTTATACCTAAAGATTCCTTCCTTACGAAGCATCTCATAAGCGAGGCGCATCAAAAAACGATGCATGGCGGGCCTCAAGCTATGATCGCTTACTTGAGATCTCGGTATTGGGTTGTAGGGGTTAAAGCTTTAGTAAAGGCCTATTTTAGAAAATGCGTTACTTGCATTAGGTATACCAATAAAGCCAGAAGCCAACTAATGGGACAGCTACCATCTCCTCGTGTTACACCAAATAAGGTTTTTCTGTACAGTGGCGTCGATTACGCTGGCCCGATAAACGTCAGAGTGTCCAAAGGACGTGGTAATAAGTCCTTTAAGGGGTACATCGCGCTCTTCATCTGTCTGTCTACGCGGGCGATTCACATCGAGGCAGTCAGTGACATGACGTCCAAAGGTTTCTTGGCCGCTTTTAAGAGGTTCGTGGCGAGGCGTGGACATTGTGCAGAACTACACAGTGACAATGGCACAAATTTTGTTGGCGCTGCGCGAGAGCTGCAGGAATTATTTAACGAAGAAAAATCAAAATTCATTCCCGAATTGGTTGAGTGCTTAGCAAATAATGGTACAAAGTGGAACTTTATTCCTCCTCATGCTCCAAACTTCGGCGGTCTATGGGAGGCAGGAATAAAGTCCACTAAATACCACCTCAGAAGGGTTATAGGGAACTCTACATTAACATTCGAGGAACTAACGACGGTGTTGGCACAAATTGAGGCGTGCCTCAACTCGAGACCGCTTTCCTGTATAGATCAAAATGAGTTAACGGTGTTAACTCCGGGCCATTTTCTGGTTGGGGAACCACTCGTCCTAGCCCCTGATTCGAATTTCGAAAAGACTAACATTTCTAGTCTCAGACGGTGGCAACTTTCCCAAAGAATGTTACAGGACTATTGGCGGCGGTGGTCACAAGATTACATAAATCAATTTTTACAACGCCATAAGTGGGCTCACCAAAATCCAGAACCAGCCATAGGCGGCATAGTTCTGATAAAAGAGGATGATTTACCTCCTGGTAAGTGGTTGCTGGGGAAGATCGAGTTAAAACATCCTGGCCCCGACGGAATCACTCGAGTCGTTACTATTAGAACTAAAAATTCCCTGATAAAGAGACCTATTACGAAATTGGCTATTCTTCCTGTAGCAACTTAAACTTAGTATTTGTAAGGAATAATTTAAGAATATGTATTGTTCATAATAGGATACATCTATGTTGTTTATAAGAATTACTAAATTGTTTTTTTTTTTTGTCTTTATAACTTTACCCATGTTATTATTAAGTTAAAATTTCGTACCTGTGCGCCCCATATTACTAGACATGTTGCACGGTGGGCGGTTTAGATTAAGAGAAGGACATTCTGCAATATGTCCTTGGTGGGCGGTATGTCTAATATTTTATGTGAAAGGTTTACCTGACGCTTCCCTAGATGGCGTTAGGATCGAATTACATCTCGCTATGGTTTCGTTACCGAGCAAACCATATATAGTTTTGGATTTTTTTTGTATGGGCGGTTCCTTGTGAATAAAATTGACCTACTTGAAACAGTTTGTGCGTTTCATTGGGTGTTCTCGCCTTCGGACCTTGAAAACCTGTTCACTACTGGCAATATTATCTGTAGGTACACGCCACAAAAGGTACCTAACCGCAAAAATGCTAAATCGATACCCACTTTTTGCATTTTCTAAGGTTAGGTATACCTTAGTAGGTACAACCGAACGGTCGAACGGTACCAATAGGTATCCACAGGTAGGTATATCGACGGCGAAGTGCCAATACCTCCTAACTGACAAAGTCAAAAATTTACACAAACTGAAAAAAAAGCATTCAAAAATAGACACGTTGCGTTGGTTTAGTTGGGAGGTAAGTACATATTTCAACATTTTAATTGAATGCTGTTGCAACTAAAAATACACTTAGGCGATTTCAATAAAACGCGAATAACGCTTTTAAATTCAAAACAATAAACAAAGTGAATTTCTCAAGGAATGTCAGTTAGGAGGTATTGGCACTTCGCCGTCGATATCACACCTTGTACCTAGATCCCGTTTTATCTTGTTCCTTAAAAGGTTTGAGGGACATACGTGGCAATAAAAATAATATTAAATTGTCGAATAAATCAATATCATTGTGCGTCTGTGACCTTACCAAAGTCTCAACCACCGTGCTATAAAAACAAACCTTACTCCTTTATGATAGGGTTCAATTTACGGTATTACCAATTAATGGGTAAATATTGGAGTTTCCTGGGTTGTCAACGTGCTGTCAATAGTTGCGCCACCCCTCATCCAAGGGTGCAGTTTATGTAAAATATTTATGATAGGGGCGATAAAGATTACTGTTATTCTTCTATGTACAGACGCCAGCACATCAACCTACTACAATCTGTCAATTATTTTAAACAGATTTTCAACTTTTACGCTAAAGCGTAAGGTTCAAAGTTGATTGGGAAAATTTGACAGTTTCGGGTAGCTTGATGTGCTGGCGTCTGCACTGTGATAGAACAGAATTGTGTGCCTTCTGAATGAGGGAATTCCACAAGAAGACCCAAATGCAATGCGAGTCATGGTGCAGGGTCCTCATCAGGTAAATATTGTGGTACCTACTTAGGTGCTAGTTTTCAAACTAAAACCGAAGTCCTAAATAGTTTAAATGTTGACACAGTTGCTTAGGTATTAATCAGCTCAAAATATTAGCAGAGCTTACAATTCTGAATCGGTCATATCTTTTCTGTTTGCCAAACATCCCTGCATGCATTTTAACTGCAGTCTCGCTCTTGCCTCCATATTCTCATAATGATGTCCGAATAATTGATGATATTATTGCCTACTGATTTCCATGGGATACAGGAAATACACATAATAATTGCACCGCAACTGCACCAATTCCCGCTATACGATGACACTGGTCGATCGATCACGTAGCCCACCAGTGGTGGTCGTGGGAAGGCAACCCATTCACTGGACGCCAGCACCATTGTGTGAGAGATTGATGAAGTTACAGTTCCGGGCCCATCACAGCTTGATGAAACTGTTGATTGAGCGATTTAATTTGTTTTTAATAAGTTACTGCTGAGTGCTGGGTGAAATGATCTAATCGTTGGCGCACTTTCATGGGTCAGTCAGAATATTCTGTTGGTCGACTTAACGTTGTTTTTAGGGTTTCGTACCTTAAAAGGAAAAAACGGAACCCTTATAGGATTACTTTGTTGTCCGTCCGTCTGTCTATCAAGACCGTTTATCTCGGGAACGCGTGGAGTTATCGAGTTGAAATTAAAACTATATACTCAGCTCTACAGTCCCTTGAAGCTGTAAAAAAATCAAACACCTTAGTTAACGTAAAAAAAGATACGGCCATTTATGCCGAAAAAAACTAATATTTCGACACTCGCAAGGGAATCAAAATTTATAGGGTACTTCCCGCTGACCTAGAATCATGAAATTTGGCAAGAAGCAAGGTCTAAGCACAAGTAGGTAAAGGAAAAAATTCGAAAACCGATTTGTAGGTACATTAAAAAAAAACCCGTGATAAACTATTTACATACCTACAAAGTACGGAACCCTCGGTGCGCGAGTTTGACTCGCACTTGCCTTGTTTTTTTATCAATAGGTAAAGGTCAAGTAACTCTATGCTTTTTGTAGAGGTCAAATAGGAATCGAAACAGACAGCAGAAATCTTTTTCCACATTATCTTAGTTTGCTCTGGTCCTACCTAATTTCTATAGGTACCTACTACCTATTAAGACTTCTAGCAATGTTTGTGAAAGGTCTATTAAAATTTACGTTTCCATTTTAAGTAAGTTATTTTAAGTTAAACGAATATCAACTTTATTTCAGTGGTAATTAGTTGATTTCAGAGTGACTAGCATTATTTCAAAAGTCATAAAAATGTTTGAAGTTGTACCGTAAACTAAACTTTATTGTGTATGAATTAAAGTTATTTTTCCGATAACTCATATTTGTTTACATGTTTGGCAAGTTAATCGCGAACGTAGATTAGGTACACTGCACAGGTACTGTTCGTTAGCATTAAAAAAGCGTGTCAACCTATGACTTCTACTCTACAAAATATGGACTTCCTGAGAACCATTAAGCAAGAAGTTCCCGACTGCTTTTACATTAAAAAAAAAATGAACCTGAGCCCAGATTTTCAATTAGCCACCGACAGACTGTCCGAACTATTATATCAATAACAATAATCATACAAATCATTTCCGTAACATCTCAGTTGTCCACTCACGCGCATGTCCACGACACAGCGCACATTACAGTTGGCCATGCGACAATAATGTCGCAACTGTCGTCCGGCAGTCGCATTGTGAATGTAACTCTTTACTGCGATTATGATGTCACGGTGGTCCAGTGAATAGAGATATGTTACTTAGATTATTCAATGGATTTTTTTCTATGGATATGACGATTTTAAATTGTTTGGCAGTTTCAGTGAAGCTAACTGTCCAGTTAGTATTGTTAATTCTTAAAGCTGGCCATTTAAATTAGTCCAGATATATGAAGAAGGCAAGATACGCAGAAATTATTTCGGATGGGTTACTGCAACAATGAAAGTTTATAAGCACTTAGTTATAACTAATATCGACACGGTGCGAATATTAAAAAAATGTCGGCTCTGGTTTGGTCCTTATACTCTACAGTAATTAGTTACTATAGTCCGCGCGGAACTCTTTGGGCGCGCCTTAGATGGGGACAGGGGTGAGGCGGCGGGTTGCCTAGTGTTCGCAACGCACATGAGATTAATGACAGCAAGCTCCCCCGCCCCTCCGTCTCACCGCTCACATACCTAAGGCGCGGCCAACTAGCGGACTGTAGTCAAAAAAACATGCGACCGTTGGTAGTATAAACTGGGGGACTTGTAAAATTCTTAATTTCGATATACTTAATCAACGAACGAAATGCCTTGGTAACACCGATGACAACAATATTGGACACAGAATTATTTTATGCGGGTATTGTAAACGTAATCCCTGTTCTACTAATCTTCTAAATAACTAAAACAAAGAACGTAATTAATTTGCCGCCTCTGAGCGGTTACTAATAAAACCTTACTACCTAATTACATTTCTCGAAAAAGATCTGTTCGTAAAAGTTTTTAAGCCCGTCATAAAAATAGCTACCTTTTTTAGATTACAGTGTAAAATAATGCACCCGTATTGTGAACGGGTGTTTATGGTTGAGACCGGCACCCGGCAGGTAGGCAGTGGTCGGCGCGTGCCTTTGTTGCTAGGTAATGTTGTGACTTTACCTAAACGTTTGTTGGTATTGCATGTTAATGTTTATGTTGTTTTAGGAATAGGTACATTATGTAGGTGTGTGGGAAGTCTGTCGTTGCATGATTTTATCTGTCATAATTTTAAAGCGTCGCGCAAACTGTCCCTACAAAATATATAAGGTCCCATTAAAATAGTTAGACAAACTTTTAGGAATCATTCAGACCACCAAAATACGGACGATGGTAAAAAAAAACATAAAAAAAAAAACGCATAGATACTCACAAGAAAAATAAAATCAGCTAACGAAAATACACTATAATGTGCCGGAAATTTATTATTTTAGGTCAAAATAAAATCACTTTAATCGGTTTTTTTTTTGCTTGGATATTATATGTTTAGTTAGACGTACTGAGCGCTGTGTTCAAAGTCCATCTATTTTAATGGGACCCTGTATATGTTAGGTACATACTTATATATTTCGTTACAGCTTATTTTAAATCAAGGTTCTATTGGCAAACGCTGACTGTTTCAATATAAAATATTTATGTTTTCACAGGACCAAGGGGTAGAGCTTTTTAAGTTATAGGGACCAGAGGGCCAATTCTTGTAGAGTACTTAATTTTAAGAACGTTCACAGTCTAATCTCGGTTTCAATCTGTCAAAAATACCTTTATTTTGTCTAGGTATACATTTTGACAAGTTTTCTGACATTTTGTTTGTCGCCGAAATGAGACTGCGACTAGATTTTGAACGTTTTAAATGATGAGAATTGGTCTTATGAATTAGATACCTACTTACCTACTTATTAGTTTCAGTTCAACATGACAGGCCCTGTTTATCGAAACTTACCTACAGGTTCACGAGTAACACTTTACAAGGAATTTGTTACAAGTTCGTTAAATTACGTTTATCAAAAAAATCTACAGGGTTTGTAAAATTGAACGCTTGTAGATTCTACTTGTAAGTTCTAAAATCAATAAGGTATGTATGCCACCATATTTTTTTCCCGCCGTTTTTTTGTATGTTTTTTAATTGAATATGCTCTACTAAAACGCATTGCTGAAAGGTACCTATTGTCTGTGCCTAATATGGACGGGACGATAAAAAAAATATTAGCGACAAACTATACTAAATAAGAGTATTCAATAGAAAGTAGTAGAGTAAGTATGCGTTTAATGTCTAGAGATAATAATAAAATAACGGTTAAACAACTTTTTCAGCATAAGGTCGAAACTTTTCGTTAAATGCATAGGTCATCTGCATATGACCGTAGTCAGTTCTTTTTTTAAATGTTTTCGGTTCGTTATTTCTAATATTTTCTTCATCGCTTGAATCACGACCAAATTTTAAAAGGAAATCGAATTTAAAAATTGATTGCGGTACTAAGCACAACACTCGTAAACTTGTAAGACAGAATGGAGAGTCACCGGACACTCAGGATTTGCCATGATTTTCTACAAGTTGTAACTTAATATGGATTTTTTGATGAACAAAATCACAAAATAAATAATGAACCTTGTAACCCGTAATTTACACGTGTACTTTGATAAATACGAATTTGTAATATGTAGGTAGGTACCTACCTACTGTATTTTTTTACAAGAGAAATGCTTGTAAAGAAGACTTGTAAGTTTCGATAAACAGGCCACTGATATTTGTTTATTAATTTAACATAACTTATTTAATGACTTGTTTTGATAGTGACATAATTAGGAAGAAATCTTCAAAGCTCATTATAAAATTGTTGACATCGAGTTGTTTACGTAAGATCCGAATGGCTATTAACGGATTAAAAAGATAATTATTACTAACTTAAGGTCATTTGCGCTGCTAACTAAACATGAGGTAGAAAACAAAGTGATTAGCTAATTAATTTGAACTAAATAATTTGTAGTTACATCATTAGGGGATCTTTTTTTATTTGTATTGCAAAATAACGGTTACTTGTTGTTGTTTACTGCAATTTAATATTGGAAATTATCGATTTCCTTATTCTATTCAATTCAATTCAATAAATCCTTATTGCAAAATGTGCACAATCTTCAGGTAATAAATATTAATAAATAGAAAAAGTTATGGATCCTGTCCGTCACAGAAAATTTTAAAATAAGTAGGAAAGAGGAAGAGCGCTTATATGATTTTCCTTATTAAATATTAATTTTATTTCCTTTCTATCTGTTTTTTACTCCACCTTCATTTTACTTAACAGAAACCAATGATTTTTTCTAGAGAAGTTGTTATATTGTTTAGTAATAGTTGGCTATCGAAAATACCTAACTACTTCCCAGTACAGGAGAATAACACACGCAACAAACATATTGAATAACAGTAGGCATATACCTACACAATACATTGCACCACCAACTTATTTGCACACAACTATTCACCCCATTGGTTTCTCCCCGCAGCACGCAGTTCCGCGAGGGGTTCCCCCCCTCCCCACCTCGCTCCGCCCCTTTGCTGCATAAAACAGCGCTCTTACACCCCTCCGGACTATTCGCCGCTCACCCTTCGAACGACGCACACGCAAACATGGCTCTGTGGACCCCGTACGCGGACGACGTCGCCCTTGACTTGTCGAAGACAGCCGTCCAAGAAACACAGTTCCCATATTCAAGAGAGTTTCCCGAACCGCAGTTGACGGTGCCACCGGATTATGTACCTTATGATGGGTATTACGCGCCTGTTGGACAGGTGTCTCCTGAAGGCAGTTCTTGTGGCTACGATTCGGTGTCATTCAGCCCGATGATACTACGCCACGTGACGTTATCACCACCTGTATCACCTGTTGAAGCTCCAGCGAAGAGGCCCTATCACATGCTCGACGCAGACTCGCTCTCCGACGACCCAGACTACCAAGAATTTGAAAGGAACGCGTTAAGAGTGATGGCGGAGAAAAATGGCGGCACGTTGCTAGGAAACAATCCACGCATGCGCCGTACAGTCCGGTCCACCAACTCCGACGCAGCTGACGACTCGTACCGACGTCAGAGGGAGAGGAACAACTACGCAGCCAAGCAGAGCAGAGATAGAAGGAAGCTGAGAGAGATTCACTTGGCTCTCAAAGTGAGTTACTTGAAGAAAGAAGTTGCTGCGCTAAAAGCGGCTTTAAGTGCAAGAGTTTGTGGTAGATGTCAGCAATCGAGTCTTTGCTGAACTCATAAGACTATGTTCGAATAAGTTTGTAAATGTTATTATGTTCCTATTAAAAGACTGTGCAATGTAAACAGATTTAAGTTAGTCTAAGTAGACGTTTGTGAAACTTGTATCTACCTCTGTAGTAGTATTGTGCAATTATTAAAATTAATTTATAGATACGAGCAAATTGTGTATGTAAGCTTGTAGGTAACGATTGTGACTTATGAATAACTTAATGCTGATAGATTAAGTAAAGACTGTCCTAATTTGATAACGCGAAATAAAATTTAAATTATAACATAACCTTTTTTCATTTTTTATAAGCCTATAAACACCGACCCTTCTGGTAAAACTAAGTGCAATAAGCTCTAAACACTATAAGCCGTGTGTTTACTTTAGAACGTTGCCGATATTTTTTTTTTAATAATAATTAAGCACAGACGCCAAGCACATCAAGCTGAAACTGTCAAATTTTCCCAATCAAAATTGAACCTTATGCTTTAGCGATAAAGTTAAAAATCTATTAAAGAAATTTGACAGATTGTAGTAGCTTGATGTGCTGGCGTCTGTACATTTGTTAAGGTTTCAAATGATTTAAGAATCAATTATTTCCAATGACTTAAAAATATCAATTTTATCTAAACTTATAAAGAGGTAAAATTGATAGTACCAGTTTTTAAAAGCTAATCTCTGGAAGCACTGATCCTAATACAAAAAACATTTTCACAGATAGAAAATACTCTATTGCCGGGTGCCATATGATAATGTTTTATATTTCACTCGGACGAAGTCGCGGACCGATGCTAGTATCACATATATGTATAAATGCGCGCAATAGGCGTGGCTTGCGCAAGCGCACCTTCCCGCGAGCGAGTGTTATCCAATAGAATTTAAGTGTTCGCGAATAGGACTGCATCCCTGCATGTTGTTTAATTTGTTACCTAGCGCGACATCATTTCACTTTATATGAATGTTGGTAACGAACAAAGATTGTTATTTTCTAGTTTTATTATTCCCATTATATGTTGAACAGCTACTGATGAGTTAGGGATTGCCCTAAACTGCTTAATATAAAAGAGAGCTACTAATAAATATGAAAGTTAAACTTTTGTTTATTTTTTCTGGTTAGCAAAAAGGCTTGTCATAAAAAAAGGTTGTAGTTGACAATAAAACCTCTGTATATTCTTAGGCTATCACTATATTGGACTAAGGGCACTAGAACTAGAGTTTACACTTTCTGTTTGATCACTTGCGGCAGGTCGTACTTGCCGCGGACGCACTTCAGCTTCACTCCGGGACAGTCCTTCAACCTGCAATGTGATGATACGGATATTAGGACTACACATAAAGGACCACCTAAGTAAAATGCAATACATACAACATTATTTTTAGTATATGCGAAACCCCGAAACACGTGTCTAGTATTTTTATGTAAGTTACACCCGCGCCGCGCCGTCTTGCGCTCATAGATAGTACCTAGGTACCTAACCGTTCGGGGCGTAGATTGGATAACCTACTTAGTGTCGCTCGGTGTCCAACTTTTAACCTTATTTAAATATTATAGGGACAAAATATAACATGGGGTAAAAATTATTGGAATCGATTCAGTTACTTATTCCGAACAAACTATATTCATATTTCGCATATACTGAAAATAACGTTGTATAATGAGTGTTGACCACATTTTTTGTACTGTGATCGTATGCTTATGGCTTTTAATTAAAAAAAAAATGTCAGTTCTCAATTCTTTGAATCTAGTCTAGTATAGCCGTAGCAAGTAACTTGGCAAAGTTTTGACGTAGTGGGAGTAAGTTCGCGCATATCTTAATGCAAAAAAGTCACTTATATTCCTTATCATTATTCTATGATTATTGCCATCATTTATTTATATACATGTCTGTTTAAAAGAAAGTAAACGACTAACGACTTATATAGAAAGGCAACATTCACTAAAAAATGGATCAGGATTTCAAAACGTTGGAAGTGACACATTTATTTATTAAGCAAAGCACACCAACGACATATTCACAAGGATAGTAGCAATAGTTAATCACTACTCAATACTGTGTATATACATGACTACCAGGCGTGCGGAACATTCTTATTAAAAGGTGAACAACTGTTCATTAAAAAAAATCACCATACTCCACCACCACAACACCATCGTGTTACAATATTATTTTAGAGGCGATCTGTCGACTGCATGTCCCGCTATTTAAATATGCAAAGCAGCGCTTGATGTCATGTCAACACATCAATAACTATACTTCAGTATAGAAGAGTTCTATGTCCAACACCGGAATTTCTGAGAAACCGATTGTTGGTTGACAGAATGAATGCTTCAGATTGCAGGCAGGCGAACCTTGCCACCTTGCTCACTGGCTAATATTTTTACAACGTTATCGATACGGGCTAATTTCATAGAGAAGAAGATCTACCGGTAAATACTTAAAAAAAACTCAGTGAAAACGTAAGTGAAGTTCGTGAGCTGTCAATCATTAGCATCAGCCGGTCGATTATGTAAAAATCTCACCGTGAAAAGTTACGTGAAGTGAGTTTGTTTTTGCTAGGAATTGACACTACTCAGAACTCACTCCACGCTCACTTCAACTAAGTTTTCACGGTGAGATTTTTAGAGAATAGCACTACAGGGTAGAAATAGAGCTCGCTTCAAGCTCACTTCACCTAAATGATAAATGATTTATTTTCTGTAAGTAGGTTTTTACAAACACTTTTACACGTCATCATATTTTTTACACGTCATCATATTTTTTAAACTAGATGTGGTCGGCGTTTCCTATCTGAATACTCTGAGAAGAAAGGCCGAAACAAACTCAGAGGTCACAGTCTCATTTAAAGTCCAGACAAAATCTTGGTCAGATCGTGTGAAGACCAGACCAGACCTAAGTTCTCAAGGTGAATTTTTTTACAGAATAGCATTAGTGTACTATTTAGACCGTAGTCGCTCCCACCTGCCCACTCGGACCAGCACAATGTTGTGCTCCTGCAGGTTGTGCCCGATGCCCGGCACGTACGCGACCATCTCCTTGCCGTTGGACAGGCGCACTAGCACGCACTTCCGGTTCGCAGAGTTGGGCTTCTTTGGTTTCTTTATTACTGTCTTTAATACTACGCCCTGGAAATACATAATGGTACATGTATATTACTTAAACGCAATTTAAATACAATGATTACTTTGTCGTTTCAGCCGATAGACGTCCACTGCTGGACATAGGCCTCCCCCAATTTTGGGGGGGTTTGCCATAATCGCCACGCTTGGCAGGCGGGTTGGCGATCGCAGTATGGTATGATCATCATCATGGCAGCAGCGTTCTTTATACGCTGCTGCCCATTCTCCGGTAAGACCCTTAGTCGCCTTTTACGACACCCACTGGAAGTAAAGGGTGGTGCTATTCTTTAAGTCCGGCACCACACAGACACTGCATAATATGCACTTAACAAAAATCTCAAATTCATTAATTCACTGACAGACAACGCAAAACCTAAAACGACGTGGAAGTTAGTATTGTACAGACGCCAGCACATCAAGCTACTACAATGTGTCAAATTTCTTTGCTAGATTTTCAACTTTATCGCTAAGGCATAAGGTTCAAAGTTGATTGGGAAAATTTGACAGTTTAGACGAGGACTTCTGATACTAAGTAAAGTTAGTTAGGTCATCGCTTTTTGAAAACTCATCCCCGAAGTTGCCGATGGGAAATCCCAACAGGCATATGACTTGTTTTTAATAAAAAAAACATAATCACGAATACGAACCCTTCAAGTGCGAATTAAACTCGTTTGAGCGAATTAAAAATAGTTTTGAGAAAATACCTTAGCAAAAGGATTTCCATTGAGTGGATTCCTAGATTTCCGTGACTTGATGTGTGGTCCTGTCCTGTGCATCTGGCTGAGTGAGGCCATCGCCCTGGACAGCAGACCCATCGGCTGGACAACTGCTGGTGCGGTGACGGTGACATTCGGGAGTGCTGGAACTTATCGTTGAAGACAATTTATATCAGTTTATGATTCGTTATGAACAGGGCTTTATATTGCAAGTAAATTCTTCAGAGTTTGTTATAGTTTTTTTTTAACGAGGCATGTTATTTTGTAGAGCGTACCAAGAAAAGTATTGTTTCATGCTACGAACAATAATATCTTTTCCTTTTCTTTTTTTATGTTCAAATTTTACTTGACACCGCCTTAGATATACCTATTTAAATCAGTTATGTTGTGCACGTAGATCTAATCAATAAAATGAAAAAATACACTTTTAGGTTAGCCACTGCATTGGCTAGCTTGCAAAACTTTGTTGAAATCTACATTGAATAATAATTTGGTAGATTATGGAGACCCATACTGGTAAGCCCCAACCTACCTAGATCTAAAGACATGTGCCTTTTCCAAAAATAATCTCATACACAACAGTGCAGTATTGTCAAAATTATCTAAACCATCTTTGCATACCGTTACAAACTCAAAATGCCCAAATTTCACAATAAAAAGCAGGTGCTAAGGACACATTGTCATACGGGATTAACCTTCCAATGAAGATTTGGTCCCAAACTTCAAAACATGCACCATGCTATACGATTTTGAGTTCAATACAGCGAGAATAAGAGTCGTGGATAACGTAAAAAGTTTTTGTTGTACTGAAGGACCAAAAAGGGCTAAAATAAAACAGTTATTTGGTATTGACGGAGGTTTTGAGGCGTTCCCGTAATACATTGTATCAATTGTAGGCATTGTGGAGGCTCGCGATTCGATTCGCATAAGTCTGCGATTTGCGTGGCGGCTTGATTGACATGTCAATGTGGTTGGCCAGTTTGTAAGCCTTTGTACAGGAAGAGTTCGTGCGAAATGTGGGAAACTTGTGTGGATACATGTGGAGTGAACGGTATAAGGAATTTAATAATAAACTCTCGGTACAATGTTTAGAATATCTTCAGTCAGAGTATTCAGTTCCAAACACGATAGAAAAACTAAAATAGGAAATGTGATCGTATACTTTTGGTACAGAAAACGTTTTTAGGAGTCTCTGCTGGTTAGACCTATGTCGTTCATCATTAAATCAGCCAAAAGTCGTCCCCTTGAGAGCAAAGACTCGTCAAATCAAGACAATTATGTAACACATTATGGGACACAGGCCTCCTCTCTGTGAGAGGGAGTGGGCCGTAATCCAACACACGGCCCCAGTGCTGGTTGGTAGATGTCACATGTCTTCGATTTTTTTGTTCTAGAACATGCCGGTTTCCTCACGATGTTTGCCTTCACCATTTTGAGAGCAGTGGTGATGAAATAATGGACACAAAGTTAAGCGGTTGTCTGGGTTCGAACCTAACGACCTGAAACTCGTAAGTCAAGGCCGTTACCACTGGGCCACCACTACTCAAGACAATTACCAGTTTTCAATAGCCAAAATAGTCCAAGCCTATTGAAAATGTCAGCTCAATCTATTTAAATGGTACAATTTATTTAAACGCTTAGAAAAATGGACAAGAAGCATTGGCATAATTTATATAGGAATAATATTGAATTTACCAGTGATTTGCCGAGCTAAGATAGGAACAATTTTAGTTTATTTAAGAGCTGAGAAAGGACACTGCCAGCCAAATTATTTTGCTCCTTTTGAACGCACAAAGGCGAAGTGAGAATTTCTAATTTAAACCACAAACAGGAGTAATATAATCACATACATTCTTCGACCACATTTCTGAATTAATTGTGTTCTTTCTGGGAAGCATAAGCAGCAGAAATTGGTAGTATTCGTGCACAGCTTAGAATAACAAACGCAACAGCAAGTGACTCCCTGAAGACTGGTCACGTTTCGGTCAGTACTGCATGTTATTGTTTGGGATAATCGACAGATCCCGTGGGACGATGACGAGCATTGACAACCTTGCATCTGCTAATGCAAGCAAATATTACGACGTAAGGCATAGGAGGAAGCGATATGTGTGCGTGTAGACTGCTAGACCCTAGCGAATTTCGATATTTATGATTTCAGGGATTCCTAACATAGTTTGCAAAAGAAATGAAGGTGAAATCCTTCACAATAAACAATGCTTTGATACTCATATTAATTTGAACATGCTCATGAGGTTAAACGTAATATAAAGAAAGATGATCAGTGAACTTAAAAGCTAAAACACAAAACTTAGTATTATAATGGAAAAACTTAATATGAGAACGAATATATTTTATGTTCATAATTTACGCAATCAGTCCCGCATCTATCACGAGCACCGCATCACTTGGACCACAGTCCGTGCTCCACACGACAGTACCTGCTCTTTTTGCGGATTATAATCCGCTAATAGTGGGCATTGTCCACAGATGACGGACACACGGACTTAAAACGATTCCTTTCTGAGAGCATGACTCTTGTTACAATCGCAGAGGCCGAGAAAAAACCGGGGACAGCAAATACAATGGGCAAGAGTTACCAACCAGCTTGACGTTCTGGGAAACGCTGCAAATCATATTTGTGTAAGAATAACATTAATAACTGGTGGCGATGATAACAATCAGCAAAATGTGCAAGATTCTGGACCGGGAGAAAGACATTCTTTGATTGTAAATGGCATTGATGTGCGCCTAAAATTCAAAAAGGGTGCAAAAAATAACATCTTGTTTCAGGGAGGGAGGACCAAAACTTGAAGGATTCCCCGGGGACTGAAGTTACAAGATTTTGAAAATCAATATTACCTTTAGTACCAGAAAATAAAAAACTTACAAGTTATACTTAATGGCGGAAACGCTATCCAGCAGTAACTTCTAAACGTTGGCAATGATTTAGAGGTTTTCCACGGCCTAAACGATATATTTTTTTAATTATATAACTAGTGATTATATAGCACTGTGTGACCTAAACTCTTTCTGTGACTTAAGTAGTCCATTTTTACACAGAAAAGCGTGACTTAAGAGAGTCTTATTAACCCTTAGTCTGCCGGAACGTAGATTTACGCGAGACACAATGGCTTTTTAATTGTGTCTGAATTACGGCACACAAGCGGTTAATGCAAGGCGTTAAGCACGCTCGAGCGCTAATTTCACGCTGTGCAATAATGGACTATTTAAGTCACACGTATCGTTATATAGATAGACACTATATTAACTCAGCCAAAAACCATTTTTATCTTCAAGAACAGCGTTAAATGAGACGTAAAAATTACGCAAATCTGGCAAAGTCGGGATTAGAACAAAATACTGTACAGTCTCAAACTACTCAAACACAGCTTCGAAGATTTAGAAAATCTAACACAATTCTATCACAAAACTGATAAATGATAATACATCAGCACCCAGATCCATTGTGACCGTCCCGATCCCAAGCTTTTCGCAATTGTCATTCATCCACTCGACAAAGACAGCTCAGTTGTAACAAATAACAGGAATTTATCATTCGCTAATCCCTCGCGACTATTACGCAGCGTCTCGTCTGTTTGCCTTTCATACAAATCTCATATTTTTCCCAGAAGGATCTGTTATGATTTGCTTCAGTTCTGTCGTATTTGTTCAAAATATTGAATTTGTGAAGAACTTGTAAAGGGCTAGGTTATTTCTGAAGGAAATCTTGTTATGATTAGATTTATTTAGGAAGTGATGATTGCCACTGAAGTAACTAAAATTATTATTAATACTTAGCTGCCTCTACGGTACTTGAAAGCGATTAATGAAAGACGGAAGGATTCACAAACGGTATATAAATACTAAACTCAACTTGACCAAAAGAAACGAAAAATAGGTGTAGCATCTGAAAACATCGCAGATAAAGCTGTCCCACAATCATTAGACATTGTCTATAGCAACTTCCGTAGATGTAAATACAAAGGTAATGTTTGCTGGAGCGGTCTTGAGTGAGGCGATCGAGGGTAAGGCATTGATTCCCGGACACTTTCTATGAGAAACTCTCCCACGGGGAGGTCCCACGTTACGCCTACATGGGGCATTGTGGTTTTGTCATTAGACAGTTGTGTCAAAGGATTGCAAACTGATGTACAGTTAGGCCTTTTCTGGAGAGATGAGTATTTAGCTTATAATATATTAATATATTTTTTAACGTTCTGGATAAATAAGTTTTTAAACTAGCCACGTTTACTTAAATGTTAGGGACTTGTGCGTTTTATACTGTGTAGTCTCCGGTATAATGTTTTAATGTGCACGCATTTATAGGAATTAAATTAATAATCAAGACAAGACAAGTTAGACTAGTAGTAGGACTTTGAGCATCAATACAGCGGGAGACTATGTCGAAGGTTGGTGAGAGAAATGGATTATTCAAGCGGAGGGATATTAGGAAGCTATTCGGCGACCATCTATCATTTTGACTCCATTTACCAATTGTAAATCCAACAAATTGCGGCTACAAATACCATTTAGCAGTGCTGTCGTATCCATAACTAAATCTTTAGACGCTGTGAATTCAAGACTCCATTCAATTTCAGTCAAATTTGATTTGAAAGCGATAAAGGCAGATTGTTGAGTAAATAGAAACACCAAGTCACGCGGGTTCAGGACAATGCATGGTCGCAAGTGTGAATGGGGATGGCCGAATGGTCGAGATTACGGGAACTATGCGCAGTTGCGGTCAGTGCGGGATGTGCTGACTCATCGCAACCCTTCGCACTTTTGATAACGTGTGGTTGACAGAAAAGTAAATAATATTGTATTATTTTAATTGTAGTTGAGTGAGGATATCCTGATTTTTCAGAGATATGTCAGAATTGAGCTTGTTGAAAATTTACTAGCAGACTTAAAAAGATTGGTCTAGTAGCGAAGTACCTATTGAAGTTATAACCATTGAAATAAATATAGAAACTTGGAGCTTCGAGTCCTTTCGGAGTTTATAGAACTTTATTATTTTTTTTTTTTTTGCGGATGGGAAATCATCAAATGACTCCTCCCGCTCTGGGTGGAGCAGAAGGGAGTGTCAGACTCTTACTGACTAAAACCCACCTGTGTTCCTTCCTTAGCCCTTTATGTTCCGGGCCAGCGGAGTTTAAAGAACTTTAAACTTGTAAAGAGTGTATTAATAATCGATGACAACGAAACAAAAAGTCTTTCATGTTTATTCGGGAAATACCAACATACGAAATTTTCTGTTTTGTTCCAGAGAAGGATATGTAAATTGAAATTTAACACCATTCCAAGATCACAACAACCCAACAGTATTGCGTTTCGACCGCCGCGCCAACAATTTGAACATGTAATAACTAACTCAAACACTCAAAAACAAAAGTACAGTTATCTTTCCTCAAAATATGTAACACAATATCTTTTTTGTGGACCGTACCGATCCCCGGGGACTTAATCCGTGTCCACGCGGAAGGGGTCCAAATGACAGGCGCGCGACAAACCCTTGCAAATTTAATATTATTGTACGACTACACATCAAGCAAATATAGAGCTTGGGAAGCCAGTTACTAGGTCCGATTTTGTGCGATGGCAGTCGCAGCTGCAGTGAGATGCAGATGTCGATAGTCCGCTATATTTGACAGTTATGTGCAATTTCCTATATACTTGTTTGTGATACTATCGAACGGGTTCGGATTTTGACGAAATGTGTCGCTATAATCGGCCGTAATCGGGGCACCAAATCTTTTTGGGTGTCATTTGCGCGTGTGTGCCGACTGGCGCTTGCATGTTCATATGGAACATGAAAGCGAATCGATTATTCAATGTGCACTACTTTCTAAATAAAACAGTAGGTATGTGATAGACCAGAAGTTGAGATCCAAGCACCAGAAGTAAAGTAGAGGTCGATTGGGTCGTGAAATGCTTACGAACACCATCAGATATTTGAAGGGCTCAAAAAATACACTGAACATTAGACAGGCATAAAAAGAGGTCAACATTGAATTGCCAATATATCAAAGCATTTTTAACCGACTTCGAAAAAGGTTCTTCGTCTTTCTGTATTTTTTTTATGTATGTTCATCCATATTTTTAACCGACTTTTAAAAAAAGAGGAGGTTCTCAATTCGGATGTTTGTATTTTTTTTTATGTTTGTTCGCGCATAACTCCGTCGTTTGGCAACCGATTTGAAAAATTATTTTCTTGTTGGAAAGGGTATACTTCCCAAATGGTCCCATGAAAATTTTATCGAAATCGGACAAGCGGTTTTTAAAAAATCAAAAAAATCTAAAAATTTATCTACATCGTCTACATTAACGATCGAGGGGCCCGTGGCTAAATAATAACAGCCGCACAGGTCGATCGATCAGGTTAAGCTACGCTTGCCGCGGTTGGTCTGTGGATGGGTGACCATCTTTACATACCGTGACCCCTCCGTGCCTCGGAAAGCACGTTAAGCCGTTGGTCCCGGCTGTCATTCGTGGATCTTTGACAGTCGTTACGGGTAGTCAGAAGCCCGAAAGTCTGACAACCAGTCTTACCAAGGGGTATCGTATTACCCAGTAACTGGGCTGTGGAGGTCAGATAGGCAGTCGCTCCATGTAAAATACTGGTATTCAGCTGCATCCGGTTAGACTGGAAGCCGACACCAACATAGTTGGGAAAAAGGCTAGGCAGATGATGATGTCTACATTAACGATCTTTTCGTTTACTCTGCATTGCGTTTTTTGTTCGCGCATAACTCCGTCATTTACGAACCGATTTGAAAATTCTTTTTTTAAAGTAACTCGAGCATTTGCTCTCGGAAATCGTGGAGCTGATGATGAAGACCACAGATGGCCATCGGAACTGCTCAATGACAAATATTTCACGGGTTGCGATTCGATTACTTTAATATGGTTGCTAAGCAATTTATGCTTGTTACAATGCGTATGGTGAAATGGAGCTGATGGTGACTTCTCAATCAGCTCCAGTTCTCCTGGTTCTTATTAGGGGAACTCCTCAACAATTAACGTCCCTGCATCGGGTAAAGCAATATTTTGTAAAAGGTTGACATTAGGCTATTGTAACTCAGATAAATTACAAACTAACCCACTAAAAAGTGAAAAATAAAAACTTTTTTACAAAAAAAAACACCATAAAGTGAGAAATAACTTTAATTTCGGAAGTCGGTGGCAAAAACCTAAAATACAAATCCAGACACCGACTTCCGAAATTAAAGTTATTTCTCACTTTATGGTGTTTTTTGGAAGTCAGTAGTTTTTTTTTTTTGTAAAAAAGTTTTTATCATCAAATTGTGGACCGATTTAGAGAAATCTTTTTTGTTTATAATGGTATGGTACCTATACCTACTACCTAATCCTGAGGTAGTCCAACATTAATTAGGTCAAGTTCTGATGTGTGGTTTTTGAGTTAACTTCAATAATGTATTTAATCCAGTTTGTGTATGTTGATGATCTTATAATAAGTTCATTTCACTGTTGTTTACTTAACAAGTAGTACTTAGTATACGAATTTGTGTGAACAAAAAAAGTTTTACAAAAAAAAACACTACAAAGGGAAAAATTGCTTTAAATTTAGAAGTTGCTGTCTATGATTTTCGTTTTAGTTAAGTACTGACTTCCGAAATAAAAGTTATTTTTCACTGCACTCACACTCACAAGCCTTGATTCTATATCCAAGTGGTGCCACTTCAGTATCACTTTTATAATGATTTTAATAGGTGTTGGTGGGTAATACATAATAAATGTAAATGTTTCCCACAATGAAAGTAATGGAGGAAGTCTAATTATAAAATCATTTTCATTCTGTTTACTATGGCCTACTATGATTGGTAGTATTAAAACCAAGTTAGAATTTACAAAACCAAAAGAACTACTGTTGCATACACGGAGGCCTCATTCATAAAAATTACAGATTTACCATTACCATTTAGGGCAGATTTTTCCAACACCAGATAATTTTATCTAAGGAAAAATTTTGAATTTTTGACAGTTCTTCCATACAAAAACTATCAGTTGTCAATTTTATTAGAAAAACAAAAAATATCTGTTGATTGAAAAATTAATCTAAGTTAAGAACATAATTATGGGCAGGTATTACTTAATAAAAAAAAATAAAAAAAATAATGAAACAACATATTCTTCAGTTTTTTTTTTAACTTTTCCCACAGTAGGAATTTCTCCTTATTGTATGAAACACTAACAGGGTTAGGTGACAGTTAGGCCTATCAAGGATTGGTTGTTACCATGGATGCAGTACATGATTCTGTTGCCATGGATGCAGTACATGATTCTGTTACCATGGATGCAGTACATAATTCTGTTGCCATGGATGCAGTACATGATTCTGTTGCCATGGATGCAGTACATAATTCTGTTGCCATGGATGCAGTACATAATTCTGTTGCCATGGATGCAGTACATGATTCTGTTGCCATGGATGCAGTACATAATTCTGTTGCCATGGATGCAGTACATAATTCTGTTGCCATGGATGCAGTACATAATTCTGTTGCCATGGATGCAGTACATAATTCTGTTGCCATGGATGCAGTACATAATTCTGTTGCCATGGATGCAGTACATGATCCTGTTGCCCCGTCGCAACAGGATCATGAATGGACCATGAAGCACAACCAGAATCATGTACTGCATCCATATGTAGTACATGATTCCGGTTGGGCTTCGATGTCACTGCCACCCTGTATTATTATTTATTTAATTTCTCAAAACTGTGCACCTTCCAATTATGTAATTGTTACTGAGAAGAGGAATTTGTAAAGACATTTTAAACAAATGCGGCAGCATTATTTTGTTACTACAAACAGTTACTTAAAAACATTAGTTTTCGGTCCAGTTTTGTATAGTAGTTTGTGGCTATTTGGGTTTGACTGTGGAACAATTAGCTTGACTGATCAATAGCACTATACTTTTGTCCTGATAAGTAACAAAATTAATTCAACTACTTATAGTATTTTTTTGGAAGGCTAAGATGACTCTCCGACCTATATTTTGTATAAAAAATATGATTGAATCTTGATATTCTACAAGCAGAATTATTTACTTCTATTCTAGGTATAGTTAGTGCATATATAACAATGTATTAGGTCTGTGCGTTTATTAATCTGTGCGTTTGAACATTTCTTAAAAGATTTGATTGTCTTCCTGGATATTTTAGTACATAACCAAAAATATGTTAGTAACCCCATAGCCATAGGGTTATTGTACTTTTGGTTTTACGTCTAGTAAGGACATTATTATGGCTTACCTGGGATTTGTTTACATTGTGCCTTGATACCAATTGAAAGTAGAGATAAACCTCTTCGCAAGAAATTCATCTAAAAACAAACAAATAAGTAATATATTGTAGAGAGCATTTAAATTTGATGTGCTGATGTGGTTAGGTTACACATTTTACCTTTTGATAATAAATGCAGGCTGCGTATAACAATTAATTTTATTTCCCCAATAAAATAAAAAAGAAAAGAATGGTTTTCAATTCATAACCTCTCTGCTTTCATTTTGACAAATGACAATCAAAATAACAGTGTTGTTTGCTATTAAAAATATAAATACTTAAAAGAATGTGCTAGTGTTTTTTGGTACATGCTCCAAAAAGCAAGTCAACAATTTTTACTATTTATCGACTATATTATCAATTTTATAGTTTATTAGATAAGAATAGGTAGATACTCATCTAATGTTTAATTGGGCCGATTGTGGCGAAGGGGCCTTGTTGCGCCATCTTGCGGGAAGTAGCGGCATTATGGCGGTTATTCAGAACATTCCACTTTTCTTATGACGCCCATAGATGGCATAAAACCTGATGCAGTAACGAAAATCAGTTTAATCATTGACAAGAACAGGGTGGAATTTTCGAAGCGTACAATTATACTATACCTATTATACCTGGAGGGAAAGTACTCTAAATACAGAAGACAGCAAATTTTACTCAAAGGAAACATTCCTTTATTTTTTAAAAGAAACAAAACTGCATTTAAAGATTTTTGAAAATACGCTTGCCACCCCCGAGAATCGAACCGACGAAGAATCTTTCCTTTGAGTAAAATTTGATGTCTTCAGTATTTAAAGTACCTACTTTCCTTCCAGGTACGCTTCGAAAATTCCACCCTGTAGGTACCTACCTATAATATTAGCGTAAATTATTATTTCATTTACTTCTTTTCTATACAAGTGCGTTTCACTTCTACCATCGCAATCACAATGACAGAAAATGTGATATCGCAAACCGACACGCGAAAGGAAAGCGAAGCCAAACCTGCCGCGTCCACCCACAGGTAGCCACGTCCACAGAGCATGTTCGCAGCAGTGATGAGGCTCTGAACATGGTGCGAATAGGTAAACCAAAGATATGCCCTATTTTATAAAGAAAAGGAAAGCGCGTTAAGCGATGTGCGTGTGGATTGAGTGGTCCGTTGGGCTCGGCCATAGATATCAATAACCGTGGCACAGAGTAGAATAATTTAAATAGGGGAATCCGTGGTCCCGGCTAGCGGCTGTCACTTGTGAATTTTTAGCCAGTCTTACCAATGGGTATCGTATTCCAGTAACTGGGTTGTGGAGGACAGATAGACAGTCGCTCCCTGTAAAATATTGGTATTCAGCTGCATCCGGTTAGACTGGAAGCCTTTTTTTTTTTGTTTCCGGGGTGGAATATCCTCATGGATGTCCGCCGCCCTAGGGCGGGCCGGGGGTGTCTGTCAGACTCTTACTGACTAAAAACCACTCCAGGTTTTTTTTTTCATAAAAATCGTTGCCCCACACTAGGAATTTCTCCTGTATTGTGGGTGCGTTTACAAACATTTCTGACAAATGCGTGCACTGACTGGACAGGTCCTCTCAATCTGTGTGGTTCTTTCCTCAAAAGACCATCTCAGACATCGATCTACATGGTCTTCATATAACCTGACCAAGATTATGTCTGGACTTTAAAAGAGACTGTGACCTCTGAGTTTGTTTCGGCCTTTCTTCTCAGAGTAGTCAGATAGGAAACGCCGACATCATCAAGTTTTAAAAAAACACGATTGACGTGTAAAAGTGTTTGTACAAACCTACTTACAAAAATAAAATCATTTATCATTTTTATCATTTATCATAAACTCACATACCACAAACAGCCAGACCCGGAACAACTACTTGTAGGTCATACAAATATTTGTTCCGTGCAGGAATCGATCCCGCGACACGCAGCGCAGCAGTCAATCGCATAACCACTGCACTGTGCCAACCGTTCCATCTCACACCCCGCCGTGCTGGCGGTCGCGGGAACATACGATAGTAGACTGACTCCCCCGACTGTAGACTGGAAGTTTTTTTTTTGTTTCCGGGGTGGAAATCCTCATGGATGTCTGCCAGACTCTTATTGACTAAAACCACCCCGGTGTCCCATCTCAAACCTACGCCGGGGGTCGCGGGAACGTACGATCCTTCCGCAACCCCTGACTGGTAGACTGGAAGCCTACCCCAACATAGTTGGGAAAAGGCTAAGCAGATGATGATAATGTGATAAGCCTTAGCAATTCACGCAATGATGCGGCAGTGCGCCTTAATTCGCGCCACTTCCCCTGGATGCCCTCGACGTTCATGACCAAGTGCATTCTCTATTACCATATTCTCATAGTCCGATGGGATGGGATGGAATTTATGTGCTTTCGAAGCACGTCGTTGTTTATGTATCTTACCTATGATTTTTTTTAAAACAGTTGTAAAGTTAAATTTAATTATTAAAAAAAAACCGGTCAAGAGCGAGTCGGACTCGTGCACCGAGGGTTCCGTACCATCATGTTTTCAATTATTCATCGGCGAGGCCTATATTCGTCAGAGAATTTTAACACTGTGCTGTGTTCTGAAAAAGTGTGCTATTTAGAGACTTCGGTTTATTTTTCCTGTAATCTTTACATAAACTTCTATCGCATAGAATTATTTCAGATTTTTCTCTTTGCAAACTTCGGAGATAAGTGGGGGGGAACGGTATTTTTTTACATTTTTCATCAAAAGTCGAAAACTATGCGCCTAAAAAAAGAAAGAAAAAATGTTTGAGAATGTGCAAACTCCAGGTGCCCTAGTAGCCCGCCCCACCTCGAATTTTTCAGACCCCCTTTCAGTCCCTGTTGCAAAAAATATACATATTATATTTTTATTTCTTTCTTATTTGCAAAATAGTTGGGCAAAAGTCATCTAAAACTATTCCAAATTTCAAGTTGATAGCATTAGTAGTTCTTGAGATATCCAGCTGTGACAGACAGACAGACAGACAGACAGACAGACTGAGTCTCACCATAAGGGTTCCGTTTTACCATTTTGGTACGAACCCTAATACTGATATTTGAAGCTATTTGAAGACTGGCAGATGATGATGAAGAAAAAGTTCAAAATGTCTTCTAGAACTCTTGAAAAAACTATACGATGAAGAAAATGGAGAGGTTATCAATTAGAGTTGGGCTAGGTTCAAACCGCAACATGAGGTCATTATAAAAAGTGACTTATTATTTAGTTCATGTAATATTTTTTCGTTGTACTAGAGACAGCAGAATCAGTAGCGCGCAATAATGATGAAGAAAATTAGATAATTTTAAACTCTGATCTTATAATATTATAGCAAGTAAGCTTAAAAATAATATCCTAACCAGTCGCCATATTAAAGCACTGTACAACATATTAAAGGACAATGGATAATATTGAACTGGCTCCGTACCCAAAAATAAATTTGATTGTAGCATTATGAACTACTAGTAGCGGCCTGCGGTTTCACCCGCATAAGTGTCGATCCCGTGGGATAATCGGGATAAAAGGTATCCTATTTCCTTTCCCGGGACTCGAGACCGGGGCACCCGCATCTTTTGATTGCGTTGACTTAGATGGAAGTTTGATTTTACTGCTTCAAGGGATTGCAGCCCAGTAATTGATATTAATTTCAACTTGATAACTCCACGCGTTTCTGAGAAAAAGGGTTTTGACAGATGGACAGACAAACGGACAACGAAGTGATCTTATAAGGGTTCCGTTTTTCCTTTTGTGTTACAGAACCCTAAGAAACTGCATCATTAGAAACGCAGTAAGTTTTTAGAGGTTCATTAATTTCAAAAGTGTCCATCACTAGCAAGTCAATAAGTTTTGAGAAGATAAGTTAAATTTCCCTTTATTAAATCAATTTAATTTCCCCGCATATTTTTTTTCTTCAAGTGTATTCAGACTTGCAGTCTTGACAATGTGCAAACTGCACTCTGTCATATGATGCCCTAGTAGCCCCACTTCGAAATTTTCGGACCCCCTTTCAGTCCCTGTTGCAAAAAATATACATATATTTTTATTGCTTTCTTATTTGCAAAATAGTTGGACAAACGTCATCTAAACAAGTTGATAGCATTAGTAGTTCTCGAGATATCCAGCTGTGACAGACAGACAAAGTCTCACCGTAAGGGTTCCGTTTTACCATTTTGGTATAGAACCCTAACAAAGAAAGATTTAAAAATCTGCAATTTAAAATTATATATTTTTTAATTATATTGCATAGGTAGTCCCTTAGATTTCAGAATACAGTTACTGTGTTCTGAGCATAATCCTTCTTTCATACATTAACTTCGTTTTGTCACCACTGCCCACTGACCTCTATCATACTGTATAATACAGGTCAGTGCCACTGCCACAGAATAGTATCATACCACTATTACAATAACGTTCGTTGTCATGGAAACGTAATTACGGATCTCAAAAGGAAAAACCGAAACCCTTATAAGACCACCTTGTTGTCCGTCTGTCTGTCAAGACCCTATATTTCAGGAACGCGTGGAGGTATCGAGTTGAAATTGAAAACCATCAATAGTCAAGTCTATAATAAATAAATAAACAGTCCCTTGAAGTTGTGAAAAAAGCAAACTTCTAAGTTAACGTAAAAAAAAAGATGCGGCCGTTTATGCCGCAAAAAAAGTATATTTCGACACTCTCAAGGGAATCAAAATGTATAGGGTACTTCCCGTTGAAATAGAGTCATGAAATTTAGCAAGAAGCAAGGACATGTTGCACAAGTAATGGGAAAAAAATCAGAAAACCGTTTTTACATTACCATAAATATTTTTTTCCGTGATAAACTATTTACATACCTACAAATTTGTACGGAACCCTCGGTGAGCGAATCCGACTCGCACTTGGCCGGTTTTATTGTATGTCGTATCCGTCATAATATTTATTTCTTTTTAGAATTAGAACTCGATTTATAAATCGATGGTGCGAACTATCTCCTTGGTGCGAAGTGAATCTATGACCCAATAGTTTTTAAAGCGTACTTGACAGACTAAGACCAGAAGTTACCTTGCTTTTACAATAAAGCCAGCCTGTCAATACGACAGGCGTCAAAATTATTAGCAAAATTTCATAAAAAATCAAAAATATGGGAAATGATTGCAACAGAAATGAATGAATCCAGTGAGTACATACCCTTCCTCCCAATTATTGAATATCCTTATTTCAAAGGCCTCGGAGAGATGTTCTGTCGGTAGGTAATAATATGCATAATCTCAACAAGTAAGGCAACAACAAGGTATTTAAAAGTCTTTCTTTCATTTTCGTTTCGACGCACGGTAAATACATCTTAGTACATAATAATTATGATAAACTGTTTGGGCCCAGTAGGTGGCCACGTTTATTGTGGCGTCATTTATTCTAAAATCTGAAAACAATAAATTACGAATTGGGTACCTACCTAATGATAGGCATGGAAGTCTTACCAAGGTAGGTATAACTAGGTAGTTAAGAAGTGTTAGAGATCATTGTCAATTATTGGGACCAACAGCGGCAATGGTTACAGCCTTACAGCTAGGCGTCGTGTGCGCAGCTACAATTTTAAATACTTAAGTTGCCTACAATTTTGTTTGTTTTGTTTAGTTTTTACAGGTAATTTTCAAGTTCATTTATCTAATAATAATAATATTTTTTAAGATGATATGCTACGTACAAAATGATGATGGGCCTAAAAGATTGTTACAAAAATTATCAAAGGCAAGCTGAAGAGTTATCAGGTGGAGGGTCCGGTAACTGCTCCGCGTACCACAAATGGTGCTGGGCCGAAAATATACAGTTTTTAGAAAGTTGTGGTTACAAGTCACCGAGAATAAGTTCAGTGTCACTCCATGATTGTTCGTTAGACTCCGAGCTGCCGCCGTCGATCCAGCTCGTATCCACTATAAGTATTCCTGTTATACCGTCACTAAAAGCACAAATAGTTTTTCTGGAATCAGCTGAAACATTACGAAAGGACTGGGTACACACAACACCACCAGCGGTACAGTCAGCTCGACTATCAGAATCTTCTTACAAGCGGAGACCATCTTCAACAAAGAGAAGTTACAGCAACTCAGCTGACGATGATGGCGACAGGATACATTTGAAGCGCGGCAAACGCAGGGATCCATCCGAAGCTATCAATTTCCTTTTTAAAAGTTACGCTGAAACATTCAAGAGTTTTTCTGCTAAAAAACAAGTATTACTAAAAATTAAATTAGCTAAATTATTTGCTGATGCAGAACTGGACGAGATGAAGGCACCTTCGGTGGTGGTTTCCTCAGTAAGTGTTGCAGATGAACATGATTATGCACTTGGTATAGACCTAGAGACAATGAAGCACTCGCCAGATAGTGACATATCCAGTATTGACTGAAAATATATCGAAGACGCTGTGCTGGTGTTACGTTGATTGGTCTAGATCAATTTATTGTTGCACAGGATATTGTGAATGTTTTTATGTAAGACATGCTCCTAGTGATGATTTTTATAACATTATAATATAATATATCCATGAATAACATATTTTATTTTTATTTTTGGCTTGAACAAAATTATAAATTACCACTAATTTCATATGTATGTATGTGTAATTTTGTATGTTTACCTAGGACAAACTGTCCAGTTAGGTAGGTCCATCTTCGATATAGAGGTCAATCGTCGAATCCTACACGGTTGGGCAGCGTTCGATAAGCTACGCAATATCTTCTCGTCCCACATACCGCAGTGTTCCAAGACGAAAGTCTTTGACCAGTGCGTGTTGCCAGTGATGACATATGGGACTGAAACGTGGTCGCTCACAATGGGCCTTATTTGAAGCCTAAAAGTCACCCAAAGGGCAATGGAGAGAGCTATGCTTGGAGATTTCCTGCGTGATCGAATCAGAAATGGGGAGATCCGCATGAGAACCAAGGTAACCTACATAGCCCGAAGAATTGCCTAACTTAGGTGGCAGTGGGCAAGGCACATTGCTCGCAGAACAGATGGCCGATGGGGCCGAAAGGTTCTGGAGTGGCGACCGCGTAGCGGAAGACGTAGCGTTGGAAGGCCTCCCACATGGTGGACCGACGACCTTGTAAAGGCCGTAGGAACCTATTAGATGCGAGAAGCACAGAACCGGTCGAAGTGGAGGTGCTTGGGGAAGGCGTATGTCCAGCAGAGGACGTCGACCACAACTGTAACTGAATTGTATCATTTAACAATTCTTCCTTCGTCCCATAATATTTAGGTATATGGGACAAAGATTTGTTGAATACAAATAACGATCGAATAAAACACTTGCGATATAAAAAAGGATTACCAATAAAGTGTCATGCTGTTCTAAAGCACTTTTTTATTGGAAGATCTCGCCGTGACAGGCAAATGAATAAAACAATAGGCTGGCACTGCTGCTAAGCTTTTATTTCTTATAAATTTAGGATTAAATTAAAAACTTCTGTCGTAATCCACCCGAGTTATATTGGACCGCTTCGCGAATATTTGACTTTTAACATTTATATTGGATTTTTAACATAATCCTGGCAAAAGTGAGTCTTAAGCGATTCCCACTTGATACCTATATAAAATGTTGGAAAGGTTTTATGTCTTCGGTGACCTTTTGATAATATTCTCCTCAGACGAAATGTGCTGACGTTTACTGAACGTAAATGCTTTAACGACTGCTATTGTGCGATGTTTTTTGGCCATGTAATGTGCTACTGCTGGGTGACAGGCGAGATTCTCTTGAATGAGTCCAATAATGTCTGCGAACAGACAGCCTGGTGGTGATTAGTAAGAAAAATGTAGCGTCAACAGTTTTCTACAGGAGATTAACTTGTAGAGATCCTTCTAATGTTTTACCTACGCATGTATGGTAAAAAAATAATACAACAGAGTTTGAACGAAAAAAAAACATTAGTACTTGTTGTTTATTAAATTGTTCGTATACATTTTTACGACTTTAAAAAAGGAGGAGGTTCTCAATTCGGCTGTTTGTATAATTTTTATTTATTTTGATGTATGCTCGGGCATACCTCCTTCATAATAGACGGTTTTGTAAAAAAATTCTTTTAATGGATTACGTATGTCTGGTGGAAGGTCTCATATTGATTAACTTTGGGTAGTTTTTGAATTAGTTTCAATAATAAGATTTTTTTTCCACTTAGTTCATATTGATGATGTTTTAATAACTTCCTGTCACTAATATTTACATAGCAAGTGAAAATAAGTACATTTTCTACATGCGGACTTTTGTACAAATTACCGCGTATTTTTTCCCACAAGTTGGCAAAGGTACAGACGCCACACACATCCAGCTACCCGAAACTGTCAAATTGTCCCAATTAACTTTGAACCTAATGCTTTAGCGATAAAGTTGAAAGTCTATTAAAGAAATTCGACAGATTGTAGTAGTTTGATGTGTGGCGTCTTTACGATTTAGCTTACTATACAAAAGACCATTTGATTTATCGTCGGATATTTGTTGAGTTTTAGGAGCCAAATAGTTATGTATACTGCAGATAGTACAAATAAACGATCTTAAAACTGTAATAGTTTCAGTTAGAAGTTCTGTGGAGGCAAATAAAAAGAAGTGCGTCCTTCTGCCCCTATTAACTAGATTTATTTTCTTCCGTTGGACCTGCTTCAGTATAACGGAGTCTACTAAGTTGTTCTTTGCAGCCAAGGGAACTGTGTAAGGAAATTAACATCATGGCGGTGCCTTGTCAATATATCTACGAAAACATCATGTACTCGTATGTAAGAAAAAACTTACATCTTTTTAGTAAAAGAGGTGAAAGACATAATTATAGTAGGTACTAGAAATAGGGACCTATTAGTTCAACCAGGTTTCAGACTGGCTAAAGTAGACTCATCTTTTATGGGGTGCTGTTTAAAATGTTATAATCTCCCCACATTCTTCAACTGAATGAGACAAAACTCAAGTCTTGTATAAAACGCACACTATGCAGTGAGGCATATTATAAGTTAGGGGATTACATCGCTGATAATAATGCCTGGTTCATAGCAATGAGCCATGAGGACCACCAGGTCCTGCTCCACAACCACAACTAATTGATTAACACTTGAAAATACTGTTGGAGCTGCTGAAGATTGTAAGACTACCTTTGCATTGTTTAAACTCAATTTTCTTTGCATTGTATAATTGCATAGCATAGATGTGAGTTCTATGTAAGTATGTACTATACCTTATTTACCGGGTAATATGTCTTTCATTGACTTGAATGTGCCATGGCGGCTGATAGTATGTCATGCTCACACAAATGTCTCGCTTGCGGTGGCGTGTGTATTGGATCATTTAGCTGCCTTCAAAATGGTTGAGCTGAATGGTGCTGATCTAGCGTCGCTTTGTATAAAAATGTAGGCGGGTTTATCTACTACGCACGAATGCGTGTCTGGCAAACAAATGAACCGCGCAGCCAGCGTGGAAAATCTCTTCGTGAACGTCCTACAAGACTTTGCAGGACGTTCAAGGCTAGGTAGATTGACTAATCTATTATACATGAAGAGACTGCCCTCCACAACCTGATTACTGGGTAACACATTACACCTTAGTAAAGACTAGTTGCCAGTGGCTATCCGTAACGACTGTCAAAGATGTAAGATTGACAGCCGGGACCAACGACTTTCTTTCTCGTACTACTCGTGCTTTTTGAGGCACGGACAGGTCGCGATAGTGTCAATCCACGAACCGACCTCGGCGGGCGTAGCTTAACCTATGATCAAACCGTTATTACTGGCCCGGCTGTTATTATGTAGCCACGAGCTCCGTGAACGTATACACTGGAATTTACTCTTTATTCCTACCAGGTAATTAGTCTTAGGGCTGATTTTTCAATCGACAGATATACAGGGTTATTGGTAAAACATTAACAACCTCTTAAGAGGCCATTGTACTCATCATTATGAACACCTTTTACTATGGGACCGAACTTGAAATCGCAAAAAAAATCTGCTGTTCCCTACATTAATGTTCGTATATCTCGGCGAAATGTAGGGAACAGCTGATTTTTGGCCAATGACAATGGCCTCATAAGAGGTTGTTAATGTTTTACCAATAACCCTGTATAATTTTTATTCGTGGAATAAAATTGACATCTGACAGATTTTGTATGGAAGAACTGTCAAAAATTCAAAATTATTCCTCGGATAGTATTATCTGGCGTTGTAAAAATCAGCCCTAAGTAATATGTCTCTTGAGTTTGCGTCTAGGTACGTGATGGCTTTTAATTTATCTTGTTTTAACGGAAAAACTATAGGGTGTATGAAAAACACATTTATTTTTGAATTAAACAAACATTTTTGTTTTAACATAAAGCAAAATAGTTCCGATTAAACGTGAAACACAACATCAGTCAAATGGCCACCAGGAAACCTCTGGCACAGAATTATTCTTTTGTTGAAATTTTGAATAACGTTTTCGCATAAATGTGGCTGTATTTCACCAATAACGCGCCGTATTTCCTCTATAAGATGTTCAACTTTGTGTCGATTCATTTGGCGCATTCGCATTCCCATTCGCACTTCGTACCGCGTTCATAGTTGGTCCCATTCACGCTTGGTCCCATTCGCACTTGGTCCCATTCGCACTTGGTCCCATTCGCACTTGGTCCCATTCGCACTTGGTCCCATTCGCACTTGGTCCCAATCGCACTTGGTCCCATTCGCACTTAGTCCCATTCGCACTTAGTCCCATTCGCACTTAGTCCCATGCAAGTGGTTTGTAAGGAAAGAGGTAGGTTTGTGGACCAAAGTAATAGGTCTTTACCTATGAAATTGCCGTTCTGTAGTACTGGCCATTTCAAATCAAAATTATTTTTGTTTGGCTAAGAATTCTAATTTCAAATTAATTTTATTATAAAAATATGGATTTTTTTTTCAAAAGTAGTCATTTGTTTATTGATTAGTGTTACATTTTCATCGCATTTCAATCTTTTTCGTCATCATGGATACGTTAAAAATGAGAGTAATTATGGAATATGAGTACCGTCGTGGCAGCAACGCGGCACAAGCGGCACGCAACATCAACGACGTTTACGGAGCTAACACTACAAACCAACGCACCACCTGTTATTGGTTTGCTCGCTTCCGTTATGGAAATTTCGACCTGAAAAATGAACCTCGCGGTCGTCCGAAGACTTTGGTCGACAATGACGAATTAAAGGCGATTGCGGAAGCTGATGATACACAATCTACGGCTGAATTAGCAGCAGTTTTCGACGTTAGCGTCATAACAATATTGATCCATTTGCGTCAAATTGGCAAGGTAAAAAAGCTTGACAAATGGGTGCCCCACGAACTCAATGATCGCCAGCGCGAAGTACACGTCGAGACGTGCCTTGCACTGCTCAACATACACACAAATGAAGGAATTTTGAACCGCATTGTTACCTGCGATGAAAAACGGATTCTGTTTGAAAACCGCAAGCGCTCAGCAAGTTGGTTAGATCCTGGTTCAGCACCTAAGCAATGCCCTAAACGAAAACGTATACTTATCACTAGAAAAGTGATGGTCACTGTTTGGTGGCCTAGCGCCGGTATGATTCATCACAGCTTCTTACCAAACAGGGTGAGCATTACTGCAAATGTGTACTGTGATGAACTGAACACAATTATGGAGAAGCTGGCACATCTCCAACCAGCATTGGTCTCCGCTGCTCCTGCACGACAACGCGCGACCTCATACTGCACAGCAGACGGTCTCCAAATTGCAAGAACTAGGGTTGGAAGCTCTCCGTCATCGGGATCCCTTCTTTTCGCATAATGTTCTTTGTCCTAATATACTTCGGCATAACGATTTTGGCACAATTTGTTTTGGCATAATAATACTTCAGCATAATTTTTTAGGCATACATTTTATGTTGGCATAATCATCTTAAAGACTAATTTGTTTTGGCATAAATTTGATTCGCATAACGTTAGTAGGCCTAATGACTATTAGCATAATAATATTTAGGCATACAATTAATTAATTTTAATATGCTGTGCAACAAAAGTTAGTGACAGAACCGAATTGCTGCAAAACCGACTCCACGTAGTCTTGTTTGTCCTACCCCTAGAGTGTAATTTAAAATCGCGTAGGCGCGTAGGGGCGAGGCGGCCCACGGGCTGAGGAGCAGGCGGCTGCGAGCGAGTCGCCGCGGCTGAGGCTGGCCGGCGAAGCCGGCCAACAAGCCGAAGCTGCGGTGGTGAGCGAAAGCCGTCTGCGACGATTAGCACGCGTGGGGCCGCCGGAGGCCTGCAGCGCCGGAGCCGTGACAGAAACCCTGCCTGCTCCATGTTGCATGCTCGCTTGAATGCTGCATGCTTGCTTGCATGCTGCATGCTTGCTTGCATGCTGCATGCTTGCTTGCATGCTGCATGCTTGCTTGTTTGCTGCATGCTTGCTTGCATGCTGTATGCTTGCTTGCATGCTGCATGCTTGTTTGTTTGCTGCATGCTTGCTTGTTTGCTGCATGCTTGCTTGCATGCTGTATGCTTGCTTGTTTGCTGCATGCTTGCTTGCATGCTGTATGCTTGCTTGCATGCTGTATGCTTGCTTGCTTCATGCTTCCTACAGCGAAAAAAAAACCCACAAAATTGTTCAATACGTTATATTATGTTAATATGTTATACATATATTACCTGATTCAGGAGATATGGCTTTTTTCCAATCGTCGAAATAAATTGGTATATCCTCTTCGGTCAAATTTATGCTTTAGGATATTATGCTTAAAAAAGTTATGCTTTAGAACTTTATGCTTTAGAATATTATGCTTAATCATTATTATGGTTAGAGAAATTATGCTTAAACAATTTATGCGTAAGCTGTTATGCGTAATTATATTATGCGAAAATATAATTATGCCAAACAAAATTATGCTAAGTTATATTAGGTCTTAAAATTTTATGCAAATGGATAGGGAACCTCCGTCATCCGCCCTACTCACCAGACCTTGCACCTACAGACTACTACTTTTTCCAGAATTTGGATAACTTCTTGGCGGGAAAAAAATTCAATACCCGAGAGGCAGTACAAAATGCCTTTGAAGAATTTGTTGCCTCCCCGTCCAGCTGATTACTTTAAGAAGGGCATCAATAAACTGCCACTGCGTTGGAAAAGATGCATTGATTGCATGGGTGATTACTTCGATTAATACAAATAAAAAATACATGAAAAAAATTCGTTTAAATTTTTTCGAACAAAACGGCAATTTCATAGGTAAAGACCTAATATAACACTTTGGTCCACAAACCTACCTCTTCCCTTACAAACTACTTGCATGGGACTAAGTGCGAATGGGACCAAGTGCGAATGGGACCAAGTGCGAATGGGACCAAGTGCGAATGGGAAAAAGTGCGAATGGGACCAAGCGCGAATGGGACCAACTATGAACGCGGTACGAAGTGCGAATGGGACGAAGTGCGAATAACCCATCTATGCGTCATGTTCGTGAACGGGCGCCGACAGTTGAGGCTGGTCATCACTCAGCTGCCTCGGCTTATTTTTAATTATTTTATTTTTGGATTGTTGTTTCCTTACTATTTGCTGTACTCTGGACGCTCTTAACGCGTACGTCTATTTTACATCGTTCTCACATATAGTTGTAAATTCAACATTAATGATGTAACTAATAATTTTTGTAAAAATATAATTTAAAAGAGTGTCCATGGAGTTTCCTGCCCGTTCTTCTCCATAGATACCTACGCTTTGCAATGGGCAACTAGCTTCATATTTTCTGACTGACCGACTCAAAAGTGCCTGTAAATGGTTTAATTGAAATAAATGGTTTGAGTTAATTAAACTTTCTGCAGCCTTTTTGTTCTTCGGATAATAGCTATTGTATTGGTATCAAAATGTGACTAAGTGACATGAGTGATGCACGAGTGATGCCTGTTGTTTGTTAAGGGTTTATATTTTGCTGGGTTTATGCTGTCGTTGCTGTTTGCTTGTATCATATCTATGTAATTCCTTCCGCTATGTATGCATCATTGTTGGATTTTTAATGAAGGTGTTGATGTAAAAGGTATGGTTGAATGTGGGTACATTTTTTATACCAAGTTGTGGATGTAGTCAGAACCATGGAACCAGAAAATCAAAGTCATTGAAAGTTTCTATTGGAACATGTTCGAACTTCATTCATTCAGTGTGCCTATGGGTGTCTCTCAGCTTCTGTGTTATGAGATATTTGCCTCTCCAAAACTTTTGACTACATAGGTTCATCTATCATTGTTAAACTATGGTTAGTGTTATTTTCACTTTCGCTGGGTACTGTTTGGTTTGTATCGGATTGCTAAAATTGCGTTTTGTTATTTATACTTAACCATATTATTTTGAGTATTGCGAAGTATGCATTAAAGTGTGCAAATTGTGTGTTCGGTTTTTCATGAACAGAATGTATTTTATATTTTTCTAGAATTGTGTGTACCTCTCTAACAAGCTTCCAACCTCTGTTTCCTTATTTCCTTCATGTACGTACGCTTATTCTTAATTCGTCATCGTCATCGTTTCAGCCGATAGACGTCCACTGCTGGACATAGGCCTCCCCCAATTTTGGGGGGGGGTTTGCCATAATCGCCACGCTTGGCAGGCGGGTTGGCGATCGCAGTATGGTATGATGGTGGAATAAATAGAGAACGCTGCTGCCCATTCTCCGGTAAGACCCTTAGTCGCCTTTTACGACACCCACGGGAAGTAAGGGGTGGTGCAATTCTTTAAGTCCGGCACCACACAGACATATTAATTATTAAACAAATTTTAGTAATTTTCATTAATTTTAATTAATAAATAAATCTTAACTAGAGTTAACATTGTTTTTTTGTTGTCACTCGAAGTACTTAGTACGATTACAAGAATTCTTTCACTGATAGAAAGCTGCACATTGCTGATTGCCATAGGATTTGTTTCTTCCACGCGGACGAAGCTAATTACACATACAATCTTACTTATAACAGACGTTCATTCGAAAATGAAACATTTATGGAGGAAATGATCGACGTTTTCGTTCTCGTTGTTGGTGTAGGGCATGCCATTCGTGGTGACCTGGATCTGGCAAATGTAGGGTTGCCGAAGGTGGCACCAGTAGTCCCGGAGCCCAGGGTTCACGGCGTCCATGCCGGCGCAGTGGGGCTCCTGCGGGTCAGCGCTGTTGGAGAAGAGATTATTATACTTATGTGCCTTCGAAGAGTAAGGGAAGGTCAAAGAACCGAGAGATGGATTGTGTGGAAGATGATATTGCTAGAAAAATAATGATTTCTGAAATTACGGCTAGTAAGATGAAACATATCTTCCGCGCCAACAGCGAATAAATTAGGATTAAAGCAAGGCAATGACGATGATGATAACGCGGGGTGTATAAAAAGGTTACACGAATAGGCTAGCTACCTGTATCCAACATGATTGTTGGCCCATTTGTTGAAACCAGTTTCATTGATGTTCTCACCTGAAAGTTAAAGAGCATAATATTACCCATTGAGATCACGATTTCTGTTGCGAAACAGCGATGGTGTTATATGTGTTGAAGAGTACGAGTAGATATCATAGATATCCGAGTAGGTATCAATCAAACCACATGGTGATTTTAGGAGGCAGGCCTATTGCCATTAGCCAGGCGCAAAAATTCCTGCTGGAAACCGAGCTGTTCTGTAAATATCTCACCGTGATAACTAAAGTGAAGTTGCCCTTATGTCTGAGGCTAGAGATTGCTTGTGTTGATAGCTCAGATCTCACTTTACCTAAGTTTTCACGGTGAGATTTTTACAGAATCCGGCTGGTGCCTATGCACAGCAGTCGCGCATGCGCCAGACCAACGAGGTAAACAACAGAACCGTTGCTACTGTACCGTGGATGTTCCTCCAGACAGTGTACTCGTCAATGTTGTGGATGCCGAGCCAGACCAGCAGCTTGTAGCGGGTGCCCGTTACCTGCGGGTAGTACATGCCGCGGACCAGCTTCTGAAGGAAGTCGAATTCGTCCTAAAACAGAGAACAGTTACTGAGAATAAGGTGTGTGTCACAAGAAAGAAAGAAAAAAAGTTTATTTGGACACAGTTCGTGGAACACAAAATTAACACAATAAAAATAATGTTGCAACAACAATAGTGTGTGCCTCACGGTTGCGGTTCTGTCTGGCCTTAATAGGCCAGACAGATGCTGTCTGACGCTGGTTTTCTAATTTTTGAACCTTTGAACAAGAAAGGCATGTGCATATTACAGCCGCAGCAGGCTGCAGCGCATCGCATTTCAATACACAACAGTCCGGTGCGGCCCGCCTGTAGCCCGCGGTGGTTCATAGAAAAACGAAAGTGATGTAGGAGGTTAGTTGCGTTGCGGTGCTCAATATTTACCAGGTGGAAAATCCCTAACAATGAAGTGTTGATAAGTGGATCCTTCGCAAAATTTTCTTTTATCTACTTAAATTAGTTTAGTGGATGAACAACCGAATTCTTCCCTTTTTTTTTTGATTATGGAGAAATGCTCATGAATTCTGCACTACCACGGGGAAATAGTGCAATTATGTGGGACTATAACTCACTAAAACTCCACGGTGCCCTCCTCTGCCGTTTACGGCAGGAACACGGGCACGCGTTAGCACTCATCCGTGAACCCGCCGCGGCTGTCTGTTACCGGACCCTCCTCTGGGGAGTAATCTCCATCACCGGCGCACCAGAACACATAGCACGCCGTGACCACCCCAGGGACCAAACCAGCACATGAGCGCCAGACGACCCCGTCTCTGGGAACCCTTAGTCTTCCCCCGCCCTTGGCCCCGCCGCCTGCCAATTTTCGGCCGCAGAGGATAGGGAGAGCGGCCAACGTCATACCAACACTCCTCCTCCCCTGCGGCCCCATCAGGCGGTGGCGACCCCGTCAGACCGCGGAAGGTAGGGAGAGCGGCGCACCGCAATACCGGCACTCCTCTCCCGCCGCGGCCTCCAACCCTCAGCCGCGATGCTTCCCATACGACATCGCGGCCCGCCTCAGTTGCGATGTCGCCGAAGCGGCACAGCAACCTACTTGTTGGCCGCTACGTCGTCGGCTTACAGGCAAAAGCCCTGACGAGCGGCCCCTCCTCGGGTTCCTCTTCGCTTTACTGTGGGTGTCCAAGCCACGGCTACTGAGCCCCCCCGCCTCGACAATGCGGGAACCCACCGGGGGGGACCGAATTCTTCCCTTTTTTTTTTTTTTTTTTTTTTAACTTGGAGAAATGCTCATGCATTCTGCACTACCACGGGGAGATAGTGCAGTTATGTGGGACTCTAACCCACTAAAACTCCACGGTGTCCTCCTCTGCCGCTTACGGCGGGAACACGGGCACGCGTTAGCACTCAACCGTGAACCCGCCGCGGCTGTCCGTTACCGGACCCTCCTCTGGGGAGTACTCCCCATCACCGGCGCACCAGAACACATAGCACGCCGTGACCACCCCAGGGACCAAACCAGCACATGGGCGCCAGACGACCCCGTGTCTGGGCACCCTTGGTCCCCCTGTGACGGGTCAGGACATTGGCCCCGCCGCCTGCCAATTTTCGGCCGCAGAGGATAGGGAGAGCGGCCAACGTCATACCGACACTCCTCCTCCCCTGCGGCCCCACCGCGTCCGCCATCGAACGGTGGCGACCCCGTCAAGGCCGCGGAAGGTAGGGAGAGCGGCGCACCGCAATACCGGCACTCCTCTCCCGCCGCGGCCTTCAACCCTCAGCCGCGATGCCTCCGTTACGACATCGCGGCCCGCCTCAGTTGCGATGTCGCCGAAGCGGCACCGCAACCTACTTGGTGGCCGCTACGTCGTCGGCTTACAGGCAAAAGCCCTGACGAGCGGCCCCTCCTCGGGTTCCTCTTCGCTTCACCGTGGGTGTCCAAGCCACGGCTACTGAGCCCCCCCGCCTCGACAATGCGGGAACCCACCGGGGGGGACCGAATTCTTCCCTGGCCCAACCTATGAGGTTGTCGTCTTCCGTCAATAAATTAAGACCTCCAGGTCTTAAGACAAATAAATTAAGACCTGGAGGTCTTAAAATAAATTAAGACCTGCGTCTTTCGTCAATAAATTAAGACCTCCAGGTCTTAAGACAAATAAATTAAGACCTGAAAGTCTTAAAATAAATTAAGACCTGGAGGTCTTAATTTATTGAGGCATCCACAGGCAAGCCCGGTTAAGCAGACGACAACCTCGTAGGTTGAACTGCGAGATGCCATTCCCAAAAAAAAACATGAACAACCGAATCAGCACCCATTACCTTCCTCTCTACCTTGTGAATGATAAACTGTGATTTAAAAACTGCTGTACAATACATTACAGGCAAGTAGCGAGAGTCAACTTGCCGCAGCCGCCGCCGCCATTGTACAACTTATTTCTTTAAACTCTCGCAGCCGGCAAACTTGGATTGCTTCTCGTTCTGCTCGTCACTTAATTTTTTCATGCTAACACTCAAGTTACGCTGTTCAGTTTAAAATGTTTTCAGTTTGGTTCATAGGCTGAGCAGCGATTCAGGTACTTTGAATAATCAATTTAATATTAGTTTAATAAACACTTATCGAATTCGTTGCAAGTTTCTGCGACATGGCTCTGAATGTTTGATCAACATGAGCGGCGTCGTAGGTTGAACATCCATACTAATATTATAAATGCGAAAGTGTGTCTGTCTGTCAGTCTGTTACCTCTTCACGCTTAATCCGTTGAACCGATTTAGATGAAATTTGGTATAGAGATAGTTTGAGTCCCGGGAAAGGTCATAGGATAGTTTTTATCCCGATATTCCTACGGGATCGAGTCTTATACGGGTGAAATCGGGGGCCCTGCTAGTTCCCTATACTAATTTTGTTTCCTCTATAAAGGGAGAATATAGGTTATTCTACTTTAGTGATCTCTTAGCTTTGACGTTAACTGCTCTTACAGAATCATCGCGGGTACAATAGGACACACATACACGCACATAGGATCTTAAGCTTTAATTTTACCAGGATGTCATGACCTACCTGTGATTTAGGCACAGCCAGGAAACCGCCGGTCTTTTCACATTCAACTCTGGCACGATCCCAATTTTGTGCTTGGTACATTACTTTGTATGCCTTGCCGGCAATGCTGTTCACTATGTACCCTGGAATTATTAGAAAGTTGCTTAGAACTACTGTCAAAATTAAAATCAAAGGTCATTTATTCAAACTAGGCTGAGAATCAGCACTTTTGTCAAAATTACAAAAGACAGTCCCCCAAAACGCCCGCTCTTCACCACTTCTCCTAGTGCTTTCGCTGGGGAGAAGAAGTGGCGCAACAAACTCTCCAGCAGCACAGCTGTCTGTTTTAATTGAGCAGTTTTCTTGGTATTAATTAGTGGCAGAAGCTTTAGTGTACTAGGTACCATCTGGGATTTCTGTAGTGACTTCGCTGTGAACGCTGGCCCCCGCTGCCAAAACCATGAAGACGAGTACCCTGTGAAATAATACAATCTAAATTTAATATACGGTCACCCATCGCTTAACGTAGCTTAACCTTCGATCGAACCGTGCGGCTGTTAACATTTAGCCACGAGCCCCTCTGCCTTCTGTATAAACATGTTACTGTAAATATCGACGGGATTACTTTGGTAGTTAAGCTTTATTTATTTATACATATAATAACAATCAAATCATCAATCATCATTTCAGCCGAAAGATGTCCACTGCTGGACATAGGCCTCCCCCAAAAGGGGGGGGGGGGGTTGTCATAATCGCCACGCTTGGCAGGCGGGTTGGCGATCGCAGTATGGTATGGTGGTGGAATGCATAGAGAACGCTGCTGCCCATTCTCCGGTACGACCCTTAGTCGCCTTTTACGACACTCACGGGAAGTATGGGGTGGTCCTAATCTTTAAGTCCGGCACCACACAGACCATATATATAATAACATATATAACATAATATATAATAACATACTGCGTTAATTAAATATGAAAGATTATCTATTATGATTATGACTTTATAAGTTTGACAAGGACAAATACGTACTATGGAGAAAGCACCAATATAAAGTAGGTAAAATTATGCTCACCTCATGTTGCAGATATAAAATCCTTATTTTTATTAAGTAGTTATAATTAATTTAATGCCACTTCGTCCTTTTGACTAAACTCTTATCTTTATTTTACACTTTTATTATTTATTTACAATTATTATCTAATACAATTTTATTATTCAGTCGATTATTTGTTCACTTGTTGACTCTACTGGAATAATACTAACATGATATGAATTGAGACCAATGTTTATATATACAGATCGTTTGTGTGGAAAAGCAAGGATGAGGCCGAGTTCACGAAGATCTAGCGTGATTTATTTTTAGATAAGTTTATTAGTTACTAGCTACTGATAATAATTTATGTCACTTTTATACGGAAGTGTACGTTTGTCTAAGATGTAAACATCTTGGATAAGCGTGTAGCATTGAAAATCCCACGGGTATTATCTATGGAAAATCCTGAAAGTCAAAATAACGTTTAAAAACATGTTTGGCATGCTCACTATTGAGCCACGAGATGTTTTCAGTGTGTCACAATAAAATTGATGGAGTTACTACTTTAATCATGTCGACAGCAGTTTCTAAATGGGACTATCTTCTGTTCCAAAAGTATCTGGTGAAGTGAAGATGTAAACAAATGAATGAGCATCCTAATTACGTAACACATTAATCACAATTTGAATAATTTTGAAGGATATTGCTAATCCATTGCTTCATATGTTCGAAAAATTTGTCCGGTCAGCAACGTGAATAATGCAATGAATGTTATTGAACTGTCAAAATGAAAGCTATTGCTACTAATAGTGAGGTACACAATTTATTACCCCACAGATAACCTTTGTACAGACGCCAGCACATCAAACTACTACAATATGTCAAATTTATTTAATAGATTTTCAACTTTATCGCTAAATCATAAGGTTTAAGTTGATTGAGAAAATTTGGCAGTTTCGGGTAGCTTGATGTGCTGGGGTCTGTACCTTTGAAGGGTGCCAATTTGTATTGCCACTTACAAATGAAGTGGTTTGATTTAATTAAACGGATTTGGAAAATTCTTTTTTTTAAAGAATAAAGTATGCCTCAGGGGTAGTCCCATAACTTTGATTAACTTTGCTTGGGTAGTTTTTGAGTTAGCTTCAATAATACCATTTTTTTCCACTTAGTTTATATTGATGATGTTTTAATAACTTCCTGTCACTAATATTTACATAGCAAGTAGTGTTAAATGAATTTGAGTGGGGTTGATCCAACTAAAAAATGAAAAATAAAAACATTATAAAGTGAAAAGTAACTTTAATTTCGGAAGTCTGTGTCAAAAAACGAAAACGCGGAATTAACGACTCGGACTTCTGAAATTAAAGTTAATTTTTCACTTTGTAGTATCTTTTTTAGAAATCGGTTGTTTTTTTTTATTTTAAAGTTTTTCATTTCACAATTAAGTTTAATTTAATACTCTCGTTTTTCGATGATTTTTTACTCACAATACAATAATGAAATTTACGCAAAATACGCGCCTTGACGTGGAGTTGTGGACACCAGCCTGTATTACCAAACAAAATTGTTGGAAAGAGTAGTGAGATACAAAGTTAACCTCTAAATACAGGCGAATGTGATACTAATTTGATAGTATAGTAATACAGTAACAACTTAACCGGAAGTGTAAACAAACCCTTTGATTACACTTTCATCAGATAAATGATTTCACTTTGACTTTGGATACTTTTGGAACAGACATGACTAGAATGTTTTTTCTACTGTGCCTCTAAACCCTTCTGGATTAGAAAGACTACGTCAACAATGATTCCACTAAGTTATTGTGAAACAAGTCAGACTGCTGGCACAGTGACCCATTTATTCACCCTTTCGGCTTTCAGTTGAGAGCAATCGTACTCAATCGGGTCTTAAGTCGCGCGGAAAAACTGGCGCGTTCTCCTAAACGAATTGCTGGAGATATGTAGGTGATAGCGGCTGTTTTTATTTTGGAGGTACCTACGGGGGGAAAAGCAATTGGGTTTATTGGAAACGTTTCGGTTTGAATAGGCCTGAAAAAAATCTGAATACATCTGAATCTCTTATGTTCTTGTGATCCTACCTGTAATTCACATTTATTGTGTCATGCGCCACTCTATGTATACTTGTATATGACTTAGGGCTGATTTTTCCAACGTCAGATAATTTTATCGGACGAATAATTATGAATGTTTGACAGTTCTTCCATACAAAAACTGTAAAATCAGAATAACCTGTCGATTGAAAAATTATCCCCAAATGTAATAAATAGGGTCCATTTAAAGAATCTCAACAAGTAACAGAACCGCTGGAAAAATCAGCTCTAGCTGAAACCTATACGATACGGATAGCTATCCTTTTCGATGCTTCACTATACACATGATTTGATTATTGACTGAGTCTACTTTTTAAGGTCATGAAAAATTTCAGGACTGAACATCTTATTAGCAACCCAGTCTCTGATCATCGGCATCACATGCGATTGAAGCGTGTGCGTCGCAATTCGCGTCATCAAATTTTTCCGCAGACTTCGAGTCTGTCTGCAGATAAGATTATAGATATAGGTAGTTGTAATTCGCATATCTATGGTTGTAATAGTTTATATATCTGTTAACAGGGCAAAGATATTGATCTCGCTATCAATCACACGTGACCCGTCTGAATGCATTCATAACGTTTTGTTATGTCCTATTTCACGCATTTTTTTATAGTCCGTTTATTAACCAGTTGCCAGCCTATTTCAGATTCTCGTGTAGAAGATGTTTGGTGACTTCAGACTTATATATTAATGCCTCTCGCCTCTCATGCTCGTGCATGAATTTGAAGCCCAAACCACCAATGTGACTTTTTCAATTCATATCTCTTTCTGAGTTTATTTTGGATATTACTGTCATCGATAAAGGGAAACATTTTGGGGAAACCTGGATTTATAGTTAGGTAATATAAGTCTAAAATCATCAACCCGTTTGGAGCAAGCGTGGTGATCAATGCTCGTCCCTTTTCTGTTTGAGAAGAGCCCTCTGGCAGTAGGACAATAATAGGCCGATATTATTATTATTTGCTTAACTTTTATTTGTTTTAATATACTTCCATAAATAATTCAATTGTTTCAATGGTAATAATAATTTGAGGTTTACTATGTAAGCTACGTGTCTATCAAATATAAAGTTAGTAATGTACCTATAGCTAACCCATTTATTCATCATAAAATAAGATTTATTTTTTCTCACCACAGTCACCAGAGTCAGATAACATTTTTGTGAGAGACTGGTTCCTAAACTAAGCTCTAGACCTGTATTTTAGAACACCAGCAGCCGAATTGCTGGTGTTCACTATCAATATCAATCTGAATCATTTTGAAAGATATTGCTACTTAATCCATTGCGTCATATGTTCGAAAAATTTGTCTGCGCAGCAACGTAGAAAACGCAATGAATGTTGTTGAATTGTCAAAATGAAAGCCATTGCTAGGTACTGATGGTGTGTTATGCAATTACCCCGCAGGTCTCCGCCCTTTTACAAAATTATACATTTTTGTTATGTTGGTACCTACTTGTACACTGACAACCTAAAATATAAAAAAAACAACATTATAAAAAGATTGGTGGCTCGAGTGGAAATTTTAAACCTTACATAGACCAGTGACATTGTTAATTATTAAGTACTTTGTCAAAACACTAACTAAACAAAAGTAAACGTAAACTGCGCTAAATTTTATTATTTTCTGAGTATCAACAAGAGGTGCTATGCATTCTAAATAGCCAATAGCAGGACGTGGCCACAAGGAGTGCCAAGTCGTCGCCACGATTACGCACATTCTTATGCATTTTTATTCACTTTGAAATTAATTTTCCTTCTACTAACAGTAGTCATCATCATCTGCTGTCTCCCAACTATGTTGTGGTCGACTTCCAGTGTAACTGGATGCAGCTGAGTACCAGTGTACCTACTCACAGTAGTAGGAAGGAAAACAACTAACGAAATACAGTTCTGCATTTTACTTTTTTAAAGACCAAAAACAAACTTAGGTTTTGGTTTTTAGAATTTATTGGTAGCTACATATCCTACCTATAAGTATCGAAGAAAGATGTGACAATGTATAATTATTGTTTACTTGGGCTCCCCCGAGTGACGACTCTATCAAGGGTCAAAGTGGCAGTAGGTAATACGTCGTTCTACAACACGATAACGAAATGAATTGAGTCATATTGAAGTTTGTTTACTGACATTCTAAAAAAGAGCTTAAAAGTCTGATAAAAAACATAACTATATTTTATTTAAAAAATCTACTTAATGAATGTTTATAAATTCCATTGCTAACTAAACGTTTGTTATTAGGTATTTGGCAAAAATTACTATGAAAATATTTTTCCGGACAATTATAGCACGGTTGCGTTTAATATCTCTCCCAATTATCTCACTGTGAATGCTCACTGTTCGCCTGTTATCCAGTTATATCGGTTTCAAAAGTTCCAAAACAAAATAAAATATTTTGACACTAACTAATAATACACCCAAAAATGTATCACAGGTCAGCAAATTAATTTGCTAACGGTACACAGACTCGCGAACTTGGCCCACCCACAATTATTTAGCAGAATATAAATTATTATTCATTCGCACACTTTATCTCGACACCTCGTTTAATTTGAACACACATTTCTAATTCACACAAAGAATTTTCGGCTTAGATTTCAGCGATGAATTGTAAATTACCTAATCACTTCGGATGTCACCAATTGATTATTTTATTTATTACTAATTTTAATTTAGCCTTTGACTTTAAAACTAATGATTAAAACTTCACTGTCGAATATGTAGAAACTTCTAAACGATGTCGGTGACTGATCGTCACCGTTGTCCCACAGTGAAAGTCTGGCAGAACTAACTGGTGATCGCCGAATATGTCTTTCTTTAAATACCGATTAACAATTAGGCATGCATTGTGACGAAATTGTTATTTTACAACCGTGGAATAATGAGTTGTTTGTCTAGAACCAAAAGAAAGTTAATGTTTACTTTTGAGGGAAATACTGCTATTGATATGTAGATGGAATGACGTTATTAATATATTAGAAGTGTTTTAAAATCATAACACAAATCACGGTTAGTTCATCATCAGTCTGCCAGAAAGTAGGTAACTATGGTTTTTCGTAAATATTGATATTAATTATTGTGTCATGAAATCTAATTGATGCGTGCTATATTTATACTTAAATGTTTATGTTAATAAATATGTTCTTTTGTTTAACTGACGTATCTCAAATAATAGTGTAGAATAAGGCTGCAGAACAAAATTCATATCTAAGTTCATGAGTTATGCGTAATGTTTCAGGACTTCTACTCTGTCATAAACTTAACCCACCAATACTTCTGCTACCATATACTCAGTTAGATAGTCCTCTCACAAATCGAGCCACACCAACACACACAGCATCATTATGGAATCGTTAGGAAAACCACAACTTATAGGGTAAAACCAGGAGAGATGGACCAGCGGGTGAGACGGACCATCGTAATTTCTACCAAACTATTGAATTTATTTAAGCTGACGACACTTACGAGCACTTGTCAACCTGTTTGCTCTGTGCAGAAGGCGAGACTGTTAGGTTTTTGTTTGTAAAATTAATAAAATACGAATTAAAAGGTTTCGGAAGCGTGTTTTTTTTTGTGTAGGTGTTTTAAATGCGAAGGTATGTATAAGATATTGTGTTTGTAGTATAAGAATTGATGTTACTGTGTTATTATGTTCATGAAATGATAAAATAACCTCAAATTTTTTGTTTATTTATTGTGCTTTTAATATGAGAAAGTGGTCCGTCTCTCAACTCAATTTAGGAGAGATGGACCATGATGGTGAACAAGAGGTTATAACTCTGCGTGATAGTCCTGAATTGACAGAATGGGATGACAATGAATGTGCAGGCTGTGGTGAAAACTATGAGGATACCCTGAGTCAAGATGAATGGCTGCTGTGCATCATTTGTGAACGCTGGTCCCACGAAGGCTGCACCAATTATCCCAATTATGTGCGACCGATGTGGAAATACGGTGACAAATTGAAGATTTTCCTTTCATTTATATGTTTATATTGTCTTGAATGTTTATTTTTTTTTGTTTATGACTTCATAATGATTATTTTTGTTAGGACCATCTCTCCTTACTGGGTGGTCCGACTCACCCGTATAGTATGGGAGAGATGGACCGGGAGTACATTTTTTAATATTTCAATTATTTCCCTAAAGAAGCTATGATCGTGCCATATTAAAATTAAAAAATGTTGACTATTGATAGTTAGTTAGTATAACACTAAATTGTATATTAGTTATTAAACAATAAAAAAGATATTAAAGTTGGGAAAAATGTGGTCCATCTCTCCTGGTTTTACTATAATTTTTGCACCACCGGGAAATTAAACAGGACAGTGGAAACGTATACCACAAGTCAGGAACGATACCGCAATACGTAAATGTATCTTTAATTCGAACCAAATTATGTGGTTATAGCCATTAACAGCCATTTGTTGTCCAACTGCGGGGCAAAGAACTTACACACAGAGAAGAAAATAATGAGCGTTGAGTGTGTTGTGTTGTGTTGACCGTTGACGATAACAAACCTTTATGTCTAGGTTTATTTGTGATGTTCTCTGTTCCCATAAGTGTAGTTTCAACAAATCCAATCAAATTATTTTATTTTACATTAATTTATACGTACATGGGCATTTATGAAACGTCAAACCTAGGCTAAGCTCCAATTGGTCGTTTCTTATGGAGAAGAGCCGGCAAGAAACTCAACGGTTACTCTTTTAAAAATAATTGGCTTTTGCAATGTTTTCAAATTACAGTAGGTATTCCCAGGACAGTTTAATAGAATAAAAAATAGTCTTCAGATCTAAAGTCTACAAGGCCTACAAAGTCATTTACAAGATATAAAAGAATCTATCATAATGATAAATGATGTTTTATAAAAAAAAGAAGCCACATGTGCAGAAGAAATTATTGTCAAACCACCTTGGGCCCTAAAAAGGCCACTTTGGCAGAATCATAAAAGGATAACATAATGGACAGTTAACCGTTAAGTTAATCGTATCAAATCCCATTGGTGAAGCATTTTTCAGTTATTTTCTTTTGTCTGTGCTTAAATACCATACCATAGTGAAGCGAAAAAAAGAAAAACACGGACTGTCTTCGCCATATTACGAATCATAATGTTATCCTTTTATGATTCTCCAAAGTGGCCTTTTTAGCCCCCCTTGTCTTCAACGTAGTCTTTAATCTTGTAATATTCTTTTTTGATAAGAACACGTTTTATGACGGTTTTAAACTTTCCATCGTTAAATTCTGTAACCGGCTTTGGCAACTTACTTGTTATAAACGTGGATGCTGTTTATAAGAAACTACTTGCTAGTTTTAGTAATTCTAAATTTCGGTTATATTATATTATGGAAATCACTTTTTATTTGAAAAAGTCCTAAGTTTTTGCGAACGTATATTAAGTCGTCGTCGTCGTCGTCGTTTCAGCCAAAAGAGGTCCACTGCTGGACATAGGCCTCCCCCAATTTTGGGGGGGGTTTGCCATAATCGCCACGCTTGGCAGGCGGGTTGGCGATCGCAGTATGGTATGATGGTGGAATAAATAGAGAACGCTGCTGTCCATTCTCCGGTAAGACCCTTAGTCGCCTTTTACGACACCCACGGGAAGTAATGGGTGGTGCAATTCTTCAAGTCCGGCACCACACAGACAATAAGTAGACAATTAGGTAAGTATATTAAGTACAAAATACTTTCTGCGATATAAAGAGTAGACAGAGTTAGATGATAGATAGAGACAGATGGGTTGGGTGGTGGGTTGGGTTGGGTGGATGGGTGATGGCTGCCCAGATCGGCTGCTCGCCACAGACAACAGACAACCTTCCACTCTGCGCATGTCACCTGGGTCCCTAGTCTGCTATTTTTATAAATTCGTCATTCCAACACGATCCCACCACCATCCCATTGTCATTTTGCTAAAAGTGCGTAATCTGCTAAATTAATAATGGTTGATCATTGGTCGGTCAATGGCACAGAAATTATACGATACTCGTAACGAATTAAAAGCAATTACTGCACAACGACGTTCTAATGGTAGGTTACTGATCAAAGGAACTGTCAACATTTTTGCAGATTACCGCGTAAGTCAGTAATTCATTTTTCATTAAGTACGAGATTACCATTCTATGCCATTTCTTTCAATGGAGTGTCAGTGGTTGACCATTGGAAAGTCATAATGACGCCATTATATTAGTAGATTACCAAACTTGTCAAAATCAACAATTATGAAATAAATGATAGACCATTCTGACACTATTGTAATAGCAGACTTGAGGCCCTGGGCACTTGATGATCTTATGACTGCGTCAGTGAGCGGAGTTCGCGCAGCTGTTGGGCCAAAGATTTGAACTTTTTCCGTCGATACGCTAAGAAGAAGAAGAAGAGTAGTCAGTGTTATGTAGTGAGTCTCAGATTAGCTAGAAAAAAACATTTTGATCAGCATGCCAACAAGTGTTGATCGTGTAGCCTCTAGTAATGTGAATACATTAAATAACTGGAGGACTTGGAGAACTTAAATAAAGTCCGCCGATCAATCTCAGCGGAGATAAGCCTTCTGCGCGGGAGATTATTATAGTTCACAATTAAGCGTGTAAGACACAGATGCACTCTTCAAAAATCAAAATGGATCATTTATTTCTTCAACATGTTTTACAAGAACAGAATTAGTGATTGGAGCCTCCCTTTAAGCAAGTAATGCCTGTATTGTTAGACTCCGTTCTTCCATACCGAATATTATTGAATAAACATACAATACTTGTGTGATTGTTTGAGCAGGATTGTGTGTGTGTATAATATGTGTACCAAAACGTGATGTGAGGTGAGGACGTGCACCGCACTACTGTTGCACTCCATTGCAACAGTTCAAGTGGATAGAGCCAAGCATCATGATACATTGTGATAGCAGTGCTTCTGTTTCATCATCGTCGTCGTTTCAGCCGATAGACGTCCACTGCTGGACATAGGCCTCCCCCAATTTTGGGGGGGGGTTTGCCATAATCGCCACGCTTGGCAGGCGGGTTGGCGATCGCAGTATGGTATGATGGTGGAATAAATAGAGAACGCTGCTGCCCATTCTCCGGTAAGACCCTTAGTCGCCTTTTACGATACCCACGGGAAGTAAGGGGTGGTGCAATTCTTTAAGTCTGGCACCACACAGACATCTGGCACCACACAGACACCAGTTTCATCATAGTTCAAAAGTTTTATCCAATTAAATAAAGATCTCTTATTCTTCCCTCACTCTCATTGTGCGATGGGACGGCAATCCGGCACGACCGGAGAGAGATCCAGGCGCAGGGCGGGCTTAACGTGCTTTCCGAGGCTCGGGGGTATCACACCGCCAAATTCCAAACTCCGGGCTGTTACTAAGATATTCCCAATGGAAAACCCCAATAACAATTTGCTCGACCTGGGATTTGAACCCAGGTCCCAACTCGCATTTGTGACGGACAACGGGGTAGTATTATTTTTTTGTTTTGTTGTACATTAGAAGAAAGCCGTATTGGTTGTATGGTTTCAGACGGAGAAAAACTCAACCATCCCTGCTTTTGAAGGGACACCCAGGCCATCTTTCCTCACTATTTATTCTGATGGTTCTGTCAATCCATAATTTTGTCTCATTATTTGGTATGCAAAGTACGTCTTTCATTTGACATGTAAATAATGAAAGAGCTCAGTGCTGGGAAAATACAAAATTAATAAATTGATAAGGTACGACATGTTTTCGTAACAAGCTCATTTATTATTTAATTGCAAGTGACTCAGAATATTTGAGTATCACGCCTTACATCTCATAAAATGTAATTGAAGATTTTAAAAATAAAATTGTCTGCTAAATGGAATACCTACGTCTGACTATTGTTATAGTAAGCAGTCTTGGTGAAAGAGTTTGTGGTCAGGGCACATGGGCTCACTGCTGCAGAGTGTTGCTCTTTCTTCTTCTTCATTTAGGGTTTACGCTTCCAAAAAATGTTCTTCTGCAATTTTTTATAATTTAAGGATGTGCTAATTATCTATCTACATAAATTTAGGACCGAGCAAATCAGCCAAAGATGTTCACCTGTCAGTGGTCCAGTGTGAACATACATCGTCATTACGGGCTGTTGCAAGCAATCGGTCTCTCCAAAAAGAAATATACCTATATTTCAGATATTCGTCTAACTTTTTGCTTGCCTTTAAATTCGCAGATCAAGAAGAAGAATCATCTCTCAGTCAATAAAAACCGTAGCGCTGAAGTTGAACGTCTATCTGTCGGCTACACATCTGGCAACAAACAGTCGCTCCAGATAAAAGGAACGAATAAAACATTGCTACAATTTGTTACAATTTACTTGACATGCCGTAGGAGAGGCAGAACGTCCATTTCAGAAAATAGTGTTACTGCAGAGGAAAACAGAAGTTGCGGTTTACTGGCGATGGCGTTTATGCGGAGTCACAGGTAGTGCAGAGTAGCATTCTTTCATAGCTTTCAATAAATTGGTTACCATGCTGTATAGTTGCTTAGCTATCTACTGCCTCTACTGAACGAGGCTCTAGTAACAGTGAACGGTTCATCAAAACATGGGCATCATCTATGCTGGCGGGCTGAGCGGACTAACTCTGTCTCAGGAAAACACTAGCTTAAGAAATTGTTTCTCACTGTGGAAGGGGTCACAGCAGTTGAAGGAAAAAGGCTATGAATATTGTGGCGAATACCATGTAGGTATGTTTTTTTTTTAATAAAACCTTACAGTACATTGATAGTGCACGCACAATGGTCCACTGCAGGACTAAGTGCGGAAACCAAACCCATAACATAGAACATAGAACATAGTTCTCCTTTGGGTGCGTTTACAGTCACGTAAAAGTTCCGGAAAAATGTTGTGAAAACTGGGAATTTTGTACCTGTTTACAATGTGGTGTTGTTGATACAAGTACACTGCGGGCCATTGCGGTGCACTCGTGTGTTTTCACGAGCCAAATATCATAATTTTATTACTACACATCCGTGCAGGTGAATTCAGGTGAAAATTTAAAAAATTGGACGTTCCTTTTAATGTTACATTTTTATTTGTAGTTTACTAATTTAACTCTTCTTTGTTCCCACGGGAATGTTAAAAATGTGTTTACTGTCCAGGCACGGAAGACCGGTTAATTGTTCATTTTCCTATGGAAAAGTTTTAATGAAAGTTATTACTACTTTTTCTAACTACATTAAAGTAAGCTTGGACCGGAAATCAGGTACCTACTGACAAATTCTAGTTTTATATAAACTCACGCTTTCCTCCCATGGGGGTAGGCAGAAACTACAGAACGCCACCTGCATACTCCTTTTGCCTCGTTTACGTTCATGCATCTGGTCATACACAAATTATAACCAGCTTATACATATATTCTTCTTAGCATTTACTAGCTCTATACAAAGTTTTTCGCTAAGATAAATTGTTCAGGCGCAGGTAGTTTAGGTACTATCCACTGTACCTCATCATCATCATCATTTCAGCCGAAAGACGTCCACTGCTGGACATAGGCCTCCCCCAAGTTGGGGGGGGTTTGCCATAATCGCCACGCTTGGCAGGCGGGTTGGCGATCGCAGTATGGTATGGTGGTGGAATGGATAAAGAACGCTGCTGCCCATTCTCCGGTACGACCCTTAGTCGCCTTTTACGACACCCACGGGAAGTATGGGGTGGTGCTATTCTTTAAGTCGCACCACACAGACTATTTATTTATTATTTATTTAATTATAACCAGCTTTTATTCTTCACATTTACTAGCTCTATATAAAGTTTTTTGCTAAGATAAATTGTTCAGGCGTAGGTAGTTTAGGTACTATCCACTGTACCTAGTGTACGAGTATGAAGAATTTCTTCACAATCTGGCATAAAGATTTAGGTTGTATTTTCACTATGATGATACGATGAACAATGTACTTGTTTTAGGAGCAGACAGCTGTGCTGCTGGAGAGTTATTTTTTTTTTTTTAGGAAGTGGTGAAGGGCGGGCGTGCCGGACGACTGTCTTATGTAATTTTGACATTAGAAAAGTGCTGATTCTCAGCCTAGTTTGAATGATTGACTTTTTATTTTGATTCAGTTACTTTGTCAGCTTGTAAACGCTTCCTACCAGACAAATGAGTGCTACTTTCATCCTCTTTTATTTTATATTTGACAATAATAAAGTTATATATGCAAGGATATTATAATTGAATCTAGTCCCCTTGCTTCATTATCATAATCCCTCAGTCGCGTCTTATAAAACATATAGGATGAGATGACTCATAGACTAGACGAGCTGATTAACTAGCTTATTGGAATTAGCTAGGACGATGAAATAACAACACGATTATAATAAATAATTTATTAAACAATAAATAAAACTGACACAACTATTACCCAAATATATGGAACCCATGTCCCGCGCCCTGACCGCCGAAAAACAGCCCTGAACCATAACCTCCATAGAAAGTCCTAAATCTATTCACTTCTTCATTGTCGTTATCATCCTTTTTCTCCATTACCGTGTAACGTTCCAGCTTCTGGTCCAACTTGTGAACGGATTTCTGTAACGGTATCACCGACAAATCTTGTAGCGGTACCAGGTTGTGATGTATCGGTATCAATATCGGTATCACCGACGCCGATGTCGGGTGAGTTATGTTTGAAGTACTATGAGACACAGTTTGGGAAATTATTGGGATTTTTACGTTGTCATGTGTGATTATATGTTTGACGTCTGTATGTATGGCACTGTGGTGTACATTAGATTGCGCGGGGCCGTGGTGGAGTTGTATTATATGAAACTTCGGTAGAAGGAACTGTTGTAGCGGTATCGAGATGATGTTGGGGCTCTTCTTCTCCCTTGTCGCCGTGTGGATGACGACATGCGGTATCGGTAGTGTGGAGTGGTGTTGGGGCAGTAGCATCGGTAGCTCTTGGGCAGGTTTCAGTTCCCTGAACTGTCGCAGCGGACTGTTGATTGCTCGGTGAAGCTGAGCGAGTATTAGCAACAGAGTTAGTTTTGTCACCATCTGGAAGAGAGAAAAGTAAGTTACTGTAATATTATCGACTGTCTTGATAATAATAATGGTTTGCTAAAATCTGAAAATTCCTGAAAGCCCTAAATAACGCAAAAGTATCCTTTTGTGTAAAGATTCATTGTTAGAAAATAGAACAATGTAACGGTTGAACTTTTGGAGCCATTTATTATATAAATGGCATAAGAAAAATTAATGAAGGGAGCTGTAACAAATGTTTTTGATTGTCAATTATGTTACTTCTGAAAGCCATCGTTTAAAAGCTGTGTATTATAGATTTACTAATCAGAGGCACGGAGGTAAATTAAAATCTAAATAGGTAAAAACCTATTTAGATTTTAATTTACCTCCGTGCCCCTGATTAGTTTATAAGAGCATTTTCACACGGACGTTACTTATTTATTTTTAATAGTAGGCTTTGTTGTTTGCACACAATCGGTGGCCTTCTATGGTGTTCCATATATTGTTGAAAGCACTCTAATAATACCTGGATTTTAACCACACACCTATCTGAGTACATTATTTCATCCTGCAACAACTCGTCGTTAATATCAGCTGTTAATAACCGCTGTCAGTTACCGGTAATGACGCGGTTGATCATCAGTCAATACCGATACATGTTACGTTAATATTAATTGGTGTATTACAGCGGGACTGTGGGACACACTGGCATTGGGCGGGATTATGAAGGGATTGAACATGTTCATACGGTAGGAGTGAGTGAATGAACGATACCTACTGTTCGGTGATGTTTTTGCAATTTATTGGATTGAAAATTATTGGTGTACCCATTGCCGATTTGATCTCATTCCATTTATTAGGCATGCAGGTAATTAGGTACTAAGCGGTTTAATTATCCTGTTATTAATATTGTGGAAAATAAGTTACCGGACTATGAAATTAAGCTGGGTTTTTTATCATACCACACTAGTCAAATCCATTCATTATTAAAACAAAAGCGTTCAAACAAAGTTGTACGAACTATATTCAATGATACTTATTATTCGTATGTAATTTGTAACTCAATCCGCTGCTGACGTGACGCACCATTCATTCAAAGAAGATCAGACAAAAAGCATAATCCTCTATGAATTCTACAAAAGTACGGGATCACTAGCGAATAAGAGGGTTAAATCTCAACTTTTTCCAATAAAGAGTTGTGAACTAATTAGTGAGTCAGGGTTGTCGATCGGCTCACAAAGGGTAACTGGGATATCAAGGTTGCTACTATTTGTTTCAGTGAGACTACTTAATTAAAATAAGGGTTTTGGTGTGGAAGAGAATTCAATTAAATTGACGATTGTGACCGTAGAACTAGAGGGCCTAGACAAAGTGACATTTAATCAGCGATAACAACGATGGGAAAGTAAAATGTATTGGGTTGACGTAATTAAGGTACCAGTACCGCAGAGCTTACGTCAATCCTGTTGGAAGTCGTTGTAGATATACTAAACGGTTTGAAAGCGATTGCCACTTGTCTTGGCCCTCAGGTTTTTTTATTTGAGTAGAAATCTGATGAAACAGGCAGACTCATTGATGAAAAGCGGTAAACTTTTCGTTAGGTTGGTACCTCAAATTATAACATCACGTAGCTCATGATCACTTAAATCATGATTGGAAACGGTTGCGGTGATTGTGGTAATATTGGTAGATCAGCAGCGGCGCCCAGTTTAACTATGAAAGATTCATGTTGATTCTAAAATCCGGGCGTTCCAGAATTCTCACAAGTTATTCTCCTTTGTGTTTGTCCAATCGTAGGACCTAATATTGGCGGTATTCTCAAAGCATTCGTCAGGCGCCAAAGAGTTGGGCTTCATTAAGCACTGGCTGGCCCCGATGGAGCTCAGCTGTGGACTGTAGGCGGATTAGTACTGGGATGATTATGGATGAGTGACTGTATCCCGGTAGGCACATAATGTGACTTGTTTAACCAAAAAATGCCTAATTAAGATGTTTTATTTTATTCATTTATTAAAACTTTATGCACAAGTAAAAAACTGTACAAAGGCGGACTTAATACTTTGGGCATTTTCTACCAGTCTACCTTAGGGGGATGCAGAGACAATACACAGTAGGTGCAATAACAGAAAACAACCTAGAAAATATTTATAACTAAAATGTAAGAATAAATTCATACATACAAAAAAAATATATAAAACAAAACAAAAGAAAAATGTATGACAGATAAGACCAGAAAACCTAACGAATCTGCCAACTTCTTGTTTATGTGTTCCCCAGCTTTCACTTTAAATGTGAACCGATTGGTTACCGTCCTGATATTCTGAGGGTGCGCATGTTTTCCATTACTGGATAGCTAAGCATCTCGTGTCTTCACAAATATCGAAGCATTGCTTATCATAGACGATATGTTGAGCATTTAGAAACGTTACCCTCTGGAATAGAAATAGTATAATTTCCGAATCCCTTAATGCAGCTGTTAAACAAATCGTTCCGCAAATCCGAATAAGGCTATGAAAATGACTCATACCTAAGGACCTACTTAACGCTGAATGATATACCTATTATTATATATTTTTTGAAGTTCAAAAATGCCTTTTATGTGCCTATTTGAAATAAATGTTTTGACTTTGACTTTATCAATGATTGAAGCTCATAGAATCTAGCTAGCATAATCAGCCTCTAATGTTACCACTGCTGGGACAGACTGCCGTTTTTACGTGTGGAATAACGAGGTTTGAGCAACTTTCGAGAAAAACGCGGTTAAAGATTTAATTTTAGTTTTGTTTGTATCTCCATCATTAAACATGCTATCAACATGAAACTTTCACTGGATTATGAATAAAATTAAATAAATTATTACTTAATAACTAATGTTTTAAATATATAATATAAATACTTTAAAAACACAAAATTTTACTTATGTTTAGGATCATTTATTACTGATATTCAAAATACTATTTTATTAATTTTACTTTAACCAAATCTAAAAATAACAAAATTAAATCCTAATTTAACTAAAACTATACTTACTTACTTAAACTATATTTATTACTTAGAGAGAACGTTTACTAGTCATACCCGCATTAAGTAGTTTACTTATGGCACTAATCTAGATTTACTAACATCAACATAATTTGCACTTTTGACCAGCAATGATAATGTGCTGTTATATAAGTGTTTTATCCATAAGTTCAATACGTTTCTCACTTATTTCAATATTTATTAGTAAAACATCTAGTCTTGACAGCTAAAACTGTTACTTGTTACAAAAATTGGTAATGTTCATTTAATATTTAATCTTCTAAAAATTCATTTGAAATAAAATAAACTATTTATAGGGAAATGTTTGTATACAAAATACCTACACTAAAAACAAAAAAAAACACTCACAAAAGTTTTAAGACAACATATTAGCACTTCCTTACATATGAAATTTGAGAATTTAATTGTAATAATTTTTTCATCAATCAACTTCTTGTTTATATAAGATTCTAAAAAAGATACAATTAAAGGCGGATACAGATATTGCGAGGCATGCGCAGCGCACGACGCTCATCGCATGATTCGCAAAGTGTGGACGTTCATATTCTTCTTGAATCTTTTTTTTTTACACTGTTCTCACATATACAGGGTTATTGGTAAAACATTAACAACCTCTTAAGAGGTCATTATACTCATCATCATGAACAACTTTTACTATGGGACCAAACCTGAAATCGCGAAAAAATAATCAGCTGTTCCTTACATTTTGACGAGTTATACGAGCATAAATGTAGGGAACAGCAGATTTTTTTTCGCGATTTCAGGTTTGGTCCTATAGTAAAAGTTGTTCATAATGATGAGTATAATGACCCCTTAATAGGTTGTCAATGTTTTACCAAAAACCCTGTAGAAGTAACAAGAATAATGTGATTATTATTATTTTTTTTTTTTGAAATGTGTTTGCTCTTGACTCTAGTTTAGGTCAGAGGTGACAGAGACAAAGTCGACGATGGAACCCAGATGAATGGATGATGGATGGATGGTACCCAGGATTTTGTAATCTCTTGATATATAAGAGTTTCCATGGAGGTTCTTGCCCGTTCTTCTCCATAGAGATCTACGTTTTGGAATGGGCAACTAGCTTCAACTTTCTAACTAACTGACAGACTATTAATTAATCTTGACAATTCAAAAGTGCCTGTACAAGGTTTAATTGAAATAAAAGCTTTGAGTTTGATCCGTAGTGAGGCATGTGGAAGCAAGTGCCTCACCTTAAAATGCCTGCTGTTAAGAGAAACCCAATTTTCAGTCTTTAATAACCTTCTCTCGTGTAGTTTATTATTGCGAAGCATCCAGATAAGCTTTTTTTTCTTTCAGTTTTTAATGGACTGGGATCTTTAGATAATGTTTTTGGAAATTGGTGAATAGCATTGACTATAATCTTTTTTGAACTAGTTTCATGGTATTCAGATGAGTCAGAGTCGGAATCCTCAAAAAAAAATTGGGGCAATAAATAATCCTTATCTTGAACACTGTGAATGACAGGAGTATTACTGATCGGGAATAACCGAAAAAAAAAGCAAAAAAAAGTCCCGTCCACACTGTGGACAAATAGAATAGAATATTATTTATTAAAACCACCTTTTAAATATTACTGATATGATCGTAGAAAGCAGGACATCAACCATTCTGGGATATTTTTTTTTGGCGGCCATCAATAATAATTACATAATATTTAATTAACACACTATTTTATACTAATGCGTCAAAGTCGAGAACAATTTGGATTCGGAGATATAATTTATATGTATTTAGAGGCGGATCGAAAGATACGATCGTTATTTATCTTTGTTCTCAAATTCCTTACAGCGTTATCGCCATACAAATAAATGTTACTACTACTGCGACCATTCAATTAAAATGTAATTCATTACTGGCCGACGACTTTTTATTTTTTATCCCAAGTCGCCGAACAAAATGGGTGATCTCCGTTACAAGGGGTGACAGAATGGGCGGTCTTATCGCTAAAAGCGATCTTTTAAAGTCAATCTTTGTGTGGATTAGGTACGAATGAAACTTTTTTTTCCCGATCGTCAACAGTATTGACGACAAGGTGTTACGGACACACCTAGGGTCTTCTCTCCCTTGGGGGGTCCGAAAACAGTTTTTTATTGGTCATAAACTCAATAACTTATAAATATATTGCAACTTATTGCTGATGTATGTATGGACCATACCTGTTCTTCCTAGTAATAAACGCAATTAAATGTATTTACTTGTTATTTCAAACATTTGTAATAATAATAAAGTTCCATAACATATCTGCAATAACCCAAATGAATCGCGCTATGACTAGCAATGAAGAATATAAAATAATGAAATGTCCAAAATTCACACACACTCACTTCAGCCGAAAGACGTCCACTGCTGGACTTAGGCCTCCCCCAAAAAGGGGGGGGGTTTGCCATAATCGCCACGCTTGGCAGGCGGGTTGGCGATCGCAGTATGGTATGGTGGTGGAATGCATAGAGAACGCTGCTGCCCATTCTCCGGTACGCCCCTTAGTCGCCTTTTACGACACCCACGGGAAGTATGGGGTGGTGCTATTCTTTAAGTCCGACACCACACAGACAATGTCCAAAATTAATTTGCAATAACTGTCCTTAGTGTAGTTAGTGTTAGTACCTAATATTACTAAATACTATAACGAATATTTTCATGTTGCAGTTATGCTTAATTTAAAAACCGGATTTGTGATAGATACATAAAAAGTGTTTAAGAAGAAAATGTGGTACTCGTTTTGCTGATTACGAATTGTATGTGTAACATTGTAAAGCCCAAAATCTGAGGTATTGCCCTTTTTGTATGGACGGCACCAGGCCCTCTGTGAGAGGGAGTGAGCCGCATTCCACCACGCGGGTCCAGTGCGGGTTGGTAGATGTCACATGTCTTCGGATTTTTGGTTCTAGGACATGCCGGTTTCCTCACGATGTTTTCCTTCACCGTTTTGAGAGCAGGGTGATAATATAATTTACGCAAAGCAAAGCGCCTGTCTGGGATCGAACATACGATCTACAACTCGTAAGTCGCGGCCGTTACCACTTGGCCACGACTGCTCTACTGCAGAATCTAGATGTTAGCTATTTGTTTTTAGTATTTAAACCGGAACACAACATGATTTTTGCATTTCGACAGGTCCTGGTGTCGGAACCAGTTGTATACCCAAATCAAATACATTAATCTTTTGATCGGTAATAAATGTGTCCACACTCAACGAATTATCCGCGACCTTGTCAGAGCTAGCGGAAACCATTCATCAAGTAGAAACTGATAAATTACCTGTTTGTCTAGGATTTAAGGAAATACATTCATCTGTATTGATTTAGAATTTAGAAAATTGGATTTATGAGTTTAATGTGTGTTAAGACTGACAGCTGTGAATTATACAGCAGGTATCATCCAGATGCTTGCGTTCTGAATAGCTAGGTTTGTAGGATGTATATAGTTTTTATTTATTTAGTAGTTTCCGCACGCGATCTCGCCCGCGAGTTACGTCAGTAAAAATGTTCTTCCCCGGGGTTCCAAGTAAGTAAGCAAGTAAGCAAATTCCGGAACAAACAGACAAAAAAAAAAAAAAGTTATGCCTTCTCGAGGTCGGTCCGTGGATTTGTGATTGCATGCCGAGATGTCTCCGTCCCGGCTGCATTCGTTGATCTCTGACAGTCGTTACCTTAGGTACGGGTAGTCAGAAGCCCGAAAGTCTGACAGCCAGTCTTGTAAGGGTCCAGGGTTGTAAAGTTCCGATAAGCAGTCACTCCATGTAAAATACTAGTATTTGAAGCTATTTGAATACTGGCAGATGATGAGGAAGAAAATGTTCAAAATGTCTTCTAGAACTCCTGAAAAAACTAAACGATGAAGAAAATGAAGAGGTTACCAATTAGAGTTGGGCTAGGTTCAAACAGTCTGTGCCGGACTTAAAGAATTGCACCACCCCTTACTTCCCGTGGGTGTCGTAAAAGGCGACTTAGGGTCTTACCGGAGAATGGGCAGCAGCATTCTCTATTTATTCCACCATCATACCATACTGCGATCGCCAACCCGCCTGCCAAGCGTGGCGATTATGGCGAACCCCCCCAAAATTGGGGGAGGCCTATGTCCAGCAGTGGACGTCTATCGGCTGAAACGAAGAGGTTCAAACAGCAACATGAGGTCATTATAAAAAGTGACTTATTATTTAGTTCATGTAATATTTTTTCGTTGTACTGGAGACAGCAGAATCAGTAGCGTGCAATAATGATGTAAGTAAGCTTAAAAAATAACATCTTATCCAGTCGCCATATTAAAGCACTGTACATAATAAAGGACAATGGATAATCTTGAACTGGCTCCGTACCCAAAAATAAATTTGATTGTAGCATTAAGAACTACTAGTAGCGGCCTGCGGTTTCACCCGCATAAGTGTCGATCCCGTGGGATAATCGGGATAAAAGGTATCCTATTTCCTTTCCCGACTCGAGACCGGGTCATCCGCATCTTTTGATTGCGTTGACTTAGATAGAAGTTTGATTTTACTGCTTCAAGGGATTGCAGCCCAGTAATTGATATTAATTTCAACTTGATAACTCCACGCGTTCCTGAGAAAAAGGGTTTTGACAGACGGAATGACAAACGGACAACGAAGTGATCTTACAAGGGTTCCGTTTTACCGTTTGTGGTACGGAACCCTAAAAGAGTGCACCATTAGAAACGCAGAAAGTTTTTAAAGGTTCATTAATTTCAAAAAGGTGTCCATCATTAGCAAGTCAATAAGTTTTGAGAAGACAAGTTAAATATTTCCAAAATATTTTCACAAATCTTTTTTTTAAGTTCAAGTGAAGTCAAGTTTCAAGTGTATTCAGACTTGCTGTCGTAGGCTGAATTAAACTACTCCACGGGCAACTATATTCAACATACTACGTAATGCTACAATTAACTTTGTCTGGTCTTACCTATTTTCCTTTAAAAAACAAACCCGCTGACAGAACAAATTGATATGCATATTGGAAAGTTGTGCGGGCCTCTGACTTTGAGCACAATATTCAGCGCTGTTGACCTTTGACTAAACAACGCTTTATTGCACGTTATGGCGCTAAACATAATCAGTGTTAGCAGGTAATATGGTAAGCAGGTGTGACCTAATTACTTTGAGGCTAAAGCGCGTTAAGCTGCTGGATGGTGGCTATCAACGCGACGCATGAGCTAAGTTTAACTTATGCACCAGCTGAACTTGATGTTGCTTTTATGTAAAATATTATGATCCATTTTCGACTAATAAATTTTACAGCATGGGATTCGCAGTGATGGCTCTGCGTTACGTGTGGGGGGTTCGATTCCCGTAGATATATTATAGATATATATATATTTATATAATTATATTCCCATACATATATTCGTATGTTCCACACTCTACAGGTAGTTACTCTGGCTCTTATTTAACGAACTTACCCACTATAGAGGAAACATACTGAATGAGAGAAAACTTTGTGCTGATTTTAATAATAAACGAAATGTAAATAAACAGTGCAAAATAGGAATATTAAAAAAAAGTTGACTTTAAAATTTATATTTATTTCATTGTACTATTTACATAGGTACATTTTACGTTAGGTATACTACGGCCACATTGTCACGATAAGGCGAATTACACACCGCTCGACGTCTCGATGATTAGCTTTATCGGATACTGAAAAGTCATAATTTTCGAGTTTCTCATTTTTTTCCTAATCAACATCTATATGCGTCATAGCTGTATCGCTCTAGTTTTACTGTGAAAATTAATTGCTATATTATTTTAATTTAAACACATTGACATTATTTGCTGACAAACGAATTAATTTCTAACTTAATTAAAAACAAAAACTCCATGTGAACTGATTGCTGCATGCATGGAACGAAATGATCGACTAATCTGTTAAAATTAACAAAATTAATAGATCATGCTAATTTGAACCAAATAATTATTAGATAGCTAATTTCCAATCAAAATAATAATTTGTAATGCAAATGACAATTTTGATTAGAGTTTGAATCATGGTTTTTGAGTAGGTACTTTCATTGAGTTAGCTCAGTTAACACCATCATTTTAAGGCGACTACATGACCTAAAGCGCGGTCTTTGTCGGATTGCATAGAAACGAAAGAGAAGCGCGATGACACAACGCTGATAATTTATTACAAAATATGAAGCAATTATTTGTTTACAAAAAATGTATTGTTTGGACGAGAAAATTAAAACATTCTGAAAATTAAAGAAAATTAAAATAATCTGCCAAAAAATTTGAATGATTGTATGTATAATTAGTATGGTTTATAATGTAAAAAGAAAGTTTTTAGAGGTATCTTCATGATTTTTTTCTATCGTATCAAATTAGTTGTATTATGTTTCCAACCCACTATTTACCTAGCATATATCCTGAAGAATATCATATATTTTTCTGATATTGTTTACTGTAGTCGATCATACACTTAATTTTTTCTAAAACTTGCGTTTTTTGCGTTTAGGTACTGTAAGCCCCTTAACAATAGGTTCATTACAACCACAAAGTAAGTTGTACACCCGGGAAATGAGGTAATGGTGGTTAAATTGTTGGTTTTAGCTGCTAAGCAGGTATGGCTTTTCTATACCTACCTATAAGACATGATCTCTTTTCTTTGACCAACCAAGGATTCAAAACTACTGCCTCATACTCTGCTAGTGCGCATGAGAAAACTCCACGTACCACCTTGCTTGGCGCCCATGAGTTGAAACGTGTCAAATCAACATTAATTCCATGCTAATTAATGCAAGCCGTTTTTTTATTAATATTGCCCATAGTCCACGCATATCGTACGCTAACTAGGTGACGATAATAATATTTGCATAATATCAATAATGGTCAAACAACAGGTTTCGGCGCAAGCCCTCTATTCTGATCCAATTGGGTGACACTGACACGAGGACGAGTCCTAGAGTAGGCAGGCGGAGAGCGGACTGAGCGGTTCGATGAGAAGACGAAATTAGGTAATCTTACCTATTGCTATAGGTAAGATTATCTATTATTCTATCTGTATCCTAGCTGTAAGTTTTCTTAAGAAATAAAATAAAATAAAATAGTCATTATCACCTAGCCATTCTCATAGCGGCAAAATGACATTTTGGCACTAGGCAATTTGTACATTTTGACACTAGGACCTAACATATGTTGCCCATTGATTTTTTGTCTTTTTAATATTTAGTATATGCATATTTTGCTGAACTTCTATATTGTACTTATTAGTAATTGAAAAATTACTGTCAATTACCCATTAACCAATTTTATTTACCTTTTAATTTTTTTCTTTTTATTCTGGGTTAAATGCCAGAAGCTTTTATATCCTCTATTCTAAGCAACTGTCATTTAAACCTTTTTTTTTTGTGAAAGGGACATGTTATACATACTGAAATACGACCTAATTTTCTCTTGCTATCCCACATTTGTCTGCCCTGCTAGGTAAATGTGTAACACGCTAACAGCAGCTACTGTTTGCCCTATAAAATAAACATGAGTGTTATTCATTTCAATTTCAGCTGAATAAAAGAGTTGTTGTGTTTGAGTTTGCTCTCAGAAACAAATGAAGACTGACATCAGATGAAGTGGCTTCACTCCGTTACAATGTAGATTTTGTAGTTTAATTATTTCAGTTTTTTCTAATATAATATCTCTTTATTCTTACTCTTTATTCTTTTTTCTTTATTTTTTTTCTTTTCAGGGAGAGAGCCTCCCGTCTCAGCCGCCGCGGGGGACGCCCCCGGCGTCGGGAGCCGCGTGACGACTCCCGGCCCCCGTAGGCGCGGGCCTGCGGGCGGAGAGTAATGGGTAGCTCACCGTCCGATCAGGACCAGGCCCGTGCCGGACGGCGCGTACGTGTTCCACGCGCGCCTCAAGGAGATGTCAGCATCGGGGAGGGGCGCCTTAGGGCCGAAGCCTGCCGGGTCAGCGGGATTGTCCGAAAGGGTTACCGCTGGCCCGGAACATAAAGGGCCAAGGAAGGAACACGGGGGGTTTTAGTCAGTAAGAGTCTGACACTCCCTTCCGCTCCACCCAGAGCGGGAGGAGTCATTTGATGATTTCCCATCCGCAAAAAAAAAAAAAAAACTCTTTATTACATGCATTGCGTTATTTATGTTGTTGACAAATATTTATATAATAAATATTTATATAATAATAATATTTATATGTTTATATTGTTGCAGACAAATTTTTCTACCATATGAAGCAAAAGCAATAGATTAGCAATATCTTTCAAAATTATTCATATTGTGATAGAAAGTGTGTTATGCAATCAGAGTGCAGATCTTTTACAAAACACGTGTTAGTACTCGAGTGGACATAATCCACTCTTCACCGCAAAATTGGTACCAACGCGTCACGTTTTCCACCATCATTCCGTGTGTCGTATCTGCGCCTGCGCCTGCGCTATCGGTCGCGCTCGATATGCCGCACGTGGCGTTTAATTGCTGCTTGTTATGTGCCGATCATTTACTGCTGTTTTACGTAAGGTATGCAGGACCATCGACATTGACTGGGTTACTGGTTTGGTCTGTATTTTGTGTAAGACTCCGTTTTGAGATGGTTTCCTAGCTAAAACTTCGATAGAAAATTTTCGCAAAAATATTGTTTTTTAATAAATATCCATAATTTAAATAATTGTTAGATAAATAATATTTTAAGTTGCATCCTAGGAACAGCAGCCTTTATTTGAGATAAGGCTGTCAGTTTTATCATTAGGGAAGTAAAGAAAGTAGATGTAAAAAAAAAACCTGAATTTCAGGAGTGTAGTATTTCGGTATCTACAACGCCACATGCGAACAATGCGTCATACTGACGTCAGGCAAAATACTGCATCGCGCAAGCAGAGTTTACGGCGCAACTAGCATAGATAAAGGGCCCGACATGAATCATCGGGCAGTTGCCCGCCAGACACAACACCCGTCTGGTCGGAGGATCCTCCCTTTTCTATAGAATATGAGTGAACTTTACACCCTGTTCCTCATACCTCTATACCTATTCGGATTAAAGCTATTGCAGTTAATTAGAGTGAATCAATTTATTACTCAAGTATTATTTACACTATAATAAACGTGAAGAGTTTGTTTTTTTTGTTTGAATGCGCTGATCTCTGAAACTACCAATCAGATTTGGAATAAATCTTTTGCATTTGATAGCCCAGTCCCTGGTTATTAAAAATCATGCTACGACCCTCAGCAACCGAGCAAAAAAAAATCTGAAAGAACGCTAAGCGAAAACGAACTAATAGCGCGGAGGGGTGTTGTGACGCGACGGGGTGGGTCGAGGAAACAAAAACTTTCACGCAGACAAAGTCACGCTAGAAACTAGTATTTACTTATTCAGGCTGTGTTGCCCAAACTCCGAATCAAAGACAAACAACGCCGTAACAACTAGTGTATACATATTTCAGAAGTGTAAGTTTCCCTTCATTAAGTTTGTCTACTTCGGAGCTGGAATTAAGTTAAATATACATTACATTCTATCAAGGAGTTTGATCGAAACCAAGTTAAGATTAATTATTGAGCGGAGTTTGACTTACGGTTTTTAGGGTTCCGTACCCAAAGGGTAAAAACGGGACCCTATTACTAAGACTTCGCTGTCTGTCCGTCCGTCTTTCCGTCCGTCCGTCTGTCACCAGGCTGTATCTCAAGAACCGCGATAGCTAGACAGTTGACATTTTCACAAATTATGTATTTCTGTTGCCGCTATAACAACAAATACCTACTAAAAACGAAATAAAATAAATATTTAAGGAAACAAATACAACAAACGTGTTTGTTCGGCGTTTTTGCCTCGCGGTACGGAACCGTTCATGTGCGAGTCCGACTCGCATTTGGCCAGTTTTTTATTATGATTTAAGACTTACGTTTGTATTAGGTACAGATTTTGTTAAAAAAATTGTATGTTTTATTTAAATAATAATAAAATAATTAATAATAATAATAAAATATTAATAATAATATAATTAATTTCTAAATATGTGGTACATTAAGATCTTAATAGCAGAAATATTAAAATTAAAGTACAATTAATATCCCCATTATTATAATTATAAATTAGCTAGTTTACATCGGTTAAGTAAAATAACATTTTATTTACAGGGTATTCTACATACCTACATAAGTCTTTCAGAATCTGCCTTTTTTCAGGTGTCTCTTATTCTGTCTTTTAATGGTTTTTTTACCAAAATTTTCTTATTGGTCATCGTATCAGCAATTTTATTTTTTTTTGGTTTTGCCTACTGCTACAAACATTAACGGAAAAAATGCAAGGTAGGACCAACCTATAAGTACCACCTTATTACATGAACTTCGTACACTCTTGAAGTAACGAATCCCTTCTTCGGAACGTCCACTCTACATTGTTTTTGGATGTGTCCGTGGGGAGACCACATCGGAGACATCCAAAAACAATGTAGAGTTCAAAGAATGGTACTGATACTAAACGTAAGACGCAATGACACCATTTTCCTTCATCCATAAGGAAGCGATTTTCAACTGTTTATAGTCATAATAGTATCATGATAAACTTTGGAGGTCTTCATAATATTTTTTTTTATGTTTTCCTTAACTCCTTTGTGAATTAAATTATAATGTTTGATTAAGATGACAGCTAGAATACTAATCAGTGTCTTTTGCTTTGTTTGTAGTATACTATCGACCACCGAAAACCGGAAGTGTTTATTCAAATTATTCAGTACAATGAACTCTGGACGTGTAAAAAATGAAAATCAGACGGACCGGGAAAAAGTAGTAGAGCTCCTTGCACTTTGGGGGAAATACTACCAACATACTATTATAAATGCGAAAGCGAGTTTGTTTGTTTGTCACTCTTTCACGCTAAAACGGCTAAACGGATTTAGATAAAATTTGGCACATGGGTAGACTATGACCTGGAAAAGGACATAAATTTCTTTTCATCCTGGATCGCAGACGAAGTAGCGGGCAGCAGCTAGTAAAACATATTATATTTAATGTATTTCTACTGTCAAGCAACAGAGCTGTATTCAGTTTATGAAAGACTAGTTTCTGCCCGCGGCTTCGCCCTCGAGGTATGTCGATAAAAACATCCTATGTCCTTCCCCGGGATGCAATCTATCTCTCTGACAAATTTTATCGAAATCCGTTCAGTGGTTTAGGCGTGAAAAGGTAGGTAGCATACAGACAAACAGACAGAGTTACTTTCGAATTTATAATATTAGTATGGATAACGTTTCGAAGATATAGGTGACGGTGAAATAAAGGGGACATGAGACTTTTATACTTTGCAACGCTTCGGTAAATCCTTGGCTGGTGTTATATGTAGAAGGATGTTATCACTTTCCATTACGTGGGCCATTGGACCGGCCCCACTTATCCAGACTACTACTTCATCAACTCAGCCTATCGCTGTCCACTGCTGGCATAGTCCTCTCCCGGGCTGCGCCAGATCACTGTGTCCTCCGCCTGCCGCACCAAGCCTGCCCCAGCCACCTTTTTATGGTCGTCGGTCTAACTAGGTATAAACTACCACGTATGGACAGCACACTGCGTAGTTCCATGCAGAACCACCTTCCTACTGAATCTAAAGTTATTATCTTTCGTAATAACAGGCTTACCGACAACCTTTACCTTTACTCAAGTAATTAGACCAAAGTCAGGTCTCCTATGCACGTCATTAACATAAAATATCTCTAAGGTCACTATCAAGATATTTTTATTAAGTGTTTGACTCACTTCCGCGTTTGTTGGATAATAGAATTTTATTAATAGGTAGAATGGAAACTGACAATAATTATGATAACTTTCATGTGGTTGGCGCGATCAAATTGCAAGTTATATGATTGGTATATGTAAATATTTAGATATCTATTGGAGCGGCGAATATTTGCAGTCTGTAGGTCAAGACTGCTAAAACGATTGATCCTTGTGTGGAAGGCTAGAAGAGGATGTTTGTATTGTTGGATATTTGCATAGTCATAAGGGCACCTAAATGAACAAAGGACATACAAGGCAGTGATGGTCGATAATTAATTTATTAAGAATATTTATTTAGACTTACGCATGTCACTAAAAGAGTGATTAATATATTTGTGGATGGATGGAGAGAGAGAGGAAGGCCAAAGAAAAGATGGATGGACTGTGTAACTGATGATACGAAAGAAACGGAAATGAACGCTAGTGTGACGGTTGACACGGAGAATGGAAGGAGAAAATGTTTTGCGCCGACCGACCTCAAGAAACATGGGACGAGGGCAGGAAGATTTTTGACGTGGTTCAAAGACTGCTGAACCTAAGTGAGTCTAGGCTGGAAGATGACCCCCATAAATCCACAAAAACATAATAGGTTCACTTATTACTAGTTAATCACAAACAATTGACATCCCCATCAAAATAGCATTATGGAGGTTGTACATATAATTTGGCATCACGCCCGGAGCCACGGCGTGGCGTCTAAATAATTATGTTCCAAGCATTGTCTGGACGTCAAACAAGTTGTAGGTACATTGACAAATAAGCGAGTATAGTGTTAAATGTATGACGTAACGCCAATAAAGTAATACTATCAAAGTCAAAGTCATTTATTCAAACTAGGCTAAGAATCAGCACTTTTCGAACGTCAAAATTACAAAAGACAGTCCCCCAAAACGCCCGCCCTTCACCACTTCCTAGTGCATGTAACTACTAGTTTCATAACTATATCACTCAGTTACGACTTACAGAGATTATGAAGATGGTAGATGATTATGGGCAAGCTTAATAATGACTACGCTATATTTTTTCTGCACTAGTGGCTGAATTGTAAGGGGTGTTACGCAAAAATGACATGACACCTATGAACCCATCTCCTGAGAGCAGAAAGTAAAAATCAGAGACGACCCTGTCATGTGCCGTGCCGTAATTATGAGTTATGTTGAAACTGTTTGTTATCTATCCGTCACTAGTCGCAAAGGTTCATTAGAAAACCAGCCTCAGACAGCATCAGTCTGGCATTAATACTGAAATAGACCTTTTCGGTGCAGCCGGGAGGCAGACGCTGTTGTTGATAAAACATTTCACTGTTTAAAAATTGTATTTCGTGTTTTATGAACTGTTGTTGGTCAAAAGATTAGACAGCCAACAAGGTAATTGGTAACTTAGATTGCGTTGGACCTAAAGCACTGTGGAGCTTCCACGAGTGGATTCTTCGTACCAGGCTGCAACAACGCCAAAACGGTGGTCATGTGTTTAAAAACTTTTGCACTTTTGTATGGTGGTCTAACTATATCCCAGTTACTTTGATGCAATTGTGATAGTGATTGGCGACTTCAACTAGTTATTGCTTAACTTTAGGTAACTTATAGAGCACAGTTGAGTGAAGCAACTTAGAGCTTTGCTTAGGTAATGATGGTTACAATCGGTAACGGCTGGTTCAGGCTGATGATGTTATGTCATTTGTAATGATTGTGATGTAACGAAAGTTGCGTTGATTTGCGATATGAAATAATTAGGAGATTGTGTTTGGTGGTGGTTTTATCTCAGTTCAGTATTGGGTTGTGACAGGCTGAGTTGATAATAGATTGAATCAATTTGAATCGATAGGACGTCTGACGTTTGAGGATGTGTTTGGGCTCGCGCGGGATGAGAGTTTAAGTACTTGATAAGCTACTTTTAAAAATCTTTTGTCTATATTACAGCTTCACCGATTACCATTGTTGGGTGATATACATAGTTTACAGGGGGAGGTATAAACATCGTACTTGCCCGATGTATCAGTGATCGTAGTTGCAGATAGAAGAGCCCGTGGCTAAATGATAACAGCCGCGCAGGTCGATCAGGTTAAGCTACGCTTGCTGCGGTTGGTCTGTGGATGGGTGACCATTTTTACATACCGAAACCCCTCCGTGCCTCGGAAAGCACGTTAAGCTGTTGGTCCCGGCTGTCATTCGTGAATCTTTTACAGTCGTTACGGGTAACCAGAACCCCGGAAGTCTGATAACCAGTCTTACCAAGGGGTATAGTATTACCCAGTAACTGGGTTGTGGAGGTCGGATAGGCAATCGCTCCATGTAAAGTACTGGTATTCAGCTGCATCTGGTTAGACTAGAAGCCGACCCCAACATAGTTAGGAAAAGGCTAGGCAGATGATGAGTTGCAGATAGAAGGGAGAGCCCTCTTAGTTGTCTTTTACGACACCTCAAGGTAAAAGGAGATGGCCGAAGAGTAATTAGAACTTTTCGGGAATTTCTGAGTGGAATACCTCAAAATAATTAATAGGTAAACAGAACAAAAAAAAAAAACAAAAGAAAAAAAAACATACGACCTACCTTTCACAAAACACTTCAAAAAATCACTTTATAAAACTTTATCTATATCAAAATATACTCGAAATACTATAAGCTTTATAAGTGCTTGAGGCTAGTGGCATGGTCAACTCCAATCGGAACACTGTTGAGTTGAGTCCAAGTGAGGGACGGAGCGAGCGGGGCGGCCATTAAACGAGCGATAAAATGAGAGTAAAAGTTATTTAATGATTAAAAGTGGTTTACTTTTGATAAACATTTTTATGGTTGGTGACGTAGTGCAGAAATAAAATTGAAGTACGTTGTCCAAGATTCAGCAAGCATTTAATTACTTGATCGGTGGAAACTCTTATATCAAGCTGCTGTTGATTGACAGTGTTGTACATAGCATGCCAGTTTGTTGTGTGTCTTTGGATTCCTAAAGTCTACTGACGCAGATTAATGTATACTTACATATAGTATATATTTATATTTATTTATTTGTTCAAGGCTTAAACCTATTACATTTTTGTACCTTATTAAATTAGACTTTGTAACTCAGTGGCAAGATACAAAACATGATGCAACTGGGCTTAAACTATGAGGACTCCTGTCCTATAAGCAATATGCCCAAGTAACATTTTATTCGGGCCTAGGTTGTAAAAAATGCCTTTAGGATTTATAAGGGTCGTAAAAAGGATAATGCTTTGCTATCTGGTCATATTAAGTACTTGAGAATGATTAATAAGTCCTAAAACTAATTGTTTATTATTACAACCTTGGAGCCGATGACAAGAGTTTAAATTAACGTTATTTTGACTTGTGTTTCAAGAGCATATAGTCCTAGGATCTTATAGTTGTAGTAGACTCCTGATTAAGTTCTGGAAAGGCTAGCATTATTCTAAAGTGAGATCTAAAGGTTTAATTTTTACCTTTGATATAACCATAAAGTTATGGAATGTTGAAATCGCTTATTAGTAATTTCTAAAACCTATTCTAAACTTTTAGGCTGTATTAGAGTTGTCTAGGTAAACAAATTAGGACTGTGTGGTGAAAACCCAAATCAATAAGCTATTTTTATCAGCTGAAGGCATGCTTAAAGTCCTACAAGAATATTTAGGCATCCTCTAAAAATGTTAGTGGTGTTCGCGACTTCAAAGCATTACGTTGTCTTGCAAAATGAACCGACACAGAGTGTTATCAAAAAAACGGAGTGGAACTTCAGCACTCTTGTCGAACCGTCGAACGCACGTCCTCCTACGACCAAAACTTAAAAGCAAATAATTGTGCGTAGAGGTTTTTTTCGCGACTCGCAACTCTTGAAGGACTCCTGGAGATAAACTTAAAGCTTCGAAAACAGCTTTGTCGTTTTAAGTCGCTCCGCGAGATTACCTTTAGCTCTTATTTTCGTAAACAATAAGAGCTTTTAGCTGTTACAGTTCTGAAAAGGTTAATTGTAATGCTTTCTAGTAATTTCCTAACGCCAGCCATTTTGTTCACTGAAAAAAAAAAAATCTAAACAAAAAGCAATATTTTAAGACAATAAGGCAAAATTAAGTAACGTGTGCTATGTGATTTAAAATATATGTTTTTTTATATGAATAGAAGTTTTATTTCTAATGCAACTATATAAAAATTATAAAATTAGGTGGTTGGTAGTAACCAACCACCTAATTTTATAATTTTTATTTTATTAAAATATCTTCTAAATTTTTTACTTTCGGAAGGCCCGTCTCGTATACAGCACTATTATCCTAAACTTTACTTTTTCAAAGTAAAGTGTCACGATAAAGTGCCAGTCGCACTATTTTTTTGATTTTCCCTGACTTCAGCAAGCTATTTATTACTTTTATGATTATAACACTTACTTACATCTAGCCATTTTGAAACTTGGTATAATGACAGGGAATGGCGCCATTATAAATAAGTATTTATATCCATGATTGGTGTTTCTGTGTAGAAAAAATCTTACACAGAAACATTTTAAAACCTGAGAGTCCTGGAAAGGCATTTATTCATGTCCATCAAAAAGGTTTTAAGTTGTCATTGAGTTACATCCATGACTAATTTAGAACTTAAAAGCTGCCTTACAAGGTTATATTAACATTAAATTAAGGTTGTGAAGGTTATATTTGGGTTCTGTGTACCTAAGTAGTTCGAAAGGTTCTAGATTTGAGCTTTAGGTTTTGCTGTAGCTCCCAGAAACGTTCTAAAACGTGGGCCCTTTTTGCACTCAGGAGGTTATTATAAGGTTAATATAACGTTATTAAGTCTATTAAGACTTACGAGCAGATGTCCATACAAAGGTTCTAGAACCTTTTCAAAACCTTTCTAAAACCTAAAATGTTACTTGGGTGTGCTATATTATTTGCAGTATCTCACAGGATACTTAACTGTGGGCATTAATTGATAGGTTTCGATACTAAACATTGTCAAATAATTATTGTTAGTGTTGTATAGTGTAACTGCAAGGTTATCGACTTTATTCACATAGGAAAAAAATATGAAAAATACTCGAAATTCAACAAGAAAAATAATAGTATTATGTAAGGTACTTGTTAACCTTTTCTATTTTCCTATACTGTCTGCAAAGATTGATGCAGGCAGCAGAGAGACTTGATGCCTAATACCGTACCACGTCTTCAAAATGTAACTTTTGTTTAACCGGCAACATGACATAAACACAAACATACATATAATGTAATGCTTGTTTGTATTATCTCGCCAGTCTTATGGCTTAGTGCTCAGTTGCATGCTTAAAGCGTAACGCGTAGAGGACACCATTATAACTCCTTGACGCCTTTGAATATGTGCCATCGCGCATGTATGAATATTTTATAACGAATTCAACAATATCCTTATGTGGGTAAATCGGGGAAAGGAAAAATGCGTTCGGAGTCAAGAGTGGGCATTGTAACTCGTAAAACTCGATTGAAAGGAAAAGTGGTTGTAACTCTTTGGGGTTTAGGTTACTATGAATAGTTTCTAGATATCGATTTACAAGATTTATGTAAAGAGTGGCTTAAGATGACCTTAGTAATAAATTGTGAATACGAATCGGATCCGCTTTAAGAATATATTGATTTTTTTATTTATATTTTATACCGTGACAGTCACAAGAAAAAAATAGGATAGAACTGGTAATCTAAGATATCACTTAGGTATGTAATTCATCAAAATAATGCTAATTGGTCGTACCTATAGTATAGCTCCCCCTTAAATCCACAACAACAAACGCGAGAATATCTCCTACATTTATAAAAAAAACTTTCCAATACAATTCTTCACTCCCGCCAATCGGAGCGATACCAATATTTCTCCATAACAATAAGACTTGCCTGTTTGCCCAGGTAGGCACACGGCATGCCCATACCCAGTTATTTAGTATTCAGCCGGGCATCCATGATTGATGCCAAGCCGTGCCGTACCGTACCGTGTACGCTGTACCCGGGAAATGCATTAGGTTTTACGTGTTTTTGCTCAAATTGGGCCTGGTTTTTTGGCAATTTGACGGTTTATTTCTTATTCTGCCGGTGCGTTTTATCGGGAAAGTAATTTTGTACGTAAGGTGTTGGTTAGGAGAGGGTTTTTATTGTGTTTGTAGAGCACTGAACCTATTTACACAAAATAAATAATTATTGGTATAAATAAAAGAATCACTTGTGGACTGTGATCTCAACAGTGAATCTTTTAGTCTTAAAGTTGTTTATGCAAAGCAATTACCATGTGCCCAACATGACATTGACATTCATTCATTCAAAGCAACCTCTGGAGACGAATGTCTTTCACTTTCACATGCTCTCGTTGAGTATTGTGGTATGTAGGCACCTATAGGATTGCCATCTATCCAAGACCATTGATTAGGGTTGTAGGACCCAAGCCTTTGCTCTTCACCTTGAGCTCACATAACAGTCAACGAAATATGTAAAATATGTACGAATGCATTGAAGTATAAATTGGTATCGTTTAACGTCCTACATACATAGTCGTATCGATAAATATCATTGTGATTGTAGTCGACCTTAATCTATGCAGCCACTGTCAGAGAATTGGGTGAAAGGTTTTGTCAGTGATGAGCACCCACTTACGTAATATTGAATTCAAACGAGTTTGAAATAAAGCACCCAAATTATGAGTGTACTTTTACGTGGCGTATCCTCCTGACCCTGACCGTGATCTTGACCCTGACCGTGATGTTTCGACGTTTAGCTTAAGCGCGGCAGGCATAAAAGTGTCTAAAGAATTAGAAAACATAGCTTTACGAACCTACTGGACCACAAACGCTAATGCTATGTGCCGTGAATTTATTAGTATTGTCCTTGGTTAGGAATCGTTACATCAATTGAAGGGTTCATAATCAACACTGGATTTTAAGACACTGTTATAACTCGTTTTTTATGCCTGTATTTATAAGGTCAGTTCTTTGACCAAACAATACTGATAAATGATTTATTTTCTGTAAGTAGGTTTTTACAAACACTTTTACACGTCAATCATATTTTTTTAAACTAGATGAGGTCGGCGTTTCCTATCTGACTACTCTGAGAAGAAAGGCCCGTTATCACAATGTAGTATGATTCTATTGTTCTTTATTCTGAATAAAAAAAAAAAAAAATCTTTTTCAATGCAAGTCTTTACCCGTTATAAACATGCAACTACTTCATCTTAGTCACTTTAAAAGATTAATGCTAAGGATTTTGTATTTGGTACAAAATTATCCAACACCCAAGTTCAACGACTATTACTGCTAAACTAATAGAGTTATCTTAACCGCTATACTTTTCCTTTAAAGTTCATGAAATGCACTATCATCGTGAATTTTTCCAGATTTTTCAAGCCAGCAGTTTAGGTTTTAGAGGGGGGGGGGGGACGCCCTACTGGAACAAAAAATTGCACTTTAAAGTTTAATATTTCGTAAATGGAGCATTAAATCGAAAAATTATTTTAGCAACCCTCAACTATTCAACGATACCCCACACGATGGGGTAGACGACGAAAAAAATATTCATCCTCACTTCACGTGTAGGGGAGCTACCATAAAAATTTTTTTTTTTCAAAATTTTGATTTTACCACTTTTTCGGCGTAATTAATATACGCACTCCTACAAAATTACAGCTTTCTAGTACTAAAGGTCTCTTAGCAAAACCTCGGACAGACAGACAGACAGACGGACTTGACGAAACTATAAGGGTTCCTTGTAGGAACTACGGAACCCTAAAAAATGCATTAAATTATTGGACTATTCTTTAACTTTAATAATACAAACAGTCAAACAAAACCAAAACTGGGAACCTTCTCAAAATTTCAATCAAACTGAAAATCTCCAAAAGTGTGATTTTATTTAAGGTGCACGGAATTTTCAATTTATTATTCGAAATCATATTTACCTTTGTTTTCTTAGACATTAATAAATCTCATAGCTTTGTTACAGTATTTTTGTAGGTACTTAATCATCTTTGTATAATCTAATATTCAAATATTTTTGGAACGAAATAGCCTACAATACCATAGGTATTGTAATAATAAAATATTGTAAAATTAAAAATATTATTCTGTTCACTTTCGGTATTCCAAATTAACAACATGACATCCTAACTTATAACTCCATCTCACTTTTTAAATTCTAGAAATATTCATAAAATCATGAACTAATGATGACAGGTTAAACAATTAAAATGAAGATTTTGCATAATAGGTATAGTAAATGATTTTCAAGAATTGCATTCTTACCGTAAAAATTTTCAAAGTAGACGTTTCGGTTCCGTGTGGCTGTCAGCCAGCAGAAATGTGAAGATTGCGTCCTGGGGGCCTAAAAAGGCCACTTTAAGCAATTCCTCAAAAAACGAGTAATTTCCTGAATTCCCAGTAGATCAGTAGCAATTCCTCTATTTTTCGTAAAATGGTGACACATAATAGCCGAATCCTATAGAATTCAATTTCAAACAGAATCATATTTGGTGTAAATATTACCGCATGAAAAAAATAAAGACCGTAATTTTATCGGTAAAGTTGCGTTTACAGTTTTTATTGATCAAATTAGTTTTTTATTTCTACAGTTTAAATGTTATTACGTTATAATATACTCATAACTGTTAAAAAGTCCGCAGATAAGCCCTGAAAAGGGAAGTTAGAAACAATAAACTGGCAACGCGTATTTTTAGGCCGCATTCCGAATTAAGCGTTAAGTACACTATTTGTAGGAAACCGAAAGATGTAATTGAAGTTAGAACAGTTAGATTCCGATTTAGTGCGATTGGAAGGTCCCGACCGCACTAATTTCTAAATTGTTTACGATTTAGGTGAGTTTAATCGCATCGCTACGATTTAGAGCGACTTGTTAGTCTTTAGTTTTTAAGCCCGCTCAAATGGATTACATCCCAACTCGGAACGCACCCTTCGTTTCTCCCGCCTCAACGTCAAACTGTCCAAACTGAATCAAACATCAAATTCAACATAAACAATCATAATGTGTGTAGTTTAAAACTAGTATTTCGTGCGAGTAAGATCGTTTTTAATACAAAGTAAGTGTATAATTGTTTGACTTAAATCATTACTTAAATAAAATGTTGTGCAAATGTATTCAAATGTACGTAATTTTTTGTAGGAATGGAAAGACGTGCAGCTAGTGTCTGAGATACAATGGAACAATCTGCTCGATTTTCTACAGTCAAAGTGGAAGCGCTGTCGGTGTTGAGCCCTTTTTCGAGATTACTGCAGCCCCGTGTTTTGTCCAGACTCGTGCGTCAGCACCAAACCCTAGCCCTGCTGATGCTACAACAGTGCCTCTGCCTCGTCGAACTCGGCAAGCAAGATACCGCAGTGAGTGGATTTTTATAACCCTACAGCTATTCATATTGCGACTAAGACATGATGACTATTGATAATGATTATATGGTATTTTTATTACGTTTTTTAGGTCGCCCTCTGGCTGCACTAGATGAAGCTCGGGAGAGTTTTACCTGAGGTGGAGATGCAACATGCTACAGCTGATATAGTAAATTAATAGTGCAGCTTGCTGGTGCAGTCGAAAGACTATTTTTTATTGGTATCCCATAGAGGTAAAGTATGAATATTTTGTACATGCAATAAAAAAATTAAGTCTTTCATATAATATAATTATAAAGAAATAAAAAAGGAAAACATACTGTATTATAACATTTAAATAACACAATAACTTTGCATAAAGGGAAAAAGGTTGTGCTCTGTGTCCACTTGTGGTGTCTTCAATGTTGATTTTAAGGGATAGCCTGCGTCACCTGAAACATAATTATTTTATTATTATAATAGTACTCAAATTAAACAATGACGGGGTAATCAGAAGCCCTAAAGTCTGACAACCAGTCTTACCAAGTGGTATTGTATTACCCAGTAACTGGGTTGTGGAGTTCAGATAGGCAGTCGCTCCATGTAAAATACTGGTATTCAGCTGCATCCGGTTAGACTGGAAGCAAACCCCAACATAGTACATAGTTGAGAGAAGGCTAGACAGATGATGATGATGATTTGACTTACTAAAAACCACAAATTTTCCTTTTCAGCCTGGCAGAGTTGTTCCAAGTGGGTATTAAGTGGATGGTGATTCTATAAAAAGGAGACATTTACCCCTCCGCAGCTAGCATCGACACTAATCAGAGTCGCAAACCTGAATGAATGAAAAAAAGCCTAATTAATTATTGCTTGTATTAGTTTTTTAATAATTTAAGATGAGAAATTGTTAATAATTTAATAAAATATTTTTCATATCACTATTGTTTTATTTTAGTAAAAGGTATAATATAATATGGTATCCTCTTCTAGGGTCCTCTATATATACTACTTAATTAAGTTGAAGTAAAGTATGATACTATAACAATATCACACATATATATCCCTAAAGGGTTAGGCAGAGGTGTACCTATTGTACACTTAAAATGTGAATAGAAGATTGTATGCATTTCACGGAGGGGGTACCTACAGAGTAGGTAAGTACCTGAACCTCCATAATAATAGATGATAGTGTCTATCTGGAACTACTTAGTTAAAAGTGTTGAAAAACACCCTACTTACTTTTATCACAAAACAATGCTTTTACTTGCCTTGGGGATAGTAGGTACTTATGCCATCGCAGCGGGTACATATGTACGGCTTCAGCTCATGGATGAGGTCGCGACACACACTTTTATTTAGCCTCTCTCTGCCAACAAATTCGAGATCCGGCATTTCGAACGCTATGTCCATTTTCCGAAGAGCTGCATTTTGTCGGCGATCTAGAAGGGTCGTCGTAACCCGCGCGTGCTCCAGAAAGTTTTCATATAGGGCTAAATCTGCTATTATAATATTATTTCTTCACAAAGCCTCCAATCCGATTTGTGAAATGTTGCTTTTGACTAACTTCTTACGATTCCATTATTTGACATTAAAGCAATTCCTATTTTGTGGACCATTTTACGAATCTCCATAAAAATTGTCAAATAGATGAATTTCGTGTTACGAATTGTACGCAAACAATATTATGAATTGTCAGATTGTGACCATTTTACGACTTTTAATATCATTCATAATGAATTTTTATGATTATCCCAAAGTGGCCTTTTTAGGCCCCCTGTTTTCTGCACTCAATTACATCGTAATATGTCATGTGACGTTATGACAACCGCAAAAAAAGGTGTTTACATTAATTGAGATATCCGAGTATTCCAAATTACCTGCAGTATTTTAAATATACTGTACTTCCTCTACAGTAATCACTTAAAATTCTACTCACCCTTTCGCAAAAAATTATAAAATAAACCAAAACCAACAAGTTAGCACCAGCCACATATTTAAAAGTCATTTATTCAGTATGTAAAACAGAATCACAGTCCAATCATCGTGGAATTGAAAATATACGTCCGCGAAAAATTTAAGCAGATTACAGCTGTGTCCTATTTTTACATAATCATTTCGAGGCGAACGAAAAACGGGATGAGCCCGCATTTTATTAGAGAATCGCCGAGTGCGCTTACATGGAGCGGATACGTAGCGTGACTGACTGACGACGACATGTGCGGAGGTGGCTAATAAATCTACAGTTTGTATATGCATAGAGCCTCTACAAAACTCTTTGATTAACGTTGCGTTTTCTTACATAGTTTTCTGATTTTCTTATCCTGATTGAGACAGAGGAAGTTCCACATCTATCTCTTTATAAATTTTGCGTACATTTTTCGGGATCAAAATTAATGGCTTGCTAAAGTTATATACCGTCGCGTCGCGTATATAATAGCATTCCAGCTAGACCACAATGTAATGTAAAAGTGTCGGGTAATTTGTAGGCTTTTAAGTAACATTATCATGGATTATTTTATATTGGAACCAATCTTATGGTCATTGGGTTGTCTTAGGGGCGGTACCTATATTTTCAGGATTCACTGCAGATACCCCTATCTGAGAGATATGATATGATATGATCCTATCTATTGAGAACGCATGTCGGATTCTCTCAACTCGAGATTTTTCTCCACATCACAGTTTTGGATGAATAAAGAATCAAACTTGGACAGACTTAAACCACGTCGTTGCAACCAGAGCAAACGGTCCATATGTAAATTATTCGGCATATGTAAATGTTCGGCCTCCCGCAGGCCCCCAGGCCTCCAAGCGACCTTATTCTTTTGTCTCTGCTCTGGGCCGCACTATTTGACTTTCTTTTGATAAGGTCGGCAAGGATAGACTTTGGCGCTTTAAGCCTGAGATTAGTTTAGCTAGAATTTACGTATCCTTTGACGACGGTTGATAGTTAGATTTACGTATAATATGCTAGCTTTTACGTCTGACCCCTGTTACCTTTTTGACCGTTGTTTGTGGAGACCTGAGAAAATAAGGCTATTTTTCATTTTTATCTTTTTGCCAGTAAATTGTAATTTTCACTGGTTAAAGGATGAAAAGTCATTGGACTGTAAGTTTTATGCTGATAAGGGTGCTGCAAGAGAGCCTGCTGAACTTTTAATGGAAACTGATCATGTAAATAAAGTTCATTTTGATCCAGGTTGAAAACAATAAAATCAGGATTAACCAGATTAGTGATTCCAGTACTAGCACCTACTGGAATCACTAAAACTATGTTTATTGCATTCCGCAGCTCTGCATATGTTTGCGCGCAAAATTTGTACTCACTGATGCAGTCAACAGATTAATTCGGGTAGAAAGGGGATTTGAGGAACGAGGATTTTTGGAAATAATTTTTTTTTAAATTTATTTTGGTGGGACACCGGTAAGATACATATTCGTAGAAATAGAAATAAACGCTATCAAAAATACGGTATATTATCATTTATTATTCAATATTAAATAGATGAATGAATTAGAGATGACATAAACAAGAATTTTAAAAAATCTGTATTTAAAAAAACTGACAAATTGTTACAGACGTCAAAAAACGTGAAAAAAGTAGTATCATAGACTTAAGGTCCTCTGGCTCCCAAACTAGGTTTTTGCCCGTGACTTGGGAGTCAGTGTTGATGAAGATGAAGTGTTCTTATGACATCTACATTTCCATTTTATTGCCCAAAGAAAAAAGAATCAAGTCTTTTATATTTATATTATCCTGTTCCCAGCGGTTACAAGTTTTTATCTTCCAACATTTATAACAAGTCGTGTGAAGTTTTGGTAAAAACAGCGCTTACCTACCTACTTGTAATGTCAAACGTAAAGCCTTCAGGTTCAAAGTAGAATTCAAAAGTAATTCCAGGGATGTTAACATGAAATAGTCTAGACAAGGATACTCGGTTTGTGTCGAGTGGTCATATTGTGTAGGAGAAAACTTTCCTCAAACTACAAGGTAAAATGTACCACATTCAGAAGTGTATCAGACAAGTATTCCTGCATTTTTGTTAACTATTCGTAGATAACTAAAACTTTATTGTACGCAGCTCTTTGTCTCGTCTTGAAATCTGGAAAAGGTTATCAGATTGTAAAAAAAAATATGCCGGTAGACAGGGTGATATTTAAATTGAATGTCCCAAAACAATGTTGGGTCGTGATGTCAAAAGTGTCAGATGTCTGGTTTCCTGGCTTAAATTATATTGAAGAAAAATTCTGACACAATTCCTGAAAAACCTTTAGTTGATTTGCATGTTTTTCTCTCTCTGAAAGTTCACTTTTTTTATAAGTTCCAATAGATCAGTATAGTGAATATATTACATAGTAACATTAAAACTATTTCTGAAGTATTTCGGGTTCAACAAACAGTCCCAACAATAACGCGAGGGGCAAAAGGCACACATCCCTCTAGTCCTCAAGATGCTGAGTACACAGGCCCTTTGTGAGGCCACCCATATCCCGGCAAGGCCAGGCCTTAATAAAGCGCTCTTTTGTCTGACGCCATAATGGGCTTGATTCCCGATAACCAATAGGGATTTGTATCATAATGTCTGTTCCAAGGCGTTGTTCCGATATACTTGTTATAATGGAGGCGCTTGGGACGTCAACTGAAGAGATTTATTTTGTCTTACGGTGAACATTTTCATTTAGATTTTCCAAAATAAAAGCTGCGTAATTGGAAAATTTTAATGTAATTTTTAATTCTTGTTGTTTTGCAGATACCATTGCAGTTTTTAATGATTTTGAAGAAGATAAATTTCGCCTTTATTGACACAAAGGATAAAAACAATGATTCAAGTACTTGTAAAGTTATTTCGGTATAACTATTTAATTTCTCACAAACAGCACATAAATATCTCCAATCAGGGCTTAAAATATCACAATTCCATCTAAGAAACTCGGGGTGAGTTTCAAGCAAATAAAAGGAAATATAAAATAATGAGTTACAATTTTGGCGTCGCTCCCCGAATTACACACAATACGCCTCGGTCGGCTCATTACCAACCTGTTACCAACATTTTCAGGTACTTTCAGGGTATTTTCAGCATCATTACCGTCTACACCGTAATTATTATACTCAGCATCAGACGATTACATCAAAATGACATGAACATTTAGTAAAATATTTTAAGGATGGGATAGAACGGTAATGTTTAGTAGTTAAGTTGTGGTGTCTGTGAAGGTGTGCTGTGCGCGAGGGCCCTAATGTGTTTGCTCGTTTTGTGGGATTTAATGTAACGTTATGAAGTTAACATATACCTTCGTGGTAATTTAATGTAACTTTACGAAGTTAACATATTCCTTCGTGGTAATTTAAACAGATCACCTACCTGTTTGCTCTCCTGCCATAGGTGGTGCGAGGCAAATGTCGTACTTTTCTTATTATTGCGATAAAAAGAACCTCACTTGTCATGCAGAGTATAAAGTTGCTATTAAATTAATATCAGGCGCGCGAGCTTGATATATTTAGGCAGACGAGTGTGTCTAAAGCCGAGTTTACGTTGATAAAGTAGGAATTCTGAAGTTTTTTTTAGTTGTTAATGTAAATAAGAGACTGTGCCAGGTACCTACCTGGCACAGTCTCTAATAATGATAAGATGAAAGATGTTTCTGTCTACCTATACAGAAACATCTTTCATCTTATCATTAAACCTCATTCTGCAATGATTAATCTGACATATTGTTTCCTTGTCACTGTATATTTCAACGGTCTAATGTCTTAAAAACTCAATTAAAAATGTTTATTTATGTGCAGTAGTCATGCATCATGCTGATGCTAGGTCAAAACAATAAATGAAGCTAGAAGGTAATGGCAATTGTTTGGCGATGTCAGTACACTCAGTACTAGTCTAGACGAGCCTTCTGACTCTACCAATATGAACTGTGCCTAAAGTCCTAAGTGTCGGGTTTATGACATGTATATTTATTATTTGATCTTAATGTCCAAATGGAAATGAAAGGGGAGGTGATAAGTAACAGCTGTGCTCAATTACCTCTGCCGAGACGTTAGGTGTGAAATTTATTATAGTACTTTTTAGGGATCCTGTTATAAATTGGAAGAAGCCAAGTATCTTATGTAGGTATATGTATAGGTCGTAAGTTTCAACCCGGACAGGCGCTTTACTTTGTCATTACTTCATCACCACTGCTCTCAAAACAGTGAAGGCAAATTTCGTGACGAAACCGGCAAGTCCTAGAACAAATAATTTGAAGACATGTGATATCTACCAACCCGCACTGGGTCCGCGTGGTGGCTACTCCCTCACACAAAGAGAAGAGAGAAGGCCTGTGTCTCAGCATTGGGAATGTATTCATTTTACAGACTGGAATGGAGACCATAAATCGACTAACGTTGGGTAGGTCGCTCACAGACTAGAAGAAGCGATGATCTTGGCTTGGTAGCAGTTGGGTGAGGGTAGCCGAAGATCGAGTTGAATGGCGAGTGATTGAGATGACATTCTTTTGGTTGGGCTTATAATACCAGCCTATTTTGATCCCACTGCAGAGTAAAGGCCTCTTTCACACAGAGAAGGCACGAGCTTTCTTCACGACGTTTTCCTTCACCGATGTTAGTAATGGCCATCATAAAAAGTCACATTGGTACTTACCCGGATTTTAACCCACAACCTCGTGCTTGAGAGGCGACGTGGCTATAACAACATTGAGCATTAAAAACTTCACCACAATGTTCTTATCCTGTCTGATCTTCCAACAAAGAATAAGCGTCATGTGTAAATTACTGTTGTTCCCCACAAGGGGAGCATAACAACGAAAAAAATAAGGAACATTAAAAGATGTTTCCTTTATGAAATGAATATCTTACGTCAGATCAAGGAGTATGGTGTCTTCATTTCTCCTTTATAGTCTCTGGTCTATTGTTTTTCGGTCCCGATATCGTTGTGCAGTATCGTTATTTTTTATTTGTCGTTATCGTTTTGTTTTACCGTTTATGAGGTAGTCGTTATGTGGAAGTTATTAGACAATATTGCGTTTTTTCAGGTCTTTTCAAATAATCGTTTGGGATTGCTTAGAGGAAAGGGTGATTATGGGCAATATAAAGATGATGACTTTGATAAAAATATTCAATTGGATAAAAATAATGAAAGGTACCTATGTGTAGTCTGAATAAAAAATAATCATAAAAAATAATATACTTACATCTTTATTTCATACGTCCTTATTTCACAATTAATTGTAGGTGCTTAGTGTGAAAGTCGTTAGGAATTTCATGTTTAAACTTGGTCTCAGATGAAAAGCTATTGTTAACGTGATCATGTTTACTTAGCTCCGTGTGCGATCGATTTGTGAGATGGTCACACTGAATGCGTGTCTGGGGACCCATTAAAGTTTCAACAGCAACAATACACTCGAAGTCTCCGCCAAGCAACTGCTTAATTTACTTACAGGATACTTACTACCAACTTATTTCAAGGTTCTATTAAATGGTCTTTTAATTTTTAAACTTGTCCAACTTATGGTCATACTGGACATAGGCATCTCCCAAATAGGGAAACACACTTTTCTTTTTGATTAAGGCTGACAAATAGGAAGTTACTTATGTAACACCTTTTATTTATTTTTCCCCATCTCAAAAAGCCACCCTGTATATTTATCATGATTGAATGCTTAGCTCCAGAAAGGTATAGCGTGATGAAAATCATGTCAAAGGTCAAATCTGTAACTATCCGTAATATTTGGTTCTTTTTTTACGGAGATTACGAACAAATTGCAATATTGCTCGTCCCCATAGCCAATAGCGTGATCATTTATAGCCCGCAGACTGACCAGACTTATCAGTAAAATCCCTGAAAATTTGAACAAAATCTATCCGGTAGTTTTTGAACATACATTCCGATGAACTGACAAAAACTCTAAAAATTATATTTGCGGCTTTAGAATCGTTCTCAAACCTCGCAAAATCATCATCTGCCTAGCCTTTTCCCAACTATGTTGGGGTCGGCTTCCAGTCTAACCTCGCAAAATATACTTTAAAAAAAACGATGTGCAGTTTTGACTTCGCCACGATTTTTTTTATATATTTAGCTATGCATCGATATCGCTGGAATATAAAAAGGTACAAAGGTATCTAAAGGATTAGCAATTTTCCACCAATAAACTAAGGGTGGTAGAGATAAAAAGGCAGGTGCAATTTATATACAAATCAAAAATGACCCATGGTAAAAAGCGACGTTCAACCATACATACATAAACTCATGCCTTTGTCCCATGGGGGCAGGCAGCTACATTCAACCAGTTTCCCTATTAAAATAAACATGTTATTCATTTCAAAAAAGAGTTGTTGTGTTTGAGTTTGATGTCAGAAACATGACATCAGATTAAGTTACTTCACTCCGTTATAATGTAGCTTTTGTAGTTTGATTATTCCAGTTTTTTCCACAACCACCACCGTGTAAATTACAGATACAAATGTAGAAATGTTACAAAAGGTGACACAATGGGTAATCTTGTTCGAATGCCACTAATTTTTCTAACTGTTGAGGGATGTCAACCTTTTTTAATATATTCAGCTTAATTTTCATCGATGAACGGCTTTGCTTTTTAGGGACACATTCATAGCAAAGCGACAAAAATATCCAACTATAAACTAAAATACTTACTTGCTACTATATGAGAAGATACTTATACCTTCTCATCTGTTTCGTTGACGCCATTTTTGAAAGTGCAGAGTTTCAAAACCATTTTTCTTTTTAAAGCGATTTCGAAACCTTTTTCTCTACGTTACTGAAGTCAGAACAAGCTCCCATTTTTTACAATATCCAAAGTTTTTGTAGCTTAATCTCTATACTTTTACTTCTTTTTTTCTTAAGGATTTATTTGTCCTTGGAACAATGTTTCAGGTGTAGGTATTCTAATACTAATAAATCACGAGATAACCTGAGATATGGTTAGTAAAGTCTGCAAGTTAGCTGATAATATAACTTTGTAAGATGAGGTGAGGATGGAGGCTGTATTATCTCATATTTATGTGTTAACTTTGTTATAAGTGTTTTGGGATAACCTGAGGATCGTAAAGTGAGCTGTGTTTAAAATACTTCGTTGTTATAGTGAGAAAGTTACCCAAACGAAAATTGTGCATAATTATTCCGTAGTTCATTCTTCAGATGTCCTATGTTAATTTTCTTCTTCTATTCATTTCTATGGGTTCCACGAAGATAAAGTATTATTATCGTGACGCCTATCATCTGAACTTATAAGAAAGTGGTTATTTTAAATCTTAAGTTTGTTAAGGTTATATAAAGAATTTTCCACCACTAACATAATGGAAAAAAAGTAAGCTTGGTCTTGCTATTTATAATGCATCTAGCATAAAAACAAACGAACGAGCAAGATCCCACACAACTTTATTAAAAGAAGCGATACAAGTCTCAGTATATAAACATATGGCATCACAGTCGAGCACACACCTGCAGTCCCACGACACACTCATTCACCCACAGCTAATATAACAATAATACTAACGTTTTATGTACATAGCCTACACTTATCATATTATTTACAGGCAAAAGTCATCGCCAGCACTTTTTAGAACGACATAATTTCAAGAGCACTGAAGTGATCATTTTTGGTATTCTCTACAAATAGTACATGCCTCTTTTTTGTTCTTTCTAAATATAATACAAAAATAGTTTTCTATATTCATTTTGATATCAATAACAGCGAATTTTAATGACGGTGATTACCAAATAAAGTCTCCGCGAACTTTCCGAAGTACTGAACATCTGAGTAAGACGGCACACCCAAGAGTGGACTATATTCAGGCTGGGCAACCAACTGTCGTTGGAGAGCATGTATTTGGGGGAGCTCCGACGAAGTTAGAAGAGGGGCCACGTACGGTTGCTCCGCATTAGGAGTAGGCTCTGATAAATTATCTGGTTGCTCCTTAGGTTTTCCTGTTGTTGGCTGAAGATTTGACTGCTGCTGCAGTTGAGGCTGAGATTCTGGTTGTTGTAGAATTTCTACCGTTTCAGTTTGCTTCTCAGCATCCTGAGTAGGCTTAAGAGTGGATATCTGGATTTGATTGTTAGTATCCAAATGATGTTGGTATTCCTGTTGCTCTTGTTCTGATCCATGTTGTTGTTGTTGTTGTGCTTGTTCTGATGCCTGTTGTTGTTGCTGTGCTTGTTGTGATGCCTTTTGTTGTGCTTGTTCTGATGCCTGTTGTTGTTGCTGTGCTTGTTGTGATGCCTTTTGTTGTGCTTGTTCTGATGCCTGTTGTTGTTGCTGTGCTTGTTCTGATGCCTGTTGTTGTTGCTGTGCTTGTTCTAATGCCTGTTGTTGTTGCTGTGCTTGTTCTGATGCCTGTTGTTGTTGCTGTGCTTGTTCTAATGCCTGTTGTTGTTGCTGTGCTTGTTCTGATGCCTGTTGTTGTGCTTGTTGTGATCCATGTTGTTGTGTCTGGTATACCAGTTGCTGTTGTTGTAACTGTTCTAGTTCGGATTGCTGAGTCTGCAACAATTTTGGTTGGAAATGTTGAAGTTGAAGTGGGAGTTGTTGTTGAATGAGATATTGTAGATGCTCTCCTTGTAGAGAAGTATCCAGTTTTTGTGGAGGTTTCGATTGTCGTGCTTTGAGTTGATATTGTTGGGAATTTATATCTTGCATTTCGTGTTGGAATTGCAGAGGCTGTAACTGTTCAAATAATTGATGATGCGGCTGAGTGCGTAACTGGTGTACTTCCTGTTCTTGTTGATAAGCTATTTGGTGCTGATTTTGGTTATGGGGTGTGCTGGAAGGTTGAGGAGATGGTTCAAAAAATAATTCTCGAATCTCCTGTCGCTGAATCACAACATCATGTCGTGGTGACGATGGGCGTATCGAAGCTTGATATACAGGCTGAGGAGTGGAATATTGGAAAAATATTGATTGTGGTTCATGAGTAACAAACGGCAGGTATGTTGTTGATTGTATCGGTGCAGGTCGAACTGTTGACTGTGACTGGTGAGTTATTTCAGGTTGCAATGATTGAGATATTTGAGACTGCGGTTGGGTTTCTTTTTGTATCGATTGTTTCTTAGGGTCTTCTTGATCTTTTACATTAGGTTGTATAGTTGTTGATGATATAAGTTGATCGGGCACGGGCAGTAATTTTGGGGTGGACGTGAAAAGCGGTTGCGACTGTGTCGGTAAGAAAACTGGTTTAGTGTGAGGGTGTGGTTCCAATGGTTTCACATATTTGCTATAATTAGGCTTTAATGGAGGTAAAGGGGTTAATTGTGTCGATGCTGGTTCTAATGGTAGATCAAAGTTTTCTGTATTTTGCGTAGAATGATCTTCGTAACTGAATGGTCTTGGTGAGCGTTGCGATATCACTGGTGATCGCCTTGTTTGTTGTAAAACAGATTCAGCTGATAGTAGTGATTGAGGTAATGGCTTGAAAGTAGGTAGGCGCTGCAATTGAATGAGTTGAGGATTAGGTAACTGCCGAGGTTCTTGGAAAAGTAAATGCTGTTGAAGTGCATTTAACATTCTGGGTTGATTTTGAATTAGTTGTTTAAAAGGAATAAATTGTGGTTGTTGCCGATAGACTGGTTCATATTTTTGTAGGTCTTCAATGAGCCTTTGTAACATCGATGGATTCAGAAGTTTTTGCTTCACCGGGGTTAATTTTTGTTCTTGGGATTGCAGCGTGACTTCAGGCTGAATTTGTGGTGTTTGCTGTACTGGGATCGCTTGTGATTGTAACTGTGCTTGTTGCGTTGGCGGCCCTGTTTCGTACTGCGTATTGACAGGTAAGTTATGGGAGAAACTTGCAAAACTAATAGCGCCGTTCGGATGTGCGTGATACCCCTAAAACAGAAAATAAATAAATATGTTAGTAATCAAGTTTGAGTAAGGTGCTTTTTCAATTCGAAGTTATTCAGGAATTATTAGGATCGTATTAACTCTCTTATTCTATTACATTTTTTTCATAAGATTGTATCATGCTAACCTGCTTAGGCACTGGTATTTCGATCTGCAGCTTAGGTTGGCTGGCTTTTAATGGTTCGTGATTTTCTTGTTTAGGATAGTTCTGGTCACGGTTTCCTTCCTGGTTACCGAAGCCAAAGTCGGGTCTAACTGGAACAATCTGGTATACCCCGTTCTGGTGTAAAATTTGCGACGGCACCTCCTGTCCAGGGTATCTGAAGGGTCCAAGTTGATCATATATTGGGAACAATGAAGACATGACCTTTTTAGGCAATTGGTTTGGCCGGAAGATCTCTTGAGGAAGATTCGCATGTTGACGATTGAGTCCAGAGTTCAAAGGTTGGGGGTACGCTTCAAACTGATGTCTGGGTTGGTTCACCATGTAGACCGCTAGAACTGGGCTAGGTAGCTCGACCCCTTTTGGTGGAGCTTCTTGCAGCTTCTGTTCATTTTCTGCGTCTGCCTGAAGTTTATATGCCTTTGGATTTGAGTAGGGTGACTGTGATGCTGCTGGTGAGGGTACTTCGAATGACGTTGGTGATGAGAGCTGAAGAAAAATGATTAAGTAATAATAATAATAATATAATAATAAATTTATTTCTCAAAAAACTTAATAATAGGTTACAGAAAAAATAGTTTGGCAGTATTAATTTCTAATAGGTGGATGTAGCCACTGCAACCGAACTAGGCAAAGCCTGTATTTCGGTTTCCAGCGCCTTTTCCCTCGATATTGCAACATTAAAATGCCAACAAAAAGTATGGTTGGTTGTACTATTAATTAAATTTTGAATGACTTAAAACTAACTTAAATGGTACATTGTATAAAAATTTAAATTACCCATAATACAATAAGCAAATGGTCTATACGTGAGTGAGAAGTGTTAGTGAGTGTGTGTGAACTAGTAGGTGATATTATGTGGAGTTTGATTGATGTGGGTGTGTGTGTAGGTGTATGTGGGTATGGGCGGGTGAATGCGTGTATGTGTGTGTGATTGAAGTGCATGATCATTGTTATTATCTAAGATTATTTTAACATTCTAATTACTGTACAACGCTTAGTAATAACTCCGTTTCTTCATAATTTAGTTGTTGCAAATATTCACTTACTTTTTGTTTACATTTAGATTTAGTAAGCGGGTAAATATTTAATTCTTTATTGATTTTGCTATAAAGGAACGGACCAAGAAATTCAATAAATCTTTCACTAAATTTGGTTTTACTAGTGATCCGTTCCATAAATACTTTTTTATTTCTTCGATTTAGCGCGAGTGGGTCATAAGGTAGTTTTGTATGTTGTTTAAGGATAATGTTGAGAATGAAAAGTTGCCTTACGGTCAGAACCCCACAAATCTGATATAGGGAGACAGTAGGAAAAAGGATAGGTTTAAAAATACACACCTTTAGAATTGCGCGCTGAGAGATTTCTATGGACTTCATAGTGGTTTTAAAAGTACCCCCCCAGGATGATATGCAATAATTTAGTAAAGACTGACCTAGGGCATAATAAATTTGTTTTAGGAGATAAGGCTCAGCAGCGTGTCGCAAATTTTTAAAAACATATATGAGTTTGCGTACTCGTGCACCAAGCAGCTTGATATGTTCTTTGAAGTTTAGATTTCTATCTATAGTAACACCTAAGTACTTGATGGTGTGAACACGCTCCAGTGAAGAACACGCGCAGTTGACTTTCAGGTTACACTCGTGAGAAATGATTTTGTGGCTGCTACTTAGACTTGAACAATTTTTGATGCTGAACGAAATATACTTGGTTTTTTCCACATTTAAAGTTAGAATGTTTGCCTGAAGCCAGCTTCTAACGATATCATAGCCCTGCTGTGATACTTATCTTTGCAGTAATTGAACTATAGACAGCTATTAGGGCAAATATCCCATGGCTCCCGCAAATAAATGTATCAGAGATATTTAATGGGGTGAATAAGTATAATGTAGTATTACTAAGCTCATGAATTTATTTGCCAATCATTGATGATATTTATCTATAAGGATAACCCTCTTTTTAAGATAAATGTCATGGAAAGAAAGAAAGAAAAGACGTTTATTTGCGGTAAATATGACGAATAAAAAAACACAAACACAAAGAAAATAACAAGTTGTTGGAAAACATTCGTCACATCCACGCAAAATAGCCATCGCTCAGCATAATGCTAAGATCCTGTGCGAGACAGAGACCCAGCGCTGGTTTTCAGCGGCAGCCGAAAGCAGGCCGGAGGCTTTAGTTTAGTATTCAAAGTGTATTACATCTAAATAAGTTACAAAAATGTTATAGGTAATTATCTGCATTACCTACAGTATATAAACCTGATGAGCGATGATTTAATTGGGTTATGTAGTTTTGGCACGAGCAGTATTTGAATCAGTATCGGTTTGGCACAGTCGCGGTATTTAGTGTTTATGAGCTTAGTTTAACTTGCCTATTGACTACTGATGCCAAATCTGATGTATGATTATATTCTATACAATGTATTACTGGCGTTTGTGAAATATGGGTTGTGAAATTTACTGAGTCTAATATTTATGTCTACTGTTATTAAAAATATCTTTATGTTGATCATTAAGTTTATCTACTTCATTAATTATATTTTGTGCAGATTGTTTATTTGTTTCAAAGTAGTTATTGAAAAAAAAAGTGATAAATGTTTTAAGGTTCGCATTCATTTCCATCCACGTCTTTGAAAACTTTGGAGGAATTCGCCCTTAGAAATATGATTTACATGTTCATATTTCTAAGGGCGAATTCCTCCAAAGTTTTATACGTAGAATAAGTCTTATTACCTATTAGAATATATTTAGAATTTTTCACAGACCTACTAGAACTGTCAGACGTCAATTTTATTCCACGAATAAAAGATACCTGAAGGCCAATTCTCGTAATTTAAAACGTTCAAAATCTAGTCGCAGTCTTATCTCGGCGACAAACAAATGTCCAAAACTTGTCAAAATGTAGAGAAATTGGAGATATTTTTGAAAGATTGAGACTGAGATCAGACTGTGAACGTTCTTAAAATTACGAGAATTACCGCTCTGACTTTGGTAAAATCAGCCCTTAGACATTTTTGTTTTAGAGTCTATAGAGTAGGGCTGTTCTTAGTTTTGCATAAGTATAGTGCAACCTACCCTGGCTTGGTAGACAGATACAGGAGAGTACAGGTGTTTGGCGAGCGCCGCCTCGAAGGACGGGCCATGCCCACTCAGCACGTCGGATATCTTGGCGATTGATATGGCTGGGGGCAGCCGCAAGCCGAAGGTTTGCTGAAGAAGAAAACACTTTATCGTGAATACCAGAAGGTTAGAATTCAGTTGGTACGGTAAGGTTATTTTTGGATGTTCACTGATCAATAATGAGTATGTGCGCAGATTTAATGGGCTGATGACTAAGATGTTAGCTTGGTTTCGTTCAGAAATTGATTTTAATGAAACAAGCAGACATTTTTAAATCAAATTGGAATAAATCAAATACTTTAAAACAGGGACATCTTTGCAGGAAGTCAAAGAGGCTTAGACAATTTACATTTTTACACGAAATTTATCACTATCTACAAAATTGTGTTTAACTTCATTAATCACCCGGTTTCTGGGACAAAAAATATTATCAACGTGGTGAAATTAAACGCAAGTCAAGCAATCCGGTTGGATTGATCATTCAGTAATATAATTTTTGTGTTTATTTTCGTTCCAGAAACCGTGCGTCTAACACAAAAGTAACCAGTAGTCCCTTGACACCTGGTTGGAGTGACACACACTAATGCAGCTGAAATGCTGATTGTGTCTCGTCAAGCTCTGTTAATGACTGGTGCCGCTTCGTTTCGGCAAATTTTTGGATGGCGCAGCTTTTGAGGCCCTAATAGTATTTGAATTTGTAAGGCAGTGTTTAAATGGAGATTGTGATAATTGTTAAAGGTATGTTTGGAGACTGAATTTTATTGAATGAGTTGCTATGTGCTATGGTGTTTAGCTACACGCTGGTTGAGACTGGACGGTAATGTAGCAGTGAAAGGAAAACAATCATAATACATTTACGTTTATGATGTTCGTTATCGTGGGGCAATATTATTGCAGAATTAATAATAATCAATGTTGTGTGTTAAATTTTACGTTTTGACTAAAAACAGTAGTGGTTAGAATAAAATCCTGTTCAGAAAAATCTTCCAATCATGTTGGTTAACACGTGTAAAGAATTCAAGATCACACGGCAACAAAAATATCTTATCTTAGCAATAAAAAAGAATGTCTCTCCAACAAAATAAGCCGCCACGTTGATCCTCGTAAAAGACAGCAAAATAAATACAATAACGAACGTTTAATATCTCCCGGCAGGTATCACGGCTGACATTATAAAAAATATACATTTTCGTGTTGCCTGTCCCCTCCTGTGTCTGCGACTAAGTAGGAGAGAGTCACTTTTACGCAATTGGCACACAAATCACGAAGCAACAAAGTGGAGGGCCGCGTGTGTAGTCCGGATTGGTTGCGAATTTTTTTACGTTTCTGTTTGCATATTCTAAGGTTCTGCTACAGTACATTCACAAGGATAGTTCAGGCTGTAGGTAAAAGCAACTTTGAATTTTCGGTTATTCACGGGTATTTACAGTTTTCAATGTTGTTAACGGTACGTCACCGAGAAACGAGATTATTCGAACCTATCGTGACGTCCCGGTGGTGGTGTATGGTGGACACGCGGCCATAGTAAAGGAGGTGTTTTTTTCGGCCAAACTTGTACCGAGGTACAAATTAAAAGTTAAATTCCTTGCAATAAATTGTGCAAGTAATTAGCAGTATTTAAAATCCTCCAATATTCGATAGATTAAGAAACAAAAAATCACTACCTCACATCTAACTGTAACTGCGTTCAACGAAACGTTCATAACAGCAGTGACAGCTGACAGCTGTCAAATTAAACTAACTAACTTATTTAGTTCAATTTGACAGCTAGCCAGGTCTTCAAGATGTAAGAAATCAATCGAAAGTCCAGGGAAGAATAGCCAAATCAACAATTATGAAATCACGCACGAAATAGCACTCCAAGAGACGGGAAACCAACGATCAAAGGCGAGGAACCGAAACGGAATGATGACATTATTGGTACTTAGCAAGAACTAATAAAAAAAAATAGATAATTATCGGCCTTGGGCCACAGTCTTTTGGTCTTTCAGAAAGCTAATCAAACGCATACAATAATCTGAAAAATAAATGTATTTTTTAACTCTTGTTCGCTAAATGTTTCACAAAAATAATGTGTTATTTATGCAAAAAACTTTTTTAATACAAAAATAAGATAATAATCAGTATATTTTCAGGATAATTTTTTTATATTAGATTTATAAAATGAAGTAACGAAACGCATCATCGGAAGAATGTATCATGAGATTGCCAAATTAATTCATGGGTTGCAAGTTATTAACATCTTTGAACGACAATTTCATGTGGTACAAATGTATAAATAAATCCAATATATTTTTTTTTCAGAATCTGCGATTTTTTTCCTGTACTTTTGTTCATAAGGTACATTGTTTGGCCACAAATGTATGAAAAAAGAAAGACCTCCTTTATGTAGATATCGCAACTTCGGCGCCATCGTGTCGTTCTCGGTGATGTCTCGTTGACGTAGTGGTTAAACGCTGAATGCATTAATTACATCAGCTGTCGCTGTTAACCTTTGTTTGAAGTACTACTGTTAAAATGTGTAGAGAGTTCAATCACTTTACAAATCAAAACATGAACAGAAGCTGTCAATAGAATAATACATTCATAAGAGTTTAAAGGTATTAAAATTCGAATTTCTTCGAAAAAATGAACAATGCATACAAACAAATCGCTTACCACATTTACTCCAATTCCTTACCCAGACTATAAATACGTCCCCAAACGAGTGAGGACCGCGTCGACAGAAAGATTTCCCGGCGGGAAATAAAAAGGAGGCCGTACTTAATACACAGATGTAGAGGCTCCGTCCATTACACTCCGCTTGATAAGAACCGTCAATTTCATTCATTAAACCTTACTTACGAACGTATTGCTTGTGACTTGTGAAGTTGTGAGTATCTACAGATGGACTTAGAAAGCTTTTTGATTTAGATGGAAACCAATAGAATCTTTAGGGATTTCTAGGTATGCCTTTAAGCGTGGTTTTTTATTTGGATTTTGGAGCTTTCTATACATGATTGCTTTTTCGTACGCTGCTGAAAGTCATGGAATCAGTTGGTCCAACATCATACAAAAAATGTGCAAATGTGTTGGCTAAACGACTTGTATGTCTCCGGGTTAGCGAGTAATAATTGCCTACACAATATAGGAAAGACAACGTTTAATTAATTTATATTCAGAGTGTGATATATAATTTCCTTTGTGTAACAAATATTATCTGTACGTCCCGTCGTTCCAAATTATTAAGTACCTAGTCGTCAAAGAAACAAGTACTTACCTAATTATTTATACTCGAAATATTACTCAGCAAAACTCGTCTATTCAAGCGATTCACAATACACGCTTTATTTGAAGAACTCACATCAATGAACGCTCACAAACAAGGTTTATATTAAAAGCATTATTTAACTTTTTATCGTGAGCAGATTGTGACGTTTCTGGTATTAATTCGCGCCAGTAAATTTCTCTTCACTGGGCGACACATTCTCTCACTCTGTTACAATGTCACAGAATTATGTCGTACAGAAGGTTTATTTGGTGTCAACTTCTAGTCAACAATACTCAAGTTTAAAGATGTATAGGAATCAAAGCAAACCAGCTTTAAAACAAACCAAGAGTTACGCTAAAGTGTGTGTAAAACTGCTTTAATATAGATTTCCGAGGAACCGCATTCGTCGTTCTGTTTGGACCGACAGGCAAGCACTTTATCACCCCTGTTCTAAAAGGGTGAAAGAAATGTCATATCCTTGAACCAAACTTAGGAGAGTAGTGATGGCCCACTGGTAACGGCCGCGACAAACGAGTCTGTTGGTCATAGGTTCAAACCCAGACAGGCGCTTTACTTTGTGTAATTTATTTCATCACCACTGCTCTCAAAACGGTGAAGGAAAACACCGTGAGGAAACCGGCATGTCCTAGAACCAAATATTCGAAGACATATGACATCTACCAAACCACACTGTGCCCGCGTGGTGGATTGCGGCCCACTCCCTCTCACCGAGAGGAGGCCTGTGACCCAGCAGTGGGAATGTTATGACGTAGACTGATTACGATGAACCAAAATTTCGAGAACGTGAGATCCACCAAATCGCTTTAAGTCCTTGTGGTGGATTACGGTCCACTGCTTCTGAGAGAGAGAAGGCTAGTGTCCTAGCAGTGAAAATATAAAAGGCATTATAGGCCCGATATATATAGTACCTACTAGACCTTCTGACGCCACCCACCCCGTGCAATATTATGACACTAATCGCCTTATCTCGCCAGCTCCCACAGGCCGCTGGTTCAGACACTTGCCGCTAATAACATTACTCACATAACCTTCACGAGCTTCTGACTAAACAATTTCCTGTCGCCTATCTTGTTTGATACGTAATCACTTTTTTCAGGGTTCTATATGGTTCTATATGCACAAGCTAGGTTTAGGTAAACGTATAACAGTAAATCTGCGTTTCCTTGAGGTACGTAGAGTATTTATATTATCTGTGCTTGAGAGATTTTCGATCGTGAGTTATCAACATGAATACAAAATGAGATGAAATCATACAGCCAGCAACAAAAGTCGATTAACTCTTTAGTTTTTTAATCTCAGTTATTGAGCAAAATATTAACACTTCAATTTTTTAATTACAGTTATTGAGCAAAATATTTGTTCAAAATTGCATTGTAGGTACTTCTGCTGCAATTTTGAACAAATACTTTCCTCAATAACTGAGATTAAAAAAAACTGAATGTTTATCGACTTTTGTTGTTGACCGTAAACGTGTCATTTCTTTGTCTAAAAATGGCTGAAACTTAATTAATCTTCTTTCAATTCCGTGACTTGGTAAACTAATTTTCTGCTTACATTTTAATATTTCATACTACACCAAAACTTGGGGTCCAAAATTAAAGATTCAAAAATGTATTTTATTTCACATAGATCTATTTGAGAAACTTCAGAAGCTAGGTACACGGAGAAGAGCCGGCAAGAAACTCCACGGTTACTCTTTTTATTGGTAGAGTAATCTCAGCCTGAAACATCCCAGACCCAATCCGAGTTTACGTTAAACAGCGCAAAGCTCCTGTACATAATATACGCTGACGTTTATTATGATAACTTGCAATATGTCTTGGACAGCCTCCAACTCTTCTGCCCGTAAATCGTTCAGGATTTATAGCCGTTTAAAAGTTAGTGGCAGTTTTACGGAGTCGCAATTAATTTGTATGTATTATTGAAATTCTTGACAGTTTCCTGGGAGGTGGCTGTCTTTACTGGCATGAAACTACAACTAAAAATCACTAGTGATTGTTAGGTTCTTATTCTCTCGTATCAGCACAGTAAACTGTATGAGTAGGAATGGCTTATACTCTGGGAAAATATATGCCAGTCAGCAAAGGTGCGTCGGTTCGTGTCAGTAATTTCAGCACTCCTGGAGGTAATTTTAATGCACCATGACTTTAGTTTTTGACACTTCAAAAAATCATCATCATCATCATCATCATTTCAGCCGAAAGACGTCCACTGCTGGACATAGGCCTCCCCCAAGCACCTCCACTTCGACCGTTCCTGTGCTTCCCGCATCCAACGGGTTCCTGCGGCCTTCACAAGGTCATCGGTCCAGCTTGTGGGAGGCCTTCCAACGCTACGTCTTCCGGTACGCGGTCGCCACTCCAGAACCTTTCGGCCCCATCGGCCATCTGTTCTGCGAGTAATGTGCCCTGCCCACTGCAACTTAAGTTTGGCAATTCTTCGGGCTATGTCGGTCGGCCTTGGTTCTCCTGCGGATCTCCTCATTCCTGATTCGATCACGTAGGGAAACTCCAAGCATAGCCCTCTCCATTGCCCTTTGGGCGACTTTTAGCCTTCTTATAAGGCCCATTGTGAGCGACCACGTTTCGCAAAAAATCATATCTTCAGTGAAATAAGAATCCTCGGAGTGCAAAAGATGTTTGCGGTAATATTGTAAAAAGCTGTTACACTCTCAATTAAGTAAAGGTCTTCAAACTATATCAATGGAACTGATTTCAAACATAGTTTAGTGATACGACAGATTCGATCGACAGATTACTTCGCTAAATCCTCATAATTTTACAACGCCACAGCAGCGTCAGCCTTCAGCAATTCCAACAATGACATCATAAGCACTCAGATGGGCTACATAACGCGTATAACGTCATAACACGCCGGTTGTACAGCCATCAGTGGCCGGTAATAGGCCGCCCCCATACATAATAAGAGGTCGTTAGTGTCGGGACCGAGGAGCTCTTGTCGACAATCCGACTATGTCTGAGTAGTTTGAATTCATTTGGGGTTGTTCTCGTCATTGTCTTGAGTGGGATTGAATTAGACAGTAGGTACAGGAACAAAGACTTATTTTATTATACCTTATGCAAGAGTAAATTCATAAATCCTGGCTACGAGTCTCATCATCATCATCATCATTTCAGCCGAAAGACGTCCACTGCTGGACATAGGCCTCCCCCAAAAGGGGGGCGGGTTTGCCATAATCGCCACGCTTGGCAGGCGGGTTGGCGATCGCAGTATGGTATGGTGGTGGAATGCACAGAGAACGCTGCTGCCCATTCTCCGGTACGCCCCTTAGTCGCCTTTTACGACACCTACGGGAAGTATGGGGTGGTGCTATTCTTTAAGTCCGGCACCACACAGACAAGAAGACGAAACTCAACGTCAAGTCGTGAAACAGGTAACTACAGGAAGTTGTGTAACCCTTATTTACTAATTAAAAAACTGGCTGCGCCCTGCGGTTTCATCCACATAAGATTTGATACCGAGGGAATATCGGGATAAAATGTATCCTATGTCCTTTCCCGAGACTCAAACTATCTCTATACCAAGAGGCAACAGACAGACACACTTTCAAATTTATAGTATTACTAGCAGCGCCCCGCGGCTTCACCTGCATAAGTTTCAATCCCGTGGGAATATCGGGATAAATATTATTCTATGTCCTGTCCCGGAACACAAACTATCTCTTTACCAAATTTCATCTGAACCGGTTCAGCGGTTTAAGCGTGAAGAGGTAACAGACAGACAGCATTTAAAATATTAGTATGGATGGATTATTGTATGGATTTACGAATACCTACTTTCTGTCCGTGAAACTGTAGAAAAATTGATCATAATTATTCGCTTTTATGACAAATAGCAGAGAGCCATGCTCAAGATCAAAACTGTATAAAACCTTTAGGAACATAATAATATGAGTTCACGGTTGTAACGGAACGTTACATGACTATTCATGTTTTATTATTAAGTGTCAAACGTATGCTACGAATGTTGTTCTTTGAGGGTGTACGTCTCGGAACGCAGCGGTATGGAGTGCGGGGAGTGTTCGCTTCATATATGTGACTAGCGCGCCCGCGCACCGCGGCCAGTCGCTTCTCTTCTAGACTGATCTCTGAGTAGACGTATTGCATCCTCATACTACGACCTCTCGAGCGCTCTAGCCGAGACGATCGTTATTTTTTTTCGATATTAGTTTAGCATACGTAATCCTATCCTAATAATAAATAATTCCTCGGTGGAGTGTAAGTGCCTGTTATTCCCGAATTAGGGTAAGTTTTGAATAGCACACAAATCGTATAATTTCATATCATTTTCTAAGCTGTTGTGTAACTATTTTTAGCAGTAGAACACATTAAGTATTGCTGTATTCTATAGTTCTAGTATAACTGCTTTTACTAGTATGCACCTTTTCAATTCTAAATTGCTAAATTCTACATTTCTGGCCGTTAAAAAATATTTCTTCTTCTACCTTCAATTTTTTACTATGAAACAATTTAAATATTTTATGAAAATTTTCAAATTCTAACCGCTGCTGCTTAATTATTTTTTTTACCCGACTGCGGCGTAACCCTAAAGAGGGGTATTGTGTTGGCTCTGTATTTTCTTTTATGTACCTAGTCGCTTAATTATTTATGTAAACTCCGTTCTGGTCAGTTCCGTCACGTCAATACTACTACGCTATTGCATAGGCATTTCCTTCGGTGACATAGGTGGACCTAGACCAGGACGGAGGCTATAAGGGCCCGTACTAAGACCCGTGAAACCATGGTTTCCAGGATCTACGGCGAGTTTACATCGCTCATTGTTGGTGTCACCGTGCAAGCCAGACAGCCGCGTCGCCGTACGCTTCAAGGTCATCGGCCACCTACCATCCCCGGCCTGGGCGTCTTCGGCGGAATTCTGCAGGGAAGTGCCTATCTCTGCAGGAGTGTCAACAAACGGGCCTGAACCCACAGTTACAAATTTGTGTGCCTCCATTAGAGCCTGCTGGGTAATAAACTTATATTTGTACACGCTCGTTTTATTCCAACATCCATTAGGATAAAAACGGGTGGAGGCTACACGGTGTAGCCGACGCATTGGGGAAATTAAGACAAGTAAAAGAAAACTTAAGTGTCTTTCTAAGTTGTTTTGATAGCTCGTGTAAGTGTGTGTGTTGTAAGCAACAAGTCGCCAAGCAGATTATGATGGCGAGATTAAATGAATACTAACTCTATTCAACATGACACATTTATACTTGCATATATTTTGTTCCATAATATTGAGGATTTGGAATACTACAGAGATGTCATAGAGATTAAGGATTTAGGCATTCAGTTCGCCAGTGATCTGCAGTTTCGCAAACACGTGAAACACGTTTGTACCACGTGTTTGGAATCTGGGATTTGTGCTGCGTCAGGCAAATGACTTCACAAACATCAGTGCATTGAGGGCTTTGTATGAGGCTCTTGTGAGGAGTCATCTGGAATATAATGCGGCCGTCTGGAGCCCGAGTGAAATAAAATACAAAAATATGCTCGAACGGATACGGAATAAATTCGTCAGATTTATTTATTTAAAGCTGTATGGGAGATACCGGGATACCCGTTACTGTATCCTACCTGATTCTGTCTCGGTATGGTGGGCTACTCTACTACAAATTAGAAATTAGGCGTGAAGTGGCTTTGGCAACGTATCTTTTCAAAGTTTTAAGAGGTAGTATACAAAACTCAGGTCTACTATCAGAAATAGAGTTTAATTTACCGGATAGGTATGTGACGCGGAGGCGCAAGCCGCAGCTGCTGGTGGTGCCGAGTGCGCGCACTAACCTGCTGGAGCGCGCACCGGTGACTCGTGCGCTGCGCACTCTCAACACGGTGGCGGATGCCATTGACTTACTGTACACTGGGTGAGTTCACAAGGGCCACGTACTGTGTAGCATATAAGGTATAGTTAAGTATATTTTAAGTTACTTTGTCGCATTAGATTTATTATTATCTGTAATGGCAAAGAAAACATTTCATGTAATAAATAAAAAAAATAAAAAAATCTTAGCAAAAATGTTGGGATGGAAAAAAGGTACAGAAACTATAGAACTTTTGCCTCTGAAGCTACTACAATTTTAATTTCAACAGAACCTTCGAAGTTTTCCTAATAAAAGCGAACGTAATAATACAAAAATAGGTACTATCAAACTTGAATAAATCTACAAGGTACAAGTCTACCCAACAAAAATATATAACCTGACAGATATTACTTTTTTTCTCATAACGAAGACCCACGGAGCCATGATTTGTCGCCGGCCAGTTCGCTAACTTCTACACAATAATTTTGACTTGTTGCTTGTAAATTGTACATAGTAACTGGAAGATACAGAAAGACCACTTCATACAAAATGGTCACGTCACTTAGTATAGATTAAGGAAAAAACTAGCGTGATTAACCCCATGATAAAAAGGCGAGAGCTTATCAAATTCAAATATATTTATGAAATGATTTTGTTTATTTAGACAGGTAAAAATAACAAAATTAAATTCTAACTTAACTAAAACTATACAGAAACTAGAAAATAGCGTCGAAAAACTCATCCGCATCGCTGTCGACTGGTAATGTACCCAAGAGACTGACGGCCCTATTTATTGTTGGTCACAGGTGGAAAGTCCGTTCTTATAATTATTACATATAGGATTCTGTAAAAAATCTACCTATAAGATGTACAATATTCTAACGTGTTGCAAAATTTTGTTTTTATCAAACCAAATCAAATTATTTATTTATGCATAAAACACTGTTACAATGGTGTTATTAAATATTCATGTGTTTCAAGTGATTCTACCGTAAGGTATTTATGAACGTATGTGTGAGCTAATTTTTATATGTAAACAGGATGTGCAGCATTCTCATATGTAAGCTTCTGAAGGTAAATACAGACTCTTATTAAGTACCAATTCCTTTGCTATGCTTGGTGATGGTAACATAAATAAGAGGGTGTTAATTAAAAAAAAAACAAACTTTAAATAAGCCATTTGTAGTTTATGATTTTAAGCTGAACATCATATGTTCACTAGGTGAAATAGGGCGACCGAGAGCAACCGAGAATTTACGCCAGGTTTATTTTACAAATGAGATTTTTATTTTTCTCTCCATGAGAACGTGGGTTTTCTGGTTTATTTACTTTATAGTGTTCAATTTTTCCATAACTTTTGGTACAAAATAACTTGGTACTTTTTGTTTTTTATTAATACCTACTATAAGGCGCGAATGAATGTCTTTAAGAATAGAAAGGAGAAAATTGAGATTTCCTTTACGAATATTATATAATAACAGATCAATAGATCTTCTGAATATTATATTATTATCACAGCAGATCAATAGATCTGCTTTCCTAAGAAATCCATGAATGAGCAATGGATGCAAGCATGAATGAGTAATGAACATTTTGGTGTAGCAATTTCTTAAATCTCTTTTATGTTTTCCTAACAATTACAATTTTTGAGAATTATTTCGCTCTTTTGCTACAAAAATGACAGCTGTTAGACGTGGAAAACTATTCCAACCTCTCAAATGTTCTGCTTGCATATTTTTTTTAATATTTTCGCTCTTAAAACACTTGACGATCACCTCCCTTCCGATTTTGGCTGAACATTTGAAACAAAAGCGCATCAAATTCGAAAAGGTCCTCAACCACGTCGTCACAAATCATTTACCTAACAAGCTTCTCAGTTTACAGCCCCATAATAAAGCTCAAAGGAATTACGCATACTCATACCCTCATTTCCAGTTCCCATTCAAGTCGTACCGTGAGGATAATACAAGTAAATTGTATCGCTACGAGCTCCTTCCGCCGTCCGTGTCGTGTTACACAGCCATTATTCAATACTTCCCTTTATTTATCGCGCAGGGAAACATGAATGACGCGTCTGTGCAGCACGTGGAGATATAATAGTTAAGGGTGGTGTTTTCCTGTCTGATTGTGGGGGATATAGAAGCTGATTGTACTTAGAATATTATGAAAATGAATGGCTTGTAGCTTAATTGGTGTTGATGATGCTTTGAGGGGTCGTGGCTAAATAATAACAGCCACACGGTTCGATTGAAGGTTAAGCTACGTTTGCCGCGCTCGGTTCGTGGATGGGTGACCATCCATCACATGTCGAGATTATTCCGTACCTGGTCCCGGCTGCCAGCCCAATTTATATGTCTGACAACCAGCCTTACCAAGGGGTATCGTTGTACCCAGCAACTAGGTTGTGGAAGTCAGATAGGTAGTCGCTCCATGTAAAATACTGGTATTCAGCTGCATCCGGTTAGACAGGAAGCCGACCCCAACTTAGTTGGGAAAAGGCTAGGCAGAATGATTTGATAAGCTATATTTTCGCAGTTAGAACTTCGATGGGTGATCATTCCGTTTACACCGATCCCTCTCTGCTCCTACAGCATTTAAGCTGTCAGTTTCGGCTGTAATACAAAAGTGACTGTCGTCAAACTAAAACCAATACTGTGACAAACGACTATTTGTTTCAGACATTGGGATCCAGTTGAAAAACCCTCTGAGTGAGATGAGAAACATAACATCACTGGGTCACGCCCTATATTCCTTGAAGGAAAAGTCAGGGTATATATATATCACGTCAGCGGGATTACCGCTGGCCCGGAACATAAAGGGTTAAGGGTTTTAGTCAATAAGAGTCTGACACTCCCTTCTGCTTCACCCAGAGCGGGAGTGGTAATTTGATGATTTCACATCCGCAAAAAAAAGGTATATATCACACCAACTTGTCGTCAGTGCTATGTCTCAAATCCCAAAATCCATCTGCCCTAGCCTTTTCCCAACTATGTCGGGGTCGGCTTCCAGTCTAACCGGATGCAGCTGAATATGTCTTTTACATGGAGCGACTGCCTATCTAACCTCCAGAGTCAAGTTACTGGGTAAAACGATACCTCTTGGTAAGTACGTCATAAGTCCCATGTAACACAAACCTAACATCGGTGACACCACCATCACTGATGTCTCTGCCCGTCACATAACGTAAATCGAGCGTGAAGTGTCATCTAGCCGTCGATAATTAAGGGAAACGACTGACTGTTGCAACCGCGTCAATGGACTAACAATCTTTAATTACTGTCTGCCGCAATACGACATTTATACGACACTAGTACGTCATTTGTTCGGCTGTGTGAACTTTGAATAACGCGTTACTTTGTCTTGGTAACAGTTATGTTAATATTATGTGCTATCGACGGTATCGGTTGGAAGTTATTTCGCATCTTAGGCAATTTTTAGATTTTATAGCTGAGTATTAAAATCCTTTCATCATTTAAGCGTTTACAAGCAAATTAATACCTACACGCAATTTGACTTTTCAAATGACCTCTTTGGTAAAGCTATAAATAGATATTTAATAAATAGGTTTCGTAAAGTCTTTTAATATGTTATCAATCTAATTTTGACACACCTCGACAAATAAGAATTTAATATAGTAAGAAATAGAGATACAAATCTTGTGTTTTACTACCTTTATTTCGTGTTTCATCAGCAATTTCATCTAAACTCACAACCAGACACATAACTCTTTGCAAATAAAACTTGAGATAAAATTGTGCAAAAAAAAACTTAATAAAGCGCCTGATTTCGTTACACAGTGTTTGCTTTGTCCAAGTTCGGGGACACAACTTTGTCGTCGTCTACGTAATGTTGCTATATATACTGTGGGGAGGGTTTCTTTTCTTTTATTAATGTTGGTCTTCACACCGTCGGTGGAAATTAGGCTCTAGAGACGGTTAATAGGTGGCTTTATTAAGTCTATTTGGACATAATTATTGGCCCTATTAGCAGCAAATTCTTGCTTCTAAGACTTATTTAAAGCTTGACCTGACAACAGCCTATTTACAAAATATAAACCATACCTACGTTCTTATAGTATAGCCTTGGCTTATGTTACCCATCTGGACGCCTAGCTCTAGCAATTAGATTGGATTTAAATTCTGCCTAAAATTTAGGATATATCCTGTAGCTACTGTCCCAAAACAATACCCGAGGTAACACGACTGTCGCCGAAATAATACGAACTCATCTATCGACATTACCACCGTTTAGCGGACTGCGCAAAAAGTGCGGAAACCGCCGCCACGCGTTAATATGCAAAGCGCGCTCTACCGCGGATCGCACCGAAATGTCCCGATCCCGTCCGATTCGCAAGCTCGTAAGTCTACAAACGGGGCGGTAAATCGCCATCTCCCTAACCAAAAGGGATCAGAAGTTCTACAGCTCAAATTATATTTTGTGTAATCAAGTCTAATGAAAACTGAAAGTTTATTCGTTGATCATAGGCTAAATTAATAGATTTCAGCCACTGCTGCAAGAAAAACGGTTTATTCATTCGTTCTCTCGTCATATATCTGAATCACTGCAGTTGATGCAGGTCTTGAACTTTTCACTAGCATGAAATAAGTATTCAGGTATGTAAATGTAATAAAAAAGTTAGACCTGCGTAACACACTGGCAGTATCAATGGCTTTCATTTTGACAGTTCAATAACATTTATTTGGTTATAAGCTGCGCCCCGCGGTTTCACCCGCATAAGTTTCGATCCCGTAGGAATATCGGGATAAAAAGTAGCCTATATGTTAATCCAGGGTATCAGCTACCTCCATACAAAATTTTATCAAAATTGGTCCAGCCGTTTGAGTGTGAAGAAGTAACACACATATAAACACACACACTCACAAACTTTCACCTTCAGTGTGATTTACGTTGTTGAGCGGACAAATTTTTCAAACATATGAAGCAATGGATTAGCAATATCCTTCAAAATTATTATTCAGATTGTGATTAAGAGTGTGTTACACAATTAGGGTGTTGCTAAATAGCTCTAACTGTCGACGGTGAACTGATTGAAGGTCACAAACTGAGATGTACCTACCTATAAGATTCAACGCGTCTTCTTGCGTGAGCGTTAGCTTTCAGTTGTATATTGTATGGAGTAGGATTTCTGTTTTATCTCCGGGATCCTTCACGATTGTAAAGCTTCCTACAGTTCACCGATGCATACCAAACCTAGTAGACGAAGTTTGTGTAATTTATTAAATTCACTACACCGACCACCGCGCACCGCGGCCACGCGGCATGGAGTTGCTGCGATAAACACAGCGATTTTACACTATTTAAAACTGAAAGTAGATAAATTATTGTTTTAGTTTCAGTATTGGTTTTGTGTGCATGCAATGTTTGCGTATGAGTACCTTTTAGGAAATATGCGGGTAGTTTAGCTATAGAATGGATACACGACGCATATACTAAAAATAATGTTGTATAGCTAAATATAACCAGTGGCAATAGTTTTGAGGTCTTTCGATATACGATACAGGATGAAATTAAAAACTTGCGCTAACTCGAAATAGGAGGTTCAGTAAGTGATAAATAATCTGTATAAATTGTCATTTCCCAAATCTAAATTCTTGAAAAAATAAGTGTAATCGTCTTAGATAGGGCAAACTAAGTTATTGCCTTTAAGTACCACGAATTATTGACGTTCCATTAAAAAAAATATAATATCATAATCTATCTAGCTCTCTCTAGCGCGCGGCCGTTAAGCAATCCATTCATCGCAGAGTTCACAACAAGAGGCAAGTTGGCAACGTGTTGAACTAGCGGTCATTTACCTAATTTGACCGTTCCTATGAAAAAAAGGACGCACGACGACGTCGTTGACAAATCGCTATCCTACGCGCGTGTATATGCATCCCTTTCCTTAATGACATGCTCTAAATTATGTTTTTATCACGTTGAATTAGATATTTTAATTTGGTGCACCTACTCAATATTATCCTGTACCCATAGACGTCGCTTTATTATGAATACGCTTTCATAGAGGTCAACACATTGTTCTGAATGTGCGTAATGAGTCATAACTATCGTGGACAGTGCACGATAGTAATATTGATCTTGACATCATTGCCGTGCAAACATCGTGTTCACACAAATGCGGCAAATATGGGCTTGCTTTGACTCACACGTTTTAGATTATGAGGGGCAGCAATTCCCGTATTTTTTACAACGTCAAAAATATCTCTAATGAAAATCTTTACGTATATGAGTTGTTGACATTGTATGACATTTTGAATGTTTTTAATTACAGAAATCAGCCCACTGCTTACACAGAAAGCCGAGCCTCTCCAGGCAAATTGCTAGGCGTATAACGACGAGAAAACTAACTCCGAAAACCTCAAAGATAAAATCATGTATCTAACACACGTCACACTACATAACCCTAGTTACGTCACACCAAAATGGCGTGGCGAGTAGATTGCTGGACGACGGGCAATAAAGTCGCGGGGCTATCGTGGCCGTCATAGCCGATGATGCGGCGGATTACCGGGGCTATGGGCAGCGGGGCTATTTTCCCTCCGGATTCCAAGGGTTTAGTAAGGCTTAAGTAAGTGGAGGTGTAAGAGTTTAAGTCACGTACTACTTTGCGTGAGGTAGGGAGGGTTTTTTATTTTATGTTTGGGGGTAGAGAGAAGAGAGAGAGTTATATAAGGTGTAGATTTGTTACGCTATAAAGTTTATTTTGTAAGCCTACCTCTGGCCAAACTGCCTATTAACTTGGAAAAGAAAGGAGGGTTAGGAAACAACGGAAAATCTGGATGGACATAGATCCAGTGAAGGACTACCTAAGACTATAAAAGTGATGGATGGATGGGGGATGGCAAGGACTACAAGGAATTAATAATAATAAAAAAAAATCTACGCGCCAACTGTAACCATGAATTCAGATGATTCTAGACCCTAACGTAGAAATTTTGCGTCGGTTATAAAAAAAAATCTGCTGTTTTGTAGAAAATACAATACCCATGCGGTCAATATGTATCCATACGACTTACCAATATGTATCTATACGACTTACCAACTGAATTTCGATAAACCATAATACGACAAGATTTTATTGACCGCATGGGTATTGCTTTTATTATTTTTTTATTCGACAAACAATTTCAACCATCCCTGCGTTTAGAATCATGTACTAAATCTATGGCAACTGTGGTCCCTGCCATCCTGTATAAGGTCTTCATTCCACCTAAGACTAAAAACATGGCACAATAATGAATGTGTGAGAAGAGGTGGAAATTGGTTAGTGAGTGCACAATAACTGCCAATAATAATTTACTATCGATAAAATTTTTAATAACACATTCAATTTCAAAGAGCATTTACATAATAGTATAGTGCAATGTATCGCCAAAATGTGCAAATTTTATCGCCACTATTTAACAAAATAATCGACCGCACATAAAGCTGGACTCACTAATTAAAAGCGAAATTAAAAATATAAATCATGTACATTGCGTACTTTGCGCCCGTGAAATTATTATCTGCTGGTACAATACATCATTGTTACCGCGGTAACTGTCTTAATTCCGAGATTAAAATTAATGTTGCGCGGAAACTTAGGAACTTCGGTAGTAAAAACATGGTCTCTCAACAACTCATCTCTGTCTGTTGTAAACTTCTGCTGGATAACGATCTCTTCTAATTCAAGGACTTATGCTCTCTGCATTTTGCTAGACACCCGGAATATCCGTGTCAGAAGTAAAATTATGGCTGAATTTTAGCTGATAGAAGTCCGTTACGTTTTGCCTTTTTACGCGACTAGCAAGGCAAAGGCAAGGCAAAGGATTTGAGTGAGACTTTGATAGGATAGGATTTACATTTCAGGAAAGTATATGACATGCGTTCCTTAATTGCACCCAAAGTATTGTATAGTTGCTTTTAATAACTTTTATCGTGTTTTTATCGTGTTTCTCTGCTCCTAATGCATGTAAATGCTGACGATTTGTATTTTACATATATGATTTTGTGTTTTTAACGATTAAATTCGTAAGATTGAGACAGATTGCCAACGGTTACTTAGTGTCTGTTACAGGGTGGTCAGTACAGTTTGAGAATCAGGGACAAAAACGTAAACATTAATAAACTTATAGTGTACTTAGGTTTTACAATAAATAAATTAATATGAATAGAAACCGAAAAACAAAAGGAACAGGAACCCGTTGGATGCGGGAAGCACAGGACCGGTCGAAGTGGAGGTGCTTGGGGGAGGCCTATATCCAGCAGTGGACGTCTTTCGGCTGAAATGATGATGATGATGATGAATGGAAACCATCTCTTCTTAATAATCTGTTTGAACTTAAAAAGCTTACAAAGTACTGTTTAAATGTTGACGTAACATCCTGAGATACAGATGTTTTTAATTTTGAGCACAATTCAATGACTATTTATTTGGCATATGGCCGGATTATAATATCGTTAGAGATGTTTTTGCGCAGATAGCCGCAAAGCTTTTATAAGATTGCGGTGATAACATTGCGTAGAAAGATGCGGAATAAACAGGCTACTTACCAGGTTCAACATGCTTCAGCCATAAATACACTGAAGGAGCGAATCCGTAAGGCCTGCTACCAAATTAAGTTTTGTCCAAAGAAAATATGTTTTTGCCTTATTTTTTTATTTATAAACGATGATTAAAGTTAATAACGTTTATACGTCAAAAATGTATGGTTAAACAGTCGCTTATCAAACGCAAACTATTGCTAAGAATTCAGCACATAATTCTAAAACCCCCAGAGTAGAAATTTTTCGTTGGTTATTATAAAAAAAAATACTGTTCTACTTAGAATTGCAACCCACGCGTTCACATTAGAGGGTTAGTTTTCAAAGACCAGTAAAATTTAAGGGCGTGGTACAGACCATTATACTGAACAACTTTCTCCATGGGACCAATATCATAATCGCGAAAAATTTATCAACTGTCCCATAGAAACTTCAATACCTACTCCACCTACTTGGGACGGCTGAATTTTTATTCACGATTACGATGTTGGTCCCATGGACGAAATTGTTCAGTTTGATCGTCTGTACCACACCCTTAAAGGAGACAAATTTTTTTGGGCCCACTATTAAACGGTAACGATATTACACATAAAAAAGTGGTCATCTTATTATAAATAACAGACCAAAATTTTTATAGAAATCTAACCGGAATAATGAAATAATAGTAAAAAAGTGTTACGGATAAAAATGCGTGTTTAGGAACGTTGTTAGGTTTATTTTTTGCATACGCTGGGAAGAAAACATCAGACGCGGCCTCAGCGTGTGAGGTGCATGGGATCCTGCCGTTTTGCCAAAAAGATTTTGCCAAAATTTCACTAACCAAACAAATTTTGGCAACCTTTCTTTATACCAATGCAATGTTTGGAATGATTTTAGTATGCACATTTTCATTTGGTCAAATTTTTACTTGGCAGAATATTATTATGGATAATGTCATTTAGGCATTTGATCTTTAATCAAATGATTTATTACAGCAAACAATCTTTAGACAATAAACGTTTGGTCAAATGATTTGTTATGACAAAAAATATAAAGGCAAAAATAAGATTTTTTGGGAATTATATAATTAAAAAATGCAATTTTATTTTAAAATAATCATTTATTTAATACAAAACATTTGTAACTTACAATTTTAAATGTTTTGCAATGGACATTAGCAATTTTATTTCGGAGAATTCAGAATTGTGTTGCAGAATTCGATTAATTCTGTCGTCTTTATTCATTTTTAGGGTTCCGTAGTCAACTAGGAACCCTTATAGTTTCGCCATGTCTGTCTGTCCGTCCGTCTGTCTGTCTGTCCGTCCTCGCTTAATCTCTGTGACTGTTAGCACTAGAAAGCTGAAATTTTGTAGGAGTACGTATATCAGTTACGCCAACAAAGTGGTAAAATAAAATTTTGGAAAATATTTTTTTTTAGGGTAGCTCCCCTACATGTGAAGTGGGGATGAATATTTTTTTTCATCATCTATCCCATCGTGTGGGGTATCGTTGAATAGGTCTTCTAAAATGGCTTAGGGGTTGCTAAAATTATTTTTCGATTTAATGCTTCATTTACGAAATATTAAAGTTTAAAGTGCAAATTTTTGTTCCAGTAGGGCGTCCCCCCCCCCTCTAAAAGCTAAACTACTAGCTTGAAAAATTCTCGATGAAAGGAAAACTATAGCGGTTAAGATAACTTTATTAGTTTAGCAGTAATAGTCGTTGAACTTGGGTGTTGGATAATTTTGTACCAAATACAAAACCCTTAGCATTAATCCTTTAAAGTGACTAAAGATGAAGTAGTTGCTTGTTTATAATGGGTAAAGACTTGCATTGAAAACCAAAATATGTTTTTTTTTTTACCTATTCAGAATAAAGAACAACAGAATCGTACTACATTGTGATAACGGGCTACTACGAAACCCTACACTGTGCGTGGCCCGACACGCACTTGGCCGGTTTTTTTTTCTTTTTTTGCCGGCGGGCCAGAAACGACCAGATTATATAGAAAAAAAAAAGAAAAAAAAAGAGATTATTTTCAGCAGGCTATCGAGAACCGAATTAGTTTGATGAGGTTAATTATTAAAAAAAAATCTTAGGTTAGGTTAGGTTAAAATTGTGACCTACGCACGAGCCGAGCGAGCGAAGCGAGCGGTGCCGCGGCAGCGGCCGGCGAGTGCCAGAAACGACTAGATTATATAGAAAAAAAAAATGGAAAAAAACAGGCTACCCGAAACTGAACTAGGCAGACGAGATTAATTATTTAAAAAAAATGCTACTAAAAAAAAAAAAATACTACCAGAATAGTTAATATTAATATAATATTAACACCACTGTATTAAAACGTCTTCAAAGTTAGATCTTATGCTTGAAATGGCTGCCTTAAAACTGCGAAAACTGACGATACTAAATATGTGGCAATTATGTTATTTTGCGTAAAATGAGTTGTTCCAACTGAAATATTTGACTAAATAAAAATTGGTAAAAGTACTAGTTGGTAAAATAGTTATTGTTTAGACGTTCACTTGCCAAACATTAGGTTTGGGTTACAATTACTTGTGAAGAGATTTTTTGCTAAGTAACAATTTGGCATATGAAATTATGCGGAAAATTGTTTGGGAAATGATAATTTGGCAATTTCTTTTTGGTGAAACAAGGGAGACCCGAGGTGCATACCTCGCAGCTCTCAGGGGCCTGTGAGGAGCCTTACCTCGCAGCTCCAACGAATGAAGGAGTCAAACTCAAACTCAAACCATTTATTTCAATTAAACCATTTACAGGCACTTTTGAATTGTCAAGAAGTCGGTCAGTCAGAAAATATGAAGCTACTTGCCCATTCCAAAGCGTAGGTACCTATGGAGAAGAACGGGCAAGAAACTCCATGGACACTCTTTTAAATTGTATTTTTACAAAAATATTAGTTACATCATTAATGTTGAATTTACAATTATATGTGAGAACGATGTAAAAAAATACGTACGCGTTAAGAGCGTCCAGAGTACAGTAAATAGTAAGAAGACAACAATCCAAAAATAAAATAATTAAAAATAAGCCGAGGCAGCCGAGTGATGACCAGCCCCAACTGACGGCGCCCGTTCACGAACATGACGCATAGATCAGCACCATTCAGCTCAACCATTTTGATATCGTCGATAGTCGATATCGTCGTCTTCAATGCGTATAATTCGAATAGGCTGCGATAGCATGAACGTACTCCAGAAAATAGTAATGCGAGTTAAGGGAGGAAATTGGTTTTGAAAACTGTGGTTACTCTTAGGGGCGGGGTGACAGTCACTCAGCTTAAGTCGAAACCAACTTTGCTAATGGGGCATAACCTTCGCAAAGTGTGTTGGGTTGACACAATTGGTTCAGTTTATGGTTGAGAACCCACGGTTTTGTCAGTATTGACTGATATTTCATGGAGTTAGAATTTCTAAGAACGTAGTAGATTTTAGAACTTTTCCTTTGGAGTATGGGCATATAATAGACTTCTTCGATGAACTCTAGCCTCATAAACTTTTCCCTCCCTCTGGCTCAATACCGTCCGATGGGGTAAAAGATTTTGATGTTAAGATCATTTAAGTTTTTTAAGCCTCTTCCAGGCTGATGTGAACTGATGTGAACTCTCACATCAATTGTCTTTATTAGGAGGCCGCGTCGCTTCTTTTACGCCGGTTTTGGCGAGACGAGGTTTAAGCATGACGAAGTTAGTTTGTATGGATGCACATTGGCACCTGTAAAAGTTAACTTACCTGACACATAACGTAGTGTTCGCGATTCGTTCGTTCTGACTTACTTACAAGAAGCCTTCTCTTACAAGAGACGGACCTCACCTTGTAACTCCGCCGTTAGGTAATTTTTCTTATAGGCATAGGCAGGAAGGCCTGGATGTCCGAATGGTGTGAATAAAAGTCTTGTCTGGTAGTGGAGCTATGCCAATACTTTTGTTCAAAGATGGGCGTAGCTCATGTAGAGGCTATCTATGAAGCCTTACCTTTTTTTTGGGACAGGCTGCTTATAATTGAGGGCGTGTTCCATTCGGACAATCAATCAGGTGTCAAATATTTTTATTGGGTATTTTTATCTATTAGAGTGAGTGCTAGTTTTAAGATGATAATGTAAAGTCTTCCGAAACATAATATATTCAAGACAAAAGGCTTATTGCAGTTTAACTTTATTGTGAAGCTCTGATCTTAGCACGAACCCCACAGTACCTACCTATAATGTTGACGGCACGGTTGGCGCAGTGGTTAAGCGATTGACTGCTGCGCCGCGTGTCGCGGGTTCGATTCCTGCACGGAACAAATATTTGTACGACCTACAAGTAGTTGTTCCGGGTCTGGCTGTTTGTGTATGTGAGTTTAAACGCACGTACGATACAGGAGAAATTCCTACTGTGGGGCATCGTTTTTAAAAAAAAAAAAGAAAAAAGTATTTTTTTTTCCCTTACACAACCAGCTACACACATCACCTTATTATTTTAGATCTACAGTCAATGGCCGGGAAAAGCCGTGCTATTTCGAAATGAATATATCTAATCCATTTTCATGAATCAGTCTATCACATCGAAATCTGTCACGTAGTACAGACGTGACTTTGTTTTATACTATTTATTATTGAACAGTGCACTATTTTAACTTAAAATACCGATGAGACCTATCCACTTATTAGACAATCGCTCTTGTGAGATTTTAAGTTATTATGAAAGTCATGTTTTGACTGTCGTATTTCACAGTATTCCGGTTACATGAAGTTTTGCTAATATCACCACTGTGATCTAGAGATTATAAGGAATAAACCAACATGCATTTCATTACTATATGCCACAATTTGTGGTGGGCCTATTCCCCAAACAAAAAAAAAATTTCTCTTTTGGCTGGTCTTTGAAAACTAACCCTGTATATGGGAACAGCTGGTTTTTGTTCTTCAATATCCGACGGCAAGTTTCAGCGAGAGCAGTGGTGGCCAAGTGGTAACGGCCGCGACTTACGAGTTGTAGGTCGTAGGTTCGAACCCAGACAGGCGCTTTACTTTGTGTAAATTATTTCATCACCACTGCCCTCAAACCGGTGAAGGAAAACATCGTGAGGAAACCGGCATGTCCTAGAACCAAAAATTCGAAGACATGTGACATCTGCCAATCCGCACTGGGCCCGCGTGGTGGATTACGGCCCACTCCCTCTCACCGAGAGGAGGCCTGTGTCCCAGCAGTGGGAACATTATAGGCTGATTATGTAAGTTTCAACGCTGTTGGGTCTAGAATCACGTGCCGAATTGTTGGCAACAGTTTACGCGTCGATGTCCTTGCACCGTGTATACACAGTACCAACTTCATCTCAATGATAAAACAATTCCCCACCTCTCCATCTCCCTTTATTCGTGAGTAACGCTCTTGTTACCGAGCACACGACGGGTCCACTCGGGTCTCCGGAGCTACTCCAATAGATGGACTCGCGGACAGGCACACAGATAACTTCACCTACATAAAAAAGAGTACGCTATGTTTTACTGTTTGAGTGTACAAGGGGAAAGGGGAGGGACGGCGCCTGTTCAATAGAGAGTTACGACAATGTGGCAGAGTTATAAATAATGAACTTTCACCTATGTAAAACTAGTACAGGGGCCTAAAAAGGCCACTTTGGCAGAATCATAATAGGATCATAACAGTTAACTGTTAAGTTAATCGTATCAAATCCCATTGGTGAAGGATTTTTTAGTTATTTTTATTTGTCTGTGCTAAAATACCAATCAATCCAATCCAAATCCAATCCCAATCTCTTTGATTGCACCTACGTAGTGCAGCGAAAAAAAGAAAAACACGGACTGTCTTCGCAATATTATAATTCATAATGTTATCCTTTTATGTTTCTCCAAAGTGGCCTTTTTAGGCCCCCTGATAGAACATACTATTTTTTTTGAGGAAGACAGTGAAATTAGGTTGGTAACTAAGTACTTAAGTACCTATATAAAAAATATTTAGTTAACAGATATAATGATGTATTTCACGTGTTCGTAAACTAGCTCTTGTACCGAGCTAAAACACTAAGATGTGGTGATGAGCCGTTTTTGGGGCATTTCTTAAGGCGAGGTTGTAGTATTTTTAAGTTTTTTGAAGCTATTTATTTCCAATTATTGCAAATGTTGCGCAAAATAAAAATCATTTTAACAAAATTGTATATACTGTCAAGCGCTGACTAAAGAGGGAAACGTAATTACGAATAGTTGGCTCGATAAAAAAAAATCGCAAATATGATACTAAATCGATATTTTGAACGTATTTCTTGGTAAAAAATTATATTACGAAACCATCTAAGTAATATATCAAAAGATAGGTTTTAATATTTTCTAGCGCTGGGTAAGGAAGATTTTTATATAAGTGGTTATTTACTTTTGTAAGAACAAAAATTAGACGATATTGAGCAGTTCAAGCGCTCACGCTTGTCGGCCAGTGCCTGCGAGAGAGAGAAGCCCCGATACGTATTATGCGGGGAGTGAGGAAACGTTATCATACCTACACACCGCACTACAAGAGGGCCTTAAGTAATTTTGACGTTCACATAATACTAATTCTTAGTCTAATTTCGGACGAGTGTTTTGGATGATTTATTCCAGTCTGATCCCCCCTCCACCCTCCTCGCTAGTTCGTCTTCTGTATTAATCTCTGTCTTATCCACTTTATCTAGGTTACTCTTTTTGACAGGTAAGTTCAGCCAAGAGAAAACAAATGTGTCATGAGTTACAAATGACGCCTAAGCGCCTTTATTTTTGTATTTATTTGTATATAATTTAGTATCTAGTGTAAATAGTTAGTTATCTATAAATACAATATAAGATACCTACGCTGTCCTCCCATACCTATTGTAGGTAATTTGAAAACATTGTAAAAGCCAATTATTTTGAAAAAGAGTAACCGTGGAGTTTCTTGCCGGTTCTTCTTCATAGGAAACGACCAATTGGAACCTAGCTTCTGACGTTTCATAAGTGCCCATGTAGGCTTAGGTATGTGAAATAAAATACTTTGATTTTGATATTAAACCATATACCTATATAAGAACATTTCTATAATTATAACAACCTCCATTTGAATTAATGATTTTGGTTTTGTTTTTTGATATTATGCCTACCAACTGAAAAGTGACTTAAAATTTTTAATAAAACTATCTTTAGTTATTTTTGTGGGAGAAACGAATTCATACTAAACTTAATCTTCAACATTGCATCCAAGCTTTCTTTTCTCCATTTCAAAAAGTGTCTTAGAGTGTCTATCTCAATGATAATGTTCCGTATGTTTCCAGTGATTTAAGTAGCAGAGTGGGCGTTCCATTTGCACTGATAACTTCTCTCCGATACCGTTTTTAGAATAATCTAAGTGTAAGTATTTCTTCAAGTGCAAGTAAAACTGGATGTGTTGAGCTTTATTAGTATTTAATAATGGATTGGAATTGGGGCATGTACTAAAACAAAATAAGTGTTTAACAAGCTTGAGGTCCTTGGTTTCAGGTCGGGTGGTCAGGTTGTTAAGATGGTTTCCTAGACATTATTTGCAATGCAGTACGTATAGGCATTATGGGGATTATTTATAAATGATTAGCGACTGCTTAATCATACATTTTTGACGTTCAAACGTCTCATAATTTTAAGCAACGTTCATAAATAAAGGGGTATGTGTATCTTGACGGAAACGTAGGTTTTATCAAAGAATCGTAGTGTGATATTATTAAATCCTTGCAATTCTTTCAGGAGTGGTTGCTTTGTTTAATCTGCCTCATCAAAACAAATCAAAATATTTTATTTCACTTAAACCTTCATGGGCACTTATGAAACGTCAGAAGCTAGGTGCACGGTTCCAATTGGTCGTTTCCTATGGAGAAGAGCCGACAAGAAACTCCATGGTTACTCTTTTTAAAAATAATTCGCTTTTACAATGTTTCCAAATTACAGTAGCTACGGGTGGACAGCGCAGGCCTGTCAACAAGTACCAGGTACTTGATAAGATAAAAACCGGCCAAGTGTGTGTTGGGTCATGGACAGTGTAGGGTTTCGTAGTAGCCCGTTATCACAATGTAGTACGATTCTGTTGTTCTTTATTCTGAATAGGTAAAAAATAAAAAAACATATTTTGTGTTTCAATGCAAGTCTTTACCCATTATAAACAAGCAACTACTTCATCTTAGTCACGTTAAAGGATTAATGCTAAGGATTTTGTATTTGGTACAAAATTATCCAACACCCAAGTTCAACGACTATTACTGCTAAACTAATAAAGTTATCTTAATCGCTATACTTTTCCTTTAAAGTTCATGAAATGCACTACCATGGAGAATTTTTCTAGATTTTTCAAGCCAGTAGTTTAGCTTTTAGAGGGGGGACGACGCCCTACTGGAACTAAAATTTGCACTTTAAACTTTAATATTTCGTAAATGAAGCATTAAATCGAAAAATATTTTTAGCAACCCCTAAGCCATTTTAGAAGAGGGGAGGTAAGCCTAAAACGGGTAGCCCGCCTAAAACGGGTATGCTTTTTAAATTGCGCACCGATAATGCTAATAAGAATGTGTGCGTGCAGTGCGCGGCGCCTGCCGCTCGCCAATCACAGGGAGTCGTCGCGCTTCTCTGGCGGACACGAGTTCACGGTAAGATAAGAAAGAAGTTTTTTGCTATTTCCACTAAAAAAAATTGAGTTACATTACTTTTGAATACTCGAAAATGGTTTACAATATGGTCTTACTAGTTTTGTGTTATTATTTTGCAATAAATAGACGTTTTATTTGTGTAATAGGTTGGCGTTTATTATTTGGGTTTTTAGGATATGTGTCGATTGAAAAAAATACATGCTTGTGGGCAAAAAGGGTAGGGGTAAAGCGGGTGCCCGTTTTGCCCATACCCGATTTGCCTTGTATAATTTCATTGACCTTATTAGTTCTTTTATTTTTGCAGATGGTTAATAAATACAAAAGAAAGACTGCAAATGCATCGTGGGATGAGGGAGTTATGAAGCTTGCAATAGAAGAAGCTCTCAGAACTTCCGTCAAGTGTGCAGCAAAAAAATATTGCATTAACTTTTCGACTTTACAGATACATGTAAAGAAAAGATGTCACAAAAAATCTAGGAAGATTCACAACAGTTTTTACAGCAGCTCAAGAATTAGAGCTAAATGAGTATCTATTTCATATGGATTATCTGTTTACGTTGCCAACTCATTACGTTGTCTACAAAGTGCCACAACTATTCCAAGAATACTGTTCCATTGATCCAACCATTATCACTGCAAGTAGCTGATGATCCTGGTGGAGCTCCATCTGAGTTATGATTGTTATGAAACAGTTCTAGTCATTGATTGACGTTGACCTAATGTAATTCAGTCCCTACCCGCTTTGCCCAAAAGCCCTACCTGCTTTAGGCCCCCCCTACGGGCAAAACGGGTAATTCGAATGTTAAAGATTTTTGTTATTTTTTTATTCTTAATGTACAAAACTACTAAATATGTTATTTATTTTATAGTCCTTGATAACTAAACATTTCAAAATGTACAAATAAATGTTCAATTTGTATCTATAAATTGTTTTTATTTATCATTAACCTTAGCTTACCCGTTTTGGGCTACTCTCCCCGACCTATTCATCGATACCCCACACGATGGGGTAGATGATGGAAAAAATATTCATCCCCACTTCACATGTAGGGGAGCTACCCTAAAAAAATATTTTCCACAATTTTATTTTACCACTTTGACGGCGTAATTGATATACGTACTCCTACAAAATTTCAGCTTTCTAGTGCTAACGGTCACAGAGATTAAGCGAGGACGGACAGACAGACGGACGAACAGACAGACATGGCGAAACTATAAGGGTTCCTAGTTGACTACGGAACCCTAAAAATGGTCTACAGATCTAAAGTCTATAAGGCCTACAAAGTCCTCACATTTACAAAATAAGAATCTATCAAAAGGATAAATAAAAAATAAAAACCTACTAAAACCAAGTGATATGATTCCCATTATAACCTAATAAAGAAAGCTAAGCCTGTATGGTTAGAATAGGGATGCGCGTGTTTATCTTAATACACATTTTCTCTCTCATTTCCAGTTGAAAAGTGCGGTACAACATAACAAACATTCAATTGCCTCTTCACTGGACATTCAAAAACGGTTACTTGAACAGAGCAGCGATGTAACATGAACTTCATTACGCAGTCGTGTTGGCGCGGACATCGCAGTCATACGATATGAAGACGTTCCGCCCGTTTGGATCCGACAGTTGACCTTTAGGGGAGCTTGCCAGGTTCTTTTAGATTTATCCTCAAAAGTTCTGTATCTTTTATTGGAGTTTAGAATATATTACTTTTGTACTTTTCGGGTTCTGTGTGTTATACAGGGTGTGGCGTAAATACAGTTAGAGATTCGATATACCAGATGATTTACTATAACATATTACAATTTTAACCATTTTAGTAGTCCTTTTTTTTTTGCAAAAATCTCTCTTGAATTTGCATGATAAGTAAAAAATTAGGGTTAATAAAATAGAGAACTAACTTTTTCTTCAAAAGCTTTAAATTTACATAAAAACCATAATTTTACACGATAGATCTAGTCTTTAGCAGTAATTAACAAAAATCAAAATGACAAAATAATGGTTTTTGTTGAGCCTACAACCAAATTTGTAACAAAAGGTAGAAATTTCAAAAACAAAAAAATATATATTTTCGGAACCATTGGGTAAAAATGGTTAAAATTGTAATATGTTATAGTATATTATCTGGTTTATCGAATCCATAACGGTCGACCACTATTTACACCACACTCTGTATATATGTAGGAGTTTCAAAGGATCAAACTATTTGGTCTGATTTAAGTCGTATGGCAGTCAGACTGTAACTGTTTTAAGTAACTGTCACATGGACAAAATATACTTTCTCTATACTTTGTCGCATTTCCCAATGAAAATGAAAATTCTCCAGAAGATAAAACCCAAGATTATTGCAACCCTGGCAACACTGCTCCCAGAACCTGCTCGTTTGCTCTGAAGCGGTATGCGTGGAGCACATTCCTTGCCAGCTAACTCTACGACCAGGGAACCGAGTGACGATTATCCCATTGTTAATTATTTACTCTTTGTGCGTACATAATATTACTTAAGTTTAATCAACCATAACTACGAGAGGTATTGGTACTGAAGTGTTAATGCCATTAACAATTTCTTAACAGAGTATTATCCGATAAATGTCAGAGATGTTTTCACTGACATTTATCTCACAGAATTTATTTACTTTTGTTAATGAGAATTTACAAACTCAGGTTCTGTAACCAATCTTCATCTTAGACTATTGAATGAATATAACGGACTAACGACATTTTGAAGGTGATGGATGAACACATACCTACACCACGAAATTGAATATTCTTTTCCCTCGCAAGATGTTCCAGCAGTAACTGCAGTTTACAGTGGGTGCATATTTGAGTTGTAGGCTGCAGCATGTGGGGCTGGGGGCGATGCAACTTAGTTTCAAACGCTGTTGACACGCTCCAATTACGCAGTGCTACGCGTGAAAGTATTTCAGCACTTACAGTAGTCATAGGTGATGGTCACAAGGCACAAACAAGCAACTAAATATTGACAGATGTCGTCAAACTATGTAGTTTTGAATACGTAGTTTATATACATATATTTATATTTAGTCCTGTGATTATATTTCCTGCCATGAAGATTGGACCTCAGATCCTGCCATGAAGATTGCCAGTTAAGTTACGGCGAACGAGATTATTATAAAAAAAAATATTTATTTGAATTAAAACAATGTTTATTGATTTGAATGTTCTACAAGACTAATTTACAATTATGATATTTCTATTAACTAAAACTTATTACTAAAATCTGCAATTCTGCAACTGTGCAGTTTATTAATGACGCACGGGCGCATCCGCTGCATTAGTCAGCGATTAGATGCTAAGGCGATTTCCTGCCATGAAGATTGGACCTCAGATGTGAGTCTGTTAGCTAACCTTTGTCCACAAAGCCAACAAAACGACACAAGCGATAGTTTACGACCAATAAACTACTGAGTTTCTAGTTCTTTTTCACAATACCTACTACAGAAACTGAAGTAGTCAAAAGGTTATTAAGTTAAGAAATCGACTTTGAAAGTTAAAATTACTTGCAAATGGCTTTAATCTTTTGAGTCTCAAAACAAAGAATAGAATTCTGCGAACAATAGATAAGACTTGCGACATCGACGTAAACAATTTGAGATAGATTATGAAATGTAAAATGGCGTCAGACGTGACATTTGACAATTAATTGTTAAGGTATTAAATTCTAATGACTCAAGCCTCGACCCAGCATAAATACTTGAAGGGATGGGACACAGCCTCGTAAAACGGACCACAATCAGACCACAAAATAAAAACTGAATGTAGCATTTTTGCTAAATTTTTTATCAACATAATATCATTAATATTTTAGTTGACTGTTAGCCTAAATAAGAATTCCTCAGGCAAACATACCAAAGCAGTTAGTTCTTATGTACTAACAAAATTAATTAGTTTCATCCCTGCCGAATATTTCCAAATTAAAGTTAAGTACCTACTTGCTCAGTGAGTTACCCCGAATTTTGAAAATTGGAGAGATCTTAAAGTATGGCTAGACGCCGTAAAATAACCCGAGTTTAATCGTACTGAGTAATTCACTACATCCTGAAGTAATCCCAATAATTGATCAAGACGATATAGTTCCGAGTTCTAAGTTATAACACGTAATACATATATTTGGAGAAATATATCGCTGGGCTCTCACTAGTTTGGCGTTTTTATGAGCCGCACTTCCAACTGGAGGGCGAGTATTGAATTATTAATTCTTATGTAACTCATGTTTTTGTGGTCCATCAATCTACCACTATGTTATTACTGTTAAATAACCAGTACAGTTTCAGAAAATTATGTTTACGTTTTTTTAGGGTTCCGTAGTTCCTACAAGGAACCCTTGTAGTTTACGTCATGTCCGTCTGTCTGTCCGAGGTTTTGCTAAGAGACCGTTAGTACTAGAAAGCTGTAATGTTGTAGGAGTACGTATATCAATTACGCCGACAAAGTGATAAAATAAAATTTTGGTTTTTTTTTTTTTTTAGGGTAGCTCCCCTACATGTGAAGTGGGAATTAATATTTTTTTCGTCGTCTACCTCATCGTGTGGGGTATCGTTGAATAGGTCTTTTAAAATGACTTGGGGGTTGCTAAAATTATTTTTCAATTTAATGCTCCATTTACGAAATATTAAACTTTAAAGTGGAAATTTTTGTTCCAGTAGGGAGTCCCCCCCTCGAAAAGCTAAACTGCTGGCTTGAAAAATCTGGAAAAATTCACGATGATAGTGCATTTTATGAACTTTAAAGAAAAACTATAGCGGTTAAGATAACTTTATTAGTTTAGGAGTAATAGTCGTTGAACTTGGGTGTTGGATAATTTTGTGCCAAATACAAAATCCTTAGCATTAATCCTTTAAAGTGACTAAGATGAAGTAGTTGCTTGTTTATAACAGGTAAAGACTTGCATTGAAAAACGAAATATGTTTTTTTTATATTCATAATAAAGAATAACAGAATCGTACTACATTGTGATAACGAGCTACTACGGAACCCAACACTGTGCGTGGCCCGACACGCACTTGGCCGGTTTTTATTTTATTTATAATTACGGAAATTGTGGTCATTATCGAAGTTTTAGTCTTTCTAGGTTAGTAGGTTAAGATTATGTGGTTATCTTAAAGTCGTGCGCTATGGTTGAAATTTAAACCACACTCGATTTCTTTTTATGGAAAACTAATGACAGGAAATGATTGAGCATATAGATGATTTTTTATGATCATTATATTACATAAAGTTATGCGTAGATTGTTAAAGGTAAGTATTTATCTAGTGACCACATATTTTGTCTTGTTATTTATTTTTGGTCAGATTTGACCTTCGTATGTTAAGTCATGAAATAAAAATATGAACATCTTTATTAAAGATAACTAGGCAAAATAAGTAATAGATCCAAAAATAATATTGCGAATGTCACCCATATTAATGTACTAATTATTTTGTTAATCATTGTGTTTGCAGATTGTTGATTTGTGACATCATCATCATCATTTCAGCCGAGAGACGTCCACTACTGGACATAGGCCTCCCCCAAGCACCTCTACTTCGACGGGTTCTGTGCTTCTCGCATCCAACGGGTTCCTGCGGCCTTCACATGGTCGTCGGACCACCTTGTGGTAGGCCTTCCAACGCTGTGTCTTCCGGTACGCGGTCGCCACTCCAGAACCTTTCGGCCCCATCGGACATCTGTTCTGCGAGAAATGTGCCCTGCCCACTGCCAGTTTAGTTTGGCAATTCTTCGGGCTATGTCGGTTACCTTGGTTCTCCTGCGGATCTCCTCATTTCTGATTCGCTCACGCAGGGAAACTCCAAGCATAGCCCTCTCCATTGTCCTTTGGGTGACTTTTAGCCTTCTTATAAGGCCCATTGTGAGCGGCCACGTTACATTCCCATAAATCATCACTGGCAACACGCACTGGTCAAAGACTTTCGTCTTGAGATACTGCGGTATGTGGGAGGAGAAGATATTGCGTAGCTTCGCTTAAGAACGGGTTTTCCGCCGGCCTTCAGGAGTTCGGACGTAATTTCGTCATCACCCGGCGCCTTGTTGTTTTTGAGCTGCTTCAGAGCCATCCTAATCTAGTACAGGCTGACGTCCGTGATGTCTTCAGTATAGTGTCGGGCCAATATAGCTCTTGGATCGTTACTTGTTGACGTGTATAACTTCCATAGAACCTCTCGATCTCTCTCAACAGCTCAATTCAACGAAATGTTTATTTTTATTTGTGACATAAAAATAAACATTTTCTCGAGGCTCTATTTTATTTCGTGGTCATAAAATAATTTCGTGGTCGTGAAGCGATAAGTCCTCGCGGGTCTCAGCCCAAGTATTTACGTGAATTTGTCATGGCGGACGCTCTCGCCCTAAGCCTCTCAAATTAACGCTTCGACCCTTCCCCGGCCGCTCGGAATTCGGACACGCTCTTCATAATTATTTTTATATTTCTTTTGACTTACAAGATATTTTGTTTAATTATTTTATGTTTTAATTTTCATGCTTTCAGGATCAAAGGGAAAGGTTGAGTAGGTAAACGGTACCTTTTTGCATGTGAAGTTATCTTGTGAAGGGGAACTCTTAATAGGCCTTTCATCTTTTCCTGCGTCGGTCGGTATAGGCTAAAATATCAAGGCCAGTCAGGAGTTTAGTAGCAAGATGGGAGTTTGACAGTCCAGGTTGTACCAGAAGTCATTCATGCATGGTGGCTCTTTTGATATTGAAAGATTTTTCGACGATTCATGCAAGATAATTTTAGTTCGAATCCAATTCGATACTCAATTTCCTTGATTATAATTATAAAGACTCCCGCAGACAGGCGCGACGCGACTGAAGTAGAACAATTTTTACGAAAATTTCATGGGAATTGTTCTACCAGAATCGCGTTGCACTGTCGTGTCGCGCCTGTCTTTTTTTTTCAGGATGGGAAATCATCAAATGACCCCTTCCGCTCTGGGTGGAGCGGAAGGGAGTGTCAGACTTACTGACTAAAACCCACCCGTCCCCGTCGCGCCCGTCTGTGGGAGCCTTAATGTGTTAACTCAACCTTTTAGTTTATCTGGAGGTGTACAGATTACACTAAGTACGTTATTATTATTATAAGCCTGTGTTGTCCCACTGCTGGGCAAATACCTCCTTTCCCTCTTTCCACTTATCCCGGTTTACTGCGATTGTGGGCCATACTAGTAATGCTAAAGTTATCCTCTTGAAATGATAAACTTCGGTGGCTACTTAATATTAGTTAGTGTTAACTTAACCGCGGTAGTTTTGGAGCACATTAACTAAACGCAGCCTAAGACCGGTTGTTAGTATTACGTGTGATCAGATCATGTGTGTGTTAGATAACTAGTGGATCAACTCTCTCTGCGTGCGCATGCGCAGGTGGTCTCATTTCTTGTAGGGACAGCTGTGCCGATGACTTAGATAAGTAGATAGTAGTGAAATGTTTCAAGTGTGTAAACGCGAATAGGTATGGTAGAATATTAGCATATGAGGTGCTTGGAAGCAGAGAGCAGACACTGTCTATGTTCATGCATGTCACTTAATTTCTAAGGTTCAAGGCATTCTATTGAAAGCAGTTTGATAAAAGGGTAAGCTATCTTAAGTAAGTTATTCATGAAAGGTAAAAAACAGGCTTTTGTCAATAAAAAAAATGTAAGTAAGTAGTCTGTGTGGTGCCGGACTTAAAGAATAGCACCACCCCATACTTCCCGTGGGTGTCGTAAAAGGCGACTAAGGGTCGTACCGGAGAATGGGCAGCAGCGTTCTCTATGCATTCCACCATCATACTATACTGCGATCGCCAACCCGCCTGCCAAGCGTGGCGATTATGGCAAACCCCCCCTTTTGGGGGAGGCCTATGTCCAGCAGTGGACGTCTTTCGGCTGAAATGATGATGATGATGATGCAGTAAGTACAACAACGCTCATAAGTTTGTTTATAATGTTAAAACATCCACTTCTATTCACCCAAAAGCTTCGACGAACTTTGTAAGTTAACAAAACAAAGTAAACAGTCTTCGGAACAACATGCACAATATGCACATACTATCTATCTGTTGTTGTCACTCGGCAAGGCGAACAATCTTTTCATACAGAGAAGGAACGAGTAATAAACATCGCACCGCGGCGAGAACGAACTCAATATCTGCAAGTCCATAACTCAACCGCAAAGTTAAACGTTAACAAATGACGACACAGCTCACTTGACAAATACCTATTGTTTTATTTTCTTGCTAAATTAACATGGAAATGAAAGATATAATACATCTTTCTCTACGTAGAATACAGATGCTACTACACATTGTATAATTGTACATTCGAGGAATAAGAGGGTTTTACTTGCACCGTTAAAATGTAACTTAAGGGTGCTTAACCCTTCTATTCTTTGTCTGTATATTGTGCAAGTTTATGTAGGTCTCATCTTAAGAGGGATGCGCTAAGGTCGCTGGTAAAATTTTTACTTATGTTTTTTTTGCAATTTGATTGAAATATGATTCGCGACCGTAAGAAATATGGTTTTACAGAATTATAATCATTAGAATTAGTAATGCAACTCCTTGAGGTCTTTAACACACTATGCCGAAGGTACGCGACCGAAGTTCCGCGGCTGATTTTACGTTCCGACGTATTCGGCTGATATGTATATGACACACCGTAAGTGCCGAACTTACGCGGCAGAAATTTAGTTGCGCAACTTTTTGTGAATTCAGTGTCTCGAGCGCTGTCGTGGCTTCGTGTCGTGTTAAAAGTGATCCCGTTAGGGTTCGTTATTACTTTTGAGGTGCGAAACCCGAAAAATGGACTATTTTACAGAAATATCAATTGCAGCGGCTTTAAAAGAGTCGAACCGAACCGAACTTCGGTCGCGTATAATGTGTGCTCTACAGAATACGTTGCCGCTGAACTTACGCCCGACCGAAGTTCGGCTGTACGCTATAACGTAACGTAATTCGGCATAATGTGTCGTCAGTAATGCAAATAGCATTGCGGGCGTAATCATGCCGAACTTCGGTCGCGTACCTTCGGCATAGTGTGTTTAGACACTAGTTGGCCTCAAATGTCATGATTTCATGAAATAGTCATTATAGTTCAAATAATAATATGACCTTAGAGAGTTGTATTGATGAGTTTTATACATAATTCAATAAATACCTTCATATTTGATACTGACCTGCAAATTGCAAAAAACGTAAGAAAAATGTAATTTCGCAAGCTACCATGACGCTTCGCTTTAATTAATTTGTATAATTTCCGTCGAAAGTCCGCTTTTAACACACAAGGTCACAATTTAAGACTAAATAGTTTGTTTAAGAGATCGTCTTGTTTGAAAGGGTTATTTTCAACTTTAATCAGAGGAATAAGGGACGGCACTTTCGACGTTCATTATCTATTTGTGTTAGGAATTTACTGGATAAGAAATACAAATTAATACCTATTGTTATAATGTACCCCCTCTAGGGTACTGTGTGAAAGTTTTGCCAACTTCGCTCTGGTTCACTCATGGAGTCATGCTCAATCTAGTGCAGTACTTATTTAACAGAAGTTCCATTAGCTTTCTTAAAACTAAAAAAAAAAAGTAACATAACATCTCGCCTGTGTTCCCCGAAAGTTTAAGCAGAAAAAAAAAATTTGTTGAATAGAATTTCCACAATATTTTTTACTTGTGAAATAAACTCGGTCGTTTCCTTTGTTTCCATACTCTGAGACAGTAATCGTATCGACCTGGGGTAATTGCTTGCACACATGCTTATAAAAAGCATGCTCTGCAGCTATTCACATTTTGCTAGAAATAAGCAATACCTACTCCTAAATAAACGTGTGCAGACGCGCTCGGAGCACTCCCCTTTCCACCAGCATCTCAGGTAGCATGCTCGAAAATCAAACGACTGTTGATTTTTGAGCATGTCGAAATAATCATGCTCATTACTAGGAATGTATCGACACACGTGCTACTAAGTAGCAATTGCTCAATAATAACATGCTCTCGTGCTAGTAATGAGCATGTTCCGTACCTTTACACACTAACAGTAGGAATAACTTTAATTTTGGCAGCTCAACAACATTCTTTGTGTTAATTACGTTGATGAGAAGACAATTTTTTCGAACATATAGCACCTCCGTTCAAATATTGTTGTAAGTGAAAAAAGCAAACTTTCGAGAAAAACGCGTATGAAATTTTATTCTAAAGTTTTTTTTCACTTAACATTATAATGACACTAGTGCCATCTAGGGATAAATATTTAAACCATAAGCACGATATTTTTCGAGATAAGATTTTGAAGTTTTCTGAAACGAATGGTGCAATAAAAGAGCTTTTAATTTTTTTTGAGTTGTGACATTTGAGCGGAGGTGTGATATGAAGCAAGGGGTAAGCCATAGCCTTAAAAATGATTCACATTGTGATTGATAGTGTGTTACGCAATTAGGGGTGCAGGACTCACATCTTCATCAATCATGTCGCCCTCGACCACAACACTTAAGTAAAAAGCTATCCACTTCTAATTAATCACGGCTGGACTACAATTCGCTGAAACAAATATTTTTTACGATTTGTTAATCGAACAGAAGTTAGATGGTGTTTGTTTAGTCGTGGTAGAGCCAAATAGGGGTTTAAATGGATACGATTTTGCTTCTCAAACAAATTATATTTTTTTAATGATCATTCGATTATTGCAAAACTAAAATCGTGGCGTAATCTGCGTATAATGTTCCCACTGCTGGGACAGAGGCTTCCTCTCTGTGAGAGGGAGTGGGCCATACTCCACCACGCGGGCCCAGTGCGGGTTGGTGGATGTCACATGTCTTCGAACTTTTGGTTCTAAGACATGCCGGTTTCTTTACTATGTTTTCCTTCACTGTTTTGAGAGCAGTGGAGATGAAATCTAATACACAAAGTAAAGTGCCTGTCTGGGTTTGGACTCACGACCTACGTAAGTCGGGGCTGGTAGCTACCACTGGCCGTCACTGCTATATTAAAATAGTATTCCATCCTATACATTGGAGAACAATAATTATTTGATAGCTAGGCAACGGAACAATGCCGAAAATCCGAATAATTCAATTAATATTTTTAAGACAAAAGTCCATCAGCAAATCTGAGCAGAAATAAGACGTTTCCCGAAACTTCTCGAAACTCGTATTATTGAAATTAATAAAAGTTGTTCTTTTAATTAATTTCTTTGGCTCGTTCTTTTTGGCCAAGTCCGGAGGAAATCAGGCGCGGTTCAGAATTAGGCAAACTGAAAGCAATAAGTATTTATGAAAGTTTCTTCGAAGTGTTCATGAAGACATTAGTCATTACGAGTGGCTCGGAGTGTGAAATGGAAGGTAGGTTTATTTTTTTTATGGGTGGGAAATCATCAAATGATCCCTCCCGCTCTGGGCGTAGCAGAAGGGAGTGTCAGACTCTTACTGACTAAAACCCACCCGTGTTCCTTCTGTAGCCCTTTATGTTCCGGGCCAGCGGTAACCATTTCGGACAATCCCAAAATCTGAAAATGGAACGTAAGCTTTAATTTGTATGTGATCGAGCACCGGTGGCCCTGTCGTCGTAACGGTCGTGTAGGTTGTAGGTTCGAACCCAGTCAGGCGCTTTACATTGCGTAAATTATTTCATCACCATTGCTCTCATAGTGGTGTAGGAAAACATCGTGAAGAAACCCGCATGTCCTAGAACCAAAAAATCGAAGACATGTGACAATCCACCAACCCGCACTGGGCTCGCGTGGTGTATTAGGGCCCACTTCCTGTCACAGAGATGAAGCCAGAGTCCCAGCAGTAGTGGCAACATTATAGGCAGATTATGTGATTATGGGGGGTTATTATTCATTACAATGTCTTTTTAAAACTTATTTGTTGACGACCAGCAGCCAACCCTTTTTTATACTCAAATTTATGTTTCCTTTTCATTAAATTTATTCTTATGTTTGTCTGCGGTCACTCTCTGTCTGTGTGAAAAAAAAAATCGCGATCTTGTTTCCATTTTTATGAGCATCATTCATAGTCATCCTCAACATTATTGGATGTCGGTTCTATTTCTGCCGTATTTACCTATAGATAAGATTAACATTCAAATAATTTATTCACGCTATAAGGCAAGCAAGTAGCACATTTCGAACGTCAAAATGACAAGACAGCCCTCCAAAAACGCCCGCCTATTACTATAACTAAATCAATGCATATAACACATTAGGGCCAACAAGAAAGAGAAAACTGAACAACTGATGATGAGTTGATTTGAGTGTTGGTTCATTATGAGTAACTGTTAAACTGATGCTGGGTCAGTAGGTGAGCAGTACATAAAAAGGTTACAATGAAGCTTATTATAATCTCATTAAAGTAACAAATTGTTAGCTCATCGTCAACTGCGTGCGCAGACATTAACCTGTTACATCGCAGCAACAGTGTAATAACGTAACCCATTAGAAATAGCAATTTTATTAATCTAATAACAAAAAGGTCGTCCAAAACCAATCGCTGTGCATTACATGACCGACCGATATTTCTCAAAAGTTTGTAAGTTATAAATAAAAATAAAAGATAAAGATAAATTGAAAGCAGTAAACGAGTTGTTTCTCGAGATAAAGATCATCTAGATTGTGTTGTAATGTAATTTGGGCTGTTTATCTTTGAAGGCGATTGTGAAAGTAATAGAAAGGTGATCGTTACAAGTATCTTGTAATATCAGCTGCCATCTTCAAGGTGCGTTTAGATTGGTTGTGAAGGTCTAGTAGCGACACACACAAGTTTAATATAGAATAGTGTAAGCAGTAGGTTTCCTCATCGATTGCGCGTATCCAGTTAAGTAGTTTTTTTATTAGGACATTGTGCAACAACAGCAACTGAATGATGGCTGATAAGTTGAGATGGTATGCAAAGAAAACCAAAATAGTAATAGACCCAAAATAGTACGTAGAAAGGCAGGTAAGTTAGTGAATTTTTCGTTTACATGTGTGTCGAGTAGGTATTGAAGTTTTGTATGGGAGGACTGATTATTTTTTAAGTCTCATGCTAACTAATCAACAGAAGCATATTATGTAGGTATCTACTTAGGTTACCCATGCAAAGCTTTTATAGGCATATCTTTAATTTAACCTCTAATAATTCCCATTTTTGTTCAAACAAATACTGACACACACGAGCCTCTTTTTGTTAACCTTAAATAATTCTTATTTTGTGGACCTAAAACTTCTCAATAGCCAAGTAATTGCGACCAACATAGATGTAGCGGTTGGTCACACAGACACACACAGTTCTAACCTAACCTAACCCGGCACACTACACTAGCTTAGTTATTGTGAAAAAAAAACTGACACTCCGGGAGTGCCGACGGAAGTGACAACCAAATACAAACAGAATGCTTTGCCATCACTCACTGACATATCGGACAAAGACGAAAATGTGGAGTCGTTGTTCCTCAATACTCGTATCCGTTATAAATAAGAAATTACGAACTTATGTATTTCAATAAACCCTATACTTATTTTTGTTGCTGACGATCCTTCAGGATCAAAAACAAAAGAAAAAGCGGTTCAAACCGGTATGAGGAAGTTTATAGTGGATAAGACAAAGATTAAAACGGAAGACGAACAAGCAGGGGTCGAGGTGAGGGGGTGGAGGGGGTTCAGGGGATCATCATTACAGCCGAAAGACCCTATGGAGGAGGCCTATGTCCACTGCTGGACATAGGCCTCCCCCAGAAGGTGGGGTGGAGGGGGGGGGGGGGGGTTGCCATAATCGCCACGCTTGGCAGGCGGGTTGGCGATCGCAGTATGGAATGGTGGTGGAATGCATAGAGAACGCTGCTGCCCATTCTCCGGTACGCCCCTTAGTCGCCTTTTACGACACCAACGGGAAGTATGGGGTGGTGCTATTCTTTAAGTCCGGCACCACACAGACTAGATCAGGGGATCAGAACGGAATAACCGACATTAAAACCGAGTACATCCCGAGGACAGCCGAACATATCCGAATGTAGTACGGTGTCGGTTACGGTATCAGTGTCGCGAGTTCAATGGTATTTTCCCATTTAAAAAAATGCCCAACCCGCCGAAAGAAGTGTTCACTTAAAAAAACAGACAATTTAAAAGTGTGCATCATTAAGTTTCTCGGTCAATAAGTTTTTAGAGGACCAGTTAAACATTAGGCTAGCAGTGGTCGTCGGTAGTACTTTCTCCAGTACGAAACTCTCATTCTACCGCGTGTAAACGCACCCCAAGTTACAGCGAGTCGACCCTGACCTAGACGTAACGTATTACGTAACACTTGCTATTGCTATTGAACCTATTAGATATTTAAAGTCGAAGGCATTTATCGCACGAGTGATCTTGAACGAATTAGCATCCTGTCAGAACTGATATTTGACCTAACATTAGTTAGTTAATTTGTTAAGTCATTGTTAATTGTTGATCCTTAGGACCAACATACCGACATGAATTATGCCTGAGAACATTAAAACCGACCTTATATACAAGAGCATACTTTGCATGGCTCCAAAAATTTTTACCAAATGACATACTTAAAAGATATAAACTTGACTCAATTTAAACGCAGCCTAAATAATTTTTTAATAGACAAATGCTTCTTGTGACTGATCCTGTATTTATGATTTATGATGCACCTGATATTCCTATCAGACTTTTAATTAATTAGGATTGTATCGTACTTATGTTTTATTTAATTTCTAATATTGTTAAATTAATAGTGTATACTGTTTTGAGTTTCTATAAAATATCTGTAAGACCTGTTACCAAAAATCGCACTAATAAATACTTTAACTTTGTGTAGAACTTGTTAACTGACAAGACAATAATAATGTTATATGGCATTTAATTACAACAGCTATTATAAAAGTCGGTTGGTTTTATATTATCTTTGAATGAACCGGTAAACAGCCTACTATAAGGTTGCTTATTGCGTGGTTCACTGTTATTGAAGACCCTTTGTCCTGCAGTCTGCAGAGCTCATCATCACTCATCAGATAGCCACTGCTGGACAGACGCCTCTTCAGTTGTAAGCTACTATGCTTGATCTCGTTTTATTCATACTTTCATACTAATATTACTTGAATCCATTGGATGCGAGAAGCACAGAACCGGTCGAAGTGGCGGTGCTTGGGGAGGCCCATGTCCAGCAGTGGTTGTCTTTCGGTTAAAATGTTATTATTAGAAATGCGAAAGTGACTCTAAGTGTCTGTTACTTTCTGAACGCATTTAGATGAAATTTGGTACACGACTAGACCATGACCTGAATTGGAATACTTTTTTATCCCGGTAGAATAGAATAGAATACTCTTTATTATGTACACCATATAAATTACACACATAAATATAGAAACTGTACAAAGGGTGACACAATGGGCGGTCTTATCGCTAAAAGCGATCCCGGTAGTACTTTTTCCCGTGGGATAATTTCCAACCGCGGGCGAAGCCGCGGACAAAAACTAGTCAGAAATAAGCAAAAGCATAGTAAAAAAATATATTTTAACCTACGATTTCGTTTATACGACGTAGTATTCTGTTTCTTTGGCAATAGTTAGGTATCAACATTCCAAATGTTTTTAAGTTTTTATTAAATATTTTTGCTAACTTAGTACAATCGTGGGAGACCGATACTGACAACATTGGCCCGGTTCACAGGCATGCAACATTATGTGAGTTAATAACCCAGAACGACTACATATCAAGATTATGATTTCTGTTAATCTTGCTAATTAATGTCTTATTGAAAAAATGTGTGTGATAACGTTCTATTTATTTTTGTAGCTTTATAAGAACCCAGTAACTGTGTTGTGGAGGTCAGGTAAGCAGTCGCTTCGTGTGAAATACAGGTTCTCAGCTGCATCCGGTTAGACTAGAAGCCGACCCCAACAAAGTTGGGAAAGTTTTGGCAGATGATGATGATGCTTATTTATTTATTTATAATAGTTTATTTCCACAAAACGGCACTGGAATGCATACTTCAAAGACACGAATATCCGAGGCGTCGGTGCGCCATCTTTGACGTAGACTCCATGGCTTGTCTGCGCGAAGTGGCGCAACTACGATGGTACGAGGAAATTATTTTTTAAACACATTATTAATTATTATAGAATATTATTTATTGCTGTATTGAGAGTTGCTATTCCATGCATAACCCTAGGCCTCTTTACTGTAGGATTCAATAAATAAATAATAATAAAATAAAAAAGCTGTGTTTTCTATTTCATTTAAATCTTGCGTTTTTCGGACACCCTTTATTTTTTCCTGCTGTCATGTCACGAGCATAATGATTACAATATTCAGCCCTTTGAATACACTCAAAAGGTAATATTAAATCAAGAGTTTGTCAAAATCGGGGTCAATCTCAACTGACAATGTAGGACGGTTCAAATTTCCAGTTTACAAACAGGGGCTAATTTTCTAATTTTAGACCTATTAACCCCGGCTTACCTAGCCATGGAAATGGTAGGAAGAAGCTCAAGGACACGCGGCCCAAAATTGTAATACCATTTCCATACATAAATTAGGAATATAATTAATTCGTTAGTTAGCTTACAAATTAATTCTGTCTCGTTGAGTTTACTGTACCTACCTAACGGTTATCTCGATCTAATATTATTACATTCAGGACCGTTTTCACAGACACCTAAACTGTTGCTTAAATAAAAACGTGCTGTTAGATTTTCAAAGTTCGGGTCACCTTAAGACAGCAACCGTTTATTTAGGTGTCGCTTAGTGTTGATGAAAATAGGCAGAAGACTGTTAAAGAAGCAATAGGCACTTGTAACAATGGTAGCACTTAAGAGGTCAAAAACCCTGCCGCCGCTGCCTGCTGCTGCCTGCCCTGAATGAGGGCATTCAGGGCAGGCAGCAGCAGGCAGCGGCAGCGGCAAGGGCAGGGGCCCTTGGGGCCTTTGGGGCCCAAAGGTTATGGTTTGGACTGACAAGTGGGAGGTAGTCAGTTACTGATGACGTCAACCTATAATTTCGTTTATTTGGAGAAATATAATAGGTAATATATTATTTATATAGAAACAATAAATCATAATTCATAAAAATAAGCATCTTTTCATAAAAATAACTCCTCACGATGACTTTGTTTGGGTTTGAACTAATATTTCATTGAGATACTAAAGGAGAAAAGACTTCGACTTCGACTTCGTGGTGTCTTACCCCTTACCCTATCCTACTCCTACCCTAACATACTCCTACACTACCCTACCCTACCCTATCACTACCCTACTCCTATCCTACCCCTACCTTATTCCTACCCTACTCCTATCCTACTCCCATCCTACTCCTACCCTAATTATCCAAAAATAAATATAATAATTTTTGGGGTGGACCACCCTTATTATTTAGATATATGAGAAATAGTTTACGTCCTCGTCGTCTCAGACCTACTGAATATACACACAAAATTTCATAAGTATCGGTCAAGCAGTTTCGGAGGAGTTTTGTTACAAACACTTGTGATACGAGAATTTACATTCAACCAGTATCACCCAAAACCATGGCTACAACCAACTACTATGACTTGACCAATGAGATTGCTCAACGCTAATTTACAGACCTATGTCATAATTATGTTAATGTCAGTCAGTAATCTTGTAAGTTATGTTGACGCAAATTCCAGATGATCGTCTTCCATGCAATGTACTTTTGCAAGACAATTACAGTTCAAGCAGTTAGTGAAATTGCAATGTTATTCTTGCATTGTTATTTAGTAAACACCACATCTTCGTGCCTCCTTTCAGTCATGTTTTCAGTCAATATTTTGAAAACGCTTTTCAATTCAATTGCTATTGTTGGGAAATGTCATTAGTGAACTGAAGAATGGAGTTTCGCACAATGGCCTAAGGCTCGCCATTTTTTATATGACATCGGACGGAACACCGTCATCGTACGAATATTTATTAAAGACAAGCTGCGCTCCGCGGTTTCACCCGCGTAAATGTCGATCTCGTGGGAATATCGGGATAAAAAGTAGCTTAGATATTAATCCACCGTGTCAGCTACCTCCATACAAAATTTTATCAAATTTGGTCCAGCCGTTTGAGCGTGAAGAAGTAACAAACATATAAACACACACACACTCACAAACTTTCGCCTTTATAATATTAGTGTGATTATAGTGTGATTTGAAACATAAAATTGAATTGATATTTCAATAATAATTTTATATGTCTCATAAAATACAAATGCGAATGCGATGTGCAAAGGTTTATAGGCATATAAAATACCAATGCATCTGGAGTTGGTTGACCCTTACGTTTATTTGGGACGATTTCTATCTTTTGACAAGGAGCATTCCAGCAAAGAGATTTCCAGGAGAATACAGCTTGGATAAGGTAAGCTGGAGAAAAAATTTTTGGACCAAAAAGATCCCTTAGTTTGCCTAAAAACCCCGCCTTTTCAACCAATGTGTCCTGCTAACAATGACCTATGGTGTCGAGACATGGACACTCACCAAGGAGACTGTCCACCGCATACAAGCAGCAGAAAGGGCCATGAAGCGAGCCATGCTTGGCATAACCCTACTAGACCGAGTGCGTAACACCGAAATCCGTCGTCGGTCGAAAGTCTGCGACGTCGGGGACAGAGCGGTGTGCCTTAAGTGGAGTTGGGCAGGACATCTAGCTAGACGAAGAGATGGCCGATGGAGTAAAGCTGAGCGAATGGTCAATGGCCAAGGTTAGGCCAAAGAAACCAGGGCCGTTCAAAAGCGCGCTGGGGTTAAAGATATCGTCACAGTCGCGGGAAACTGGATGAGGGACGCATGGAACCGGGAAGTATGGCAGACGAAAGGGAAGGCCTGTTCCCGACAGTGGTGGGCTGAAATGACGATGTAGATGATGATAAGATACCACCAGATAACCGTCAGACAGATATTGATCTAAACTATAAAAAAGAGAAATAATTAGATTTTTTGTATGGTTGTTTGTTACGCTTTCACGCTAAAATGGCTTAACGGATTTTAATCAAATCTAACACACGGGTAAACCATGGCCTGGGTTAAGACAAGAGTACTTTTCATTCCGATATTCCCACGGGATCGAGACTTCGAGACCGCGGGGCGCAGCTGGTAGTATCAAAATTCAGTCAAAAGATAAAGTTTTATTCGTTTGCTACCTCATCACGGGATCATACATATTTACATAAGATCACGCCTGTATACCCCGACGGTTTATGTAGAGGTAGGTATACCTACCTATAGAACAACACCCACATTTCGCCAGTTATGTTACAGTTATCTATGGGTCACTTTTCACTACAAAAAGCAAATTACTACCGCTTTTTAACGACCGTATCTTCCTAACGTCACACACAAAAACATCCTTCCTTAACCTCAAGGCGAGGGTGACATAACCTCAACATCAAGGGCCAAGTTCAAAGAAATTTAATATCAAACTTGGCGGGACTTGGACGGGCGTAAAAAAGCGGCGCCTCCGCCATTTTGCAGAACGCACATCTTTTAAAAGTTTCCTTATGAAAAGTTCGCGCGATGTTACGCTTTTTAAGAACTTTTATTGCTTTATTAGATGTCAAAATGTTCAGGATAAGTTCTTAATGAATCTGGTCATTGATTTTCGGTTGTAAAACAATTATGATCGTGTTTGAGATTCCGTTTTTCGTAACCCTATTAAATTTGGGTAACTTGATGTTAAAGCTTTGGTGATTTCTTAACTAAAACAACATTATCTATGAAATCACTAGGGAAGATTATGCACGTAATTAAAATTTAAGACAACTAAGAAATACATTAACAAAGTAGGTAGTAAATAATTAGGAGCTGAAACTAATTGTTAAATAAGTAATTGTTACGCACTCACAATAGAACTCAAGCTGTAGGGACCATTCGTTCCATTCTAGTAATTAACTAACTTTATAATTATAAGAATGGTTAAAAGACAAAAATATTAAAACAAAAAGTGTTCTCTGTGTTAGTGATAATTAATACCTAATTCAGTAGTTTATATATACTGGTCGAGATCATAAGAGGTAAAATGTAGGTACTTAATTGATTTCTGACTTTTACTCATATTTCACAGGTTATATTGTAACCATGAGTTACCGTGTGCCGACTTTTCTATAGCCCAATGCATGTCCCAAAAAATCTAAACCAGAGAACTGATACGATATATGCACACATACGTATACATGATCTCAAGGCTTCTTCCCACGGGGGTAGGCAGAAACTACAGACCGCCACCTGCTACGATCCTATTATTCCTTTTGCCTCGTTTATATTCACACATGGTCATACACACACGCCGGTTGCGAGCACTACACACTTGACGTTTCTGAAGAACATCATCAATAAGGTCACTATATGTCCTCCCAGGGCGTCACTCCCGGCGTCCCCTCCCAGGGCGTCCCCTCCCGGCGTCCCCTCCCAGGGCGTCCCCTCCCGGCGTCCCCTCCCGGCGTTCCCACTCACATCTGCCTTGTAAATATCTTTTGTTACTCGCCTTTCATACATCCTCTCAACACACGAATGAAAACGACATGACACAAAATCTGTGTTTATTTCCCGCAGTGTACTTGAATCATTTAATTCAGCCGGTGTATTCTGTAAAAATCTCAGCGAGCTATATTTCCACCTGGGCCTTAAATCTGCTATTACAACAGTGTCAGAATGGTCTATCATTAAATTCATAATTGTTGATTTTGACAAGTTTGGTAATCTACTAATATAATGGCGTCATTATGACTTTCCAATGGTCAACCACTGACACTCCATTGAAAGAATGGTAATCTCGTACATAATGACAAATGAATGACTGACCTAAGCGGTAATCTGCAAAAATTTTGACAGTTCCTTTGATCAGTGACCTACCATTAGAACGTCATTGTGCAGTCATTGCTTTTAATTCGTTACGAGTATAGTATATGTTCTGTGCCATTGATCGACCAATGATTGACCATTATGAATTTAGCAGATTACGCACTTTTAGCAAAATGACAATGGGATCGTGTTGGAATGACGAATTTACAAAAATAGCAGACTTGGGCCCCAGATGTTTGGGATTGCCACTTGACAGCTCGCTTTACGCTCCCTTCACCTAAGTTTTCACGGGGAGATTTTTACAGAATAGCAATGCAGTAGTCGTCAGGTGCCCCAATAAAATAAAAGATCCGTGCTCGTAACAATAACAATAGTTTTCGTTCAATTAATTCAAACATCATTAAAAACCCCGTAATGCAATAGTTGTCGGATACCACACGGTTCAATTATGTACCGTTATTAAAATAAAGTTTGTAACTATTTGTGATTGTTTCGGGAATAGAATGTCATTTGAATAAATAACCACATGAATCTGCGCACAGTTTGTGTCCTAAACAGACACACACATTTTGTTTTTTGGTAACTGTATACAAACTAAGTTGATCAATATAGTTAAGTTGTTTTAGTATTGCTTCTGGGATTAATAGACTAAACGTATGTACTTACGTCGGTCGGTGACTGCTCTGAAATCATGTCTTGCAATTCATTGGCATATTCAATCTTCGGGGTCGGTCCTGTGACTTCTGAAAGATAATAAATAATAATAATAAATAATAATAAAGTTTTATTGACATAAGAAAAGTTGTTACATTTTAATTTGAAGCCCTGACTCCTGAGCTAGGTGGTACCTGTGTTACAGGAGTCAGTGTCTTCACCCGTGTATGGAACATTACCAAATTATGCTATATCAATAAAATAACGTAAAAATTAAACGAATTCAGTACATGCATGCTCTTGTGTGGTTTGTGTGCGCGTGTGTGTGTGTGTGTGTGTGTGTGTGTGTTTGATGTGGGTTGTGTGTATGTGTAAGTTTTGTGTGTATGTGTGTGTGTGAGAGAGATTGTGCTTGGTGACTGGACTTTGGTTATCACGAGTATTGTTCTTTTAGTAAATTTTCTGTCTGTGGGTAATCCAACGTTTGAAGCCATGTGTTTAGTTTCATCTTTGTTTTATTTTTTGTTAGTGGGTTGATGTTCAGGATTTTATTTATTTTATTATATATATATATATAAAATTAAATTGTACATAGTTCAACAGAAGTCAGGGTGTGGTTCTAACTACGAAAATACAGAGTTTATGTTTCTCTTGGTGGTCCTGAAAAATGACTAAAGAAGTTATTACCAGGTAGCACCAGTCAAAAAAATCTTCAGACGTTTTTTACCTAGCGGTAGAAGTATGACATGATACTGAATTTCAACACTAGACTGACTTCGTAGACCAATTTGTGAAAGTTTGGATTAGCAAATACTTTCCCCGCACCCCAATTTCATAACACACTATTACTTTCAATTTGAAGCATATTTCTAATCCATATAATATATACCAGATCCATATAATTAAATATAATTTTATCCATGTAATATATGGAGCAATGGAGTAGAAATATGAGGCATAGAGACCTAATTCGAAATTTGGAGATTTTATTTTCAACTTTGACTCATAAAATTACCTTGCACGACCATCTTCATCGAATCATAGTAAAACAGAGACTTAATATTATATCAGTCTTGTCAGATGTGTCAGAGTCGTCTAACCTAACTTAATATGTTTTACTAAGATTCGATAAAGATGGTCAAATTTCGAATTAGGTCTCTATAATTGTAAAGGTGCGATATGTTCGAAAAATGTGTCTGCTCAATAACGCAAATAACGCTACGAATGATGTTGAACTGTCAAAATGGAACCCATTGCTACTGATAGTGTGTTACGTAATTACCCCGCAGGTCACCCATTAATACATCCACAGGTGGGAGTTAAACGATTACCACAGCCACTGTCATTAGGGAATAGTTCACACAGCCACCGTTATTATGATATAGTGCTTTTCCTAATCAGTCTGCCTAGCCTTTTCCCAACTATTTCGGGGTTGGCTTCTAATCTAGCCGGATGCAGCTGAATACCTGTATTTTACATGGAGGGAATGCCTATCTGACCTCCACAACCCAGTTTCTAGGTAATACGATACCCCTTGGTAAGACTGTTTTTCAGACTTTCGAGCTTCTGACGACACGTAACGACTGTCAAAGATCAACGGAAGACAGCCGGGACCAACGGCTTAACGAGCTTTCCGAGGCACGGAGGGGTCACGATATGTAAAGACACCCATCCACAGACCAACCGCGGCAAGTGCGGCTGTTATTATTTAGCCACGGGTCCCTCAAATGTTCAAAATGCGTCGATATTTTGTTCCATAATTATCCCTAAATCACAGCTAGAGGCAGGGGGCTTACTCTCCAAAATAATTTTAACTCCAATGAAAGGCCAATACGATTCCAATGTTAATTTTACAGTCACGTGATTCGGTACTCTTGAAAACAATATTGTCACCATTGAAATGAAATTGACATTGGTCCACCATTATTTTGTTACACGTGAAGTTAGCTATGTTACGGGCTGCAATAGTGTGGTTCAACTGATTACGATAAACCGGTAATAGGGCTTTAAAATGCTTTATCCTTTAAATAATAAGGCTAATAAATAAAAAATTTAAAATTTAAAAAACCCCCGACACAAAAAAATAATAAAATTAAATGTAAGTAATTGGAAAAGGATCAAATAATTTAAAAACCCCCAACTTAAAGAATCTAGGTAACGAGACTAAAACAGATAAATTCATATGGCAGTCGGGGGACCTCTTAGCATAGGTGTTCCACAGAACGGTCCCCCGACTGTCATATGAATTTATCTGTTTTAGTCTCGTTACCTAGATTCTTTAAGTTGGGGGTTTTTAAATTATTTGATCCTTTTCCAATTACTTACATTTAATTTTATTATTTTTTTGTGTCGGGGGTTTTTTAAATTTTAAATTTTTTTTTCTTGCGTTTTAAGATTCACGTAGTTCGGTGTTTAATCAGGGTTTTTTATCCGTCAAAAAATAATTACCTATTAATTTATAGTTGACGAATAATTTTTAAGACTAAACAGACTTTTTTGTTTTATTATATCCTTTTTTCTAATTCTTCCTTCAGTTATTCAACTTTCGTACAAGTATTTCATAGCTATTAGATATCTTAGGTATTTCAGATCTAGTTTATAAAATGGGACTGCGACACTATCTGATGCAGAAATACCTACGCTTTTTAAGTAGGATAATTCCATTCGTAATAAAAATAGTCAAACTCAGTGGTCGTAGGTACCAGTCATCACTCCACTTTCCTCATCATTCTAGAGCATTGATCGGACAAAAAAATATTTTCAGGTTTTTAGTTTTCATTTCGTTAATTAATATTCCTCATTCCCTTTCAATATGGTGTACATTATTCTACTTGTCAAGCCCTTGCATTTGATACCTATATTGAAGGAGTTGTGAAAAAAATATATAATTCGCCATTTTGTGGTGGCGGCCATCTTGGATTTGAAATTTGCAATAGCGTATAGTATTCTACTAGTCAAGCCCTTTCATTTGATACCCATATTGAGGGAGTTGTGAAAAAAAATGTAATTCGCCACTTTGTGGTGGCGGCCATCTTGGTTTTGAAATTTATCATAGTGTATAGTATTCTACTATTCAAGCCCTTTCATTTGATACCCATATTGAGGGAGTTGTGAAAAAATATGTAATCCGCCATTTTGTGGCGGCGGCCATCTTGGACCGATTTTCATCAAACATAGCTAAGAACACTCCCGACTAATTCACCTTTCAAACAAAAAAAACAAAATCAAAATCGGTTCATCCGTTCGGGAGCTACGATGCCACAGACAGACACACACACACACACACACAGACACACACACACACACACACACAGACACGTCAAACTTATAACACCCCGTCGTTTTTGCGTCGGGGGTTAAAAATGATATTAATAGTTCTCTAATTGATTAATTATAAAGCATTAAATTCATTTGGGCGTAAGAAAAGGATTAAAATCATAAAATTTAGCATGACTTTGGCTTCATGCAGTAGGATCGTTGCCTACACTTTAAAAAAAAAAGACCGCGTGTAAGTTCTCCAATTTCAAACATAAAGTGGTTTTAGAAGTGAATTCGAACTGCAAGTTTGTTTGTTTATAACAATATTATTATTATTGTTCGCGTTTGGTTCTTTTTAGTAAGAAATAATTACTGTCCGCTAAGTTACTTAACTAATTAGTATTACAGTTTTATACAAATGATACCAAGTGAATAGATATACTTACAACTGCTTTATAAAGTAATGTTTTTGTAACGAACGCCGAACGTGTATAAGTGAATAGTGAACATGACTTTGATAAATACTAGTCAAGTGATAAATAGGTAAGTTAGAATATGTAAAAGTGATAGTTAGAATAGGATAGTTAAGACCCTAAAGTACCTAGCGTTGGAGTCGATATGTGCTACTACTGTTTTACTGAGTAAGATTTTGATTTTCTAATTAAATTTTAAGTGTTTGTATTGTTCTAATTAGCTTTCTAATTGGGTTTTATTATTAGTTTTCGTATTAGAATCTGATAGGAATATTTAACGTAAAATTTTTGATAATTTTAATGTACGAAGAATAATGATAAAATAATTACGTAACTTGAAAACGAAGTTTTTTGTTTATAGGATTATTTGCGAGATTTTAGTGTCAAATGAGAGGATTATGTTTAAAACTGATATTCTACTTTGAATTATGTAAATCGGTCTACGGGTTGTAAAAATAGAAAGAAATGAAAACATATCGAAGTCCGATTTTAGTAAGTCAATGTTCTAGAAAAGTAGAAAGCTTTTATTGTACAGAGATAGGATAAAAATGTTCATAAGTAATACGAAAGAGGAGTAAAAGCCTTGCTCACTCCGTAATTTGCTTTAAATTCGTATTCATTCATAGAAAACACTTTGTCCGTATAACGCATCATCCGACGCTCATCTCGTCTTTGTTTCAGTTGTTTTTTATGGGAATTAGGTAAAACACTATATATTATTGCTTATAATACCATGTTATACTCATATAACCCACAAAAAACCACATAAAACGCAAAACAATTTCTAAAAAGTTACACTTTTGTTATTGGAAAATCACTATCAACAAACTATCCCAACGCAATATTGGCGCAATACACAGCTGTCAAAATACACTCAAGAGTACCGCTCACCCCACGCCAAGCCCGTTCTCAATTCCACTTAGTTCCCCAAAATGGACACCCAATCTAAAAATCAATTGGCGCTAGCATCGAACTCAAGAGTACGAAACGTCACAATTCCAATGTCGATCTATCGGAATTAAATTCAAGAGTAAGCACCAGAAAGTGCTAAGTCAATTTAGAGCGTCCAAAACAACTAAATTCAAATTCCAATTATTAAATCATCGATAAAGCAAATTCAATTAATCATGTTGGGAAACACGGAAGTCCACGCTTGTATGGAGATGAATAGCATTAAATAGTGAGTAGCCCTGCATAATATTTCAATGAAGTCGGTTAGTTTTGATAATGGTTTGATTACATTTACGCCCGTCGTGGTGTTTGTGTGTCCGATGTAATTGTGCGTTGATATTTTGTGTGTCCGATGTAATTGTGCGTTGATATTTTGTTTTGACAGCTCTGGCAGTTATTAGAAGCTAATTGTTTAGTGCTAAAATTGGTTTATTGTTTAGCGGTTTTATCATAGATATCCGTGGGTTTTGTGAATAAAGCATATTTTTGGTGAATGCTGAAATAAATAATCCGGTAATAATGAGGGATCAGTCTATTAAAAATCTAATAGAACTATGGACTTTTGCTACAGGAAATTAAATATAAAAAACCTTTATATTACAAGGGATGGGAAAAACTACTGAAATATATTCCTAGATTAGCATAAACGCTGTTATAAACAGATTTGCACATCTTGGTGAAAACTACGTTAGAGAGTGTTCAAATATAAAAATAACGCATCATTCGTTTCTTGGTACTTGTTTAGACTTCAGACACAACTAAGAGTTTAGTTAAGCTATTTAATTAAATTAATAAAACGGAATTTTCACAGTAAACATTCTAAAACTTACCATATTTCGGTACAACCTCCTGGTTCCGTTCTCCGAAGTTCCCTTCATATAGCTCTCTCTTGCTGGTCTGGGTCTCGTCCTTCTGCTTGGCCGCTGAGCTCTTGGCCGCTGAGCTCTTAGCCACTGGGCTTTTGGCCAGTGAACTTTTGGATGATGAACCCTTGGCCGGTAAACTCTCGCCAATTGGGATTTCGACCACTGAGCTGTTGGCCTCTGATCTCTTGGTAAGAGGCTCCCCAGACAGCGCCTGACTAAGTGCCACTAGCACGAGTAGCGAGATCTGAGGAATTATAATAAAGAGCTTTTGAGTTGAAGTTATGTTGAGCCTAATCCTTTAATTTTACTCAGTTTGAAAGGCCAGAACCTATAAATTGTGACCTTCGGCGTCAAACTAAGACAAGAAAATACTTCAAAGGAGTTGATGCGACAGCCTATTTTCAATAGCGGAAACTTAGAAGAAAAAAAACAAGCTTTCAGTGTTACATAAATTGGGCAGTTTTAAATAATCAGGATAATACGACAACATGACGGGGGTGATGTGAATGTCTACATAGTCAATGGAGCCTGATACCCCTATTCCTCATCATCACCGAACAGGGGCCCAATTCTTTAAAATAACCAACTTTTCAATAGTGTGTAAGTAGTGTCGCAATAGAATAGTCATTGACATTTTGGTATTCTACAAATTATTTACGATCATTGACTTGCCATACTGTAGTGCCATTGAAATGCTATAGTAAGACGAATGTAATAATTAGTAGTCCGGTCCACTATAATGTGTCAATGGCATCGTGATGGCCAGGTCCGATTGTGCCATAATCATTTTTAATTGTGTTTTATTTAAATAATTTCAGTGTTATGTTTTAAAGCTCGTATTTTGTTACAGGGCGGGCGGAACTGAAACATCTTTTATCAACACACAGGTGATGAAATAATATACGAAAATTCCACATTGGAACTGGTTTTCCTCTATGACCACCGATTATAAAATAAACTAATAGCACTAATTAAGAATGACACTGAATTCCACGTGAAACTAACCGGTAGCTTCATTTTCTCGGGTTTTCTCCGACACGTCTGACCAGCGTGAGCTGCGCGAGACGACTCGCGAGTACTCGAGATCACCACTGTACTGCGCATGCGTGCCCTCACAGGAGGGGCTTATATGCTCTCGCGCATGAACGAGGGATAGTAATCATGTGAATCATGAACATTATAGGCAATATGGAGTTCACTTCATCTTTTTTTTTCATTTTGAAATCGATTTAAGAAAAAGTTCAGTATGTAGAACTGCTTAACGCAATGCGCGGTCATTAATCAGTCAGTATTATTTTTGAAATTTGTAATTCGATGACCGTCAACGTTGTGTCATAGTTTATGTTGCATTTTTTCTGAAATAAGACATCTGGGTCATTTGTTTTCGACGAACAGGCAAATAATATCCGTGGAATTTATTTTAGATATTGCCGAACATGGGGTGTAGCTATCTTTTATTATATCTAATAAACTAATAACTTTGCTCTATGCATCTTTAAACAAACGTGACTGTAAATAAGTATGAAATGAAAATATGAATCTAAACTTATATCGATTTTGATGATTTTTGTGTTTGTTTGTTACACTATCACGCTAAAACGGCTGAACGGATTTAGATGAAATTTGATACATGGTTAGACCATGATCTGTATTAGGGCATAGAATACTTTTTATCCCGATATGCCCACGGATCCGAGACATATGCGGGTGAAACCGAGGGCGCAGCTAGTAAGTTGAGAAGTATGAAAAGTCAAAACATCGTAATAAACTCAAAAAGTGTTCTCAGGCTTTAAACGCTCCTAAATAAATTATTTAGTAAGACTGTTAACTTCGAATCACCTTTGCTTTAATTTCTTTGGATAAATAAATGTTTGTTGACATAATAGTTTGCTAGTAAGTATAATAAGTACGTTTATTTCGTGAACCACTATGAGTTAACAAATATATGTGTACTAGTACTATGAAATTACAAGATAACAATAATTATGTTAAGGTATCATTAATACTTTTCACGGTATGTCATGTGTTTCTAAGTGTGTGTAGTTTTAAAGAAAAGACAGGGGATGAACATAGTTGCTTGCTAAGAATATTTACTTTGCAAGTATTCGCTATCGAGAAAATACACAAAATGATGGAATGCTTTTGTGTCTTCGTGTATAATGTGTATATCACCCAACCATTTATTACAATAACGAACAAGAGAGTGATAATTTAGAAAAGTTACAGCCGAACCATTATTCAATAAAGACAGGTAAGAATATTCTAACAGCTGACCTAGGTAGCTAATCTTTTAACTTAAGTGAGTGTTTTATTATTGGTTTCTTCGTAAAGTACCTGCACCCTAATTGCGTAACACACTACCAATCAGAATCTGAATCAATTTTGAAGGATATTGTTAGTCCTTCAAAATTGATTGAAATTTTTCGAATAAGTATATGTAGCAATGGATTAGTCCATTGCTTCATACATTCGAAAAAAAAAAAAAAAAAGTTTCTTTATTAACTTCCGTTGTACAAAAACACTTATCTAAACACTATGCAACGTTACAACTAACGGATAGAGGGATTTCGATGAACTCTGGCACCCAAAGTAAGATTTAACTTGTGTTTAGGGTGCCAGCGTCCTCGCCTATAATTGAACATAGTTTAACGGTAGTTGTAGGACGAGCACAGTAAATTATTATTACAATAACTACCTAATAGTAAATGCATAGATGTTGCTATTAAAGTATCTATGTGTATGTATGTATTTAGACAGAGATAAATATGGTACAAACCTGCGTTTATGCAATCTTGTATAAATATAAATATATGACAAAATTAACTATATTAGGTTATGCGATTCATACTTGTAGTAGTCTGGTCTTCAGTCCCATCATAACTCAGTGTCAATAGCCACCTTGAGACCTTGGTCTTACATTCATTTAGGCACATGGGAGCAATGGTGCATAGTTTATTTATTTTATTATATAAATGGCTGGATATAACATCATAATGACGCTGAGCAAGGGCCGTTCTACATCCGCGAGTTGAACATACTTCGTAGTATTATCTACGCTTTTTAGCAGCATTCGGCTTGTATACCACAGAGGGTGCGCAAAATAGTGCCAAGAACAAAGAGCTGTCTCACAGTGAGGACCTGACATTCGGTGTAGAGAGCCGCGGTCTGCTCAACAACGTAAATAATGCAATGAATGTTGTTGAACTGTCAAAATGAAACCCATTGCTACTATTCAATTAGCGTGTCACGCGCTGGTATTCCAAATTAATACCTAAGGTTTGAATAGTGATGCTTGAAATTACATCGACAGTAATAATAATAATGAATGTGGGTCTCTTACACGCGCGGACAGTACAACGCCTTGCGTGTGCAATATAATAATGCATTCAGGGTGCTGATGGGGCTGCCCCGATTCTGTAGCGCGTCAGGTATGTTCGCCGAGTCGCGAGTAGACTGTTTTTATTCTACTATGCGAAAACGAGGCACATCCCTGGTGCGCAGGGTTCGGGCTAGCTCCAGCGGTATCCTGAGGGCATTCGCGCAGAGATTCGATTGCCAGTACTTGAACCATTGCTGTATGGTTCACATACTGAGCAATCGAAGTATGTAGTATGTTTGGGTATGGTCTTTCTTTTTAATATTGTGTTTTTTTTTATTTTATTTTGTAATTTTTATGCCTAATATTATGATCGAAATAAAATCCCTGTGTTGGTAGAAATAAACGATTTATTATTACTATAATAATGGATGCGATGAATGCTTAGCGATCATTGTGCCGATAGTCGTGACAGCCAATGGACTAATAGCCAAGAGCCTCGACCAACAACTGAGGAGGCTCGCGTTGGGCAGCTGGATCAAGGGCTTGATCCAGAAAGCGGTACTTCTGGACACGGCCTGCATTGTTAGGAGGTTCTTCTCTCTGGAGCTCGGTAGCTTGGACCCTGTTCCCGATACCGGTGGGCTACAATTTTTTATAGTTTTAAATGTTTTTATATTTTTTTATACCAATATTTAAAAATAGAATTTATATGTATTTAGTTAAATAAAGGAAATAATAATAATAATAATTTGTTTATTTTCACTTCAAGACACAAACATCGGTATGGCCCTGGCTCTTGTACTAGGAGGTCCTGTATCACAAGAGCCAATTACACCACCAAGAGCCACCTCTCAATTTACAGAGAATATGATATAGAAGCGCGATAGACAAAAATGAGATTCGTTATTGTTATGGCATGTATTAGAAAGTAAATTTACAAATATACAAAATAAAATAAAAACAAAAAAAGTAATAATAATAAAAGAGTTTACATTTTTTTTAAATTAGTTAAGATAAGATTATTTTTTCAGTGAGAGATTGTATATTGGTTGTTTTGTTCGTTTGTTCCTGGCATTTATTTATTTATACTTCAAGCACGTAAATGTACAGAGGCGGACTTAATGCCATAGGAATTCTCTACTAGTCAACTTTTGGGTGATGCAGAGAAACAGTGGTAGGTGCAATCATGAAAATTGAGGAATCAATACTTATCTGCATTCTTCAAACAGTATATTCTGAATAACTAACTGACTTACTGTGGCTGAAAGTAGGATCAACATTTTAATAAATCTGCCTAGCCTTTTTCCAACTGTTCGGGTTGGCTTCCAGTCTTATCGGATGCAGCTGAGCACCAGTATTTTACATGGAGCAACTGCCTATCTGACCTCCACAACCCAGTTACTGGGTAAAACGATACCCCTTAAGTATCGTTTTACCCAGCTGTCAGACTTTTGGGCTTCTGACTACCTGTAATGACTATCAAAGATCGACGAGTGACAGCCGGACCATTGGCTAAACGTGCTTTGCAAGGCACAGAGAGGCCTCGATATTTAATGGATGGTCACCCATCCACGATCCGACTGCGGCAAATGTAGCTTAACCTTTGATCGACCCGTGCGGCTGTTATTATTTCGCCACAAATTAATAAAAAAGTGAAATTTCAATTGTTCAACACCTATTCAATTTAATAAAATAAAAAAAATCTAAATGTTTTATTTCACATAAACCTACATGGGTACTTATGAAACGTCAGAAGCTAGGTGCACGGTTCCAAATTTGTCGTTTCCTATGGAGAAGAACCGGCAAGAAACTCCACGGTTACTCTTTTTAAAACTATAAGGCCTACAAAGTCCTCACATATACAAAATAAGAATTTATCAAAAGGATAAATAAAAAAAATAAAAACCTACTAAAACCAAGTGATATGATTCCCATTACAACCACTAATAAAGAGGTGAAAAATTTGAATTGTCTGTATAATGTCAAATAATAAAGAAATTATGTCAAAAAGTATGTAAAAAAATAAAATAAAAATTAAACATCGTAATTTAATAGACATTTTCACTTCTGCAAATTTTCACTTTTCTCTGAAAGTGCTTCTTTGTGCAGGGTATAGGCTGCACAAAATAGAATTTTGTGCACAAGGGCATTAACGTATCTACTCATAAATGTATTATATTAAGGCAAAGAAAATGAGCCATACAGCCAAATGCAATAAGAAGTTCATAGATAGAATTTGTTATTATAATATTTACGTTAATTTATTTGCCTTGTGTGTTTTTTTAAGATATATTAGATATTAAAATTTTAATTCAAGTACGGTAGGTTAGTTGATTTAAGAAAATTATTATTACAAAATTAATTTAATAGTAGGCTGTATAGGTCTGCAGCCTAATATCAATGTCGTAAGATTTAAAAAAAAAATAAAGCGGCGGGAAACAGCTCTTGTTCTTCTTTCGTGCATTTATCAATTTCTTCAATTTGCTAAAATTGTTAAAAATGTCCAGTGAAGAAGAGGATTTAACAGTCTCTCCTAATACGCTTATGGAAATGAATGCACAGAGAGTTGTGCAACAGATATTACCGCCAAAGTCTCGGGAAAAATATCTCAAATTTAACGATAATTTTGTAAATTGGAGAAAAAAAAAACTAGTAACTACGTTCTCGGAAAGTGTTCTTTTGAGTTATTTTGATGAATTATCCAAAAAACTTCAGCCGTCTACACTGTGGAGTATAATATATTCCATGCTGAAAGCAACATTACTTACAAATGAAGGACAATGTTAATATACAAAATTATTCGAAGCTTACATCTTTGTTGAAGAGGCTTTCAAGTGGGCACAAAAGCAAGAAAAGCATAAGGTCCTTTCAGCTAATCAAGTGGAAACCTTCTTAAATACCGCTCCAGATGAAACATATTTGGCCACAAAAGTACGTAATACACATTCCTTTCATATTTTATTGCTCATATACCTATTGCTCTTTTGTTCTAAAGTGTATAAAAGTTATTAATTTTGTTTTAGGTGGCACTTATATTTGGTATAAGCGGTGCGTGCCGAGGCATTGAACTTGCGAACATTACCGTAAATGACGTAAAAAGACGGACACGCTTTTGCAAGCAATAAACTTACCCGACACAAAAAACAAACGGGAGCGAACATTTGTTGTCAAAGGAGATTACCTAAAAATAGTTAAAAATTACCAAGCTCTACGTCCTCAAAACGTGTCGACTAATAAATTTTTCCTCAATTATCAAAATGGGAAGTGCACTAAGCAAGTTATAGGACGCAATAAATTTGCAGCCTTTCCCAAACAGATCGCAACTTTTCTAAAATTAGAAAATCCCGAAAATTACACGGGTCATTGCTTCCGCCGGACCTCAGCCACCCTTCTAGCAGATTCGGGAGCAAACTTAACAATGCTGAAAAGACATGGCGGGTGGAAGTCTGATCAGGTTGCTGAGGGATACATTGAAGAATCCGTACAGAACAAAAGCAAGATTACCGACCGTATAACAGAAGCCATTAATTTAATCCCAAGCGAGCCCGTCCCTTCTACATCCAGAGATTCCTTGTTGTCGTCAGAGCCATCTTCTCATAATATGCCATCTTCTCGCAATATGTCGTCTTCACAAATTCAGAAAAATACCGTTAATATGCGGAAAAACAATTTCCTTCAGTATTCAAAACTGTTCTAATTTTACTTTGAATTTTAATTAAAGAAATGTTATGTTATACTACTGTTTTATTTCCTCGCAATCAAAGTGAAAAGCAGAGTTTATAACTCGTCCACAAAATCATTTTTATCCTCCACATTACTATCAGCCCTCGCCTTCGGCTCGGGTTGCTAAAAGTCTCGGATAAAAATGGTTTGTTTTGTGCACTTGTTGTAAAATCTACTTTTATATTATTATTTATTATTTTATTAGTTATGCCGTTAATGAGGAGCCAGGAAAGCCACATGTGCAGAAGGAATTATTGCCACACTACTGCTTTTTTGATAAGGACACGTTTGATGAGGGTTTTGAACTTTCCATCGGTAAGTTCTGTAACCGGCTTTGACAACTTGTTATAAAAACGGATGCTGTTTACAAGAAATGACTTGCTAGTTTTAGTTAATCTAAATTTAGGTAACACAATTTAATTTTTACTACGTGTTTTTATATTATGGAAATCGATTCTTATTTTGAATAGAACTTTCTAAAGTATAAAGAGAAGGCAGAGTTAGTATATCAATTTCTTTGAATTTGTTTCTAAGAGACTCGCGTTTTATAGATTGCGCGTATTGCCCTCTTCTGTAAAATGAAAATTGAATCTACGTCAGCTGCCGATCCCCACAGCAGAACACCATAAGACATAATACTGTGGAAATAATAGTATTGAAGATTCTTCTCGGAATAAACCCCAGGTACGGACAACTCTTCGGACACCCACAAACATATAAATCTCTATATGATTATACTTAAAACTATTATCATAATACATAAAAGTAATTCGAGACGCGGCGGCGTCGCGACATGTTGCTTATTTCCACAGTATTATGTCTTATGGTGTTCTTCTGTGGGGATCGGCAGCTGACGTAGATATATTGCTGCTATCTACAGCTGATGAAGTATACTAACCTAGCTGTGGCTATATCTGTCAACTGCCTTATTTTTCTTACTGCATATGCAGCTGAACTTAATCTACTTGAGAGAGCTCTAATGTGTGCGCCCCATTGTAATTTTGAATCTAAAGTAATAGCTTGCTTAATATGAAGAGTTTACAAAAATGTTGCTAATATGCATAACATTCTACATACCGTAGTTGTTTATAAAAAAAAAGAAATGACAATCTCCCGAGATGAAACACACCTGTAGATACATTGTTACAGGCCATTACTTCTTCTTCAAGGCTAACCTGTCTTCAAAGATGGTCTACTTAGATAAGTTATGCAAAGTGCACTCATATCCAAATAATTATGATGCATTACTAATAACTGGATCACTGTGAGGTAACAGTTGCTTGAACTCTGCCTGTTTGTGAGCGTCATTTAATTAGATAAGTGTAAAAATAAATCTTGCATGTGTAATTTAAGATTGCATTCGTTAGTTTATATTTTTCGGGTGCCGGCAACCAACATGTCAGTCCATGTCATAAAAGACGAAACTGACAGACTGACTGACATAAATCAACGCACAGTCAGAACTACTGGGACAAGGTACGTGAAATTTTGCAGAAGGCTTCCTTTTATAATGTAGGGCAGCACTAAGAAGGGGTTTTTTGGAAATTCGTCCTTTAAGGGGGGTGAAAAGGGGGATTTTGTTTGCCAATCTTTAACTTGAGTTCGTAAACATGAAACTTGGCATAAATACTTATCACGCAAAAGCAGGATAGTGTTGCGACTTCTGTTTACAAATCTTTTGATCGCTTAGACGATAGTTACGAGTGGAAACCCCTTTATAAACATAAAATGGGATGAAGGGACGGGGGCAAAGGTACCAGGACCTTCCAATGCATTGTAGACATCATTCTTCTCCATTCCTTTATAGCTTCATCACATTAAGACATGTATTCTTGAAGATCCGATCGTGGCCTTTTGCTTTACATCGTTTTTCACGACTTTCATTCATCTAGCAAATTGTAGTAGAGAACTCAAAGAAAATTGTACAAAAGAGACCTTTTTTGGTTGTAGTAAAACTTGTTAATTTTTTTTATCGAATCCCACAAATGTTTAATTACTTCTTCCATTCCTTTGCTTTGCGCTTTGCTAGTAGTAACATTAGTGGAGTATGTGGTGTTGCGTCAGATAGTATCCGGCGAGTTGACCCGCTGACTGTTACGTCCTGTTTCTTGACTTACCTTGTAATTGCTGTGCGCTTACTTAGGTACATAAAGTAGAAACTTATAGGTGCAGATATTCGTAGGATAACCAATCTGATATGGGCCTGGAATACCTTGGGTGGCAGTACACTGCCAATCAAGGTATACCAGTGGCGAGACCAAAATGTACGTACAGTGCACCCTGGACTACCAGTTTGCTGATTGGCTAGTACTTTCACCACAGAGTGAAAGCCTATATATTAATCCAGGTCCTGATCTATCTACCTACCAAATTTCATCTAAATCCGATCACTAGCCGTTGAGTTATCGGCTACTTTTTTATCCCGAAATAACGCCGAGGTAGCACAGGCAACAGCTAGTTTTTGATAAAAGTAGTTTATTCGAAAATTTTCACTTTTCCGGAACGTGTAGTTCAAAAATGGGTAAGAATTAGAAAAAGTGTGTAAGATAAAAGTTGTAGAAAATTGTATTAGCTTTCATTACGTAGAAAATGTTTTTTCGCTACGACGCACCGTTTTAAAGATACTAGCGATAAACTCAAAAGTGGGAACTTTTATCCCCCCCCACTCCGGTTCACCTCCTAGACGCGGGGACTTTTAGTATGTTTACTCTCTAAGCACCCAGAACAACTTTCTGAAGAAATCGCTTAGGGCCTAGCTCACGCACTCTACAACTGATTTGTTAACTGGACTACTAATGCTGATATGCAATTAAAAATGTATCTCGCACTGAACCTCATTCAATCTATTTCGTAATTTTTGTTTTCAGTTTTTCATTCTCTCTATCCGATGATTTGGAAGCATCAACACTTTCCATCGGTTTGGTGTTGAGGTGCAAAAATGGCAAAACAAGAGTGAACAGAGAAAAACAATTGAAAATAATAAAAACATATGGACAAGGTTAAATCACATAAAGCCATTGAATTGTCAATGCTCTTGCGCAACGCAATTGTTCGACGGTAAGCTCTTGGTGACAACAGTGAAATGTCATAGCTATGTAGGAGTACTTACGTTATATGATACCTTGGTGTGTGGTTATTAGCACCAATTACACAGCTCATTCTCTTAACAGATTAAATTCATAATTCTCACTCACCATACATGGCAATATGACTCTTAACGCAATTATAATTAACGTCATAAAGAATAATTATTATATTAAATTCTTAACTTACGTATGTACCTACTTGACCTCATAGTTTTATGTCAACAAATACTTTTAATTAGCATTGTAAGGCAGTGTCATCACGACATGAGATTTTTTTTACTTTATTGTATTTTTCATATACCTACATATCACCCCTTTTTTTTGTGTGGGAAATCTTCAAATGACCCCTCCCGCTCTGGGCGGGCGGAAGGGAGTGTCAGACTCTTACTGACTAAAACCCACCCGTGTTCCTTCAGTTGCCTGTGCCAGGGGCCAGGGTATCTCTTTCGAACAACCCACGACCCTGGCGGGCATCGGCCCTAGCGGACCCCGTCAGTTGGTGCTGACATCTCCTTGAGGCGCCCCTGTGTCTTACTTACCACATTATTCGCTAGTCATACCTAATTACCTACTAAAACAACATTATGTTCCTTTAATAAAGGTTGTTGGTGTATCTCTTGGGATTAGAAGAAAAACAGAGAGAAAGAGTATTGCTATGCGACATGGAAAGCTCTGTCCAAACCATCCCATGGGATCATAAAACATTGTCTTTTGAAGAAATTTACGCAGGTTTCTATGTAAGAGTGAAGACATATGTGAAAAATAGCGATAAGTTCAAAAAGCTGGCTATTGAATCCTTAAAATAGCCATCTTGTACCTATTATTCCAAAAATATGACCGCGTACTTCTTACTCTTCGGTAAAATTATCGCACGCATTATACTATTTGTCTTTATGCTATTATTTCGCGGACAGTGGTGTAGGTTACACGTTTATTTAGTTTTTAATCTATTTTGTCACACAGTAATTGTAACGTGTAAATGTTTTATGTCCCAATAAAGTAAAAATAAAAAATAAAATAAATAAAATAAGTAGAAATTAGGTAGCAATATTTAAGAACTGTTTCAAAGTGTAATATGTGACCTGCCATCTCGTCGTTTACCTGTATCGACACGTTTCTTCTGGTTTCTTTTTGCTCTGTTTATCAAATCTTGACCACTGAATAAAACCTTATCTAATTCATACATGTATAAAGTTAAGTTGATAACGAGGCTCAAAAAAAGTCAGTGGTGTAAAATATAAACTGTTAACACGACAGACAAATTGTATTTAATCGTCGGGACATTATGAAGTGCCACAGATTGCAACACCTCATGAATAGCTGCAGAAGGTTTACTTCATAAACCATATAAATAAAGCATACTTACTTATGCGTAATAATAGGCATGTAGTTTCTTCGATAAAGATAATGGCTAAGGTACAGATATATCTAATGACATACTATATGTATTATGTACAATTTCTAAGATAACTTTAGTAAGTTCCATTTGACATAACTGCATTCAGGACCTGACGAAACCTCTATTGAACAAAAGCAATATTTGTAGCCATAGATGTATGACGTGATAATTTCAGACAAAACTGCAGTTAAAATTATACTCAAGAAATTGCGATGGTCTCGTAGTTAAATGATAACAGCCACACGGCACGTTTGTCGGGTTAATCTACGCTTGCCCTGGACGCTTCGTGGATGGGTTATATATCAATCTATTACATACCAAGACCCCTCCGTGCCCTAAAGCACTCACTCAGACGTCACTACATGCACCCACTGACAGCAATGCGGACGATATTGTAAATACAAGGAATATGTGCATATGTACCTATTGCTCATTTACGAGACCTCACGTATCAGAGGAATGTATTTTTTGTTATTTAGTTGTGTTTTGTCCGGCTGTCATTCGTAGACTTTTGACAGTCGTTACGGGTATTCAGGAGCCCAAAAGTCTGACAACAAAACTGTATCCGGTTAGACTGGAAGCCGGCTTCAAAATAGTTGGAAAAATGCTAGGCGGATTGACATTGCGATGGGTTATCCTCCATTCCCCCTCCGTCACCAACTTTTACGAATTTACTTACTGATATTACCTCCATCCCTCTTCGTTGTCAGTGAACATTCTGCAGCTATTTATTTTCTGTCAGCATGTAACAGTAGGTAGCGACATTACAGGAATTAACTCGCCAGTCACAGCTGTGCTCAGCGGGCGTGTTGCGAAACTGACGGCCACGCTGTCAGCCGTATGTACCCGCCTTTATGTAGCTACCGAGTGAGGAGATTGAACTTTTATTATTGTTGGTTTAATTGTGAATGTTTTGGGAATGTTTACCTATTTTTAGACCTTATAACTCAGCTGTAAGAACCGTAAAATCCTATGATAGAACAGACATTTGGGACAGACTCGATGTTTCCTTGTTCATCTGTCAATGAGTTGAAAGTTATTTTTCTGTCATGATATTATCCTTATAAAATAAGGGGTCATGCTTGGTAAAATTTATGGCCGGTCAACAATGTGTGGTGGGATGATAGCCCGGCGTGTACTTCGTAGTTCTGGATGAGTGGTTATTTTAATGCCCTGATACATTTGCAATAACGTTCACTATAATTTTTCCCCTACATTACTCATAATAATTATGTGGGGCACAGCTGTGCCTAAGTCTAGAGCGTGTGTGTTGTGAAACACCTACAATATGTACTGGACTGTACGCTAATCGCCTCAGGGCTTTCGGTGTGACGAAATCTTTCGCGGACTCATATGAATGTGTATGGCAGTAGATATACTACAGAAACCTGCTTGCTATAATGACGGTTCCGTATAAAAAAGGAGGCAGAGTGTGGAGGAAGAAATAAATCGGTTGTTTACACAACTCACTTCCTAAATTGAGGTGATTAATGTCCGTTGGATGCGAGAAGCACAGAACCGGTCGAAGTGGAGGTGCTTGGGGGAAGCCTATTTCCAGCAGTGGACGTATTTCGGCTGAAGTGATGATGTCCCTGGGTAACAGCCCCACCCTCGCATGAGGGACCGTGGAGAAAGTCGCAGCAATTCTGCTGGATGCAAGCAGGGCAGGGTCAGTCATTGGTGATTCAAATTCACATAACATGATTGTGTTTTACAAAGTTCACAAAATATGAATAGTAGCAGTAAGTATGTACTGGTACGGTTAGACTGGAAGCCGACCCCAACATACTTGAGAATAGGCATGGCAGATTGATGAATAGTTTATGTCTTAAAATAAATAAGGTAAATAGAAATTAATTGTACATTTGTGATTGCTTTGGGGTGACCTACGTTAACCAGTGAACGTCTTACGATTGACAAGATTATAGAATAGAATAGAATAGAAGGTATATTTTCGTTGGATCCCATTTTTGAATCCCATTTTTAGGTAATCACAATGGGTCTCATTTGCTATTTACCTACTTACAAGTGTCCCAATGATGTCTACTACGTTACAATGAACATTAGACACGTTCTCCAACCCGCACTGGGTCCGCGTGGACGATGTCCCGCTCCCTCTCAGAGAGGAGGCCTGGGTCCCAGCAGTGGGAATGTTATACGCTGATTATGCTATACAGCGCCGGCTCTCGCTGAAAACCAACGCAGGAACCTCTTTCTCGCACAGGGTCGTAGCATAATGCTGAGCGACGGCCGTTTTGTGTGGATGTGACGCATATTTTCCGCCAAATGGTTTTTTTTAGGGTTCCGTACCCAAAGGGTAAAAATGGAACCCTATTACTAAGACTTCGCTGTCTGTCCGTCTTTCCGTCCGTCCGTCTGTCTGTCACCAGGCTGCTTTTTCTGTTGCCGCTATAACAACAAACACTAAAAACATAATAAAATAAACATTTAAGGGGGCTCACATACAACAAACGCGATTTTTTTGCCCTTTTTTGCTCGATATCAAAAATGGCAACAAATAGGCACTTGAAATATTCACAAAATACTCAGTTGTATTTTTACTTTAATAATAAATAATAAAATTAAAATAAAATAAATATTTAAGGGGGGCTCCCATACAACAAACGTGTTTATTTCGGCGTTTTCGCCTTGTGGTACGGTGGTGTGGTGGTGGTCCGACTCGCACTTGGCCAGTTTTTTTGTTTGTGATTTTCCTCTGCGTCCTGTTTACCACAAATAACCGTTTTTTTTTTATAACTAAACTCTATAGTCAACCAGCGACCGCTGATAAGGTCCCTTAAGCCCACTAGAGGCAACTACTTCCAAATGTTAGTAAAACTTTAAATAACGCAGTTTCCTAACATTTTTGTTAATCGGAGTTTTTCCAACACCATTTACGTTTACTCTGTATTTCTTAAAAAGTATTTTAACTCAACAACTTTAGCAACATGTTCGAGCGTGTATTGTGATGTAGGAGCGTCGCGACGTCACAGCCGCTGCCTGTATTTACAGGACAACTATAAAGTTATGGGACAGAAGTGCCACAGAGGAGAAACCTTCCTTTATTACAAGTTCTCCGAGATTCAGTTAAGTAAACATATAACTTCAGTGCAAGTACTAGGTAGGTAAATAATTTTATGCTGTGTATAAATAATATAATAGTAAATTAGCAAAGTGGTAGTCGGACCTAGCTGCCCAGGGTATCACGTCTCGTGAAGGCTATATAACGGCACCGCTCTACAATCTACGATAGTAGTGGCTCTGAAGCCAAGACTCGTTAATATTTACTGCTGAACATGGGCCTTGGAAGATCGTAACAACCTACGTCGTCGTGATCGCCGGGAAAATAAATGTTTTACAACCAGCAGACTCGGCAGTTGTTTCTTCTCTATTGAAAAGGATATATTGGAACCGTGCACATAAGCTCTGGATTACATAGTTTATGTGACGTAAAAACTTTTGAGAGCAGTGGTGGCCCAGTGGTCACGGACACGACTTCCGTGTTGCAGGTCGTGGGTTCGAACAGTTCGAACCCAGTCAGGCGCTTTACTTTGTGTAAATTATTTCATCACCACTGCTCTCAAAACGGTGAAGGAAAACATCGTGAGGAAACCGGCATGTCCTAGAACCAAAAATTTGAAAACATGTGACATCCACCAATCCGCACTGGGCCCGCGTGGTGGATTACGGCCCACTCCCTCTCACTGAGATGAGGCCTGTGTCCCAGCAGTGGGAACATTATAGGCTGATTATGGCATGGTTATGGCATTCGGTCATAACTCCTTCCTATTAGACGATTAGAGAAAAACTTTTGAAATGCAATAACTGCTTAGACTCCTGCGCCCTTAATGCAATAACTGCTTAGACTCCTGCGCCATAGATGCAATAACTGCTTAGACTCCTGCGCCCTAAATGCAATAACTGCTTAGACTCCTGCGCCCTAAATAAGTAACAGACTATCGATCATAATCTGAGTCATTTGGAAGGAAATTGCTAATTCATCTTTATAGTATAAAATTCAAAGTCCTGACTGACTGATATATCAACCTACAGCCTAAACCGCTGGTCCTACAGACAAGTGGAGGGTGTGTTCTTTGTGAAGAGTAGGTATCCACTAAGAAAGGGTTTTTCGAAATTCCACCGCTAAGAGGATGAATGGGGGGAGGGTGAAATTTCACGCGGACGAAGTCGCGGGCAGAAGCTAGTTGCTCCAAATGTTCGTAAAATGTGTCTGCTCAACAACATAAATACCGCAATGAATGTTGTTAAACTGTCATAATGAAAGTCATTTTTACAGTTTATGTCGCATTCTCACAACAGAACAACAACAAATAACAACAACCAACCAACAACCGCAACAAGAACAACAACAAAACCCAACAACAACAACAGAAGACCCAACAAAAGATCAACAGCAACAACAACTTCCACCACAACAACAACTTTTTCTTTGGGTCTTCTGTTTGGTCAACAGAAGACACAATTCTAACAATATGCTACATATAGAATATTGTTAGAATTGGGTCTTCTGTCCCTTTTTATGGGTGGTACTACGGGGCACTAAGTATATGTGTGGTACTTGTGTGTACCGAAGATCGGCAATAACTCAATACAGCATGAATAGCGCGGGAAAGATTTTTGTGGATATTCCTTACTATTTTGACACTATTCAAATATTGTTTTCAATGGATATCCAATTTTCTATAAGTATTCTTAATTTGCCTGTTGCCCCGAAGGGTTATGCAAAGATTTACCTATATTTACAGTTTAGGATTTTCGGAAATCGCAATCACGATTAGAATTTGCAGGACCTTTCAAAAAATTAAAAATATTTTACGAACATTGAACAACTAATGACATTATACACTCATCGAAATATTTTTATAAATGCAGATAGTGGCGATAAGCCAGGAAACTGTTCTAAGACAAACCTATTTCCTTACAATACCGCACGAAAATTTGTGAATAGATTTTCTTAACAATCTTAGCCGTACAACAAAGTCTAGAAATAGTACGCCTTAGTTAAAAGAGCATAACTTTGCAAGCTAAGCAAGGTACACAACAGCGAGCTAGGCGGGTCGGTCTTACGAGCGCGCATAATACCTGCTAATCCTTTACCTTGCTTTAACATGGAAATGTTACTAACTTTATACACAGAGTTATTTTTATTTTGTTCAGCACTAACGCTGTCGGGATAACCAATTTCTTAATTTTTTTAAAATATTTTAATTCAAGTCCAGAGGTAGGATATTAAAGTATTTTTGTATATTTCAAAACATTTCACTCCAAGCGTTACTTAAAATAAGGTTTGAAGTAAGGTTCAGGAATTTTAAGAGCAGAATCTCTCCGACGCATTGTAGAAAATGTGGGTGTTATACATTTTATCGATTTGGATATATTTGCGCTTACACACTATCAGTTCAAAAAGATGGCTATTGAATCCTTAAAATAGCCATCTTATACCTATTATTCCAAAAATATGAGCGTGTACTTCTTACTCTTCTGTAAAATTAACGCACGCATTATATTATTCTACTAGCTGTGCCCGCGACTTCGTCCGCGTGGAATAGTGACTTTTCGGGCAGCATATTTTGAATTACATATACCGTCTACAGACCGGGCATTTGCTGTCCGAACCCTCTGAGAAGTCAGGCGAATTTCCCTATCAGTGAAAGTCTCAGACTCACGCGATAGTGCTTGAGCTTCACGATCGGCAGTGAGACGTATTTCTCGTTCTTCCTGTGTTTCCTGAGACCGAGCATTTGCTGTCCGAACCCTCTGAGAACTCAGGCGAATTTCCCTATCAGTGAAAGTCTCAGACTCACGCGATAGTGCTTGAGCTTCACGATCGGCAGTGAGACGTATTTCTCGTTCTTCCTGTGTTTCCTGAGACCGAGCATTTGCTGTCCGAACCCTCTGAGAACTCAGGCGAATTTCCCTATCAGTGAAAGTCTCAGACTCACGCGATAGTGCTTGAGCTTCACGATCGGCAGTGAGACGTATTTCTCGTTCTTCCTGTGTTTCCTGAGACCGAGCATTTGCTGTCCGAACCCTCTGAGAACTCAGACGAATTCCCATATCAGTGAAAGTCTCAGACTCACGCGATAGTGCATGAGCTTCACTATCAGCAGTGAGACGTATTTCCCGTTCGTCCTGTGTCTCCTGGGATCGAGCATTTGTTGTCCGTACTCTCTGGGAGCTCAGGCGGGTTTCCCTGTCAGCAAAAGTCTCAGACTCACGCGATAGCGCGTGAGCTTCGCGATCGAGAGATAAACGTGCCTTTCGTTGTTCCCCGGGCCGTTTTCCCTATTTCGAGTTGTCATCATTCGAGAAGGATTTGAACTCAGTCGAGATTTTCGCTGAGTCGAAGTTTCTGTAGCACAAAGCCTAGCCTGATGTTCCCGAGTTGCAGAGAGCCTTGCCTCACGACCTTCCTCAGATTCTTGTGATTGAACCAATCTCATCCTTTTAGCATTTCTGCTACACTGGGAGAGGTTGGTTCTTCTTCGAGGCATTCTTACAATAAAATAGTACTTACTACTTAACACACAGTTATTTAATAAACACGTACTATCGTAAACAATTAAATTATAAATATTTACAGATTATTATACAGTCTAAAATTATCACAGTTTAAGTAATAAGTGTTAAGACGTGTAAACCAAACGTACTAACTTTATAAAACAAAAGAATTGCTAGAAAAATTAATTACTAACCTGAGCTAATGAACTTATACTTAATAAAGAAAATCAAGAAAAGAAATGCCTAACCTATACCAAATACTTATAATATTTATATACAAACCCTAAATACAAATTAAGATAAGTAAATACCCAAAAATCAAGGAAAGAACCGCCTAACCTATACCAAATACTTACAGTATTTATTTACAAAATTTTAAAGAAAATTAAGAATAAGAACCTAACTTACAAACCTTAAAATATTAATAAATGAAATATGCAAACAGTCAGTATTCAAGTGAATCGCAATAATCGAATCCGCCTATACTCTCCAGGATACATGCGTTCGCTACGAATAACTGAATCCTTATGGCAGCGGCAGGTATTTTTTTTTTTTTTTTAAGTGGTCGTCTCATAGTTCAACCTGAGGGGTTATCGACTGCTTAACCGGGCTTTCCTGTGGATGCCTCAATAAATTAAGGCCTCCAGCCAGGGCATAATACACTTATAAACTTAACTACACAATATAAACTTAAAAACTAAGCGACTACACGCTAAGGGCACCCCCTGTGGGGTATGGACCTCGGCTTAGGGCGTCGCTGGGAGAGGGCAGCAAGGGACAGGCTGGATCGGAATTATGGCAGCGGCGCGGCTCTCAGCGCGCTTTATATAGCCACGGACGCGCAGGTGCGAGACGTGAACAGTCAGTATTCAAGTGAATCGCAATAATCGAATCCGCCTATACTCTCCAGGATACGTGCGTTCGCTACGAATAACTGAATCCTTATTGGCAGCGGCGCGTTTTTTTTTTTGAAATGGTCGTCTCATAGTTCAACCTGAGGGGTTATCGACTGCTTAACCGGGCTTTCCTGTGGATGCCTCAATAAATTAAGGCCTCCAGCCAGGGCATAATACACTTATAAACTTAACTACACAATATAAACTTAAAAACTAAGCGACTACACGCTAAGGGCACCCCCTGTGGGGTACGGACCTCGGCTTAGGGCGTCGCTGGGAGAGGGCAGCAAGGGACAGGCTGGATCGGAATTATGGCTGCGGCGTGGCTCTCAGCGCGGTTTATATAGCCACGGACGCGCAGGTGCGAGGCGTGAACGTACTCTGATAGAATACCTTAACAAATGTTCGCCGTGATTCTTTAAATTGACATAACTTTTTTATTTATGAACCGATTGACATGAAATAAACACTAAATGTTAAGTGAAGCTTATTACAATATATTAGTGAAAACCGCATCCAAATCGAATAAGCCGTTTCTGATATTAGCGTGCACAAACACACAGACAAACAGACAAAAAAAAATTAATTACAATTTCGGGTTCGGCATCGATTTAATACCCCTGCTACTTTTGTTTTCATATATTTCCATTGTACAGACACCACTTTTCTACAATATTTTTATATGTATAGATATAGAAGATAAGCTATTATTTCGCGGACATTGGTATAGGTTACACGTTTACTTACATATAGTTTTTAATTTATTTTGTCACACTAAAATTGTATTATGTAACTGTTTTATGTCCCAATAAAGTAAAAAAAAAAATAGAATCAATCCTATATATGAGAACGACACAGAGAAAATTTAAATAGTGTATGTAAGCATACAAGTTTTTTAAAGCTTTAGACCCATACCGGTAATCTGCAAACTGGGTTTCTTTTCAATTTATAGCTTAGAAATGGAATGAATTAGACTTTCTTTCACTCCTACATTTACGGATGTCCTATTTACGAGTACAACACAGAGCCCTAACTGGGTCAAAAAACCGCAAACGTCAATTAATCTAGAATTAAGTTAAAGCCCAGCTTCAAGTTTCTAATACCTCACTCTAACATACTACGCATTTGGCATAAACAAAAGAAAACAATGCCGATCTTAGGACCCGTTTACTCACAAATGGATACGCCTGAATCCGGTTATGTGTGTTCAGTAATCCTTTCTCTGGTAGTAAATTCGTAAGCACCCCCACTAAGAAGGGTTCAAAAGGGTTCCCTAGTTGTAGGGTTCGGTAGACAATTTCACGTCATTTTGCACTGCCTGTATGACCTAAGAGCCAAACAGACACTTGAGTGGTTCACCGACACTCAAAAGTGTTTCTATTATAAACCTACAAATTACAGGCGTACAAAAAACATTAAAATTACTTTTCGGAATTCTATTTGGGTAAGTTGGTTTAAGCCTATTTTGTGCCCCACTGCTGGGCAAAGGCCTCCTCTCTTTTGATCTCTGGCCATGTTGACCCTGCAATTATATTAGATCGTCACACCACCTTCGCCTTGGTTTACCTCGACGGCGATGTCCTACCTCGGGCGTCCAGTGAGTGACGATCTTTGCACATCTCTCCGGGTGTTATATCATATTTTATTGTATGTACGTTTCAGTAACCTACTAAATACGCCCTACGGAATCATTAACACTTACGGTACCACGCACATGACCGGTTGTTATCCCTTTCTGTGCTACAGCTTTAATTAAAATAATATATTAGGCGCATCCATGTTAATCCGACGCTGTCTAACGTGTGTATGGGGCGACACATTCTGTGCGATTCGCAGTAATTTATTATATTTGTTTGCAGTTTCGCTTAAGAGGCTCTTTGCACTGCTTTGTTTACGATTTCTGGTAGATCCCCTCTTTTCACCCGTCTTCGCAATATTTACGCATTTTGGTGACCAATGAATTTCCATTCATAAAAGAATCACATTTTGCTTAGTGCAACTCATTCATTTCTTAAAGGCTCCAAAAAGGCGCGACACGCGATATAATCGCGCGCGACACGAAGGCGCCGCTTATTCCGCGACTTGCGGTGCCTTTGTGTCGCGTATCGTATCACGCCTGTTTGAAGGAGCCTTATCATGTGAGTGAATACAAGTGTCACGGTAAATTCGGGGTAAATATTGGTTTTTACCATTTACAAGCTATAGTTACTACGAAACATCTTATTAAAAAATATAAATGTATGTTTGGCTCATCAATCTTTCGGCAGCCTTTGTAGCAGAGTTGCATCAAAGTGGTCAACAATCCAACAAAATGTTGTCCTTGACAATCTACTTACCATTTCATCCTATGACCCAATGACTCTATGGTGACCACAAACGTTTTGTGTTTGACGATGCTTTCGTAATGATCTTTAGTAATGGATCTGTAGTAACGGTAACTTCTCTTTTAAATTTGAGGCAGCAAAGAGACTTTGTGATGAGAAGGCTTGTCTCGCCGAGATAATTAGCAATTGTTTTGACTTTGTTATTTAACTGAAATCTTTCTGACGGCTGGCTTTATGTGGCCTTGACGTGTAGAGCTGGTAACGAAATTTTTAATTCCTAAGACAATGAATATTCTTACTGTACGTACAATTTAAAAGGTTTTCGAGTATTGGGAGAGGGTAATTAGGAATAATGATGTTGTAATGGTTATTTTTGATATCACCATAAAAAAAAATCCAGACGGTCTGCATGATGTTATTGATTATCGTGAGCTTGGCTGAGTTAACATTCTAAAGGCCTTTTTTGGAAAGAATTTCTTTAACGGAGCTTGCGGTTGAAGTAAAATGGTAGAAATCGTCACGTAACGAAAAAGCGTTATGCCTCCTCCATGCGACTTTCTATCTCTCTCTCTGCCAGAGAGAAAGATATAATTTTCATGGTTTCCGAGGGTGCTGAAGTCAATAGTGAGATTTCAAAATGAAAATTCAAGATGGCAGCTGCGAAAATTTCCAAATTTTTCGTCATGGGCGTTGTTTATATGGTTTTTGAGGGTGCTAAAGCATCAGCATCGCATCAGCTATGCGGACGACATGGTGCTGCTGAGTGCGTCTGTTGGTGGTCTCAGGGAGCTCATAGGCATATGCGAGGCGTACGCTCACTCACATGGCCTTAAATATAACGTCGCGAAGAGTGTGCTTATGGTCTTCCAAGCTGGGACCAAAGGTCTGGCGGAGGTTCCTCCAGTCAAGTTGTGCGGCGTGCCCTTGGAGCGCGTGCAATCTTTTAAATACTTAGGCCATATTGTGACGCCTGACTTGAAGGATGACGCCGATATTGAAAGCGAACGGAGGGCGCTGTCGGTGAGGGCGAACATGATAGCTCGCAGGTTTGCTCGTAGCTCCAAGGAAGTCAAAGTCACCTTGTTTCGAGCCTACTGTACTGCATTTTATACGGGCAGCCTGTAGGTTTCATACACGCAGAAAGCCTACGGTGCCCTCCGAGTGCAATATAATAACGCGTTGAGGGCATTGTTGCGGCTGCCTCGCTGTTGCAGCGCGTCGGGGATGTTCGCCAATGTGCGCGTACACTGTTTTTATGCCACTATGCGCAAGAGGGCAACCTCGATAGCGGGCAGAGTGAGGGGCAGCGGCAACAGTCTCCTCGCCGTCGTCGCCGACAGGTTAGACGGGCCATTCATGCGGCATTGGTTGGCCTTACATGCGCCCATATTTAAGGCATGGGGGAGATAAGTTGTGCATATATTTATCGTTTATTTTTGTCTTTATTATTTTATTTATTTATAATGTTATTATTCATTAAATTAATCTGTTATTCATAAGAAATCTAATCGGTTATATAATGTTATTTTAAATTATATTCCTTATTTTGTTATTTTACATTTTTATTTTTAAATTATTTTTTTTTATTGTTAAAGTATGTATTTTGACTTTGTATGAATTTTATGTTATATGTATAATATTTTTATTTTTTGTGGAATTTGTGACTTTATGGATATTTTTTTGTCTGACTAAACAAATGAATTGAATTGAATTGAAAGCCGGTAGCGAGGTCAAAATTAAAATCCTATGGTGACAATTTTATGACAATCTTCTAAAAATGTATGCTGGATGGCTCTGCATTAAAATCAAATATTAAATTCACACTTTCTCTCTTTATATAAACTATATACGAGTGTATGTGTGCGTGCGTAAGTTTCGTTCCTGACGGAGGTCCCCGATCGCACACGTTTTATCCTCTGACTTACTTTGTGTCCTGCTTTATTTTACATGATGATTTGGTAAGATTATTCATGGCACTTCTACTTGGTTCCTGGTTGTACCTTATCTTTGGAAATGTTCACTGTTTACCTTAGCGAAATGCCTATAAAAATTGGAACAAGCAGACTGTTGGCCTAATTTTTTTCTTAAAAAAACATCATCATTTTCTGTCTCCATTCTTATTTACTTTTGGAACCTGAGCCAAACGAAAATACAATTGTTCCTCAAGAAAAACGGTTCACAAGGAGACAGTATAAAAGTATTTGTTACAAACTGTATAGGACTGGTATACAGCGAAATGTATTTGTCGTAAGCAGCGCGTAATGTGTCTAATAAATATTTGACGTAAATCGGCCATTCTACCCTGCTTCGGGAGCGGAAGGGAAGACGAGAGGAAAGAGGGGAGAAGACAATGTACCCTTAATGTTTTCTGTCCTTCGGGACTCCGGAATTTTGGGTAGGTATCGAAAATATTAGCTCTATAGTAATATGATGTTTTTGTGTGAGCCTGTCACACAAAAACATCATATTACTACGATGTCTTACGAAATAAGAATATGCCTCACTAAAATTAATAGTTGTGATAGATGTTTAAAAAAAAAAAGTCCTGATACCAAATGCATAGTGAGGGGTCGTGTTTAATAATAATTGCCACACGGTTCGATCGGATTTTAAGCTACGCTTGCCGAGGTCAGTCTGTGGATAGGTGACCATTTATTACATACGGAGACCCCTCTGTGGGTCGGAAAGTACGTACGTACATAGCCATTGGTCCCGGCTGTGTTCGTAAATCTTCGCCAGTCGTTACGGGTAGTCAGAAAGCCCGAAAGTCTGATAACCAGTCTTACCAAGTGGCTTATCGTATTACCAGGTAACTGTGTTGTGGAGGTCAGATAGGCAGTCGCTCCAAATAAAATACTGGTATTCAGTTATATCCGGTTAGACTGGAAGCCAACCCCAACATAATTGGGAAAAGGCTAGGCAAATGATGACCTAATGAGTTGTAAGAAATTGTAGAACTTACTAACAAACATTTAAAGCTAAAAGTGTTAGAAACCTCGAGAGTCGACGTGAAACAATTTTTTCCATGAAAAGCAACACAAGGTTTTAGTTTTCCTCATTGCGGATGGTATTATTTACAATTCTTCGACTCAATAAGGAACAGGCTAGATACTTCTGCCCACCTTTTATTCTAAATGCCATAAAGTTTTTAATCAACAACTTTTATGAATACCCAAAATATTTTGATGAATAATATTTGGCCTCTGCCTCATACTTCAACCACGGTAAAATATATTTGCCTACCTTCCTAAGTAGATATTTACATAGCATTTAATGTAGGGTAGTCAGAGCTTCGCAGACCTGTTCAATAAACATGACCCAGGTCTTAGCCGCTGTTCCTGAACCCGGCTTAGTGCCTGTTGCAATTATATTAGTATGCAAACAACGCCGGGTTGCTGCAACGTGCTACGCGGTACGTTGCGAGGTGTTTTGGAAGACTTTGTATTGACCGTGAGTTTGCTAGAAGATTCCTTTGATGACTTAGTCTCAAATAGTTAAGAAATAGTGTCACAATAGGTCTCACAGCACGCGTAGCATGAGCACCGGTTTGTGGACGGAAGAGTAGACAAAGATGACGTTCCGTGTAGACAGTACGACGACAGCAAACTAGAAAGAGTCAACTGCACTTTTTACGAAATTCACTCTTTTACTTAATTAGTCTCGAATTCTTTGTTTTGTCATACGATTTCTTTTTCTTTTTGATTTTTAATTTTTACTGATATTATAAGGAGGGGTCCGTGGCTAAATAATAACAGCCGCACAAGTTGATCGATCAGGTTAAGCTACGCTTGCCGCGGTTGGTCCGTGGATGGGTGACCATCTTTACATACCGAGCCCCTCCGTGCCTCGGAAAGCACGTTAACTCATTCGAATTTTGGGAATTTTGTTTTTCTTTTCGTGGGATTTTGTAGATAGCCGTATATACTTTGTGGCCGTAGAGTAGAAAGTTTTCTACTGTGTTTAGCGATTACAAAATCTCTTCGCTACCTTAGACAACTGACAGTTGTCAGTGTGATATTGACATTTGGGATAGAAAACTTTCTTCTGAAATAGTCTACATAAAAAAGGACCTAGACAAAGATCGTTGGAAATGAAAGACAAAATTATGACAGATTGTAGAAAGATTTCTAGGCGGTACGTAAAAATGAACAAAAGAAATGTTACTTTGTATAGAAAGCAATGTGTCTACTTTTCGTAGAGATAGAAGTGTGCATGCTACGCGTGCTGGTGTCATCATTATTTTTACATTCAGTGTCACTGGTGTCACCGAGAACCACTTTGGTATCACTCCGGTTTCACCATCGTGTCACTTTCAGTCACTCAAGTTTTACCGTGAGTCACTGTAGTATTACCATTCAAGCGTCGCCGTCAGTAGCACGGTGTCGACGGCTCGAGTCACCGTGTGTCAGATTGGTGTCGCTCTGCAGATGTCAGTAACAGTCTCACTGGTGTCACTATGGTGTCTATCTGTTGTTAGTTTAATTATGTTAGTTGTGTCTCTCGGGTTGAGACGCGTGTAGTCACCGAGTCACTGAAGACTCAAGGGCTCCCTAGACCGTGTTGAGGGAAGTTATTTTTGATAAGCGCATTGTTTTTTTTTTAAATATTTTTCTCAACCTACTACGTGGTATTTTAATATTTGAATGCGAACATTGCGTAGGTTTTTATTGAAGCTTACTGAAGCGATTTTCATAAAGTTTTGGTATTAGCCGCTTAGTTTTATTTTATAACTGCATTTCGCAATCTCAGCCATTTTTCATAAAACACGGTTTATAAAAATATAAATAAATCGGTTTTATCGGTTTTTTTTTTTCGAATTTATAACCTGTACTGGCGGCGGTTTCAGCCTTATTGTATGTATTATAACGACAGCAAAAACAGGTCCGCTTGGAAATAAAATTAATCCAGATTTCCAATCCTAAAAGTTATTATTTCAAAACTGTCCCTGTAATACGGGACAAATGCCTACAACTCTGTGACAATCAAAAGGTGGACGATAAAATAAGTACGACCCCAAATCATAATACTTGAATGGAATAACATACATTCAGATTATGTCCAACGTATGTATGTAATTGAGGAGTTATATCACTATATTATGACTTGTGAGTCCACAATAACCTACTTTCACGGAGCCCTTCTTCAATTACAAGCATTTCTTTACTACAATACAAACACGCTAATACAAAATTCAATGACAGTCTAAACGTAAAGCCAACGAGTGTTGAAAGATATCAGTGACAATAGTGAGTTTCTCAAATAAAGTAATTAACTGACAGAATATTGTTCTCACGGTACAGTTACTTAGTAGCGATGTGTGAAGTATGGCGAAACATAGCCAACTTATTATAATATGTATGGCTCATTACAAAATAAATATCACAAGGCGGGGAGCATAAGTGACTCGGGTTAAAATCGGGTAGTGATAAAAGCTCCGAAAAAGAAAAATAAACTATGAGCATACTCAAAAAACCTATGAAATTTACTGCTTTAAGTATTAATTTTCCGACAACTTATATGCGAATACAAATAAAGAAACGACCGAATAAAACACTGAAAATTTCGAAAAATCAATACAGCATTTGCTGACGTAATATTTTTCCACCAGCTTTAATTACGGTTTACCGAAAATACAATTTGTCATTTTAATCGTAACTCACATATTATAAATTTAGAATGAACTTTACACATTTTTTTAACTGTGGCGCTTGTTAAACTATTGTGACATTATAAAATACTTTTTTAAGTGATTCCATAGATTCTCCTAAGAAATATTAAAATGTGCTTGTAATCAATATCATTCATTACTTACACCAACTTACCTGTCACTCTAATCAATTATTATTTAAAAAATAAACCAATCAATCAATATATAAATCAATCAAACCAACTAACCAACCAACCAATAAATTAATATATACCTAGGTAAAGCCATTTGTATTCTCATTCGCTCGCTCTTGCATCCTATGTCGACGGAGCCCCGCTTCGCGGGGCTCCTATTTCCGTGTAAAGGGCTTATAGTAACCTAACCAAACCTTAACCTCTGGGTGCCCTTCGCTCGCTCTTGCATCCTACGTCGCCTATCGAGCGACCGTAACAATGCGACCGATGTCACCCGAAGTACGCACGAAGCGCCCGCGCGGGCCTTCCGGTAAGTGAGTTAATAAAGTTATTCTATAACCAACTAGCTTCTGCCCGCGACTTCGTCCGCGTGAAATTTCACCCTCCCTTCATTCACCCTCTTGAAGTGGAATTTCGAAAAACCATTTCTTAGTGGATACCTACTCTTCACAAAGAACACACACTCCAAAATTCATGTCTCTAGGACAAGTGGTTTAGGCTGTGCGTTGATATATCAGTCAGTCAGTCAGTCAGGACTTTGAATTTTATATGTATAGATAGTAGAAATTTAGTACGAAGTTTGGTATTTTTTTTTTTGAAATGTAGTTTATTATTTGAAAGTACAGATTATTTTTCGTAGAACTGTAATTTGAATAACATCATGTTTGTTTGATAAATACAACATTTTTATCGGTTAATTTTGTGTTAATTTTTCGATAATTCATTTTAACACACTAGCTTAGTTAGTATTACATTCAACCAAAGATTGTTGGAAGTTAATTTGTTTTTCGGAAGCTTTATTATTTCCCGTTAAAATCTGTGGGTTGTAAATCCCGAGTACACATCAAGACTTTATTTTGAAACAATTGTTAAGCATTCCTAAATAAAATGCTTATAAGTGCTATTGAGTAAATATTGAAAAAGTGAAAAATGTTGAACAATAGAAGAACCAGAGATTTACAATAAACAGTACAAATAGTTGTCAACCAAGTGTTTACAGTTTATATTAGCATTCCGATATTCTTAGCAAACAATTGTACACACGGAGTTGTATACTATTGTTTGCTAAGACTGTCGGAATGCTAGAATAGTGTGATTCATGTCTACATTATGAATGTAGTAGTCTAAAGAATTGTAAATAAACAGGACTGATAACACACGTCTTGAGTTCAGTGAAAAGTTAGAACAAAACTCCCATAACGACCTCTCTTTAAGATATTGTAGTGAATAAAGGTAAGTATTACTATTGGAAAAAAGAAACTCGGTGCTACCGTGCTAGCCTCCATCAGGGGAAGACAGAAAGGTCTGTCAACATTAATCTAATATAAATTATTTATTCGGTGGCACAGCGTCAGCAAACGGTATCCGCGTTGCTGAATTTTGGGGTGGCCGAACCAATTTAAATAATATATTTTCATGATATTTTTGCCATCGAGACGCTAAGAATAAGAAGCAGCACATGAGGAGAAGAAAGAACTTTGTGGCAGTGCAACACATCAGTGCGCAGTGCTCCATCCATAGCTACGGTGCTATGTGCTGAGGAAAGCCAAAGCCTAAAGCCTCGTGGAGTAGGTACATGAGCTGATGGTGACTTCTCCCGGATAAAGCGAACGCCGATCGCCGATCGCAACCGAACAAGAACCGCTGCGGCAATTAAAGCTCCTACGGAGCCAGAAGTCAGCTTGCGTGCCGTAAAGCCGACTACACCAGTGTACATCTCCTGCCTACACTACTCCACTAAGGTGGAGGACATCGTGTAGTACGTGCGCCAGAAGACGAGGTACACACCGAGGGTGCTATTATTGGAGTCGCAACGCAACGTCAACTACAAGGCGTTCGTGGTGCGCGTACCAAATTGATTTCTACCCGTCGTCATGGAAGAAAACTTCTGGCCGCAGGACGTGGTGTTGTTCCGTCGCTTCCGCGGACAAGTACCACAGAACAGCACAAGAACAAGCTAGTGATGTGAAGTACTATTTTATGATAAAAATATGTATGTTTAGGTTAAGGTATTTATCTATGGGCCTGCGTCGCCTGAAATAAATGAATAAATAAATAAAACTTAATCTCAAAGCCTTTATTTCAATTAAACCGTTAAGAGGCACTTTTAAATTGTAACACGAGTCGGTATGTCAGAAAGGTGAAGCTAGTTGTAACACGAGTCGGTCACTCAGAAAGGTGAAACTAGTTGTAACACGAGTCAGTCACCCAGAAAGGTGAAGCTAGTTGTAACACGAGTCGGTCACTCAGAAAGGTGAAGCTAGTTGTAACACGAGTCGGTCACTCAGAAAGGTGAAACTAGTTGTAACACGAGTCAGTCACCCAGAAAGGTGAAGCTAGTTGTAACACGAGTCGGTCACTCAGAAAGGTGAAGCTAGTTGTAACACGAGTCGGTCACTCAGAAAGGTGAAACTAGTTGTAACACGAGTCAGTCACCCAGAAAGGTGAAGCTAGTTGTAACACGAGTCGGTCACTCAGAAAAGTGAAACTAGTTGTAACACGAGTCGGTCACCCAGAAAGGTGAAGCTAGTTGTAACACGAGTCGGTCACTGAGAAAGGTGAAACTAGTTGTAACACGAGTCGGTCACCCAGAAAGGTGAAGCTAGTTGTAACACGAGTCGGTCACTGAGAAAGGTGAAGCTAGTTGTAACACGAGTCGGTCACTCAGAAAGGTGAAGCTAGTTGTAACACGAGTCGGTCACTCAGAAAGGTGAAGCTAGTTGTAACACGAGTCGGTCACTCAGAAAGGTGAAGCTAGTTGTAACACGAGTCGGTCACTCAGAAAGGTGAAACTAGTTGTAACACGAGTCGGTCACCCAGAAAGGTGAAGCTAGTTGTAACACGAGTCGGTCACTGAGAAAGTTGAAGCTAGTTGTAACACGAGTCGGTCACTCAGAAAGGTGAAGCTAGCTGTAACACGAGTCGGTCACTCAGAAAGGTGAAGCTAGTTGTAACACGAGTCGGTCACTCAGAAAGGTGAAGCTAGCTGTAACACGAGTCGGTCACTCAGAAAGGTGAAGCTAGCTGTAACACGAGTCGGTCACTCAGAAAGGTGAAGCTAGTTGTAACACGAGTCGGTCACTCAGAAAGGTGAAGCTAGTTGTAACACGAGTCGGTCACTCACAAAGGAGAAGCTAGTTGTAACACGAGTCGGTCACTCAGAAAGGTGAAGCTAGCTGTAACACGAGTCGGTCACTCAGAAAGGTGAAGCTAGTTGTAACACGAGTCGGTCACTCAGAAAGGTGAAGCTAGCTGTAACACGAGTCGGTCACTCAGAAAGGTGAAGTTAGTTGTAACACGAGTCGAACTGTTCTAACGCTTGAGAACCACCGAATTGTGCCCCGTGGCCTATTAGCATACCTACATCCCATAGTGCCTGTAAACATAATTATACAATTGCAGGCAAAAGCTGGTCATTCATTATGAATTAACCACGTGTTTGAGGTAACCGGGATCAAGGTTTGTTTCCCGGGTGTGAACGTGAGATGAAATAAAGATCACGACTTAAATAATTACTTGCGCGGATTATGCTGGAGCCGGTGATTGAGGTGACTGCTATAAGTAGATAATCATGGATGAACCTCGATATATTAACTAAGTGTTGGAAAATTTTAGTACAGCCAGGAAAGATAATTGTTAAGCAAGTTGACACCCTACGTCAATTTGTCCTGTTATAGCCATTTCATACAAATGTCAAAGAATGACAGTTGTGATTTGAACATACATACGGACAATTTAAGTTAGTAGGGTTAGTATAAAGTACTCGACCGATTAATTGAAGTAAGTAAAAACTATACGGTAGGTACTTATATCTTATCTTTGAAGGAGCGATCATCAATTCGTCGCCTAGCGTAATAATTAGCGTAATAAGCAGCAATGTTAGTGCAAATGTGTACCTACTCATAGAAAAGGCCATATTTATTATTGAGGTTGCAGAAGCATGCATAGCAAATCCCATGCCAGGCAGAGTTAATATAAAGCGAGTTTTAGTAGTTTTCACCTCCGTGATGAAAAGAGACGTTATGTTTATCTCAAACGAACATTTACGTCAATCAACTTCATATCAATTTACATAAGTACGCAAAAAGTCTCTCCTTTCTCGTAGAAAATTATATTAAGTACTTGAAAATGTATTTCTTTTTATGTTACTTCACAAATTGTTGAACGTCGACGTTGAAAGGTCTGCTTACCCGGTAATTATGGAAAATGGCACATGATTCTTTTCAGCTACGGTTTTGAATACGAGAGTAGATAGGTAGGTACTCTGTTGTGCTTATGAAGACTTATTTAGATTTACCAACGTTCTGCATACATTATAGGAAGCAACAGAAAATAAATAACTAAGGGCTTATTTTTCAATCTACAGAAATATTTTATTCATGGAATGAAATTGACGTCTGACAGATTTTGTATGGAAAAATTGTTAAAAATCCAATATTAAATTAAAAAAACTATAGATAAATACAGCATTTTCCTATTACTACCTACTAGGTGAACAATCTAAAACTAGAGAAGATCTTTAAGATTGAGAGGTAGCCGCATTTGTGCGTTAAAAAATGAGTTCCAAACAAAAATAATAATTTCTAACTAAACCCACAACTTTCAGGCAGACAGTGCCTGAAAGTCGTATAACAACTTAGAAACAGTGCTCTGCAAAAGATAGGGATAAACTGATATAATTCACAGTAATTTTATCCCACTTGTGCGTTATCTGTCTAGTGTGCTAATGACTAAATTCATATTATGTATCTCTTTGGGGTCGAAACGATCGGGTAATGGGGCCCGAGTGCGCGTCTCCTTTTTTAGGAAATTTCTCGCCGGCTGATCGACACTTCACGTGACCAGAGGGCTGGGTCGTTCTTTGGTCAAACAATTAGCATTGCCATTCAACGTGACAATGTTGCTTGTTTTCTGGACGTTCTGGGCACGTTTCCGGAGGACAGCGATGCGGACGAGTACTTCGACGCCTTATCCTTTTATTTTTGTATTTATTTATAGTTAGTTAGTTTTTTAATTTAGTACATAGTATAAATAGTTAAGAGATAGTAAAATTTTGTTGTTTTGTAAAATTGTTAATTCTACATTATAGGAGAAATTATCTTTTCTCTTTTAATTATATACCGTGGTAAAACGCCACGCATAATTAAGACAATCGACCTCGAGTTATCCTATCTTACCCACGCCCCCCCTTGTCCTTTCTTTCCTTTAATTAAGGACAGGTAAATACCCAGGTATACAAATATACAGGTAGTATTAAGGCAGGTCTCAATTACCTTTATAGTGACCTACCTACTTCACTCAAAACGTGTCAGTTACATTTTAGCCGGTCATTTTATTAATTAGCCACAAGAAGGGCGAGAAAGTGGGGGTAGTCGATCAACCTTAATTATCTGTTTAAGGAAAACATTTTTGTTTAGGGACTTATTTAATCTGTGGCGCCAAGAAAACATTTGAGCGATTTCATAGAGAAGATAAATAAACTTTCTATCATGATTCTTTTACCTAATTCTTTTCTAGCAGGTTCGTAAACCACAAAGGACAATAGATAACTGCACAATACACAATAATAATAAATATTTATCTGCCTACTCGGCTATGCCATAGGCGTACGACAATCGTGGATACATCACGTCTGCTTAAATGTCCTCTCACGAAAAAACACCATGAAGCTTAAGAATGATGAATTATAAAAATCATGCAAATCCAAATGTAGCGTCTCAATACAACACGTCGTAACCCCTAACACCCCCAGACACCCCCTGACACCTCCAACTCCCCCACACTTCCTGTTTACTCGGGAGTGCGAATGTCAGGCGATGTACCTACCTATCTGTTTCTGTATATATTATTCAATGCGAATCGCAAGTGAAATCAGGATAAATTATTAAAATAAACTCTCGGAACATCCTATAAAATTGTGTAAGAAATCACTCCGGAAGTATAAAATAAGGGTCCAAATATAATAATAAAAGATTGCGTCCTTCTCAGAAAATTTACAAAAAATTGTGAGAAAATACAAAAAGATTTGGGCTCGTCCGGGATTTGAACCCGGGACCTCTCGCACCCTAAGCGAAAATCATACCCCTAGACCAACGAGCCAACTGACTAACATGCCGAAATAGCCATTCTAATACATTGACTGTTAAGATCTGTGTCACCTTTCACTGCTAATAATCTAGGTCACACACACACACATAACAAGTTTTATTACCATGTTGATACAGAACAAGAACTGCGATTACAACGATATTGAATTAGTGTTCATTCACACCATGATTGACAACATTGCAAAATATTCAATAGGCAGCTGCCTATGTTATAACTATTATTGTACCTAATTTGTTTTTTCGTTTATTTTTGTGTTACAATCATAGATTTATTATATCTCAGATTACAATAAAATGTGAATAGTTTTACCGTAGCTGTAGGTACGATCAATTCCGATAACTTAGGCAAAGAAAATGGCGGTTGTTACTAAAACAGCACATGATTCTAGACCCGAAAGAAAGAAAGAAAAAAAAAGAAAGAAATAGAAAATAAAGAAAGAAAAAAAGAAGAAGTTTTCGTAGAAAGAATTCATGGGTTATAAAAAAAACCCTGTTTCATAGAAAAGTGCAATATCTACGCGGTCAAAATGTCTGGAACTGCAATTTTGTTTCTATACCTACGAGAACAATCTAGAATATTCGCCACACTTTTGAATATGACCTGCTTCTCCTATTTACCATTTTCTTCCATCTTTCTTTCTTTTATACCTAATTGTGCTGTAAACACCTCTGAGGGCTGATCTTCTAATGGATTTTATGACCATCTAGGATTCCAACTTCCCTTCCTTCTCCATCCACCACCAACCACTAATCCCAGCAATCCTTTTGATCACCGATAATCTCGAAAGCAATAACTTCCGAGGGTAATCGTTATCACTGTTATTGAGCAACAGATAAGATGATACCTACGTAATTCAGACGCTCCCTATTACCGGCAGGCCCATTTCCTCTAAGACCCAATCCACATTACCGTGCGACAATAGGTTTGATACCGAGATGTGCCGAGATTAGGCGCGGCTATAACACGTGGTGGTGATAAATACCTGGTTTAATTAAAAACTGTAACAGTTTGCAGATGTATTAGTAATCCTGCTGCGTTGATATTGGAACATGCTGCATTTAGCTACCTATTGTTATTCGGACATAGTGAAACGCCATGAAAATATTGGAGTAGGTAAGTAACCTTTTCCTGCTTGAAACTTTTGCGGCTTTTTCACTATGTTAAATAAATAAAATAAAGCCCTCCAGACCGTATTTCGCCCACGACGGCCTATCTCAAACGGAGACTAGCATTCGGCGCGGGAGAGTGTGCGCGCAGACACAGGTGCACTCCCTCTTTCCTCACTCTCATAGTCCGATGGGACGGCAATCCGACACGACCGGAGAGAGATCAGGCGCAGGACCAACGGCTTAACGTGCTTTCCGAGGCTTTACGTTACTACTCATCCACATTGTTATTATATCCCAGCCACAGTAATCTATGATGAATAGCACTAATTCTTGGTGGTCTAGGCACTAATTAAGGTTTTATCACTTTGATAGTACCGTAAGGCGGGTCCATTCATATGATCTTGTGTTTCTTTCATCAGTTTTTTTCCCTGAATAGGGGCGCAAAAAGAGAAACAGCTACGAGTACTTAACACAATTTACATTGATTCCACTTTGTAAAATATTACGAGCAATGTTCTGAGAGCAAGACAGAGCGTTTCCGAGTACTTTGTATCAGAGCCGGCCCAGTAATTATGTTAAGGATATTATCATAATGTGATTACGAAGTCAATGGACCGGGGTGACGTGGAAACGTATGGTATTGATGGTGATTAGTCATCGTCAAGGCAATGTACAGACACCGAAACTGTCAAATTTTCCCAATCAACTTTATTCTTTAGCGATAACGTTGAAAATCTATTCAAGTAATTTGACAGGTTGTAGTAGCTTGATGTGCTGGTGTCTGTACCGGGTCTAAGACCTGCTTAACTCCACAGAACTGCGGGGTAATTGCGTACCACACTTACAATGGCAATGCCTTTCATTTTGACAATCCAACAACATCCGTTACGTCATTTTCGTTGTCGAGCAGACGAATGTTTCAAACATATGAAGCAATCGATTAGCAATTTCCTATAAAATTCTTCGGATTGGGATCGGACGTGCGTTACGCAATGGTTCCGTCCTTTTGAAACCATGTGTCATTATTATTTTACTTCCGGTTTTACAAGCTGATCGATCTGCCCTGCGTTCCGAGTTGGGAAATAATCGATTTGAGCGTGCTTAAATCCGTACCGAATTAGCGTGAGCGCAATAACGATGTCCCGTGAATCGTCATAGATGACGTCATGACATGCGCCATCTTGTGATAATGCCGACCATGCCTTAGAATAATATCATCGTGAGCGCTGTCAAAAATGACAGTGAGTGTGTGAGGATGTGTCAGTGTGTGTTTTGTTTGAGTTGCATTATCTTTAAATTAAACTAATGTGGCATTTTCTAATTTGTGCTTCTGGCTGACAGTCGCCACCTAACCAAAGAAGAAGAACTGAAGAAGAAATGTGGTATACAAGGAAATACTGTAATAATATCGTTTTTCCATTGAGTAAGCACTGTGAGCGCGTTCACGAGCGTTCCGAATAGTTGACAGCTCTGAGCTGTCATAATCGTAATATCTAAATACGAACGCATGTGAGATGTTGTGAGCGCTGTGAGCGATTATAGCTAATTCAGAATGCGGCTCTAGTGCGACCTAAGTAAATAGTGCTAAAGGTGGTGTACATCTTAAGTTGGAGTCATTATACAGGCTGTTTGGAAGCCAAGTCCAGAGCTTTAAGGGAGTGATAGTTGACACCATTTATAGCATTTTGAGCCATACATGTCTCAGACGAAGTTCTTTTTTTAGCTGCAAACTTTTATTCAAAAATAACACAAAAATATAAAAACATACTTCGTCTAAGACATGTATGGCTCAAAATGCTTTAAATGGTGTCAACTAGATATCATCCCCTTATGGCTTTGTGTCTAGTTTCCAAACACCCTTTAAAGCCACTGTTACTGAGCATTACTTCAAAATGATGCTATTTTCTTTGATCATTATGTTTAAAACCGAAGTTAACTGTTGGTAATGAGTTTTGTAATCAAACCAACCAACCAAGTTTAACAATTGTCGTAATTACTAATTAATTCATTATTAAGCGGGCGGATTTGTAGGTAATAGAAGTTTGTTGTTATTAGCAGCATAACACAACTTATTAATTGGTTCCTATAACCTTTATCATGCTTAACTATAATAATATTATTACCTTCTAGGTATTAGGTATTTCTTAGATGCAATTGCAGGAAGTTAGGTATATAACTGAATAGTGCACTATGCTGCAAGTATCGTAGCACCACCTGTGTACCTGCTTATAAAATCATATTGCGACTATACGTTGTGATCGTATTAGTCTAACTCCAAGATTTAAATAATATAAGTAGAGTTTGTGGGTACTATAATAATAATAATATCTCTACGTTGACGTCGTGGTAGGGCTTGCGCGCTCCGAACTCTAGGCCTGTGCCGGAAGAGTTTACTTTGCCGGAACAGGTCTAAGATGAGGAGCCAGACCAAGAGGGATACAGAAACCCGCAGGGCAGCATGTGGCGAGCTGTTGGGCAGTAGCGACCCCACGGACCCTATCCCCCGGGAGAAGTCTTGTTCCTCACTTCTGGCTGGCTTTTATTGGCTGGCTGGACATGAACAATGACGAAGTACAGAGCTCCCACCCCATTCTTGCCTTTATTGGCCGGCTTGAGTGGAGATTCGCACGAGCAAACGCACTCGGAGGAAGGAAGTAGGTATTCCAGTAAGATGCTGGTAGAGATCTTGACCGAACTTCCGGGATTGTCCTGATAGCCGTGGAATACCTCTCCATTCCTCATAAGCACATCAGGACATGTTGCCCCCTTGTCGCTACGTCACTATGTTATGTGCTAGCGGCCGTTTCCGAGGGTCCATTATTGAGTGTGCAAGACACCCCCTGCTATTTTATCCGTGTATATATAAAACATTGATTAGGCGGGAGTCATAGTTCTTCCATAGTTCTTGGTTACAATTTTTTTTTATAACTATATTTTTATGGTTTTATCTTTTCTCTTCATCTTGTTCTTCTTCAGCCTATCGCCACCCAATGCTGTGTGCATAGGCTGCATATGCTGCAATGTACGCTACTCTTCTCTTTCTCTTCCTTCCTAAGTCAGAGTCGCCCAGCAATCTTGACCAGGTCGTCGGTCCACCTCATCGGCTGTCTGCCCACACTTCTAACACCAGGTCTTAGTCTCCCGTCCAGTAATGTGCTACCCCATCTGCCATCTGTTCTACGCCCTATGTGGCCCGCCCAGTTCCACTTTCATCGCGCAAAAAGCGCGGCTATGTCGCTAAGTTTCATATTTCTTCGGATTTCCGTGTTCCAAATCCTCTAGTAGCAGTAGTTCGGTTGTTAGTCCGGTTGACCGAACTACTGAAACTATCAGTTGCGATAGTTTGGTTCTAACAAAGCACCGAAATACACATACTTAAGGTACATACTTAAGTTTCAGTAGTTCGGTGCTTTGTTAGAACCGAACTATCGCAACTGAAAGTTTCAGTAGTTCGGTCAACCGGACTAAAGGGGTACATATTTAAGTTTCAGTAGTTCGGTGCTTTGTTAGAACCGAACTATCGCAACTGAAAGTTTCAGTAGTTCGGTCAAACGGACTAAAGGGGTACATATTTAAGTTTCAGTAGTTCGGTGCTTTGTTAGAACCGAACTATCGCAACTGAAAGTTTCAGTAGTTCGGTCAACCGGACTAAAGGGGTACATATTTAAGTTTCAGTAGTTCGGTGCTTTGTTAGAACCGAACTATCGCAACTGAAAGTTTCAGTAGTTCGGTCAAACGGACTAAAGGGGTACATATTTAAGTTTCAGTAGTTCGGTGCTTTGTTAGAACCGAACTATCGCAACTGAAAGTTTCAGTAGTTCGGTCAACCGGACTAAAGGGGTACATATTTAAGTTTCAGTAGTTCGGGGCTTTGTTAGAACCGAACTATCGCAACTGAAAGTTTCAGTAGTTCGGTCAACCGGACTAAAGGGGTACATATTTAAGTTTCAGTAGTTCGGTGCTTTGTTAGAACCAAACTATCGCAACTGATAGTTTCAGTAGTTCGGTCAACCGGACTAACAACCGAACTACTGCTACTAGAAGTTCCAAATTCGGTCTCGAAGTGATATATATACCTACCTAACATAGCACACTCCATTGCTTTCTGAGTGACTTGCAGCTTGTGTACGATCTGCTGTGTGAGCGTGTGTGTATGGTTTTATAGGTGTCTTCAATAGTACCCACGTATATGTAAGTTAAAATGTCAACATTATTTAAATCTTGGATTTTACTATACGAGTGACCTTAGCAATAAAATTTTGAAATAAAAAAGAACAACTTGACGGATTTTGTGTGTATTTTACTTAGCATTTTTTGTGAAATATTCATTTATATACAAATCCATTCATTTCTATACCCAACAATACAGCTGAACAGACTCTCGATCAAATGTATCATAGTAGCCAATCGTGTCACAGACAAAGGACAGTTTCTCACAGTTTGACCCACTAACTGCGCTCTGATTGTAATGGCGATGGTGTTTAATGAACAACGTTCTTTGATCAATGAATAGTATACACGGGTACCTATTAGCTACTTATTTGTTTCCAAGTGTACCTATTATAAAAGGCTTAAGTATAAGAATTAATTTAAATGTAACTGCAAACATAAGGCCGCTTGTATACGTCCGGTTTTTTCACTGGACAACGGGCCGTTTTTTTGCCGAATTTGTGGTGGTGTATGGTTTATAATGAATGTGTGCACATGCATCGGACAAGTTACAAGAACAAGTTACCCCGGATGCACGGCCGCTTCCCCTCAGCGCAACAGACACCGGACGAAACACGGACGTATACAAGCGGTCTCAGTGTACCGCCTTTGATAAGACTTGCCTCGTTGGTCGGGTGGTTGCGAGCGCTACAGCTGTGTATTATGTCCTGGGCGCGATTCCCAGGTTGGGTAAAGCGTTACTGGGTTTTTCTATCTGGAATTTCTCAGTAACAGTCTGGGGTCTGCATTTGTGCTCTGTTGAGGGCAATATGTGCCCCCCCTATTACAAGGATGGCGAACCAATGGCACGCGTGCCGCTGGTGGCTCGCGACAAGATAATTTAAGCACTCCATCAATTTTTCTGTATCGGATATCGTTGCCGCGTAAATGCAAGGGATAATGTGGACCTGGTATAAATTGCTTGGCATGTAGTTTGTATCAGCAGAAGTTACACTAATTTGTTCTTTCATTCAAATAAATATAAAATGGTTGTTGGCAAATAATGAGTATTACTCTGAAATATTGCGTTATTTTTCCCAGTAGTCAAGAAGTCAAGATTGTTTGCTGGCACGTCATGGCCACTTTACAAATATTTATTTGGAAAAAATCTCACGTAGATCTATAGAGGTTCACCGTCCCTGCTCTATTACACATAACTGGCAAAATTTGGGTGTATACCTCTGCTCAACTCTTCGCGAAAACAAGGCGTGATCTTGATGTAACTGCAAAGTTAGGTGTATCGTATCAAATAAGACTTCATACCGATAACAAAATTAAGTTGTTGGTAACTTCCAGAAGAGGTATAACATTGTACATAATACAATGGTACCTACTGCACCTATACATATACCTATAGGTACAGTAGGGCACATTTCATTTCCAGTTAAGTATATATAAATCCCAAGTAGGTATGCAATGCCCCCTATTGCATACTTGAGACTTATATGTAACTGGTGAAGTGACAGATCTCTAATAACTATATCCTATTAACTGTCTATAACTGTGTTAATCAAATAATTATCTTACGTAACTGAGATACTGAAATAAGTAATTAAAAAAACTAAGGAGTGGAATATATTTCTTTAAAAAAATCACTAACAAGAAGAGCTGGTCACTACTTCTTATCGAAGCAACTCCAGTCACGTCTTACAAAACCTTCGCAGAGGAAGATTAACTGGACGTGGGTGTAAATAGCGAAGCATTCAACTAAATCCACTAAAGTGCACACAAGTTTGTGAGACCTAATTATCTGCTCAACTTCAGCTGCGTTCTTGGCTGAACTTCGGAAGTTTTGCAACGCTGACCGCGACATGACTCAGATTGGTCAGTGAACTGTGGGGTACCTGTACGAGATAGTTTTACTAAATACTGTGGCGTGTGACGGACGTTAGATAACTACTTTGTGGCTGGGAAATAAACTTAGGTAATCAGTAATAGTGTGTGTCATTTTAGCTTGATGTCTACCTGTCACACGTGATGTGCTAGACATGAGCCTACTTTTGACAGCTAAAATAACGCGATGTTATAATAATTACAGCTCAATAGACAGAGAAGTGATTGCAGTATGTTAACATTAATGACATGAAGATGTTGCTGTCGTGCCATGCAAAGCTAGCAATCAGAAGTAGTATGGTCTTAGCTATGGTTTCTATTGGTCTGGCTGTCAATGAAGCAGAAAAATTCTTGAGTGCAGACTGTGAATCTACCGTGTTATGGTAAGGACACTACCAGCCACCTACCAGTAGTGTCGTTTACAATTAACGACCAAGCCTGTACAACGTAGGAAATGTCGCTCCACTGCTAGATCAACTGAAACATGAGATGATGATGAACCTGGCCCTTCTCTGTTATAGTCTGGCTAAGACCTGGTGTTGTGGTGCTGGTATTTGAACAATGCTGTTGGTCTTCAAAGTCGTGCAAGACGGTTGCCTATACTGGCTATACTTCCCCGTCACACTGCGGTAAGTATGTAGGTACACAAATTAACTTGCAGAAGCGACTAAATTAAATTGCTAGAGTGGGTAGCCGACTGCAGTCTAATCTGCTCGACGACCGCAGTCCTTATGGTGCCTCTGGGAGCAGCCGCTGCAGTGGTTCACGTTAAAGTCAAGTGCTCACTATTAGGCTTATATTTACGAGCTACGAAATGAAAAGCTGGGGAATGATGCATGTGCGCAGGTTGTGAAATAAAGCTTAGATTCGTTTGGGAAGCATACACTAAAGTTTGCTGCAGTTTAGCATAAAATTCCTCAAAACTTCAAAGCTGTGAAAGAATAAAAGTTTGCAATTTATTTTCTTTAAACAATCTTTTACGCTTAACAAACATGTAGCATTTCTGGCCATCATTCTATCATGAAGGCGTGACCCGTTCCTTGCCAAAAAACAGTTTTACATTTAGGTGTAGTGAGTTCTAGGCTCTTTGCAGGTAGTAGATCTGTGAGGTAGGTCCTTATCTTTCTCGTTCATAAAACTGAGGAAACATAAAATGAAAAGTGAAAGATCTCATTTATAATTATCTGCCGTGGTTCAGTGTAGTTTGACATATTATATTAGATCTTTAACTACATATGACTTTGGTGTATGGTCCGCAAAAAAAATACAATTTGTAAACTTATTAAGTACAATAATTTATATTTATTTATCAGGAACAATTTATACTGTGTTTGATACATTACATACATCATAATCTAAAAATGAACATGCAGCAATAATAATACAATATAAAAAAAACGTGTTTAAAAAAATCAATAAAAATAAATAGCAATATTTTTTTTTCTAGAGAATTGGAATATTATTATTAAATTACAGTTCGTCCATTGAGTACAAGTTTTTATCTAACAGAAATGCTTTGAGCTTAGCCATAAAAGAGCTTGTGGTTAATAAAATCTTCAAATCCGCTGGCTATGAAATATTTGCACAGCTTGGTAATGAGGGCTATGCTTGACAACGTTGAGCTGCGTTCTTGTATAGTTTGTGCAAAAGCAATTGCATTTGTACCTATACTACGTAATCAGGTAGCAGATCCATTCGCATTCAAGGCAGGCATGCAAGCAGAACAAGTAGTTCCAATGAAAATCACGAAAGAATAATAAGAAAACTTGAACTAATTGCAGGCCCCTGCTTAGAATGCTATAGTTTTGCTCCATTAGAAGGTAGAAAAGCTCCGTATTTCCTCAGTAATTTCGCATTTGTCTCACGATTCCAATTCCGCATGGCAATGTATCCAAAGTTGTTGAAGTATGTTAATTAGTATTGGGCTTTTTCATTAACTGGGGCTGATTCCGAAGCCGCCCGGGCAGTTTAAAAAAGAAAATAATAAATCACCTGGTTGGATTCTTATCTTTTTTTTTAACCTTGCCTTTTTAAAGAGAGTGTTGTTTAAAGCATTCCTTTTTAGGTAAAGATTTTAATTTGGTGATAATGCGTTTTTTTATTTATTTTTCCGAATTCCTTAAAAATCTCTTAAAAACTTTTTTTGTGGATTCACGATAGGTATTACAAAGCACTATTATTTCCACCCTCTTTTAGTCTTAAGATGACGCCTTGTGATAAATGGACAGACACGCGAAACATAAAATCGTTCTCTTTTTTCTTCCAACGCTACCAAACCGTATGCACAGCACGCGGCACTTCTTGTAGGCACACTCTCACTGTGTCATACAGTGTCGTGACGTAACAGATGATAAATGACGGCCTTGATTAATGTTCAAGTACGTATCACTGATAATGTCGTACTGTGATATCGGATGAAAATGTTGCGGGAGAATTAATAGATCCACTAGGGCTACCCAGACTAATAGTTTTAGGAAATAAACAGACTGATCTATTGAAAGAAAGTTCTCGTTTTGAGTTTTATCTTTCCTTTATAACAATTTTCTTATTGGTTCACACAATATTTAACTATACCTACTTACGGAACATACAGATTGTTACCAAAACCTAGATCAACCGTAGGTACCTATACAAAAATAATTGTACGTCCCAAAAAACATACCCAAATGTAATTACCTTTCGGTAAATAAAATAAACGAATGGAACCCTTCCACAAACATCTAGTCCGGTCCTTATAAGCTAAGTTCATAAAGAAAGAAGAAATAAACAAGAAAGCATCGCCGGCTACAATTAATTCGGTCCCAAAGCAATTAAAGCTAAGCTAAATTGCCATATTTTTTAACTCACACATTTTTTGCGTCGACACTGAAATTTCCTCTCGCTTAATTTATGCTAATGTAGAGGCAAGAGGGCAGTGAGGGTCCGGAGGGCCGGGTTCCCGATAGACGCCAAAAATAGAAAGGTTCAGATATTAAAATATTTTAAGTGTGATAGCGTTATGCTTTTAGGAGAGGTGTAAGTTAGGGCGGTCTGTGAACCCTAGAAAATTGACCACCTGCTCTTTACCTTTTCACAAAAACCTGCTAAGAGCCTAATGGTAGGTTAAATAATTTATTATTCACTAACCAGCTTTCTAATAATAACAAATTGTGACCACTAACCGGTCTTAAAACAATGGTGGTTATGGCAGAACAAGACCGTTAATATTGTTGTAGAAGCAAGAATTGAATGATACGATCGAATAAGTCGATCCAATTGTGCAGGATCGTTCTTTTGTCTTCGGATAGCAACAAATCGGACCGCTAAGGATTCATAAGTCATAATAATGCTAGTAAAAAAAAAAAACATTTATTTTGAACCAAACACTTGTACAGACGCCAACACATCAAGCTACTACAATCTGTCAAATTTCTTTAATAGATTTTCAACTTTATCGCTAAAGCATAAGGATCAAACTTGATTGGGAAAAGACAGTTTCGGGTTAGCTTGATATGCTGGCGTCTGTACACATTTCATAAACCTACCAAACTGCGTGACAGTTTGTCGGCAGGATTAGCGCTCGTCTTAAAACATTTGGTACCTATCAACAATCTGATTAAATATATATGTATGTATATACAGATACTTTAAATTGACAGTAAGAAGATTATACTGCAGACTTTGGTTCTCCTTTGAGTCGCCAAGTTTGTTACTTCATCGTACCTTCTAAAGTTCTAACACAAATTTGACAAACACCGTTTTGCTAAAACCATAGGTTGGTAGGTTGTATGATGTACTCTGTGCCCAACACATTTAATTGTATCAAAATATTAATTATATTATAACTTGCACCATGTTTTTTTGCTAAATGTAAATAGTACGTTCAGCAGTATGTCAAATCTATAAGATAACCTTGTGACAGTTGCGCTCGCGCACAGATTACTAATAAATAGGTAACCGGCGGCGGCGCGTGAGTCGTTGCCCGGAACGTTGCCATTGATATCATATTTTCATGTTATCTTTTTGTTTTGTATACTTTATTTTTTATTTTGATTGTTGTTTTTGTTTATATCTAATCGCTTGCTGCACTGGCTGACGTCATCACGTTTGTGTTTTTATTTTTATGCGTCATGTTTGCCGCAAATAAACGTATTTTCTTTCTTTCATTATAATTACAGCAGTGCAACAATATAATTATTGTCGCATGTTGCAACAATTTCAAGATCAAGATTTCAAGTTCTAGCGATCTTCTCCAACATTTTACTTTCTTCTTGGTCTACGGAACCCAAGCCTGTTTGTTGTATTAAGCTCAAGACGACGTTGAAAAAACGATAACTAAGTTGAACTCGGTTTAACTACATTTAAAACTCCCGACGAAACATCGTTGAGGATATCGCTTCTTTCGTACATATTTTACGTTGTTTTAGTTTTTCGAAGATATTAGTTTCTTGGGCTATTGTTGAAGAAAGTTTACAATGCTAAACAACATACTACTTGTTTAGCATTGAAAACTTTCTTCAACAATAGCCCAAGAAACTAATAAGATATAATAACTACTAAGATATTACGATTAGATATTAGAAACTAATAAGATATTAGTTTCTTGGGCTATTGTTGAAGAAAGTTTTCAATGCTAAACAACATACTACTTGTTTAGCATTGAAAACTTTCTTCAACAATAGACCAAGAAACTAATAAGATATAATAACTACTAAGATATTACGATTAGATATTAGAAACTAATAAGATATTAGTTTCTTGGGCTATTGTTGAAGAAAGTTTTCAATGCTAAACAACATACTACTTGTTTAGCATTGAAAACTTTCTTCAACAATAGCCCAAGAAACTAATACCTATCTTCGAAAAACTAAAACAACGTAAAATGGGGTTTATTCAATAACGTTGCTTAAAGTTAAGAGACATTTAAACGTTAAAAATGTATGTTTAAACAGTCGTTATTCATTATATAACTTGCAACGTATAAAAATAAAGCGGAATATTGTTTCACTGGACATCAAGGTTTAGGTACTTAAAATGCATTTATAATCAAAGAGAAAACTGAAATATCATATTCTTTCAGTTAAGTTCAGTACCTATGGAGTTTAAATAGTACCTGTTTTTGGATAATATCCGTTGCTAATTACCCCACCAAACGGATATTGGTAAAAGCGCCTGCCATAGAAATTGCCGCAACGAGCGTTACCAAGAATTTTGATCTAATAATTAAGGAAGGCGAGAATAAGAGCGTGTAGTTTAAAGATTAAGAAGTTCTTTATAATAATTATCTAAATTAACTTAAAAAAAATTAAATGCACCTTAAACTTTGCTAAATCGATTTTTTTGTATTTATATCCTTATATATGTCCACAGGTCTCCAAATGGATTTCCTATTTATAGGGAATCCATGTAAGTGTTATTGTTACTATAATCTTATTTAACCTATAAACCTTTTCAAAATGCACTAAATAATTAAATTAAAATCACGAAAGTTTGTGAGTGTGTGTGTATGTGGTGTGTGTGTGAGTCTAAGGGTTTGTTTATATGTTTGTTACTTCTTCACGCTCAAACGGCTGGACCAATTTTGATAAAATTTTGTATGGAGGTAGCTAACACCCTGGATTAACATAGGCATAGGCTACTTTTTATCCCGATATTCCCACGGGATCGATATTTACGCGGGTGAAACCGCGAGGCACAGCTAATATTTCATATTTATGTAAATTTTATGGGCCATCCAAACATAAGCTTCATGTTGGCCTAGATTTGAATCAGTTTCATGTAAATAATTATTTTGTAATATTTTCATTTTTATTTTCTCACAATTTATAGTTTTCAGTACAAACAACAAAATAAACTGACAAAGTGAAAATTATAAAAAACGAGTGCATTGCGCTTTTACACAAAACCTTTTGTACAACATTCTTTAAAAAAAAAAGTTATTTAAAAAAATAAAAAACCCGACTGCGGTAAAAAACTGAAAAGCTAAAAACAAGCCCATTTTAAATTAAATAAAAGTTGGAAGCAGACGGGATCCATTTTAATTTGAAAATATAATTAAAAAAAAGATATGGATCCCGCCTGCTTCCTGAATCTAACGGCACCTCTCAAGCTGAAATCGATTAAGCCGTTTAGGCTACAGAGCGTGCCAAAGAAATATACATACATACACTCGAAAAACATAACCCTCCTTCTGACGCAGTCGGGTAAACATTCGATGCGCCTCGCTAAAATTAAATCATATTACAATATCACCCAGGGCAAAGGGGACAACTCTTGAGGTATTAATAATATACTGTCAGTTATCTGAATTGGACCATTTGGCCTTATGATAAGGTACATATTGCAATATTTATGGAAGCACCGTGATCATGTTGGAAGTTATGAATGGGTCATGTTGTGAAAGGATAGCGATTTTGATTGAGCCAAGCTAGACTTCAAATCATCTCTTTTAGCTGAATATCTAGGGGATATCCCAGGAGCAACAACTTTGTCCTGATAGATAAATGCATCATTATTTCAGCCAAAAACATACATGCTGGAGATAAATGCATTAATAGCATATTGTTATATTCGTCAACTTTAGAATAAACTAGTTAGACACGCAGTTCGGTTTAAATGAATATATCGACTGATTTGTTTAATCAACTACTGACGGACTCATACAGTGCGATATGCATTCCTGTAGCTTCTTGCTAAAACGATAAGGTTCTTTCTTCAATCCATAAACATTTTCAACTTTTTCCCCGACTGACAAAGAAAGTCAGCAATTTTCTTCGTTTGCAGTTCCACCATTTTTCTCCCCATATCGCTCCATTTTATCATTCACGCCACACTGGTAGCCCGCAATAGTGGACGTAATAAATAACGAGAGATGCAGTGGCCTCTAGATTAGCTTTGTGCGAGATCTTGTTGTCAGCACTGGTTTGTTTTAAGGCTAGAATGGAATGACGCTGGGCTGGGTAGGAGCACTCTGGAACCAAGAAAAGCGTCATACTTTTCCAGTTGAAGATCGTCGTAACGTGGCTATTAATTGGTTTCTTTGTTGCTCCCTTGTGATGGTGCAGCGTTTGTTTCATTTGAGATGGAATGCAATTTTCTTGAAGTTGTCTTGTATTCTTTCATTTGATCTGAGATGAGATTTATACTTTGTTTGAGCATTTCAGGAAATATGAAACTTAATGCATGCAGTGGTTTGGTTTTAAGCCGCGTATATTAAATTGCTTTTTGATTACTTTTTTAATTAAAAGCAATTAACTATAGAAAAAAACTAACACTAAGTAAATCGGAAAATTGTGTGACGTTAGCATCGACTTTTCTATTGACATAAATTGAAAAAAGCTGCATCAGACTCCTTCAGCGGACGTGTGCAAAATCCAAGTCTGACTGTAGAAAGTGTGGTGCTTGTTATTTTTCAGACGAACTTTTCAAGTGGCTTCGAATTGCTTTTACGTGTTCACCGAGCAATTTGTCAAAGCCAGCATTACGCTTTCAGCCTTACCTGAATAGCCCCAAGAAGTGGTCCAAACGACGGGCTAGCTTTAGACGGCAGCTCAAAGGTCTTGGGCAATACTTGGCAATGGAGCCAAGAGCAATTTCTAGTCGATTGAACGCTCCCATGAGAATCCAGACTGTGATCGGGATCACTTTAATTCTTTGCTGAACGTCGTTGCGTCGTTAGGAGCTGATCTTTATAGCCAATTGTGGAGCCGACGTTATTGTCGCAAGGTTTCTCCTATGCAGTTGAAGATTGGTTTGATTGTGTGATTCTAAAGTAGAAAGGCATTTTGTGCTTTTTCCACATACGATGTTCATCCTATATAAAAGTTGGATGCTTAAGTAGGTTATGTTTCTTTTATATCCGGGGTTTTTACGACTTGATTAACACCAGTTATCAGAGTGCTGTTATTACGCAATTCGACTACAAGTGATTCTTTAGATTCAGATCTTTTAAGAAAAATAAATTCATTTTTGCCCCCTTCCGTCTCGTCCCTTATCTCATCTCATTATCCTCGCATTTCTTAAGAACCACTATACAATATGGCTAGCCATCTTACAGTAGCAATTAATAAAGGTGTAACCTTCAGTTGAGTTAACCCGGCCTTGTGCGTAACCTGTCACCTATAAACTATGGGACGGCTGGCTGTCACAAAGTGAGGATGGATAGGTGACTCGTTCAATATTCTCGGGGACCGTATGACTTAATGGCGTGTCCTGGCTGATGCCTTTTACTGTGTGAAAATAGAGGTGTAAAATTGTTAGGGAAATCTAAGGGTCGTCCTAAGTAATTTTAAAGTAGCACCTGGTAGCACCCAATTTTGCGTAAACGAAGCTGAATTAATGCTACTAAAATATTAAAGGTTTTTTTTTACATTTAAAATGAATGACTGACTGACAATGGTAAATCCATTTAGATTAATATTTTTACTCATTGGCCAATTCGATTCTAACGACTACATGTAGATATCAAGGCTTGTCCTGTATCTCAACCAAAAACCTAATGAATATGGTACGTGTTTATGTACAGCACACGCTTATGTCTGTATGCATAAGACCCACAAACACTGTAACTCAATCTAAAACCGCTCAATCGCCACGATCCGTTCCAAACGTGTACAGATACAAACAGTTGGGAACAAATTCTTGGCGACAATCTGTTTGTTTTGTAGCTTCCGGGAGGTAGCTACTGCCGCGTTCGGCTACTTTCACACCCCGCGTTCTATGTGGGGCTGTGGGAAAAGCGATTATAAACTGGAATTATGTTTTAATGTCATGATCATTACCTCATCCTAACGGTCTGATTCGTAGTTGAAGCGGCAGTACTCCAACAGGTCGGCGATGTGGAATGCCATGCAGCGTCGAAGCGCCTAGTGAGCGCCTTTAACCCTTCACCCTGTAACGTGGATCCACGCGAGACATAATGGCTTTTCAATTGTTTCTGTAGTTACGGCATCTAACCGGTTAATTTTGCGAACTACATTCCAATTCGTTGTCCCTATTGCGAACTTTGTCATCTTTTATACGGGTAAAATTCCTCTACAGGAATTGTTTCTTATTTCATAATATTATAGCCACTACATTAAGATCTCGAGGTCTTTTACGCAAATTCACTACAACTGACCTTACCGCTGTTAGTCCAAAGCGCACCTACGCAACCTATCACTCGTCATATTAACACCTTTCAAATTCTCGCGCGCAAATGTACGCTTCTGCACGTTGTATGGAAACGGGCATAGACCTACATTTTATGAGACATAAGAAAGTCTTAACCTCTTCTCTCATCAGCTCGCTATCTTCAAAGCCACAATACTATCACGGTGCAGCACAACACGTATTAACATCTGTGAACTGTTCGCCGCTCTAAAGTTTTGCATTCAATAGGTACGTACCGTAGCACAGAATATAACAGTAATTTTCGGAGCCTCGCCGAATATTGCAGCATTTTAGTTCGTGTCAATAAAATCTACACCAATTTTGTTTGAAACTAGACTCGCAACCGTATTGGGTTTAAAGTGCATAGCATTTTTATAGCGACGTGCTTTTGTGTTGTTGTTTACAAGTATGGTATTCCTGTGAACCATTTAGCTGGTGCTAGGAATATATTAGCGACAGATATCGGGCGGGTATAAACTTGTAATATCTTGGGAGATGACGAGGTATTTGCATTTTAAAGTGACCCACTTTAAAATGCAAATATATACGTTGATCTGTTCGTCTCACGAGTAGATATAGTAATAAAATGATAGTATCTACATGAAAAATAAAGTTTTAAAACTATATTTAATCTCAAGATAATGCAAGTCTACAAATACCTACATAGAAAAACCAAGCAAGACCATTATACGTTTCCACTGAATTTCGGCAAATAAAAGGACGACAATCAAAACACAAAGATCACATTTTATAACAGAAATTCCGTCCTAATTGAAACTCCCCTCCGGACCCTATTACACGACACCCATTAGCCTGACATACTTCACATACCGTTCATAATATAACATATAACGTCCCTATACGTCCACGCATCTTACATGCGCTTTCTGCCAGATATTTTTTAATTAAAATTTCATATTCTGTCATGCGGGAACTAAAAGGGTTGGGTCACAAGGTTGGGGATACGGAGTGCTTAGTAAATGAAGTGCTTATTTATCACGGCTTGCTGCTATAAAACTAGGTACCGCACCACGCTTAGTATACAAATATTGTTGATTGTACCAAAAATTTAGCAGTGAAAAAAAGTCGGTGGCCAAATATCAAACATAACCAAAGACACTAACCTAAAATTGTTTTTCACATTGAAGTCGCATTTACGAGAAATGTATTTATTTTAATAAATTCACAGTTGGTACGTTTGAGTATAAAGTAACATTAATATATGAGGGTCAATTTCGTAAGTTTCCAGTTATATAAACATAATGTATAAAATTGAAAGATTTCTGCTCGGTGTTTTTTGTTTTTTTCGGAAAAACTTTTTATCATCAGCTATCATAGCCAACCCCGCGACAAACAAAAATACATCGAATCATAAAGTATTTCAACAATAATTTACTCAGTATTTTTGCAATTTGCTTGCAGGTATCCTTTCATTTTCTCACACTTCCGTGGTTAGCAAGTAAGGTCCCCTTGATGAATTGCCTCGGTCACTTTATTTAGTGGAATATAGGGCGGGTGAGCCCCTGTCTTACCTGGCTTACGTTCATGTTATAACGTGGGTAGGTACCTACTGTATGTTATAAAGGGTGAAATGTATGGAAATGGGGGCTTGTAAGATATGGTAATTTAGGAATATAGTGTAGCAATTTTGTAGCAGAAAGGTAGTGATACTATTAATAAGTTTTTTTTAATGGATGGGATCCTAATTTGTTAGCCATAATTCAGATCATTACAAGAATAACAAACAGAGGTGGTAGTCGGAGAAAATAGACGTCCGGACATATTTGTTTACGCAACAAATTCTCACGCAATGTATTTAATACATTAGGTAGGTATTAGGAATCAGCATGTCTTTACGTTTTGTGTGTAAAAAGAAAGAAAAAAAATATAGATAACTAACTAGGTTTCACCAACAGCTTCGTGGTAGTCGGGAATTATCCCACGGGAGCGTACCTACTGCTGGGATAAAAGTAACCTAACCTGACCCGGTCACGGTCTACCTGAGTGCCAAATTTTATCGAAAGCCGTCCAACCGTAAAGGCGTGAAAAGATAACAGACAGACAGAGTTACTTTCGCGTTTATATTAGGTATATAGATTCATAACACGAAATTAAGAGCGTTTACGCCGAACGGCATTTCATACAAACTTTCAAGCCCTTGTTTTTCGAAGTGAATAAACCGATTTTAATGAAACTTCATACGCATAAGCAGGATACAAAGGTCTAAAAAGTTAGTAGAGAACATTTTCGAAAAAAAGTGTTACAGCCAAATTAGACCGATTTTAAACTTTCTATAGAAACAGAGATTTCCATTTATCTTTATTTAAATAAGACATTTTGAAAATGTTTTCTACTAACTTTTTAGACCTTTGTATCCTGCTTATACGTAGGAAGTTTCATTAAAATCGGTTCATTAATTTCGAAAAACAAGGGCTTGAAACTTTGTATGAAATGCCGTACGGCGTAAACGCTCTTAAAACAGCAAAGGATCTTTCAATGTATACGTCGCAGATGGATTATAGACTCCGCTGTTTTACAAAACAGTTCCGTTGTGTAAAACAACTGAACAACGTTCAGCGGTTTTCCATAATTACTGAACTTGAACACGCAGAATTTCTTAAACGTTTTGCATTTATCAATGCAGCGGGTCAACGATAAGCGGTTTTGTAAACCAGCGCGGCGTGAAAGAAACGTCTGATTGTAGATTTTAGTTCTAAATGTTGTCGCCCGTGACTCTGTGTGTCGTACCAACAATAATAGCGTCCGAAACAGAAATAAATAAAACGAGTAATACGAGTAAAAATGACATTAACTCAAGTGAAAACAGTGATTTTAAGGAATTAATTGTAAGTTATCAGAGTTTTATGAAAGACTCTCATTGTAACTGCAAATTAGCCATTCTGCATTACGTCTAAACATCGGTAGCACGTTGTTCAGTTGTTTTATATAACGGAGTTGTTTTGTAAAACTAGTGGTTTTGTAAAACAGCGGATTTTGCAATCCATCTGCGACATAAATAAGTGTAAATAAATTATTTATGTAAAACCTGTAAATGTTAGCAATGATAGCAACCAAGTTATAGGTACATGCTCTCACGTTACGGATGCATAAATAAAAAACTTTATTGCAGTCACGTCTTCAACGACTCTCAAAACAAATACTTAATTAAAAATACCAAATAGTTTTAATAGCAGGCAAAATATATTGCAGTAGAAATGTGTTGTGTATGTTGTTAAAAAGTGATGTTTTCATCTCGGTCCTCGTCCATCTTTCGAGTGAATTCTATGGATGTTTCCTGTCCACACGAATTTTAGTTTGGCGTCATCATTACCATCCCAGTCTTATCCCTATTTATTTGGGGCTGGTGCAGCATGGTGTTTTGGCATTGGCACAGTTTGTTTTTAACCTGGCAGATGGTAATACTTATTAAAAAAAACCGTGTGGTTTCGGGGGACTCATCTGCCTAGCCTTTTCCCAACTATGTTGGGGTCGGCTTCCAGTCTAACCGGATGCAGCTGAATACCAGTATTTTACATGGAGCGACTGCCTATCTGACCTCCACAACCCAGTTACTGGGTAATACGATACCCCTTGGTAAGACTGGTTGTCAGACTTTCGGGCTTCTGACTACCCGTAACGACTGTCAAAGATCCACGAATGACAGCCGGGACCAACGGCTTAACGTGCTTTCCGAGGCTTGGTTTTGGCATTGGCACAGTTTGTTTTTAACCTGGCAGATGGTAATACTTATTAAAAAAAAACCGTGTGGTTTCGGGGGACTCCCGTCAGGAACGTAAAGCCTATTCAAATTTGTATTTCAAGTTAAACAAATATAAACATTATTTCAATGGCAATTTAGTTGATTTCAGAGTGACTATTGAAAAAGTTATTAAAATGTTTGAAGTTGTAGCGTAAACTGCACTTTAATGTGTAGAATATAAAGTTATTTTTCCATAAACTCGTATTTGTTTACATTATTGGCAAATAATTCGCGAATGTAGATTAATTCAAAATGAAAATCCAAGATGGCGGAGAAAATACCAACACCCGTAATGAATAATGTACATTATTCTTTACAGGTATCGTTTTCATGGCTTTCGAGGGTGCTGAAGCCGATAGTAAGGTCAAAATGAAAATCAAAGATGAAGGGGTTCGGCGACGAATATCATGAAAACTATGCCTCTCTCTATTTTTTTCTACTGAAGTGAAAGCTTCTAAGCGCGTTGGGCATTTTTTGAGGTGGGAAAAAACCATTGAACTCACGCCACTATTACCGTAAGCGACATCGCGCGTGTTTTGTTTATAAGACGATTTCCCAGACCGGAATAAATCTCAAAACCCCCCCCTTCGGATGTGTTCGGCTGTCCTCGGGACGTACTCGGTTTTAATGTATATCCGATATGTCAGTGAGTGATGGCAAAGTATTCTGCTTGTGTTTTGTTTTCACTTCTGCCGGCGCTCCCGGAGTGCCATTGTATTTTTTATTTATAACTAGCTGCGCCCCGCGGTTTCACCCGCGTAAATGTCGATTCTGTGGGAGTATCAGGATAAAAAGTAGCCTATATGTTAATCCAGGGTGTCAGCTAGCTTCATACCAAATTTTATCAAAATTGGTCCACCCGTTTGAGCGTGAAGAAGTAACAAACATATAAACACACACACTCACAAGCTTTCGCCTTTATAATATTAGTGTGATAAAAGGTCGCATAACTCTCTTTCGTTACGTGTCAATTTCTACTAGTTTATTTCTACCGCAAGCTGCGGTAAAGACCTTCGTTCCAAAAACATTAACGTGGTTCAGAATCCTCAGTGTTCAGATGTCACTCACAACTTATTAGTAGACTAGCTGCGCCACGCGGTTTTACCCGCGTAAATGTCGATCCCGTGGGAATATCGGGATAAAAACTAGCCTATATGTTAATCCAGGGTGTCAGCTACCTCCATGCCAAATTTTATCCAAATTGGTCCAGCCGTTTGAGCGTGAAGAAGTAACAAACATATAAACACACACACACACACACACACACACTCACAAACTTTCGCTTTACAATATTAGTGTGATTCTATTTAAAAAATAGTTTGTAATCCAAGATCACGCTCTATTGTATTTAAATGATTTCGACGATTATAAAACTGAAATTACATTCTTGAAATCTGCGATCAAAAGACTGAGAAATATCACCGCGCTACGTGGTCTGCGGGATAAGCAAATGCAATCGAGTGTGCCGTCGCGAACGCAGACGTCCATTATTCATCGTATAACTTCTACGTGATAGATATTATCATAATCTTTTTAATATTGTTTTATTTGTGATTAGAAACTATGTGGTCTACCTACGTCAGGGTTGGCGAAACTTTATACATCTTCGTGCCAGTTTTTCTAAATAAATGTTAATTGTGGCCAAACCGTGCCAACAAACAATCTTGTCTACTGGAAAAAAACTATTAACTTTCACTAAATACTCTTTATTATCTTAAACAGTAATATTAATATAATAAGCAGTTTTATATTTTTAGCTAACGTTGCAATGCCTTTTTTTTGTTAAGAACCTTCTCCGGCGTTCCAACAACGAGTTACCAAAGTTTCATCACAATCGGTCGAGCCATTTTCAGACTTTTGCGAGACTAACGAACAGCAATTGATATTAAACACTTAGGTATAAGATTTAAATTAAAAAACCGGGCAAGAGCGAGTCCGACTCGCGCACCGAGGGTTTCGTACCATCATGTTTTTAATTTTTCATCGGCCAGACCTATATTCGTCGGAGAATTTTCACACTGCACTGCGGTGTAGAATAATTGCAGTTTTATGTCAGCGCCATCTCTTGACCGATAGTGGAACTTCGTTTTATTTTTCCTGTAGGTACTCTTCACATAAACTTTTGTCACACGGAATCATTTCAGATTTGTCTCTTTGCAAACTTCGGAGATAAGGGGATAACTTTCTTACATTTTTTACCAAAAGTCGAAAACTATGCGGCCTAAAAAAATATTTGAGAATGTGCAAACTGCGTTCTTTCATATTACATAGATACCCCACATGCCCTATTAGCCCCACTTCGAATTTTTTAGACCTCCTTTCAGTCCCTGTTGCAAAAAATATACATATATTTTTATTTCTTTCTTATTTGCAAAATAGTTGGGCAAACGTCATCTTAAACTATTCCAAATTTCAAGTTTCGTATTAGTAGTTCTCGAAATATCCAGCTGTGACAGGCATACAGACTTAGTCTCACCATAAGGTTACCGTTTTATCATTTTGGTACGGTACCCTAAAAACGAATAATAGTACGACTTCTCCTGTTGGAACCTAGATGACTTAGGTACCTACCTTTTTTTTTTTTTTTTTGAGGATGGGAAATCATCAAATGACTCCTCCCGCTCTGGGTGGAGCGGAAGGGAGTGTCAGACTCTTTCTGACTAAATCCCACCCGTGTTCCTTCCTTAGCCCTTTATGTTTCGGGCCAGCGGTAACCCTTTCGAACAATCCCGCTGATTCGGCAGGCTTCGGCCCTAAGGGGCCCCTCCTTGATGCTGACATCTCTTTGAGGCGCGCGTGGAACACGTACGCGCCGTCCGGCACGGGCCTGGTCCTGATCGGGCGGTGAGCTACCCATTACTCTCCGCCCGCAGGCCCGCGCCTACGGTGGCCGGGAGTCGTCACGCGGTTCCCGACGCCCGGAGCGTCTCCCGCGGCGGCTGGGACGGGAGGCTCTCTCCCTGTGCCGTTCCGCCACCTCCTTCGCTAGCATGACTGCTTCGCAGAAGGAGGTGACTGCCTCCCACTCCCTCTCGCCCCGGACCATGGCTTGCACCAGGGCCGGACGCGAGAGGTCGCCGTCGCTGCCAATCGCCTCTACGAGGACACGGCGGTGCTCCGCCCAAGCGGGGCAGACCTCCACCGTGTTTAGGTACCTACCTAAATTTCTGAAATGGTGCCGTGCCCAAATTCTTCGCCATCCCTTTTTTTTTTAGCATGGGAAATCATCAAATGACCCCCTCCCGCTCTGGGTGGAGCGGAAGGGATTGTCAGTCTCTTACTGACTAAAACCCCTCCGTGTTCTTTCCTTAGCCCTTTATGTTCCGCGTCAGCGGTAACCCTTTCGGAATCCCGCTGACGCTGACAATCCCGCTGACCGGCCTTAACGGGCCCCTTCTTTGATGCTGCCATCTCTTTGAGGCGCGCGTGGAACACGTACGCGCCGTCCGGCACGGGCCTGGTCCTGATCGGACGGTGAGCTACCCATTACTTTTCGCCCGTAATCCCGCGCCTACGGTGGCCGGTAGTCGTCGCGCTCCTGAAGCACGGAGTGTCTCCCGCGGCGGCTGGGACGGGAAGCTCTCTCCCTTAGCCATCCCGCCACCTCTTTCGCTAGCGTGACTGCTTCGCAGAAGATGGTAACTGCCCCCCACTTCCTCTCGCTCCGGACCATGGCTTAAACCAGGGCCGGATGCGAGAGGTCGCCGCCGCTGCCGATCGCCTCTACGGGGACACGGCGGTGCTCCGCTCAAGTGGGGCAGACCTCCACTGTATACTCCACCGTGTCCTCTCGGCGATCCTGAAAATGGTGACTCCCGGGCGTTTCCTCCCGCCTGATAATGTGCAGGAACCTCCCGAAACATCCATCTCCGGTGAGGTCCTGCATCAGGCGGTAGGTGAGGGCGCCGTGACGCCTCTCTAGCCGCTCCTCAAAGAGGGGTCTTATCGCCACTATCGTGGCGTGCCCTGCGCTGGGTTGCGACAGTCGCTCTTTCCATGTCGCCATGAGATCGCGCCGGAGGTCCAGCCGCGCCGCCGCGATATTTCGCGGAAGCGGAGTTTCCCCCGACGTAGTGCCTCCGCGCGCCACTCATACAGGCACGCGAGGACTATCGCCTCCAGATCCCATGGCGGCAGTCCGGCAAGGAGGCTTGCCGCCACGCCGAGATCGTGCGGTAAACCCGGATAAGCCTTACGGCTACCACCTTCTGGGGCGCGTTCAAATAGTGGGCGGCTCAAATAGTAGGTTCGCCATCCCTGACCCACACTTTGCACTACAGAGCATGTTGATTCTGATTCTTGCCAATTCATTGTGAACTTCATGTTTCACAGAGAACATATAAATAAAACACATTAGCGTATATGGGCCTTATTATAAGGTGAAGTCTCCCAAAGGGCTGTGCTTGGAGTTTCCCGACGTGAACGAATCAGAAATGAAGAGATTCGCAGGTGAACTAAGGTAACCGACATATCCCTAAGAATTGCCCAACTTAAATCCCAGTGGGCAGAGCACATTGCTCGCAGAACAGATGGCCGATAGGGCCGAAAGGCTCCGAAGTAGAGACACCGTAGCTCGCGGAAGGCCTTCCACAAGGTGGACCATTTACCTTGTGAAGGCTGCAGGAATCCGCTGGATGCGGGAAGCACAGAACCGGTCGAAATGGAGGTGCTTAGGGGAAGAGCCAGCTATGTTCAGCAGTGGACGTCTTTCGGCTGAAATTATGATGATGACATCAGTGTAAAGGAAAAAATGATCAGGGCTCTGATAAGTGAACCTCAAATTGCCTTCAGAATAAAGACAAGCGAACAGACCAGGTAGTCATGTAGCCGATATGTAGATACTTGTGACTAGAGATTAAACTGAATAACATTACTGAAATGCGCTAATAACCTAAATAACACTGCAAGCCGCGATTTAAAAGTATGCAAACATTGTTATCATAATCGACAAATATTTAAATCGCAATCAATGTCACGCAAAAGCTTTATTAACACAGATGACTTGACAAAAATATGGGTGACGCAAACATCTGACTAAGTGTTGGCCATACTTCAAATTAATTAATTTATTCATTTAGCGAATATATAGGGTACAATAATAATTGTACAGATGTTATACACATCATGTCACAACTTCATACAATATTTAATAAATATGTCAATAAATTAAGACGGCACATAAACAAACAGGTAATTAGTCACAACTATACAATAATAAATGCAATAAAATATCAATAAAGAATATCATCATACTGCTTGTATCGATGCTGGGATTCCCATCTTAATTCCTTTTAGTGTTTTTGCCTTCATTTCAAGCTGATTGCCAAGGTATTACAGAATAAGCAAGCTGAAGTGGCAACGGGCCGGCCATATTAGCCGTAGAACCGATTAACTTTGGGGTAGACGCGAATCGGCAAACTAAGGTAGGACGCCCTTCGGCTAGGTGGAGGGACGCGACGATCTTCGCAGGGGATGAGAGTTGCCGAGAATCGAGCTGAATCACGTGCAATTGGAGAGGTTGATGTCCAGCAGTGGACTGCTATAAGTTGATGATGATGATGACGTTTCGGCCATGTCAGTAGTTATTATTGAATTCTGAAGTCAATAATATGGACGAACCTACTTGTTTCATTACTTTCATCAAGACTTCTGTGTAGTTTCTAGTGATTACGAATTAGCACATGTTTTGCAACTTTCTCAAAAATTATCTTTGTGCACCACCCAATTACAACCAGTTCAAAAAGTTCATTTGCATTTGGAACATTGTCATCTATCTTTTGTAAAAAGTGTTTTATGTTAAACATTTTTATTTATTTATTTATTTATTTATTTATTCTTCAACAAATTTACATTTGTGTCGAACAGTGGTTTTAACAACATATTATGTTACACAAAATTAAATAATCATCATAATGTCAGCAAAGAAACAAAAATAAAAATATTACATTCCGCATTGGTCATAACATTATTAGTCCTGATATTAATTATAACAATTTAACTTAATATTACTTAACTAAAAATTAATGTAAATTGAAATAAAAGAAATGTATGTCAATAAGAGTCATGATAGAAAGTTGAATATGTCATATAAAGTCATTAAAATATATTACTACACCCACTATATTAGTGCCACATATTAGTTCGAACTACTATTACTCGTATCTTTAAGAAACTCTTCTATGCTGTAATAACATTTCTTCAATAACAATGACTTTAATTTTCTCTTGAATTCGTTTGGATTCATAGAGTTTTTAAATTCTACAGGCAATTTATTGTACAGATTTACTGACTGCACTCTTGAGGCATGTTTAACAACATTAAGCTTAGGCTGTATGCTTAGCTTAGGCTGTAAGCTTAGGCTGTATGAAATTCGATTTTACTACGTCAACTAGTAGTCGGTTTTGTAAACAGATCAACTTAATATGGCCTGCACTGCATTGAAAGAGCTGAATCTCAATGCTTCGAATAGGAACGTAAGTCATGGCCTGGGTTTTAAGAAGTCATTTCAGCTTCCGACCTTACTGACCTCAAAAATCATTTGATCATGACATAAGGTGTTTTTCTTAGAACATGTGATAAAAAATTAGCCCAATGGTCAAATGATCACCATGGTAGGTAGGAGAAGCCGGGCCGTTTAGTCGACATTTGACAGATTCTACTTTTGACATCATAGTCTATGTATGACAGATTCTAGATATGACAGATTCTACTTATGACAGTTTCTACATAAGACAGATTCTACGTTTGACAGATTTTGAAAAAAGTGACAAGTCATCATTTTTCGAAACAGTCACAATTACCAAATTAACTTAAAAAAAACTTTAAACATAAGTATGTATAAAAATCACAGTGAAAAAATTGGAAAGCTATTAATTAGTATTATTTTGTAACATAGTTACATAGGTATTTAAACAATCACATTGAAAAATAAAACGAAAAATGGGACAAATTAGTAAGTAAATAAAGATTAACAATAAAAATTACAGGAGCAATTGTAGGTCAATTATTTTCTTAAAAAAATCTTCGACCGATATTTCATCGCTTTGAAGTTTCTTGACAATTTTGCTGTATTTTTTGTCAAAATTAATGTCGCGGTACCGGCGACGATTTTTTCGCATAGATTGGAAGTGGCTACTATTACGGAGCCTAATATTGCAGTGGTGGGCTTCTTTACGCAACTTTTGGATAAAATTGAACAGGGTTGGTCGCTTTGGGATTAGGACGTTAATTCTGTGATGCCATCCTTCTAATGCATTGTTCGTTCGATGACGTTGGTTGGCACAACTTAAAATTGAAGGACTCAAACGGAACCATTGCCTCTTGTAATAATTTCTGAACTCTTGCATTTTATCGGTATGAACAGATTCCATTTTGTCCAAAATCAATTGACGCCTCTCTGAAATGTACTGGGCTGGTAGTAAAGGTAGGACAGCAGCAATTCTTACAATTCGTCTTTCTTCACTAGTCCTATTTACTTTTAATTCTTTGGCTTTCTTCCACACAGCTCTTTGATAGTGGTAGTAGCATCCGCTTACATTTGATTCCGGAAAAACGGATCTTACAGCATTCATAATGCCTACTTCGTAGTCGCATTTGAAATTACGGATACTAAAACCCAAATTATTAATAATTTCAAATAGCCGAATGTATGTAGTTTGGGACTTATTTGGCAGTAACGCGTATAACACGAGGACTATATTTGTTGAGTTTATATCAGAATTTAGGTCTATGTGGTGAGTAAACAGTTGATAGAATGGCTTAGGAGCACTTTTAAATGTTCCATCACCGAAGCAAAACTTTGCCCTGCGCAAAAATGTCATGCGCAAAAAATAATTTAGTCATAAAAACCAATATTTTCTCTTCTGTACCTTCTTCAGCAACTAGGAAATTCTCACCTAGGGCTTTGGGAATAAAAACATCTTCAATTTTATTAAATGACAATCGTTTTGCGCCCAAATACTTTTTTCTTGCATTATAAAAGCCATCTTTTTTGTCGTGAAAGATCGGGACTCTGCTCGGTCCGGCCATTGTCGGGTCGGTACTGTCAAAAATTTGTTCAAAAATCATTTTAATCGGACCCAAGTTTTTACACACTTCCCTCTTCATCATGTTAGTTTTTATAAATAACTCGTTTCCGAGATGATCAGCCTGACATGTATGTCTAGATTTACGAAGAATTTTCATTAAATTAACATCCACTGTTATAGATGCACTGCACTCACTTCTCTTCACACAGCGCCAACACGTACTTTGATCTTTATTCACTCGTTTGATTTTGTTAAAACGGTATCCTTCGTACAAGATTGAGTCAAAACCTTTTTTGTTTTTTTCAACAACAAATTCCCTTTCTTCCCTCATATTCTGAAAAATACATACAGAAAGGTAACAACACGTACCAAACTTTAAGAATTGTCATGAAAACACCAAAACTAAACTAGATTAGCAGTCACAGAAAGAGATCGAATAAATAAAGTTACGAAATGTTTTAAAAGTACCCACCACTTTTTAATAAAGTTTCTTTTTTCTCTGTTTGTTCTAATAACATGGCATAGCAAACTTGGCCTTTGTCTTGTAATACTGGATATAAATTATATTTTTGCATTAGAAGTGAACACGGAAATATATAACGGATGTTATTGATTAGCTATCTGGTTTTGTTTAGGAGTGTTATAAGTTGATAATGTAGTTTCCGTTTTTCTATGTGTAGTGAATACTGACGGTCAATTATAATATTATATTTTTAAAATTCAATTTACATCTTTACAAATGCAATTTCAATGTACACCAAAGACATTAATTAAAGTATTTACAATAGACGGGACATTGCGAACAAAACAGTGTTCTGATACTTGTTACCTAGGCGTAACAAGTCTCTCAGTCTAGTATGGTACCCCTGCGCGTCAAGTCGCGTTGACGCATTCGTGTCCAACAAAAGAAAAATATTTTATATGGAAATATGGTTGCGCATTACGTTACTGCAAGTTTCGTTAAGGTAAAACAACTGGACCTAACTTCAGTTTATTTTCGTATGTATTATCTATATTTACTCAGTAATTAGAATTAAATAATTTTCATAAATAGATCTAGAAAATTTGTTTATTTTGTATTAAACGCCATCTATTGCTGAGTAGCTTCACTATAGTTGGGTAAAATGACAGCTTAAGTGTTGCCACTTTTTAACGAAATTAATATAGTGGTGTGACAAAATAATCGATTCATTCAAGTACCATTCAGTTTAAAATCGATCCATGTTTAATTGATTTTATAAAAGAGGGTAATAATTATTAGAAGAATTAAAAACTAAGCTTGATATGTTGGTGTCTGTAGAGACACTTTTATACGTCAATCATATTTTAAAAACTAGATGAGGTCGGCGTTTCCTATCTGACTAATCAGAGAAGAAAAGCCAAAACAAACTCAAGAGATATAATCTTGGTCAGGTCATGTCAAGACCATACTGAAATGGTCTGTAATAATTTTATTGCTTTCCTAACTTTTTGGCACTTATTTCAATCTATTCAAATGCGAAAAAATTGTCTTACTAACTTTTTTCAATATTATCGATACCTTTGAATCTACATATGGTAAAATACCTACCACAGGTTTTATAGGTTGTACTTAGTGTCACCCCGCATTGCAAGACCTACGGATTTATCCATAGATCTACGGACTTTGGACCTCGCCTCGGATATATACGTATATCGATATAAGATTTACAAATATTTGCAAACAAAAGTGTAAAAAATTAATTTTGCAAAAAACGAAACGCAACCGACAATTGCAAAAAAGGTCTACTTTACACAAAAAGCAATATAAAACACAAAAGCATAATAATTCGGCGGCAAAGCAGGCACATTTAAAATTATTTTGTTTTAAAATGTAAATAACTACTTACTTAAAAACACACACTGAAACTGATACCTTGTCATAGACGGTGACACGGACAATGAATAGTAGCGAATAAAATTATACTTAGAATATTTTTTCTGCCTGAGTCAATTTTTGCCTAATTTGTTTAGTTTTCGATATTTATCTAACTGATTTGATTTATATTAGATTTTTCAGGCACCACCGATCCGATTTTCAATCCATCGATGAGAATCGTATCTGGCAACACTAGCCACACTGGCCATCTACCGGGCGATAGCTAATTAAATAAATTGCCGCTCTAATTTTGCTATTCTTTGGCAGATGGCGGCACTGAGACATGGGATCACAGTTTTTCTAAGACATTTCTTTGCATAGCCCCTCTATTGTACCTATCTTAAATCTCTTTGATGTACACACATATTTGAGAAAAAACAAAAGAATAATAAAAATAGAAAAGAAAAAATTAAAAGGTGTAAAGAGGTTGTGTAGTTCTAGGTCGCATTCTTACGCCGGGGTGGCGCCACTCCCACCGAACAAATCTATCTAAATAAAACAAAGTCGGGTTAATTACACCATTTATAACTCAAGAACGGCTGGACCGTTTTTTATGATATTTGAATTGTTTGATTTCTCTCCGCCCTGAATAGCAGAATTATAGCTTTAAAACATTGAAAAACATTGGGAAAAATAATGAGAAGTCAGTTCATTTTCTCATACATTTTGTACGGAATGGCTTTAAAGAATCTTGAACTTGAACGAAAAATATTAGTTACTATACCTAATACAAACATTTAATACTTACTAGATATACTAAGCATCGCCATTCAACGTGGTAATGCCGCCAGTCTCTTGGGTACATTACCAGTCGACAGCGATGCGGATGAGTTTTTCGACGCTATTTTCTAGTTTCTGTATAGTTTTAGTTAAGTTAGAATTTAATTTTGTTGTTTTTACCTGTATAAATAAATAAATCCTAGATATAAAAAAAATATGCTTATCAATAAATATAGTGATTACTATTTATCAGTAGGTATCTTACTTGTCACTTTTTTCAAAATCTGTCAAACGTAGAATCTGTCAAATATAGAATCTGTCATATGTAGAATCTGTCATAAGTAGAATCTGTCATATGTAGAATCTGTCATATGTAGACTATGATGTCAAAAGTAGAATCTGTCAAATGTCGACTAAACGCCCAGAAGTAATGTCGTTTGAGAATAATTGATGATATTGCTAAAACTTGATGGGAAAACTTTTGAATGGGGCGCACAAGGCAACTGTAACTTTGAAGCCCTGCGGTCTTTTACTGAAACAGTTTTTCCAGGTTATACGAATAAAATTATGATTATGAAGAAAATTACATACCATACTTACTAAATTATAATAACAAGCTGTTTCTTATTATACAAAGCAACTAAAAACCAATTTATTTTCTTTGGATCGAACGAATTTTTAATTAAACAAAACAAAATGGTTCGAGTTTTTATAAATTATTCATCATACCATTGTAATTTTAATAATAAATAATTACGTCACTAAATAAACCATTTTCAGTTCCATTAATGATATTAATTTGACTGTCATACATTACATGCTGTGTTATTATACTACTGTAGGAGTCGGTGAAGTAAGTGAACACACTATCACGGGACAAATAAACTTCAAAGACAATGGCGTGGAATATTCTGGTAACCAGGTTTGAAACATTCAGGTTGGACAACAGGCAGCTAAACTACCATGCGCTGCAGACCAAAATGGCTCTCCAAAATGGCAACTGGCAGAGAAAAATGGCTCCCAGTGTGGATACTGTTCACCGTCCTAGGTTATGGCGATAATAAAACCGCACTAAACCTTATTTAAAGAATTTATGATTATTTTGTCGAAACACACTATTTTTACATAAAATGGCCTCTGTATTGTGTACAAAACAAATAATGAGAATTGGATTTTAAGATTCAGCACAATACACCTGTATACATAATTATTTTGTTTGTCACTGTTAATGTTTTGTAAGGTGGGGTTGTACGAAAAAGAATTTTAAATATTTGTCTCCAGACACCTAATAAAAAAAAAATTGAAACTGGCAATGATCCGATATCTGGCAACGGATGTTGTTGTTGCAGTCTAAACATATTTTAGATTTGTTTTTCATAAACTTTTACCTTCATATGACATGACAGAAATTTATGATAAATTATTTTTGCAGGAGTATGACCAATAGACGATGATAAATGATAAATGATAAATGATAAATGATTTTATTTTTGTAAGTAGGTTTGTACAAACACTTTTACACGTCAATCATGTTTTTTTTTAAACTAGATGAGGTCGGCGTTTCCTATCTGACTACTCTGAGAAGAAAGGCCGAAACAAACTCAGAGGTCACAGTCTCTTTTAAAGTCCAGACATAATCTTGGTCAGGTTATATGAAGACCATGTAGATCGATGTCTGAGATGGTCTTTTGAGGAAAGAACCACACAGATTGAGAGGACCTGTCCAGTCAGTGCACGCATTTGTCAGAAATCGTGCAGCTCAACTCAAGACTTAAGGAGCTCAACGATTCGACGAACAATACCAAAGAAAGGACATTTGGGTAGGCCACATAAATTACTCAAACTGCCAGACCATGAGAGAAAAAAAAAAAAAACAAGTAATAGAACAGAGAGAAAAATAAAACATAAAAAATTAATAAAATGACCCACATCGTCTTCACATTCACAAATCACAATGTAAATAAAAAAAAAAAATTATATATATAATACTTTACAAAGTAAATGTCATTGTTTATAAAAAAAAAAAATCATTAATGTCAATGTGTATATAAAAATAAAAAAAAAAAGTCATTCAAAATGCAGAAATTTGAAGCAGCTCAATCCCAAGCCTTTTTGTCCTCAATATAATCTTTAACGGTATAAAAGGCTTTCTGGCACAACTTACGTTTAATTAATGATTTGAATTTATTGAGGCTTAGATCTTGAACGTGGCTTGGTAGCTTATTATAAAAGCGTATACATTGGCATCTGAACGAGCCACCTATTTTTTTGAGCCTTGTTGTAGGTACAACAAATTTGTGTTTATTTCTAGTATTTATATTATGGATATCACTGTATTTTTTAAACAATTTTATGTTTTTATGGGCATATAAAAGATTTTCATAAATATACTGAGAAGGCACAGTCATTACATTAATCTCTTTAAATTTGTCTCTGAGAGAGTGTCTCGGACTTAATTTATAAATTGATCGAACAGCTCGCTTCTGTAAAACAAAGATAGTCTGAATATCGGCGGCATTTCCCCACAATAGAATACCGTACGACATTACACTATGAAAATAGCTAAAGTACACTAAACGGGCAGTTTCTATATCAGTTAAATTACGAATTTTTCTAACAGCATATGCTGCGGAACTTAGCTTTTTTGACAATTTATCTATATGTGGACCCCACTGAAGCTTAGCATCCAAAGTTATGCCCAAGAATACTGTGTTGTCTTCAGGATTCAATTCCTCGCCCTTTATCAACACATTAGTTTTCACCTGCCTAACGTGGGGTAGCGTAAACTTAATGCATTTGGTTTTTTTCTCGTTTAAAAGCAAATTATTAACATTGAACCAGTGGACTACTTTCGAGATCGCGCTATTTACATCGTCAGTAACCAACTGCTGACGTTTAAGTTTAAACAAAAGAGAAGTGTCATCTGCAAACAACACTATATCATGATTATCCTTTATGAGGTACGGCAAGTCATTAATATAAATAAGAAACAAGAAAGGACCAAGAATTGAGCCCTGTGGGACTCCCATTGTTACTATAGATCCGGGTGATCTTTTTCCATTAACGTCAACGCTCTGAATCCTTTTACTCAAGTATGAAGTAAGAAGATCCAGAGCAGTGTTTCGGATCCCGTAGTGGCGGAGTTTCCTGATTAACGTTTCGTGAAGAACGCAATCGAATGCCTTGGACAAATCACAAAAGATGCCCAAGGCATCGCATTTATCTTCCCATGCATTATAAATATGTCCTAAAAGTTCAACACCGGCATCAGTAGTTGAACGACCCCTTGTAAAACCGAACTGTTTGCTATGTAATAATTTATGTTTATTAAAAAATCTTTGCATTTGGTCTAAAATTAATTTCTCAAAAATTTTACTAAAGGTAGGTAGTACAGAAATAGGTCTATAATTTGTGGGGTCTGATGTACTACCTGATTTAAACAAAGGTATTATTTTACTATTTTTCATAAGGTCAGGAAACTCCCCATTGTCAATACAACTATTAAAGATAAGAGCTAGAGTAGGTGCCACAATGTCAATAATAGACTTAGCTACTTCTACAGAATTACCCCACAGATCTGCAGTCTTTTTTACATTTAAAGTGTGAAAGGTTTTAATTATATCTCTACAGGTAATATATTCAAAATTAAATTCCGAATCGCAACCATTAACATTGTCCTTAAGCAAAGACTCAGCAACAGAAGGTGATGAGTTTAGTGATTTAGTAGTTGAAACGGGAATATCTGAAAAGAAATTTTCAAATGCCTCGGCGACTTGTGAGTCTGATTTTATTATGTTGTCATTAATAGACAGGCTGTAGTCAGTATTTCGGTTACTAGATCTTCCCGTTTCACTATTAATAATATTCCAAGTCGTTTTAATTACATTACTGCTGTTTTTAATCTTTGAACCCAAATAGCGTGACTTGGCCATATAACAAACTTTTTTAAATAATTTTGAATAATTTCTAACATACAAATTAAATTCAACAGTGTTAATATAAGTCCTTTCATTGTACAATTCATAAAGCCGTGTTCTACTTTTATGAATACCAATGGTAGCCCAATCACTGAACGATGCATTGCTATTAACTGAGATAGTCTTGGGAATAAAGGTGGAATCAAATTGTTTACAGTATACATTAAAAAAATTATCATAAAGTTGATTAGGATCAGCATGATTAGATAAAACTGGTAGTTTATTAATGAGTTTACCTTTAAAAGCCTCCAAGCGACTTGCAGTTTTGGGGTTAACAGTGATATCCTTTTTAGCCACTTTTTTGTTTAGGTTTTGAATAGTTATCCTTTGCCCGCAATGATCAGAATCTAGTAAAGTTATAATTTCTTTGTGGCTTGGTATAATGTCTGTATAAATATTATCTAGGCATGTGGCACTAGTAGGGGTTATTCTTGTTGGCTCCAAAAATAGGTTTAGAAGATTGTAGGACTGAAACAGACTTAAAATTTTACTACAAGAACCTGAGTTTTCTAATAAATTGACATTAAAATCACCACAAATGATAACGGACTTGTTTGAGTTACAAATCCTGTGTAACACTTCATCCATTACTTTTTCAAAGCAGTCATACAATCCTGAAGGGGGTCTATACACGCTTAATACAATAGAGTGCTCCAATTCTATACAGGCAATTTCAACTGTACGCTCAACAGATAGGCTCACAATATCTTTACGATCTTTAAATTTGAGCTGGTTACTTACTAAAATTAATGAGCCACCGTGTATAGCATTTATTCTGCTAAACGAACTACCAACCTGGTGATTATTAAAATTGAACAAGAACTGGTGGCTTTTCAGCCAATGTTCTGTTATACAAAGAATGTCAATACTATTAAAATTCATAAATAATTCTACTTCTAAATCTTTGTTCATAAATCCTTGAATATTTTGATGCATGTGCTCTTATATTTAAGTGGGGTCAAAGAGCCGAAAAGATACACACGTGACCAGAACTTAATAGTGAACAGCGTTCACTATTAAGACGACACACGGAGTTTTTGGAGATAGGTACTACAAATTGTGGTTAACGAAGAATAGGTACTTCGGAAGTTCGGATACTCATATTTGCGGAAGTTTTACAATCATGTACTCGTACCTACTGTTGTCTGTGTGGTGCCGGACTTAAAGAATAGCACCACCCCATACTTCCCGTGGGTGTCGTAAAAGGCGACTAAGGGAGACCGGAGAGTGGGCAGCAGCGTTCTCTATGCATTACACCATCATACCATACTGCGATCGCCAACCCGCCTGCCAAGCGTGGCAATTATGGCAAACCCCCCCAAAATTGGGGGAGGCCTATGTTCTGCAGTGGACGTCTTTCGGCTGAAATGATGATGATGATGATGATGACTCGTACCTACAAAAAGTTGCACATATTATTTTGTCTTATGGCTAATTTTTCAATAGTAAGATAACTTTTATCTGAAGAATAATTGTGACAGTTTGACATACTACACAAAAACTGTCAAACCGCAATATTTATCCCTCAGATAAAAGTTTTCAGACTATTGAAAAGTCATCCCTTAGAAATGTAAGTGTTAAACTTCTAAAAACAACCATTGTTGTCTCGTTTTTAGGGTTCCGTAGCCAAATGGCAAAAACGGAACCCTTATAGATTCGTCATGTCTGTCTGTCTGTCTGTCTGTCTGTCCGTCTGTCTGTCTGTCTGTCTGTCTGTCCGTCCGTATGTCACAGCCATTTTTCACCGAAACTATAAGAACTATACCTTTGAAACTTGGTAAGTAGATGTATTCTGTGAACCGCATTAAGATTTTCACACAAAAATAGAAAAAAAACAATAAATTTTAGGGTTCCCCATACTTAGAACCGAAACTCAAAATTTTTTTTTCATCAAACCCACACGTGTGGGGTATCTATGGGTAGGTCTTTAAAAATGATATTGAGGTTTCTAATATCATTTTTTTCTAAACTGAATAGTTTGCGCGAGAGACACTTCCAAAGTGGTAAAATGTGTGTCCCCCCCCCTGTAACTTCTAAAATAAGAGAATGATAAAACTAAAAAAAATATATGATGTACATTACCATGTAAACTACCACTGAAAATTGGTTTGAACGAGATCTAGTAAGTAGTTTTTTTTAATACGTAATAAATCGTAAACCACAATTTACCATTCATTCAATCAACTCAAAAATAAAAAAAAAACATTTAATTTCATAAACATAAACCTTATGCATAAACCCGGATGTTACGGAACCCTCGGTGCGCGAGTCCGACTCGCTCTTGCCCGGGGTTTTTAGGGTTCCGTAGGCAAATGGCAAAAACGGAACCCTTATAGATTCGTCATGTCTGTCTGTCTGTCTGTCTGTCTGTCTGTCCGTCTGTCTGTCTGTCTGTCCGTCCGTATGTCACAGCCACTTTTCTCCGAAACTAAAAGAACTATACTGTTGAATCTTGGTAAGTAGATGTATTCTGTGACCCGCATTAAGATTTTCACACAAAAATAGAAAAAAAGCAATAAAATTTTAGGGTTCCCCATACTTAGAACCGAAACTCAAAATTTTTTTTTTCATCAAACCCATACGTGTGGGGTATCTATGGGTAGGTCTTCAAAAATGATATTGAGGTTTCTAATATCATTTTTTTCTAAACTGAATAGTTTGCGCGAGAGACACTTCCAAAGTGGTAAAATGTGTGTCCCCCCCCCTGTAACTTCTAAAATAAGAGAATGATAAATGTAAAAAAAATATATGATGTACATTACCATGTAAACTACCACCGAAAATTGGTTTGAACGAGATCTAGTAAGTAGTTTTTTTTTAATACGTCATAAATCGTAAACCGCAATTTACCATTCATTCAATCAACTCAAAAATTTAAAAAACATTTAATTTCATAAACATAAACCTTATGCATAAACCCGGATGTTACGGAACCCTCGGTGCGCGAGTCCGACTCGCTCTTGCCCGGTTTTTTTTAAAAGATCGATCGTGCGTAGAGATTCCTCAGTATGTCTAACGTTCATTTAATTATTCAAGCAATGTACACATCTGATTGTATCATGTAGAATCATCATCATCCTTCCAAGTTTAGAGGCAAAATCTAACACTAAAATATTGTTGCGCGCCACAATTAATGCCTGGTACATGGCGACAGTAGTTGCCACTAGCGCCATCTAGTATCGAGTAGCGGAACTACTAGTGGAGACCCTTCTAGAAATTTCGATGCAAGAACTTTCTAGAACATTCCCGAACTTTCGACATCTGGTCGATCGGGGCCTGTATGTACTCGAACATTCTAGATGTTTCTACAATGGAAGGTTCTAGAACTCTCTTTGGCGCTATATAAGGCCGAGACGCGCCACGACCGACACAGTTTGGATAAAGCGATCGAAGTGAAAGCATCGAAGCGATATTCAAGTGCGACTTAAAGCGATCAGTAGTGCAATTGTGTTTTGTAATTAGTGTGTTCGACTTGTAATTAGTGTTGATTATTAAAGTGTCATTTTTTTGGTTATTAAATCGGCAGTTTTTATTGTCACGAACCCGTAGCTCGTAACAATTGGTGTCAGAAGTGGGATTAAAAATCATGCCGGTTTTACCCAAAGACGAAACGGAGGGTATCCGTACCCGGAGTCAACGCCAGCAGGAGACGGACCAGAGGCGATTTGGTGGAGTTACGCCACAAAGGTCGGAGGGCCAGCTATCGACCACGGAGCACGGCCCGTCCGCAGCAGCTCCAGCATCAGCAGCACCAGACTTTGCTGCCTTGATGATGATGCTGCAGGAACAGGCCCGCCGACAGGAGTAACAGGCCCGCCGACAGGAGGAACAGGCCCGCCGTCAGGAGGAACAGGCTCGTCGACTGGAGGAACAGCTCCAATAGGACAAGGAGAAAACTGCATTCTCGACAGGAAAGGGTCTGTGGCAATTTAAAGTTATGCCGTTTGGATTGTGCAATGCTCCGGCAACATTTGAGAGGTTGATGGAACTTGTACTTACTGGGCTAATTGGCGATGCCTGCTTGGTCTACTTGGATGACATCATCATCGTAGGCCGCACGTTTGAAGAACATCTTCAAAACCTGGAACGCGTGCTCATGAAGATCCAGAGTGCCAACCTCAAGTTAAGTCCGAAGAAGTGTTCACTATTCAAACGGCAAGTTAGTTTTTTGGGATATGTAGTGTCTGAAGAAGGTATCCGTACGGATCCAGAGAAAATCGCCGCTGTCAAAGATTGGCCAGTTCCAAAAGACAAGACGCAGGTCAGAGCATTTTTGGGTTTGTGCTCCTATTATCGGCGTTTTGTCAAGAACTTTGCAGATATAGCCAAACCCCTGCATAAACTAACCGAGGAGAAGCGACATTTCTGCTGGGATGACAGTTGCGACATCGCATTCCAGGAGCTAAAGGACCGTCTGTGCAAAACACCTATTTTAGGGTACCCTGATGCGGGCAAGGAATTTATAGTTGACACAGACGCAAGTGACATAGGACTTGGCGGTGTATTGTCTCAACGTAATGGTGATCAAGAGGTTGTGATAGCGTACTTCAGCAAGTCATTGTCAAAACCTGAAAGGAACTATTGTGTTACGAGACGGGAACTGCTTGCTGTGGTAAAGTCATTGCAGCACTTTAGCAAATATCTTCTGGGGCGGAAATTCCACCTACGAACTGACCATGCTGCGCTGAAATGGCTATTGCAGTTCAAAAATCCAGAAGGACAAGTTGCGAGATGGATTGAACTACTGCAGGAATACGACTTCGAGGTCGAACATCGCAGCGGGAAATCTCATGGCAACGCAGATGCATTGTCAAGAAGACCTTGTCCTGAAAACTGCAAGCATTGTACTAGGCAAGAAAGTAAAGAAGTCGTACCTGTAAGGATGCTCAAGACAGACCTCAGCAACGAGTGGAAGGAAAGCCTACAACGTGCACAGCAGGAAGATTCGGACATCAAGCCGATTCTGGAGTGGATGAAGGCCAGAGCTCCTAAGCCCAGGTGGAGCGACGTCTCAGCAATGAGTTCGACCACAAAAAGCTATTGGGCCCAATGGGACAGTTTGGTGGTTCAGGATGGAGTCCTGTGCCGTAAATGGGAAAATGCTCGGGGTGACAGCTGTCACTTGCAAATGGTTGTCCCTAAAGCTCAAGTACCGGATGTTCTACAGCTGTACCATAATGGTTGTTCAGGAGGCCATCTGGGAGTAAAACGGACTCTATTAAAGATACGAGAACGGTTTTACTGGGTCCACTGTCGGGACGATGTCGAGGACTGGTGTCGCAAATGTATAAGTTGTGCAGCTGTAAAGGGACCTCAGACTCGTAGTAGAGGTGCATTGAAATTGTACAATGTTGGTGCACCATGGGAGAGGATAGCCCTTGACGTTGCGGGGCCGTTTCCGGAAAGTGAAAGTGGTAACAAGTATTTCTTGGTTGTGATGGATTACTTCACTAAGTGGCCGGAAGTCTTCGCCATTCCAAACCAAGAAGCTTCAACAGTTGCAGATAAACTGGTTCATGAAGTCTTCTGCCGTTTTGGAGTACCCTTGGAGATTCACAGCGACCAGGGAAGGAATATTGAGTCCCAAATATTTCAGGAAACTTGCCGAGTAATGGGTACTCATAAAACGAGAACAACTTCTTACCACCCACAATCGGATGGAATGGTGGAACGATTTAATCAGACACTGGAGAGGTACCTAGCCAAAGTTGTGGAAAATCGGCAACGAGATTGGGACAAGCACATACAACCGTTTTTGTTGTCATATCGAAGCGCTGTTCACGAAAGTACATCGGTGACACCAGCTTTCGCAAACTTTGGAAGAGAATTACGGCTGCCTGCAGACCTGATCACCGGAATACCACCTGATGCCCCACGCAGTATAACCGAGTATGCGAACGACTTGCAGAACAAAATGAATGACATTTATGAGCACGTCAGACAATCGGGCCAGCAAATGTCTGAAAAGATGAAAACCCGTTATGACCGTAAAATGAACAATAAAGGGTTCGACGAAGGTTCATTAGTGTGGTTGCACAATCCAGTCCGCAGCAAAGGGAAATCTCCTAAGCTTCAAGCTAAATGGGACGGACCGTACCGGATTGTGACAAAGATCAATGACGTAACCTACCGGATACAGAAAGGTGCAAGAGGTACTCCTAAGATCGTCCACGTGGATCGACTGGCGCGTTATTATGGGGCCGATAATGCTCGGGACGAGCATGTCTTAGGAGGGGGCAGTGTTGCGCGCCACAATTAATGCCTGGTACATGGCGACAGTAGTTGCCACTAGCGCCATCTAGTATCGAGTAGCGGAACTACTAGTGGAGACCCTTCTAGAAATTTCGATGCAAGAACTTTCTAGAACATTCCCGAACTTTCGACATCTGGTCGATCGGGGCCTGTATGTACTCGAACATTCTAGATGTTTCTACAATGGAAGGTTCTAGAACTCTCTTTGGCGCTATATAAGGCCGAGACGCGCCACGACCGACACAGTTTGGATAAAGCGATCGAAGTGAAAGCATCGAAGCGATATTCAAGTGCGACTTAAAGCGATCAGTAGTGCAATTGTGTTTTGTAATTAGTGTGTTCGACTTGTAATTAGTGTTGATTATTAAAGTGTCATTTTTTTGGTTATTAAATCGGCAGTTTTTATTGTCACGAACCCGTAGCTCGTAACAATATCTTAAACTATTTGTTCTAACAAAAAGTTACAGCATGGAAATCTCTTAACAGAAGTTTGCCTTGCATTTGGCCTGTTTTGTAATTTAGATGTGAGGTTATTTGAATAGCGAGGAGCCTGAGAGGTTTGCAGCTCTGAGTTTGAGCTCTGTATTTGTTTGTAGGTGGCGTCGATTGCAGCACCTTACGATCAAGAACCAAAACAAAAAGTTCTTTTAGAAATGATTGGGGTACAAGTGACAATACGTAAGTAAACTTTGATTAGGTTAAAAAAATAGTACCTACCTGTCTTCATAGATATAGGTCAATATTTTGTTGTGAAACTGAATCGTTCAGTGAAGTTCAGAGCGGATATGAAAGGAGCCGTCATTTGGAATGTGATGTTACCGCTACTAAGTGGCGGTAGTCATCACTTAGTGGCGGTAACATCATATTCCAAATGACGGCTCCTTATTCACCTTTAAGGTGAGCATTGTTTTTCATAATCATAGGTAAAAATATAGCATGGGTTTTATATGAATTTATTTTATTATCTATACATACATATAATAAATCTGTAGAAGGGTCAATTCTGTACATTGAAAATATTGAAAAAATAAATAGCGGGGGGTGTTGCTGGATCGATACCAAACCCAAATATGTGATTAAAAAAATTTTTGTCTGTCTGTCTGTCTGTCTGTATATGCAGGCATCACGTTAAAACTAACGGTTCGATTTCGATGAAACTTGGTATAATTATACCTTATTATCCTGGGCATAAAATAGGATACTTTTTATCCTGGAAAAATACGTAGAAAAAAAAATCTTATTTTTCGGTTTTATTCATAGACGTTGTTCTGTAGAACACACGTGCATTACCCGTGTTCCATTTCAATTTAAGAGAATACAGTTTCCTGTAGCTTTGTGTTACGCCATGACAATAAATAAGGCTCAAGGTCAGATCCTAGGAGTTGCTGGCGTAGATCTTACCGCGAGTTGTTTTTCACACGGGCAACTTTACGTAGCTCTTTCCCATGTGAGCAGTCCAAGAAATCTTCATGTTCATATTCCGGACGAGCTCACTAACAATGTTGTGTATGCTGAAGCTCTCAATTAACTTTCTGTCGCATTGTCACGATCACTTTTTTATTATTGCAAACTTTTCGTCATTGTCAGTAATTTACAGCTACATGCTACTTATCAAGGTCGGAATTACTATGAAAAAAATACTTACTACAGAACGCGAGCTCAACAGCAGTAGCTCAATAGAGGGATCTCCTTAATTATTATAGGCTTAGCCGTATTTGGGTCCAATAGATATTTATAAGATGTCATTGTCAGAGTTACTCAAAATGGAGAAATAAACCATCCACGCGAAGACCGACATCCGCGCGGACGGAGTCGCGGGCGGAAGCTAGTTTACAATAAAAGTGAAGCAAAAAATTTGCAAACTCTCTCAGCCTTATTATAAAACAAGATTTATCTTTAGACCCAGGTTTAAACCATCGAGCCATTTTTAAATTTTGAACTTTACTCTGACAACTGTAACGTTCTTAATGCAAAATTGACAACTTAGACTCGGGTTTAACGTCAGTTTTTGTAATAAGAACTTTAGCTTCGTCGGATTATAGTTCGAAATTTAAAAATAGCTGGATGGTTTAAACCTTGGTCTAAAGATAAATCTTGTTTTGTAATAAGGCCGTCTATGAATAAAATGAGGTTTTTCTATTTCGTGTAACTTGTTAAGTATGTGGAATAGGGATTTAAGTTGGTATATATTTTTTGACTCTTTGATCTAGTATCATGTAAAGGAATACACGATTCAATGATTTTTTCTCGATACACAAAATTGCAAAGTTATATCTATTTTTTTACTTTTTTCAACATCATGGCGTACCTAATGCTTATGAGTTATTCAATGGGATTTATTTTAAAACATAAAAAATTATCATATCAAAGTTTACTCAAAGTAATTTTAAATTTAATTCATATATTTTGTTAAAAAAGGCGTAAATTCGTTTTGGCACATACGACGTTTTATTCCGAGCGCACGCACACTATAACCTCTTCTTTTGCGTTTCAAAAGTAATTAGATCACTTTCGCTCGCTTAGTAGGTTTTTGAGGATTTTAGATTTTCGAGGTAGTCCTTCTACATAATAATTATGCAACAAACGTTTTTAGCGTTTAATTATGTTTCAGAAGCAGCAAAAACTAATTAAATACAGTGTTAAAACTTTATTAAAATAGACAAAACATAAAGCATAAAATAATAAACATTAACCCCCTTAGTAAGGGGGTTAATGTTTATTATTTTTAAACGTATATCAGATGAATAGTTTTACACACCGATTTCTCTCTTTCAGTCGTCTGTAATTTGACTTACGAAAGAAGAAGACAAAACGTTGTGTAACTATACAGATGCTATACAACGCTTATTAGTAAGGGGGTTAGATAAAAGCCAGACTATAGGACGATTTTGGTATCGCCAGACGTACCGATGTTCATGCAAATTCGCTGTATATGTATGAACGAAACAATACAATGTGAAATTTATGATTATTTTTGCAAGTACTTGTATAACAATTTTGTGATAGGTACAGTAAAAGTTTGAGATTTACATGCCTCAAGGCGTAATGTGGTTGAACTATGCTCTATTTTTTTAAACTACTTTATGTAATTACCCATATTAGCAAATAAATAATTTTGAATTTGAAGTAAATATGGTGCAAGGAGTTTTTTCTGTAGTATAAAATTTATTTAAAAATATTCTGGTTAGTTCCATTGAAGATCCACAATAATATGTAGATAAACCAATTGTAAGTACCAGATCAGAAAACGTCACAAATAATTAAAATTAAAATAAGAATTATTTCAAATCAGACAACAAAAAATTAGACGAAATACTTGATACATCATCAAGACTTGGGATTCAGATATGAGACGCAATACACAATAAACATTCTAGAACAATGTAAATATGACAGGGTGTTCGGAATGGTTCGGTGGCGTTCGGAATACGCCCAAAAATCCTACGTTTACTTAGCAAAAAAGTTTAATATTTGTATAAATTTAAAACTGAACGTGGTGAAAATTGCAAAGACAGTCTGCGGAGCTCTTTCCCCTATTAGTCATCAGGGTTGGTGCCACGAACAGTTCCTAGTTGGGAACAAGCTCTTCACCAATGAGACTTTGACGGCAGCACTTGAAATCGTGGAAGAAAACCTGGTGGTGGAGGACAATCCACCGGATCTTTCGGTGGAGTATAGGGAAGAAGTAGCATTGGGATTGTTTTACAAAGATTTTTCTTGTTCTTGAAGAGCGCTTTCTTTATGGCGTTAAAAATGCTGGTTAATAAAGTCTGTTAAAAAAACTTTACTGTTTCCCGCACATCACAGTCACAGCTACAGTCAATCAACTGTTCTATGAAGCAACCTAAAAAAATCAGGTCGAAAAGATTGACTTGGCCTAAAAAAGTCTGAACAATTGGAATTTTCAATTTTTGCGGCATGTTGAGCAAGTTAATCGACGTAGCTTCCGTGAATTGCTTCTATCGCTTTTCGATCGCTCGTACTAAGCTGTTGCAGATGAAATTGTTCATTAGAATTTCAATGAAGAAGATGAAAACAATGGTAGGGCTTTTAGACGGCACTAAAATGTTTCAATATTAAGGGGATCTTGCCGTTTTACCAAAAAGATTTTGCCAAAATTTCACTACCCAAACAAATTTTGGCAACCTTTCTTTATACCAATGCAATGTTTGGAATGATTTTCATTTGCTCAAAATTTTACTTGGCAGAATATTATTAAGGATAATGTCATTTCGGCATTTGGTCTTTAATCAAATGATTTATTACAGCAAACAATCTTTAGACAATAAACGTTTGGTTAAATAATTTGTTATGACAAAAAATATAAAGGTAAAAATAAGATTTTTTGGAAATTTTTATATAATTAAAAAATGCAATTTTATTTTAATTTGATCATGTATTTAATAAAGGGTGATTTTTTAAGCGTAGTTTTTTTTAAATCGAATAAAAACACTCAATTTGCATCATATATTTAAAAATTTTATTGATATTGATAACTTGGCCGTTGCCATTTACATTTTAAAGATAACTTCATGTAAATGTTGTCCGCGGCTCCGTTTCAAATGGTCCATTCGGAAGGTCCAATTTTGCGTCACTTTTTCGAGCATTTCGGCCTGTATCCCACGAATTACGCGTGTTATGTTATCCTGTAAGGCTTCAATCGTGTTCGGCTTGTCCACATACACTAACGACTTTACATAACCCCACAAGAAATAATCCAGAGGCGTCAAATCGCATGATCTTGGCGGCCAATTCACAGGGCCATTTCGAGAGACAAGCTGCTCACCAAATTCATCCTTCAACATGTCCATTGTTTCACGAGCTGTGTGGCATGTGGCACCGTCTTGATGAAACCACATGTCAACCAAGTTCAACTCCGCCAACTGGGGCAAAAAAAAGTTGCGTATCATGGCTCGATATCGTTCGCCGTTGACGGTAACGTTTCTTCCACGGTCGTCTTTGAAGAAAAATGGACCGATGATGCCACCAGCCCATAAACCACACCAAACTGTCGTTTTTTCGGGATGCATCGGTAATTCTCGTATGGCATGTGGCTGTTCATCACTCCAGATGCGACAGTTTTGTTTATTTACATATCCGTTAAGCCAGAAATGAGCCTCATCGCTGAACACAATTTTTCGATAAAACAGCGGATTTTCATTGAGCTGTTCTAAGGCCCATTCACCAAAAATTAGACGTTGTGGTAGGTCATTCGGCTTCAATTCTTGCAGAAGTTGAATTTTATAGGCTTTCAAACCCAAATCAACACTTAAAATTTTCCACGTGGTTGAGTAACACATGCCCAATTGCTGAGAACGGCGACGAATTGACATTTCACGATCCTCATTAACACTGGACGCTACGGCTGCAATATTCTCTTCAGTACGCACTGTACGCATGCGAGACAATGGTTTAATGTCCAACAAAGTAAACTTGGTGCGAAATTTGGTGATAACAGCACGAATTGTTGATTCACCAGGTCGATTATGACGACCATAATATGGTCGTAACAAACGATACACATTTTTCACAGAGCACGAATTTTGAAAGTAAATTTCAACAATTTGCAATCGTTGCTCGTTTGTAAGTCTTTCCATGATGAAATGGCAGAGTATACTGAAAACTTTTCACTTTGACAGATGACGTTTGGGTGCCATTACCAACCAGTGCCGCCAACCTGAAAAACTTAACTCTTAAAAAATCACCCGTTACATAATATTTGTAACTTACAATTACATTTTTTTTAGCAATGGACATTAGCAATTTTATTGCGGAGAATTCAGTTTTGTGTTGCAGAATTCGATTAATTCTGTCGTCTTTAATGGATAAAGACGACAGAATTAATCGAATTCTGCAACACAAGTCTGGCCCGCCGGCATAAAAAGAAAAAAAAAACGATTTTGTTTTTCTTTTTTTGCCGGAGGGCCAGACTTGGCGGGCCAGAAACGACCAAATTATATAGAAAAAAATGTGGAATAAAAGACATTATTTTTAGCAGGCTATCGAGAACCGAATTAAACGAGGTTAATTATTTAAAAAAAAATGCTTAGGTTAGGTTAGGTTAGAACTGTGACCTCCTACGCACGAGCCAAGCGAGCGTAGCGAGCGGTGCCGCGGCAGCGGCCGTCGAGTGCCAGAAAAGACTAGATTATAGAGAAAAAAAAATATGGAAAAAAAAACAGGCTACCCGAAACTGAACTAGTCAGAGGAAATTAATTATTTAAAAAAAATGCTACTAACTAAAACAAAATACTACCAGAATAGTTAATATTAATATTACTATTACCTGTTTAGAATTTGTCACAAGTGGAAAAAACACCCTTGTAATAAAACGTCTTCAAAGTTAGATCTTATGCTTGAAATGGCTTCTTATGCTTGTTGACTGGTCGAAAATGCCTATGGCATTAAGTCCGCCTCTGTATATTTGTGTGCTTGAAGTATTAAATAAATAAATAATAAATAAATGGCTGCCTTAAAACTGCGAAAACTGACGATACTAAATATTTGGCAAATGTTGTTTTGCGTAAAATGAGTTATTCCAATTGAAATATTTGACTAAATAAAAATGAGTAAAAGTACTAGTTGGTAAACAAGTTATTGTTTAAACGTTCACTTGTCAAACATTAGGTTTGGGTTACAATTATTTGTGAAGAGATTTCTTGCTGAGTAATAATTTGGCAAATGAAATTATGCGGAAAATTGTTTGGGAAGTGATAATTTGGCAATTTCTTTTTGGTGAAACAAGGGGACCCAATATTAAGAATAACACCTAAACAGAAACTATGTTTTACTACGAAAGCAACTGAAGAATCTTAATTTTTCCTAATACCGGAGGTTCAGCTATCGTTATCACCGGAGACGAATCTTCACTTTCATTACAAATCGGGAGCAGTAACTTGGCCGATACCCGTCCTGTGCCCAGCGCTACTCATGAAAAACGATTCGTAGTAGGTGATAATTGTAGCGTCAGTTACCATGAATATAAAAACAAAAGTTGGAGTAAAAATAAATCTTTCGAGATTTTATCAAACTGTTACTAATTAACGTAAATTAACTGAAAAGAAGATGGCCTGGTAATTTACAGGTAAACTCGTAATAATTGCAATTTTTGCCCATTTATTTGGAGCATTATCATCGCGATTGTATATAAATGGTAATTGGTTGGCCATTGTCTACGATAGCTGTAGTAATTTATTTCCTTGGGTGACTCTTATCATTGGTCTCCATTATGAGCCTATTCCCCTTAATTTATGGTGTTCCATTTGAATTTTATTTTAATCTCCTGTTTATTTTTATGTTCTGCCAAGGCAGTTTCTTTTCCCATTCTATCTCTTTATAAAGTTTAGATTTTGGACGGTTACACATTTTGCTTAGGAAATTATAGCATCCAGATATTCAAAAACATTTTCATCATTCATGGTTTTGAATTCTATAATTTCTACTGATGATCATTTTCTCGGTATCATCATCATGCAAGATGAACAAAATGCTTCTTAACGTCTCAAAGTGTTACTACATGCAATTTAGTCGTAACAAATTCGTCAAATCTAACGATTACACGATTAGCCAACAAAAACTATTACAGTTAGAGGAAATACGTGACTTGGGAGTCACACTAGATAAAAAACTTAAATTTGACAAACACATTCTTAACATTTCATCGAAGGGGTTCAAAATGCTTGGATTTATCTTACGTAACAGCAAAGATTTTAAAAAGGCGTCTACCAGAATTCAATTATTCAACACACTGGTTAGGCCAATACTTGAATATAGCAGCCAGGTTTGGAATCCCCACTACGACATATACATTAAACACCTCGAAAGTGTCCAAAGACGTTTTCTTTATCATCTTTGTTACAAAGATCGTTTAGCTAAAAAAGTTATCAGCTACAAAGACAGATTAGGGCATTACAAAATGGTCTCACTTGCGGATAGACGGAAAACGGCAGACCTGATACTACTGCACAAGGTATTCAATGGCGTCATAGACTGCAGCGAACTATTAGGCAAACTGCATATGAACGCGCCATCTCGTCTGCCGCGGAAAAACAGCTATAACTTATTTTGCGTCTCAGGATCTAAAACCAATCTGGGACATTTCGCCGCCCTCCCAATACTCTGCAGGCAGTACAATGAGTTGTCAAAGCGTTGTGACCTTGACATAACCCTGCCCATTTCAAAATACAAAAAGAATTTAGCCACCGCAAAATAACTAAGTATATATTATGTTACTACTCTCTGAAATGTGAATTAATTATAATTAAACTAAACACTTGTAATATTAATGCATAATCTTGACATTTTAATTTTTAATCATTATTATTTTTCTCAAATTCATTCAATGTTATTTCTCAATTTTTATTTTTATTCCGACATTTATAATATACCATCTATAATATGAATGCTCAATCTTGATAACTTAAATATATTTTATTTTTTTTCCTTTTAATTTTATAATTTGTATTCATAATTTATTGTCTCTATTTTTATCGTGTTTACACCTAATTATATGTGCATGCTGTGGTCTCCTGTAATTGAAGGAGCACACGTAAAATAACCTTTTTATTATTGTAAATTTCTATTGTTTATGTGTATCCTTTGTTGGAGATCCTCAATAAATAAATAAATATCTACACCATCGGCCTTGTCATTAGAATTAACGTTTTTGTGAGCAGGTATTGGTGAGCCTCCGACATGCATGCCAGTGTGCAGTGGTACCCTTTGCAATGAGGGAAACTATCACTGCAGCTTGATTGCGATTTGATTCGGGCATTCCTACAACGCATTGGCTTACAGAAGGTAAGCAGCGTTTATATTTGAATGACATAGCAGTTCATAAGTTGAAATCTGAGAAGTTGAAGTTGAGTTCTCCAAGTTCAAGTTCTCTAATTAGTTAGAAACAACAACATATTGATTTTGACTGATTTTGTGTTATAGCTAGTTGTATGTAGGTTAGGTTATGGCCACGTCCTAATTACAAGTGATCGTTGCGCGAATATGCGATCGTCGCGTTCAAATGTCACTTTTTATTTAATGAACCTAAACGCGTGGTTGCGCCGCCGTGCCGGCAGAGGGCACTTTCCGTTTTCCAAACAAAAAGTGACAACTCTTATTAATACATATTTAATTTATTAATACATATTTATTGGGATTGTATATTTATACAATCCCAATAAATATGTATTAATAAATTGAAACCTAAGAAAGTTAAATAAACTGGCAGAGTTAAATTAACTGGCAGCATGAAAGCAGTTTGTAGTATTTAATATTTTTATAATTTAGTGTAAAACAGTTTGATTGTACTAGCGACACCTAAAATATTCGAAATGGAAAATGACGTGACGAATAATGATAATAATGGAGAATAGAAGATGAGATGGTATGGTGGAGAATATTAAATTTTGATTTTGACAAAGAAATATAATCATTCAATCAACTTAGCCTATCGCAGTCCACTGCTGGACATAGGCCTCACCACAGTCCTCCGCTTTCCGCATCCAGTCTGTCCCAGTCACCTTTTTGAGAGCGTCTGCCCATCTAGCTGGGGCTAGATGGGCAGACGACTAGCTAGCTCCCACACTAAGCTTGCCGACCCGCCGTCTCCACTCCAGGACTCGTCTGCTCCAACGGCCATCGGTCTTTTAACAAACATGGCCAGCCCACTGCCACTTCAGTTTGCTTACTCTGCAAGCTTGTTCTTTAAAATCAATTTTTTACTAATTAAACCGACTTCCAAAAAACACTACAAAGTGAAAAATAAATTTGATTTCGGAAGTCGGTGTCTTTGGATCTGTATTTTAGTTTTTTGCCACCGATTTCCGAGATTAAAGTTATTTTTCACTTTGTAGAGTTGTTTTTAGAAGTCGGTTTTTTTTTTTGGTAAAAAGTTTTTATTTCTCGCTTTTTAGTAGGTCTGTTTATAATTACAATTTATCTAAGTTACAATAGCCTATGTCAATTTGCTCATCGCCTTTTACAAATTATTGCTTTTCCCGATGCTGTAACGTTAATTGTTGAGGAGTTCTTCTGGTAAGAACCAGGAGAACTCCTCAATAACCACTCACCATAAGCATTGCATAAATTGCTTAGCAACTATATTAAATTAATCGAATCGCAACCCGTGAAATATTTATCATTGAATAGTTCCGATTGGCCATCTGTGGTCTTCATCATCAGTTCCGCTTTATCAAATGATGATTTCCTAGATTAAAAAAATATCCAAATCTCTGTAGGTTTGCCTATAAAATTTGAGGGTTTCCCTCGATTTCCGTGGGATCCTCTTATCAGATTCCAACTTGATGACAATGGGACCACCTCGAGAGTAGGTATAACCCTTTCATACAAAAAAAAATAAAAAATAAAATAGGTCCACAATTGACGGAAAAATCAGTGAACATGCATAAAAAAAGACACATAAAGTCGAACATATAACCTCTTTTCTGGAAGTCGGTTAAAAAAGCGGGGTATGTAGGAACTACAGTTAGCAATAATGTTTACGATGCTTAATGCAATGTTGCCCGGCAGTCGCCTTCCCCACGCCTGGCGCCGTAGCAACAACTTGTGTTCTGAATAGATTATATATTTAAGCAACTTCACTGTACTAATTAATAGTCATGACTATTAATAAGTAGGTATAGTATTATATCTCATTATGACTTTACACCGGACACTGGCATTTTATTTAAAACCTTCTCCAACCACGATATCAAAGGTAAACACTCCGGTTCTTCTCCGGATAACTTTGTTTACTGTTTACTTTGTTTGTCTTTGTAAACTCCGAGCATAGCCCGCTCCATAACGCGCTGAGCAACCTTAAATTTGTGGACCAGCGCGACTGTCAGTTGTCCACGTTTCGGCACCGTAAGTTATAACGGGCAGGACGCACTGTTTGAAGACCTTAGTCTTCCAACATTGTGGGATTGGCGACGAGATGACTTGACGAAGATTTCCAAACGCTGCCAACTCAATTGGATTCTTCGGTCGGCTTCTTTCTCAAAGTTGTGTACTCCTTCACAACTTCGAGTAGCAACCTTTCGATGTGGATTGGACTCGGCAAGAAGAGCGAATTTTATATGACTGTCGGCTTAGCCAAATACATGCCGAGGCCAACTCGCCGGGAGGCTCCATTTAGGCTGTACAGCATCTAGTCTAACTGTTACAGCATCTCTGCCATTATGACGATGTCATCATCCAAACGAAGGTGTGAGATGTACTCGTCGTTCACGTTGATGCCCTGTTCAGTCCACACCAGCGTCTTTTAAAAACGTCCTCCAAAGTATTGGTGCAGAACAGAAAATATAAATGGATGATAAAATATCTTGGAGTATCATGTTATTTTCCTTATCCCTGAAATATCGTAAATATAGGTTTAATGGACAGTTATTTATCGTTTGTGATATAGGAATAACGACATTAAAATCCATTTGTGGAATATATTCGAAATTAAATTAGTTGTTTCAGAGCAATAACACAACGGTCGCTTTTAAATAGGATGCCGGGTAAAATCATTTGAGTTTATTTACGTCTTGCTGATGATAGTTTATTCTCTCGCACAAAAACGGGAGAGCCAAATAAGATGCTATGATTTTTTTTTACAACAACGTTTTTTTTCTATTACAGACGAGACGGGGCCATACACGATTGAACGAAACGTTTTACTGTCGTCAACGAACACTGCAAATTTTATTTTTATTACTATTCTTAAAATTTTTAGAGGGTTCATTGTGGTGGTGGTGGGCTTGGAAAGAGCCAGATATAAAATATTTAGGTATTTTTTCAACACACTTGCTCGTAAAGTGGCTCTTATTGAACCGCTTTTAGGTCCGTAATGCAGTGTATTAAAAACGCGTGCTTTTTCTTTATTTTATTCAATCACTAGTGCATTAACTCAAAAAAAAACAAAAGAAATCCGTGGGCCATAACTCACTTTAAAAATAAAAAAAATGTAGTAAATTTGATTTTGTTTGTTAAATTTGTTTTGTTAAATAATGTGAGTTTGAGATTCGCGACTTTATCATGTCTTTACAGATCTATAATCATTAGAATCATTAATACATCTTTCTAAGTTAGATTTGTTCCATAAGATAGTAACAAATCTAACTTAAAGATTCTATTCTAATGACTATAATTCTGTAAATAGATTATGATAAATTATAGTCGCGAATCATATTTTGATCAAGATACAACCTGATACTGACCTGCAAATTACAAAAAACGTAAAAAAAAATTAATTTCGCGGTCTACCACTTCGCATTTACCTTAAATTGTCCGTGGTCCCTTCCGAAACCAAACGGAAAACCCCGGGCTTTTTTTTTTTTTTTTTTTGCGGATGGGAAATCATCAAATGACTCCTCCCGCTCTAGGTGGAGCGGAAGAGAGTGTCAGACTCTTACTGACTAAAACCCACCCGTGTTCCTTCCTTAGCCCTTTTTGTTCCGGGCCAGCGGTAACCCTTTCGGACAATCCCGCGGCGTTCTATTATTGCTGATTCTCACTGAACTAATGTATATTTTTCTATGCCAATAGTACTTTCTAATTCCATACTAACTAAACTACAATTTGACATACGACATCACTACGCTCAGTCTAAACATTATTTTGTGTTTATTATATTTTTTTATAGGCTGTATAGGTTTTGTCAGTGATTTTATTTACACTTGCGAAAAACAAAACCAGCGCGCCATTTTCCATACAAGTTAATACTTAACAATACAAGTCTGCTTTTTTCCTCGTAAGTGAGTTGAGAAACGTCGTATGAAACGCGTGTGCATTGATCGTTATACGCTCGGCTTCCTTATCGCGGTCGCTCTATCTACCTGGTATCTGCGGCTCTCGCGAATAATACCGCTTCGAGTATAATGCATATATTATATTCGAGTATATAACATAGCACACATGTATCATAATGTACTATTACAGCCTAGATGTTTTGGGTACTGAAAACATTTTTAAATTTAAGTAATAAGTATTGTTTTTCTTTTTTTGTCGGTATGTGTTTTTAATTAATATTACAATAAAATGTTTTGATTTTGAGTAGAGTTCTTTGTTTAACCGACTTCAAAAAAAGGAAGAGGTTGTCTATTAGGTTGTTTCTTTTTTATGTTTTTTTCCTTAGAACTCCGTAATTTATAACCATACTTATACATATATAGTTTCAGACTAGTCCCATAGAAATTTCATCAAAATCGGTTTAGTGGTTTGGTTTTTAAACGAAAATTACTGACGTCGTTAACTTTCCTATGATTTTTCAGTGGTGGCTTAGTGAAATCGTTTTGGGATGCATTGTGGCTACAAGGGAAATCGTTTTGGGATGCATTGTGGCTACATATCTTTACATAATTAACCGGCTTCAAAAAGGAGTGTTTCTCAATTCGACTGTTTTTTTTGTATGTATGTTACACGATATCTCCGGCAAATGTAAATCAACTTTAAATTTTTTTTTATGGATAGGATATGCCTCAGGGTGTCCCTTATAAATATTAACTTTGCTTGGGTAATTTTCGAGTTAGCTTAAATAATACGTTTTTTTGCCACTTAGTTTATACTGATGATGATATAATAACTTCTTATCACTGATATTTACATAGCAAGTAGTGTTATACGAATTTGTGTGGGGCAAGTACAACTTAAAAGTGAAAAATAAAAACATTTTTCAAAAAAAAATAAAACCGATTTCTAAAAAAGACACTACAAAGTGAAAAATAACTTTAATTTCGGAAATCGCTGGCAAACAACGAAAATGCGAACCCAACGACACCGACTCCGAAATTAAAGTACCATAGTTGTATGTCTTGTGTTGTTGTTGTATGTTTATTTAAACTTTTCGCACAAAAAGGTACAAAGGCGGACTTATGCCTTAGGCATTCTCTACCAGTCAACCAAGGGTGGTGAAGAGATTGGATGGCAGGTGGTATGTTGTGTGTAGTTGTATGTTGTGTGTAGTTGTTGTGTAGATGTGTGTGTTGTAGAGAATTAAAGTAGCATTGAAACTTTCTATTAATTGAATGAAAAACGAGTTCAATGTTTGCGTCAAGATAATATTATTCTATTTTAACACCTGTAATTAGGCTTATCGGAAGTTTGTGTAGGTGCGGCAATTGTACATAGTGATGGTAATGTATCGTTAAAATTGCTATAAAATTAAACATTGCTGTGTTTATTATTGAAAAACAAACGGGTGAAGTAAGTCGTCAGTCATGGAAGCTATTAAGTTTAAAGTTAACGGTGTGGAATACTGTGGGAAATATTACTATTCTTATTTATTTCAGTAAAATTTATATAAAACTGATACTTACTTTAGATTACAGAGATTTAATAAGTCGGGAGTTGTGACAAGTTGTCCCGCTTAGAACATTGGTCAATAAATAAGTTTATCTAACACCATTGTAGACTGTACTATACATAGTTCTCCTAGAAAAATCCTTCACCAATCCATCACCAAGATTTGGTACAATTTACTTAACAGTTAACTGTCCATTATGATTCATAATGTTATCCTTTTATGATTCTGCCAAAGTGGCCTTTTTAGGCCCCCTGATTGTGAACGTTTTTAAAATTAGGAGAATTGGCCCTATGTTATGAAAGCTTTAAAATCACTAGCTAAGAATCCTAATATATATCGTCCAAATATATTTTCACCAGTGGGTTCCGATGTGAGCTCAGACGTGATGCTGGTAGACTACTTGCGACTGTACCTAGGGCTGCATGGTACTAAGTACATGTGTCGTGAAGGCGGCTGCGGAGCCTGCGTCGTCAGCGTACATCAAGCCAAAGGGACGCCGTATGCTATCAACGCGGTTAGTAATTCAATATTCATTAGTTTTTGTTACTGGGTTTTTCCATAAGCAACTTCTCAGTAGCAGCCCGGAGTTTGGAAGTTCGTGGTGTGATACCCCCGTGCCTCGGAAAGCATGTCAAGCCGTTGGTCCTGCGCCTGATCTCTCCCCGGTCGTGTAGGATTGGCATCCCATCAGACTATGACAGTAAAGGAAGAGAGAAGAAGAGAGTGTACATGTGTTTGCGCACACACTTATGCACTATATCTCCTGTTAACCTGGCTAATCTTCGTTGAAATTGGCTACCTTGACAGAAATCGGTCGGGGGGAAAAATTATGAAAACGTAGGTAGTGCATTGATCAAACAACCCATTTATTTCAAAGAACCATTTACTTTTATTTTGTCAGTTAAAGTCAAAAAGTTGTCGCTAGTTGCCCGTTCTATAACGTGGACAACAGTCTCTATGGAGTACAACGAACAAGAAACTCCATAGACACTCTTTTAAATCAAGATAATATACAATCCTGAGTACATTATTCTTTTATCTTCATTATTAGGCCAATCGCGTAGCTAAAACTTCTTGTGGTATGTACTTATTTAAACAGATGCTTAGTTATAGGTACTACCTATAGTCACTAATGAAGTAATGACCAGGAACATGCTAGCCATGCTTTCACTCATTGATGCTGATCAGCTCGTCAGTTTGACAAACTATTGACAATTTACGAATCCTTTTAGTTCTGTTCCAATTATATTCTTCTCCCTTTGATTATTTCTATTCACGATCACAGTATCGATACTTGGTATTAAAAAACATTGTTGCATCTGGTAGTGCATGAAACCAGTAACGGCATGCCATGGATTGGAGATCACCACCATCGAGGGGTTAGGCAACAGGAAGATAGGCTACCATGAGCTGCAGACCACACTGGCAAATGAAAATGGTTCTCAGTGTGGTTATTGTTCACCATCCTGGGTAATGTCGATGTACAGGTAAGAAAATCAAATCTTTTGTCTCAAACTTTGTTTATTGTTTGTTAAAAAAATGTCTCACTGATTCAAAAAAAAAAAAAAAAATTAAATGCAAATATATACTTTGAAAGTAGTACCTAAAGTAGATTATAAATCTACAGGCTGGCAGGGGGGACATCGACGCGCAACCTTTACCATGGATTTAATAATGCGTTGAAATATATTGTCGGTTATTAAATAAAAAATTGTTTTTCACTTCTCATGCTCTCAAAGTTCGTCTTTATGTTGTGCGTAGGTGACATAAAGTCGCTTTTTATGCGCTAGTGCATAAAGTATTTTTTTTTTCTAAGAGTAAGAGAATCAGGCCCAACAGCCACACGCACAATAAAACGTCGTAGATTAAAGTCGTTATTTTATTTGCTTTAATTTATTAAAAATCAGTTCGGTGTTTTATATCGTTAATTTAATAAAACCAGTTAAAATAGTCATCACTTATTATTTAAAAACGCAAAGAAACTTTTTTGTTACTTGGCAGTATGAAGTACCCAAGCCGAATTTGACACAATGTTAAAAATAAAAAAAAAACTTTTTGAAAGTTTCGTGGCGGGAATTAGCTATTCTCTTCTTCAATTTTGAAACATATTTGAACAGTGAACATATTGTTATATACTTTATTCCTGTTTCATTTTCTCGCAATTTAATAAATAAACGAGCCATTTTACCCCTCGACTTAACGGCATAAACGTCTCGGGGTAAAATGGCTTCTTTTAAGCACTAGTTGTACAATCTACCATTACAAGCTAGCTGGAATCGTTGAGTTTTTGCATCTTCCAGTAATCTTTTTACTTTCTTTTTTTGGGGTCGAAAAAAAAGGCCGGGTCAAGGTGCCCGAGTGCACGTTTCCTCTTTAAGGAAATTTCTCACCGACTGGTCGACACTTCACTTGACCAGAGGGCTAGGTGGTACTTTGGCTAAAGAATAAGCATTGCCATTCTACGTGGCAATGCTGACAGTCTTCTGAGCACGTTTTCAGATGACAGCGATGCGAACGAGTACTTCGACGCCTAAATATCGTTTTGATTTACGTATAGTTAGTTATTTAGTTTAGTACCTAGTGCAAATAGCTAGTTCGGTTAAATATTGTTAAAGTTAAGTAAGTAAAACAATAAACTTTTCAGTTTCATTTATAGGACTAAACTTAACCTACAGTTTCGTTCTTTTATTTACAGTCTGCTTCAAACCAATCCCAACATCACAATGCTAGAAATAGAAAAGTCATTAGCTAGCAATGTTTGTCGCTGTACCGGCTACAGGCCAATCCTTGAGGCATTCAAAAAGTTGGCCAAAGACGCACCAAGACAGATCAAGCTTCAAGATATTGAAGATCTTCAAATCTGTAAGAAAACTGGAGAAGCTTGTGATAAAAGTAATTGCGAGGATAGTGAATGGTGCTTCATAGATCAAGAAAACGGAAAAGATTCTATCATTGAGATCAAGCTGAAAGATAAAAGGCTTTGGTATCGTGTGCAAGAAGTAAAAGATATATTTACGATTTTGGATAGAGAGGGCGATGATTCTTATATGCTTATTAATGGAAACACTGCAAGAGGTTAATAAATTTGTCTTTATTAATTATCGTCGCTATTCAAACAAGACGAATCGATGGAGATTGACAAAAAACTTTGTTTGCAGGAGTATATCCTATAGATGAGTATCCTCGTGTCCTTATAGACATAAGCGGTGTCAAAGAACTCAAAGGATACACAATTGACCAGAACTTAATAGTTAACACTGGGACGACACTCACGGAGTTTTTGGAGATACTACAAACTGTATCTAAAAATTATTACTTTGTATATTTGCAGAAGATTTACGATCACGTGCTAAATATTGCGCACATTCCGATAAGAAATGTGAGTAGATATTTCAAAAACGTATAAAAAGTATATTGTTGATCAGGTTATATTTAAAATACTTTTGTAGGTGGCATCAATTGCCGGGAACCTCATGATCAAGAATAAACACCATTGGTTCGCATCTGATATTTTCTTGCTTTTAGAAACAGTTGGGGCACAAGTCACTATACGCAAGTATACTTTGATTCATTATTTATTAAATTAAATGAAATATTTTTAACAGCTGTACGTAGATATTTTATGACACTTTTACAAGTCACGTCAAGTGTGTATGGTTTATGATTTTGTTGTTGTCTGGATTTCAAATATGGAGATTCAGAATTGAATGATTTATTATTTAATTAATAAAGTTATGTTTTCATATACAACCACAAATACAAAATCTATAAGTATATAATCTATTCATTTTAGAGAACAGAATGAGCGCAAAGGAAACACTGACAATGCAACATTTTCTCACGGTGAACATGAGAGGAAGTGTTATTTGGAACATTATGCTACCTCCGCTATGTAACGACCATCGTTTGGTTACCTATAAGGTAAACAAGAAAATTCCTAGTTTTATTCGATCTTATTTATTTAAGGATTACCAACGAGATACATTACAATTATCTTTTACCTTTATAGTACTTATATAATATACATTATACTGTAAAGCAAACTCAATTACAGGTAACCACAGCTTACACATTATCGAGTACACATGCTCTGAATACATAATTAAATTATAAATATATTAAAAAAACAATAACGTGCTATGAGACTTACATGAAAGATTAAAAATTACATTTATAAAATACAATAAAAAAAAAGGATTTAAAAAGCCTACGTAGTTTAAAAGTAATTATTAATTATTTAATTATTAGAATGATAGATCAAATGTCCTGTCATGATTTATATCTATTTCAGTTTTGCGGCATATACCATTATATATATATTTTTAATCTTGTAAGTTAGATCCAAAATAAAAGTGGTATAGTTTACGAAATTGAAGCATTTTATCTGAATATAAATGAAAGTAATCGTATGTGTAATTGTACCAATGATAAAAGTTAAAACTATTAAAATGATAACATTGTCAAAAAGACGTGACGACATGGCATTTGTTACGAACTGTGATGATAAAATTACGGCCATTTTTAGTTATGTAGATCTCTACACAACTAAAAAGGCTTCCAAAACAGAAAATACTATAGCAAATAGGACTACTTTGATTGTATAAAAAGGAAGCTTAATAGAATATATAATAAACTTATTACAGGTGATGCCACGCTCTCAAAACGCCCACGCTTTAGTTCATGCAGGGTTTTTGTACCAACTAACAACTAGAAACATAGTAAAATCTGCTAGAATAGTCATCGGAGCTCTCTCCCCAAAATTCATCAGGGCTACTGCGACAGAGAAGTTCCTGATTGGGAAGGAGCTCTTTAGCAATCAGACCCTGACGTCAGCACTTAAGATCATGGAAGCTGAGTTGGTGGTTGAAGCCAACTTACCGGAACCTTCAGTGGAGTATAGGAAGAAAGTGGCTCTGGGATTGTTTTATAAAGTGAGTATGCCCGACATTATTATTTACAGTAAAATGGAAGTTCATTCCAGTAAAAATGAACTTCCAGTTTTTAGCTTTAGTTTGAATGCTGTCTCAGAGAAAATATAATTCCTCTCCAATTTACAATGACATCAGTTTGCTTCTAGTTGAGATTTAGAGTTATGAAGTATTAAAAAAATAAAATAATAATATTAAAAAATATTAATAAAAAAAAATATTAATAAAATATAATATTATTATATAATATTATTAAAGAAATATTAAAATATTATTTAAAAAAAAAAAAATTAAAATATTATTAAATTATACATATTAGTAAAATATTAATATTTCTATTAATAGAAATATTTGGGAGTTTATGTGAACTTTTTTTTTTTTTGTTTATGTGAATTACAAATAAAAATAATTTACAATCCCGAATAACTCATAAAAAATGTCAACCCTTTTTGTCTTTTGGGTCTTTTGGGTTGACATTTTTTATGAGGTATTCGGGATTGTAAATTATTTTTATTTGTAATTGTTGTTACTGTTATTAGTAATGAGTAGTAACTTGTCTTGAAACACTGCACTGCACGACAAACTGAAATAAACTATTTTCTAAAATCTCAGGGTTTACTGTCGCTATCTCCTGAAAGAAATGTTCACGCTCGCTACAAATCCGGAGCGACAGTCTTATCGGATACCCGTCCAGTGTCCAGAGGTGTTCAGGTATTTGAAACTAACCGAACAGTGTGGCCCGTGACACAACCTATTATGAAAGTGGAAGCTTTGGTGAGAATATCTCGAATAATATGGAATACTTTATTTAAATATATTTTATTTACCATAAAGTTTCTCTGTTTTATCCTTCATACGTTGGTTGTAGATACAATGTGCGGGAGAGGCTTTCTACACTGAAGATTTACCTAATTTTCCCAATGAGGTATTTTGTGCCTTCGCACTAAGTACAGTCGCGTTGGGTGACATTGTGTCCGTTGATGCCAGCAAGGCTTTGGTAAGAACTTACATAATATGTTCAATGAAATAGTCAGATGGTCTAAACCTAACTGACATTTTAATAACGTTGGCTAACTTTTTTCAGGCTTTCCCAGGCGTAATTGCGTTCTATAAGGCAGAAGACATCCCAGGAATAAACTCCTTCACTCCACCCGACTCGTTTTTATATTCTGCCAATGAAGAAGTCTTAGCCAGTGGAACCGTCAAATATTTCAACCAACCTATCGGCATAGTTGTGGCTAAAACTCGTTATATTGCAGACAGGGCAGCAAAACTAGTAGAAGCTACATACACAAATGTTAAAGAACCACTCTTAGATGTAAAGCAGACTATAGATGTCTCAAGCAGAAGCACCCTATTCTATGAAGAAAAAGCTACCGATAAAGGTACAGAAGCAGTAGCTAAAGAAATAAAAGGACTTAACTCAATATATGGCTAATACCATTTTACTATGGAAACTCTGACTACTGTCGTCAAACCCTCTGATGAAGGACTGGATGTGTTCTGCTCAACACAATGGACGGAAGGCGCGCAGTTGATGATATCAAGGGCTTTGGGTATGGATCAAAACAGGTTTGTTGATTTTGATACATAACGATCAAAGTCTTTGATAGATCTGGCGATTATTAACATAAGGAATGTTTTTATTCTTAGGATTGACGTGCACACCCGTCGTGTTGGAGGCTCGTATGGTCTTAAATTGTCCCGCAACATTCAAGGGGCAATTGCTGCCGCACTTACAGTCAAGAAACTTAACAGACCTTGTCGGTTCATCCAGTCCATGACTACCAATACGAGAGCCGTGGGCAAGAGACTTCCCTGCTGTTCTGAATTTGATGTATAAAATACTTTCATTTAGTAAATTATCTAAGTTTAATCTCATTCCTTAATACTTTCCTGCCAGTTAAAAAAACCATTTAGTTTTTTTTTTATTACGTCCTGCTCCTAGGCTGGCGTGAACAGATCCGGAGTTATTCAGTACATAAACTACAGAGTATTTGAAGACAATGGATATAAAACAAACGAACAATTAGCTTTTCTTGGCGTCGGCCAATTCAATAACGCTTACACCAGAGCTCGATGGAACTACAACAGTTATAATTCTACAACTGATACAGCTAAGAATACTTGGTGTAGGTCACCAGGTAAGGCTATGTTATCGACTATGTTCTACTCAACAAGCACTCCTCATGTTTCATTTATTTATGAATTCTAAATTCCAACAGGAACACTGGAACATGTAGCAATGGCTGAACTTGTGATGGAACAGATCGCATACGAGATGAACTTGGATCCTTTAGATGTAAGGCTAGCCAATCTAGACGCAAAATATAGTAGCGACCTGAAAGAAATGGTTGACAACATTATCATAAAATCTGATTATATGAAACGACGAGAAGTAGTCAACAAATTCAACCATGAAAACAGGTGGAAGAAAAGAGGACTGAGATTCGCTTTCCTAAGGTGGACTCCCGTTGGAGGACTCAATTTTTACATAAATCTATCAGTATATCGTGGAGATGGTTCTGTAGTAATAACACATGGCGCCGTAGAAATGGGTCAAGGAATTAATACTAAAGCAGTCCAAGTGGCAGCTTATTTGCTTAATATTCCTATGAACAAAATCATTATAAAAGAAAATAATACTGTAATTGCACCAAACTGTTCACTAGGTGGAGGAAGTATTATAAATCAAAATGTAATAGTGGGAGTGAGAAGAGCTTGCCAACAACTCTTGGATAGATTGAGACCAATCAGAGAGCAGATGGATAATCCTACTTGGGAAGAGTTGATAACAAAAGCTTATAATGACAATGTGGACTTGCAAGCTCATGGGTTCACGAGGACTGATGAGGAATATCCCTTCGATATTTTTGGAGTTACTTTAGCTGAAGTCGAATTAGATGTACTAACCGGAAAGTTTGAGTTGCTGAGGGTAGACCTTTGTGAAGACGCTGGACAGAGCGTTAGCCCTGAAATTGATATTGGCCAAGTAAGTATTTAGAAATAATTTAATTAAGGTTCAAAAACTAAATTCAAAGAATAAAGTAAGAGTAATGTTATAAACATAGTTTCTTTATCTTTCATTATTAGATTGCATATTTCATCTATCAACTCTATAATACACCACCGAGTCTGCATTTTTCATAAAATATTAAACCAACTTAGGTGGAAGGAGCCTTCATAATGGGTTTGGGCTACTGGACTTGTGAGCATCTTGTCTACGCTCCGACTGGTGAACTTCTAACTGATCGTACCTGGGACTACCACGTGCCGTTAGCCAGAGACATTCCTCAGGACTGGCGGGTTTACTTTAAGAAGAATTCATTCTCTGAAGATACTATTTTCGGATCTAAATGTAAGTGAGATTTTAGGATGCGATGAAAGCTATAGGCCGACCGCTTAACTGAGACGTTGCCTGAGGTAGCAGCACGGTGCGGGAGGGGTGTGGTGACGTGATGCAAGAGCTCAGTGATTCGTCAACTTTTGACAACTATCACTCCTCCCGCACCGCGCAGCTACCTCAGGCAACGTCTCAGTTAAGCGGTCGGCCTATAACTTCTTCATTTATTATTTCGTCTCTGCTCAGGTATCGGTGAGCCTCCAATTTGCATGGCTGTGGCTGTAGCTTTTGCCATGAGGGAAGCTATTGTTGCTGCTCGTCTTGAGTCGGGCATTCCTTCAACACAGTGGTACCCAGAAGGTAAACAGATAACGATTTTCAAACTCATAATATGACTTGGATGTTTTAATGGATATGCACCGTGACGTACAGCACAATTTATATTAGTTAGTATGCCATGCCATAGAAATATTTTCGACTGATATTTTAAAAATTTTTAATGAGGCACCTAATAAAGTTGATTAATATTTATTTATTGTTCCAGATGGACCCTATACCGTTGAAAGAAACTATCTGCTATCATCGACGAATCCAGCGGATTTTAAGTTCAATTAGTTAGTTATATAAACCATGCGAAAAATACCTCGGTCTAAGAATGGACAGCTTACTAACGTGGAACGCTCATATTGATCATAATTATAAAAAGCAAACTCTCGGCACTCTCCGGGTCACTGCGTAACATTGTTCGTTGTATTCCACCAAAATTGCGGTATACTATTTACAACTCCTTAGTAAAGCCACATCTACTTAATTTAATCGAAATTTGGGGCAGTGCTGCTAAAACAAAATTATCAGAACTTCAAACTACCCAAAATAAAATCATAAAAATAATATTCAACTACCCATATCTAACATCTACAAGCAAAATTTATCAAGACACAAAAATAATGAACATAAAACAACTTTATATTTACAACACATGCATTTTCATCAGAAATATTCTCAACAAAAGCGTTCACTCAAACATAACACTCACTCAATATAAACAAGTTAGTCAACGCAGTACACGGCGAGCAAGCTTGCTAGTTTTACCAAAAACAAGAACTAACTATGGCAAAAAAATGCTAACTTTTGAAGGAGCACAGCTTTATAACAAATTACCGTCCTGTATAAGAAATGTACACTCTTACAATGCATTCAAAACTCAACTTCGCCAGCACATAATTGCGGATCGATCACTTCTGGAGAAATGAATGCATTGGATGGGTAACTATTAAATTGTACCTAATACTGATGACGAACATATTTTAATCTATATTTTTAGTATTGTTCTCAAGTAAGTGACTTATGTCTTTATTGGGAATAAAGTTTCTTTAAAACTAACTAATATTACGATTGTGTAGGTTTCGAATACCTAACTTGAAATGATTCCATGTAAACGCTAATCTGCTGCTCTGCAGATTCTAGAAATTATTTAAAATTCAAAAGATTAAATTTTAATTTAGTACTTACTACTTAATACTTAGTGCGGCCAGTAAAAAACATTATCAGCTTTCATTTGTAAATTGTACTGTTTATATAAGAATTAATGTAACGGGGATGGTTATAACTTTGTACTTGAATATGATATATTATGAATTAATCATTGTGTTAATTTGTTTTATGAATTCTCATTGAAACTATAATTAGTTGTACCTGCATATAAAATATTAATAGAATAAGTGAATGAATGGAAATATAAATACATAGGTAATAAGATAAAAATAATTCTAACTTAGTAGCAAGGAAAATTAATAAAGCGCTCTTCCTCGCTCTACCTATTTAAAAATTTGCTGTGCCCGACAGGGGCCATAATTGTTTCTATTATTTTTTTATTTACCACCTGAAATTAATAATATAATAATAACAATATAATAGTAATATTTTCCCAATCAACTTTGAACCTTATGGTTTAGCGATAACGTCAAAAAAGTTTGAAAATCTATTAAAGAAATTTAACAGATTATATTAGAGAGAGCAGTGGTGGCCAAGTGGTGACGGCCTCGACTTACGAGTTGTAGGTCGTAGGTTCGAACCGAGACAGGTGCTTTAATTTGTGTAAATTATTTCATCACCACTGCTCTCAAAACGGTGAAGGAAAACATCGTGAGGAAACCGGCATGACCTAGAACCAAAAATTCGAAGACATGTGACATCTGCCAACTCGCACTGGGCCCGCGTGGTGGATTACGGCCCACTCCCTCTCACCGAGAGGAGGCCTGTGTCCCAGCAGTGGGAACCTTATAGGCTGATTATGTAACAGATTATATGTAGTAGCTTGATGTGCTGGCGTCTGTACATTATGGATTGCAATAATCGATTTGAGATTTAGTGTTTTTGACATTTAGAACAAACATGAACAACAATATTTCTAAACAAGCGAAGCCTGTTTCGTCATTTCATGCTTCATGTTTGCGCTGTGCCTCGAATTCATCTTTTTTATTTATTTTTCAATAAGAACAATATTATTGGATACACATCGTGAACTTGCAATTGTGTTTTCTGCTGTATGTATGTATGTACTCGTATGTATGTCTGATGTCAGAGCCAAAAACAAGTGACAGAGATTAAAACAGAAGACGAACAAGCAGGGGATCGAGGAGGGGGTGGAGGGGGGGTTCAGGGAATCTGATCGGAATAACTCGACAATACTTAGAATAGCCGTGCCTTGATTTGCATCACAGCCTCATAGTGGCTGTTGTGCAAATCTCAGACTAAAAGTACTAGGCTCGCTGTAGGTTTAAAGTTCTCAACGCATTTCCGTTATAAGTTATCCAAAGGATGATAATATAAAATAGAGTGCCTCACGAGTGTTTGATTTTGGCTATAAAGACTCACGTATCCAGAATCGATTCTGGTTGCACAGCTTTCATGGAAATTGTTCTTTCAAAGAAATTGTTCTACAAGAGTCATGTCGCGTCTGTCTCCAGGAGCCTTCATATCCGTAATTAAACAACAGTTAAACGAATACACGAATATGCGAAAAATATGGAAATTTTTCGCATAGTTTATTTATATATTGCACAATTTACACAATTACAGGGTATAAATCAGCCTATAATCTAATAATCTTCCCACTTCTCAGACACAGGCCTCCTCTCTGTGAGAGGGAGGGCCGTAATCCACCACGCGTGCCCAGTACAGGTTGGTAATAATAAAAATATCGTTTGGGATGTTTCTATAATTTGACTCAAAGATTATTTCTACCAATTTTCGAGTTAATCAAGTGACGCAGAAAAATACTCCTATGTGAAATTGACTACCCCTCCCTCTTCACCTCGTTAGGGTAGATTTTTGAAAAAACCCTAGTACAGGTTATTCTTTATTTTGTGTCTTAAGTATATGTAAGTACCTACTGAGTTTCAGGTTCCGCGGTTTCAAGGACCGCGCGTTAAAATTCTTCCATACAAACTTTGATACCCCCAATCCCCCTTAGGGGTAGTTTAGAAAAGTAAAAAAGACAATCTTTATAATTTACTTCGATAATTATGTATTCGTGCCAAGTTTCAAGTTTATTAACTCAAGGAATAAGATTTTTCATACAAACAAAATCCCTTTTCACCCCCTTAAAGGTCGAATTTCCAAAAACCCCGTCTTAATTGTGCTCCCCTACATAATAAAAGATAGATGTTTATTGGGATGGGATTTTGTCTTATTTGTGACTTAAAAAATTCATGTCATAGTCATTGCATCCTTCAGTCTTTTCAGAATAGACCTCTACTAAGGGTTTTACTCATTTCATCATCATTTCAGCCGATAGACGTCCACTGCTGGACATAGGCCTCCCCCAATTTTGGGGGGGGTTTGCCATAATCGCCACGCTTGGCAGGCGGGTTGGCGATCGCAGTATGGTATGATGGTGGAATGCATAGAGAACGCTGCTGCCCATTCTTCGGTAAAAACCCTTAGTCGCCTTTTACGACACCCACGGGAAGTAAGGGGTGGTGCTATTCTTTAAGTCCGGCACCACACAGACAACTTATTTAGTGACAGTAAATAACTAACATTTCATAATTTTGCACTGAAAAGTGTCATTTCATAATTTTGCAATAAATAGTGTTCAGTAAAAAAAAGCATAAAGGTATCCAACGTTTCTGCAGCTAAATAATAATCAGAAAGTATCGTGACCGTCGAAAAACCAATACACCCACGTTTAAAACGGCCTTATTATTTTGATGAATTTGACTTGCGAAGGATCGCCCCAAGGCTGGCCTGGATTGGAATTTATTTGATTTTCCTTCTCATTGAAAGAAAAGCGAAATGAGTCTGTGGTTAGTCTCGGCACGTTCTGTCGTTGTATCGACATTGAACTGGATACAACCAAGTAATACGACACTGTTCTATACTTCAGAGTTTGTTTTAAATTAGTTTCGTTGAGTTTAAGAGGACGAAACGGCTTGCATGGATTTTGAATCCGATTTTGTGGTTGTTATTCGCATTTAGAATTGCTGAGGTTTTTATTTTGAAATTTCTAGTTTTTTTTAGCTGATTTTCAGTCAAAACTTTTCAATGTAAAGTCATTTTGACCTCTACGATTTCACATAGCAATGGATGGTTTAGATTGTCAGCGTCATTTTCTTCTCCTTCCTCCTATTTGTATGTAGTATAGTATAATATTTATTGTAATTTATTTATCCTCACACTACAACTGGAACGCCATACAGCAATTACACCAACAGAGAAAAAATTGTATTTCATGTGCTGCTTCCCATCCATCATGTGCGCGGTGGACATAGCTGCGCACGCTCACGCATCGTCAACACATTTCTCCATAGCCCCATCGCTCCTTCCGTATTGCGCACATTATTTTTTAAACAAACATTAAAATTGAAACAAAAATGGAAAAGTCTGAGGTATCATCCTGCCTGATAGATGACAGAAAAAACAATATGTAAGATGATGTTCAAAACGCAGGTATCATTTCAACACTTTTCTACGATGAAAAGTTTACACAAGATATATACATAAAGCTATCCTATTTAGGGTCTGATTCTTCTATCTTATAGCCTCAAATAAGTTTGCAGGAGTAATTTATCCAAATTTTACACATTTAATCCATACATTTAATCTAATCAAAATTTAATCTATACCTACATATAAAATTCAAAGTCCTGACTGACTGACTGATATATCAACGCACAGCCTAAACCACTGGGCCTAGAGACATGAAATTTGGAGTGTGTGTTCTTTGTGAAGAGTAGGTATCCACTAAGAAAGGATTTTTCGAAATTCCACCCCTAAGAGGGTGAAATTTCACGCGGACGAAGTCGCGGGCAGAAGCTAGTTTTTATATATTTTCGTATTGCATAACAACTTTTGTTCAAACGAAGTTGTGTTCTCCTTCTCATAATATCAATTATTATAGTTCCTCAATAGGGGGTCCAGTTTGTTTGTTGGTTTGTTTACAAACAATCGAGAGGGCCACGCAACGATGACGTAAACAAAACTTTGATAGTTTCATGTAAATTATAAGTGTGCTCGTGTCAAAATGTCAGTGTTAGTACCGGGGTCAGTGGGACAACGGCACTTTTAGATCGAGGGATCTTTTATGTTTCACGGATTTAGGGTGACTGTTGTTTTACGCGTGGCACAATTTAAATTATAGGCGTAACACTACCGCGACGTGACTCGTCGACTTACCAATTTCAGGGTAAGTTTTCTTGAGCGAAAAATCAGGCAGGTACCTACAATGCGCAACACTACCTAAAATTTTTCTAAATCATTTGGTTTTGTTTTTGATAAGCATTCAACATTCAGAACCGTGGGAAAACTATGATAACTCTGAATTTCGCTTCTTACCAATTTAGGGGAATTTTTTTTTGAGCGAAAAATCAGGCAAGTACAATGCACAACACTAACTAAAATTGTTCTAAAGAATCGTTACAGTCTGTAATCATTATTATTTTAATCCAGCAATTAATATTTCACAGTGTTATACCAGGATTAGGGCTAACCCCGAGCATTATAATGACGATAAATATTAATTTAAAGATCGTGGCAAGAAATTGCTTAAATTGTATAAGCTAAGGCTTACCGTATTATACAGTTTGCCGCTCCAATAACATTAACTATGACCAAATAGCCTTACTTTAGCCATGAATATAAAACCTGCCAAGAGCGAGTCGGACTCGCGCACCGAAGGTTCCGTACCATCATATGTTTTTAAATTTTCATCGGGGAGGCCTTTATTTGCCAGAGAATTTTAACACTGTGCACTGCGGTGTAGAATATTGCTGTTTTATGTCAGCGCCATCTCTGGACCGATAGTGGAACTAATGTAACTTTTGTTGATGATTTCTGAAAAAGTGTGTTATTTAGAGACTTCGTTTTATTTTTCCTGTAATCTTTACATACATTTTTATCACATAGAATAATTTCTGAATCTTCACTTTGCATTTTTTTTATATTTTTTTACTTATTTCATCAAACGTCGAAACCTACGCAGCATAAAAAAAAAGACAAAATATTTGAGAATGTGCAAACTGCGCTCTTTCATATGATACCCCACTTAGATTTTTTAAGCCCCCTTTCAGTCCCTGTTGCAAGAAATATACATATATTTTTATTTCTTTCTTATTTGCAAAATAGTTGGACAAACGTCATCTAAAACTATTCCCAAGTTAATTTTTTTAAATTTAAATTTGATAGCTTTAGTAGCTCATGAGATATCCAGCTGTGACAGAGAGAAAGACAGACAGACTGAGTCTCACCATAAGGGTTCCGTTTTACCATTTTGGTACGGAACCCTAATATTAAAATGATCGCATAAAACAAACATAGTCCCATGAAAGTTTATACCTCACGTATTTAGCGGTGTTCTCTGACTACCTTTTTGTGGATAAAAGTAAAAGTTTACTCACGTTTACACTCGACTTGCAGGCGACTGTAGCATTTATATTGGTGTAATAAAACCTCTTTTACTTTAAAAGCTACTTCACTTACACGCACAATGTGAATTAGACTTTATAATATACCCAGAGGGTCGAAATTTCAATGCAAAATGCGTGGTAAGTAACGTTTAGAGCATCATAATACGTTGTGTTAGCCGAGTCTTCGTTTTAATTCAGTTGGTTAATCTGCTAAGAGATTTGATGATCGTACTTTCATGTCTTTTTCTCTATCATCGCTTAATTATATTGATCGCTTCTCCCTTCAAGTGGAGACCGTTTTAATGTTCCGATAATTGAACACTGGTTCTGTGTTAATACGAAGATCGTCGTGGTAGATAAGAGCACGCCCTTATCCTTACGTTTTGGTTTTGGTTAGAACACATTTTCGACCATTCTACGATTCGAATTGGTCTGTTAGAGACCACGTAAAACCCGAAGGAATTTCAAAACCAACTTCTAACTTTTTCATGAACAATTTTTGCATTTGTGTCGAAACTTTTAAGCATGAATAACTTTGCGGCTAGATTCGGATAAAGTAATCTTTATAATATAATCTACAAACAATACATCATGAAGGAGTACTTCATGATGTATTGTTTGTAGATTATATTATGGTGACCTGGGGCCGTGTTAACGCCTTCATGATTCCAGTTAGAAAACGGCACGGTGCTATCTCTTATACTGAAATCATGCCGGCATTAAAAAGATTAAGAAAGGTGGTCAACAGTGTTATTAAGAGCTTATCACGGATATGTAAGTTCCACTCTCAGATATGGCTTAATATTCTGGGGGAACAGCCCAGACAAGGAAAGAGCATACAGGGATCAAAAGCGCTTTATCAGTTCTAAGTTTAATCTGCATCAGGCCGATTCTTGTCAGGCATTTTTCGCAAACCATAGAATACTAACTTGACCATGTTTGTGCATATTCGAATGCGCGGTATTTGTAAAGAGCAATATTCACCTATTTGAATACCGTAGCCGAATACGCCATCAGGATAAATTGTGCACAATCACGAGCAAGACACGTTTTCTACAGCAAAGTGTATTGTGGGTTGCTCCAACAATCTATACATATAATAAAATCGTAGGAAAGTCAAAACTGTACATTGAATATTTTTTTAAAAGAATACTTGGGGCGTGATCTACAATCGATACCGAAGCCAAAAATATAGTTTTTAGAATTTTTGTCTGTTTGTCTGTTTATCTGTTTGTCTGTATGTATGTCCGGGATAAACTCAAAAAGCACTGCATGGATTTACTTCAAATTTTGCATGAACATTACTAAGAGGTCGGGTCAACATATAGGCTACATATTATCACGCTATCACCTACGGGGGAGGAGCTGTGAATCTTTATTTTTCTTACGCATTCTGTGACAGCGTGTAATCTAACGACGCATATTTAAATGTTGTTTTTGAGTAAGTCATGCTATTATCTAGCTTTACACTATAAAAAGTACACCATTTAAGTAACTTGGACAGAGAAACATAGTTTAATGAATGTTAGTAGTATAAAGACAATTTTGAAGCAGCGCCATCTATGAGATTTCATAAAAATCAAATCAAGTTACATGTTAACACTTTTTGGAAATTAATAATTTAAATTTGATCATGTTGGCGAGGTTAGTAGTTAGTTATTCTTAAAATTCATAGATGGTAATGTTTATTTTCTTCATAAAAGTTGTATCGTATAGTTCGTTTTGACAAATTCAAGTTCCAACAAAACCCTCAAAATCTTGAGCAGAGTTGAAGAAGACAATTTAAAAAAAAATGCGGTGTTAAGTATTACAAAAAGTTATGTTCATTGATGATGATAATTTCTTCGTTAATTTCATGTTGTTAGTACAAAATAAACATTGACTGTTAATACTTTTGTTCGGTATTTATCTGTGTGATTATTACTTGGTAATTAATATATTTTCATGTCGTATACCTAACTAACCGCTACCCGCGACGTCGTCTGCGTGAAGGCTCTACAGCACCAAAAATACCCAAGATGCCAGTGTCGCTATAGTTACAAGTTAACAACTTTTAAAATAGCATTATACGAGTAGCACGTCACCTTCTCGACGTTGATCGCAAAATTGGGATGAAACCCTCGCGGAGGCGAGCGTCAGTGACAGTCCCAGCCGCATGCGTCATCTGTTTGCCGTCATCTTGGTGTATTGTGGAGTCGCGAACCCGGTAGCTTTGTGGGAGAAGTATCGCCATCATCTGTCTAAAGATTTTCTACGAATTTGAGGCGTGCTACTGGAGACGAAGTCGAAGTAACTGATGAACGCGTGATGAACACCTGTCTCGGTTCACTTCAAGATGTGGTCATTTCTATCGGCGGTAATCCACTGATCGAATATGGGTTACCAGCTCTCCAATCATCACCGCATCAAGACCGTGGAAATCGGGAGTATAACGCTGAAACAAATTACGATCCGGGCGAAATGACCACCATACGAAATGACCATGTCGCTTTGTTCTCTTCAGAGCAAAAACAAATTTATGACACCGTCCTTGAAAGCGTTGGGCAAAACCAAGGTAAAATGTGTTTCTTGGATGCTCCTGGTGGAACAGGAAAAACATTTGTTACCACTGGCATACTTGCAGAGGTCAGGAGGCAAGGCAAAATTGCTATTGCTGTAGCGTCGTCGGGAATCGCTGCCACACTGCTTCCGGGTGGCAAGACAGCACATGCCATGTTTAAAATTCCCATCGATTTAGAGAGCACCGAAACGCCTGTTTGTGATGTGTCACGTAACAGCGATAAGGGACACGTGCTCAAGGATTGCTCTCTGATCGTATGGGATGAGTGTACGATGGCCAATAGGAAGGCAGTGAAAATGATCAGGCTGCAGCAATCAACGAATGCATTCTCTCGAAAATTGAGGGGAATGAAGTGGTCTACATATCGATAAACACTGTTGTCGAGCAAGATAACGCCACACATTATCCCGTGGAATTTCTGAACTCCCTGTCAGCAAGTGGACTTCCAGCGCATACCATCAAGCTGAAGGTCGGTGTCCCGATTATGCTTCTTCGGAACCTATTTCCTTCGAAGTTGTGTAACGGGACCCGCCTTAAAATCATCTCGCTCCACAGACACACCATTGAGGCGGAAATTCTTACGGGTTGTGGCGTCGGCGAGGCAGTATTTATACCACGCATTCCCCTCATATCTCTTAACTTCCCGTTCCAGTTCAAGCGCGTACAGTTCCCCGTGAGTGTTTGCTTCACGATGACCATCAATAGGTCGCAGGGGCAGACACTGAGGGCAGCGGGTGTCTACCTCAGGACGAGTTGCTTCTCACTCACACACGGGCAACTGTACGTCGCTTGCTCCCGCGTCACCGGTCCTGACTTTCTTTACATTTTGGCTCCTGGCAGCATAATTACCAACATAGTTTATAGGGAAGTGTTGTAAGGTATGATACCTTTGAACGTATTTTTACTCTTTTGCGTCCTGGAATGTATTCCTGCATTATTTTCTCTATTTCCTTCAGTCACATCTTATGACTGAACTCAGCAAGATTCCCATATAACTCTCTTAACTTGCTTCGCTTGCAAAAAAAATATATTTTAATGCTATTTCAGAAGTTGTTAACCTACAATGCTATAGCGACACTGGCATCCTAGGCATTTCCGGCGCTGTAGAGCCCTCACGCAGACGACGTCGCGGGCAGCAGCTAGTATTTAATAAAATTCCAAAACATATTAGAAGCATCTCAGAAATTAAATTATTTAAAAAGAAACTTCATGACTTGTTAGTCGATAAATGCTATTACTGTTTAAAATACTTTATGTTAGACACGTCCATTTAAATTATATTTTGACCGAGACCATGGTGCAGTCAGTGCTGCTTACTATTAATTTTCAGATCTTTAACTGACCTATATTTTGTGTTTATTTTTGTTGTAATATTAGATTACAACAAAAATACCAACCTAACCAGTTAATTTAATTTTTCCTTAAATTGCAATAGTAATGTTTTTTTTTCTTTGTTAATTTATTAAAATAATGATGTTAATTTCTTATATATGTATATAATAATATGACACAATGTTAATAATTTGAATAATTTGTATTGTATGCCCAAAAGGCGGGACATAGCTGATCAACATCACTGTATCACCTGTATCTTTTTGTGTAGGGGAGGTAAGCCTAAAACGGGTAGCCCGCCTAAAACGGGTATGCTTTTTAAATTGCGCACCGTTATTGCTAATAAGAATGTGTGCGTGCAGTGCGCGACGCCTGCCGCTCGCCAATCACAGGGAGTCGGCGCGCTTCTCTGGCGGACACGAGTTCACGTTAAGATAAGAAAGAAGTTTTTTGCTATTTCCACTAAAAAAAATTGAGTTACATTACTTTTGAATACTCGAAAATGGTTTACAATATGTTCTTACTAGTTTTGTGTTATGATTTTGCAATAAATAGACGTTTTATTTGTGTAATAATTTGGCGTTTATTATTTCGGTTTTAAGGATAAGAGTCGATTGAAAAAAATACATGCTTGTTGGCAAAAAGGGTAGGGGTAAAGCGGGTGCCCGTTTTGCCCATACCCGATTTGCCCTGTATAATTTCATTGACTGCTTTTTAGTTCTTTTATTTTTGCAGATGGTTAATAAATACAAAAGAAAGACTGCAAATGCATCGTGGGATGAGGGAGTTATGAAGCTTGCGATAGAAGAAGCTCTCAAAACTTCCGTCAATGGTGCAGCAAAAAAATGGCAACAACCTTTCGACTTTACAGATACATGTAAAGAAAGGATGACAAAAAAAAAAACTAGGAAGATTCACAACAGTTTTTACAGCAGTTTAAGAATTAGAGCTAGTTGAGTATCTATTTCACATGGACAATCTGTTTACGTTGCCAACTCATTACGTTGTCTGCAAAGTGCCGCAACCATTCCAAGAATACTGGTCCATTGATCCAAGCATTGTCACTGCAAGTAGCTGATGATCCTGGTGGAGCTCCATCTGAGTTATGATTGTTATGAAACAATTCTAGTCATTGATTGACATTAATCTCATGTAATTCAGTCCCTACCCGCTTTGCCCAAAAGCCCTACCCGCTTTAGGCCCCCCCTACGGGCAAAACGGGTAATTGGAATGGTAAAGATTCTTGTTATTTTTTTATTCTTAATGTACAAAACTACTAAATATGTCATTTATTTTATATTATAGTCCTTGATAACTAAACATTTCAAAATATACAAATAAATGTTCAATTTGTATCTATAAGTTGTTTTTTTTTAACATCAACCTTAGCTTACCCGTTTTGGGCTACTCTCCCCTACCTATGATGCACAATAAACATGATTGATTGGTTGATTAAACGGTCATAACACGGCACCTGACCTTCATAGCCCTAAGCTGTCACACTTTGTCGTAACAACATCCCTATTATAAATGATTTATTATCTGTAAGTAGGTTTGTTTAAAACACTTTTACACGTCAATCACATTTTTTTAAACCAGGTAAGGTCGGTGTTCCCTATCTGACTATTCTGAGAAGAAAGGCCGAAACAAACTCAGAGGTCACAGTCTCTTTTATGTAGATTCAACTACTGATTAAAACAAATTATTCACGTCACAAGCTACCATAACTAACCAACACGACCTTCCCAGGTATAATATTATAATCAGGTAGTTTACAGCCAATCCCGTCGCAACGTGGCGCTTCCTCGCTTAGCCACGACGAAATAGTTGCGGTGACTGGTCTATGGCAGATATTCCAGTAATTCTGCCGGTTATTTCGCCTAATACCGGCTTGGTAGCTTCGTTATTAGGACTAGGGGTTGCCTATTAGTTTACCTATATGACATTGAATATTTGATGAGTAAAAATGAAATTTAAACATATAAGACGTGTAGCAGCAGCGGTGAGATTTGGTAAAAATTGCAATAAAAAACAATGCGTTAGTTTAACGAGCAAATTATTTATTCGCTATTTTGATCCTACAATATTCAAGGAGAGGGCTGTGAGAACAATATTTTAAATGAAACCAATCACGGTCGAGAGATAGGCATGACGTAGCGTATGGTATCGTTTCTTGCCTCGAGATGTCGCTGTCAGTCCTGGATGTGCATTTAGGGGTGTGGTGAAGTGATGCAAGAGCTCAGTGATTCGTCAACTTGTGACAACTATCACCCCTCCCGCACCGCGCAGCAACCTCAGGCAACGTCTCAGTTAAGCGGTCGGCCTATAGGTGAAACTTTACTTCTAGGCTACATTTAATTATCTGTAGTATCGAATCATGAATAATACAACCAACTCATACTTAAAACCCAACCCACTCCATAGAGTTTAAACAGCTTGAAGACAAACAAGTATTTTAGAGTCTTATTAAGTTGGAGCCAGCTAAATAAATAGCAGCAAGCTCACTTAGCTCTCTGCTCACTGACTCGGAGATACGTTTCATGAGTCGAGTCTTAATTGCAGGAGAATGAATTGGGCATTCATGAGCTGAACATGTTATTAAGACAGGGTGATGCCTTATTGGAGGAGTAGTTCGGAGTTGGTTTTGACAATGACGGGAAAGTGAAAATGGGAATGCTGCAGGGTTAATTATTAGGTTCGTTCCTATTTTATCTGAGATTGATTAAATACAGAACTTCAACTTGGATAAAAATCACACTCCTTTTGTTGCATCATTCTGACTATCAAAATAAAAAACTAAAAAGAATTTTCAGATTTTGTACGGAACTGTCATCACCATTCGATTTGGAATGATCTGAATAATCAACATTTTCTGCCCTGGTCCCGTGTTGCTCGGGGACCGCGTAACACGATTTCCCCTTCTATTCTCCCCTGTCAACCTTCACGCTATCATTCACTAGCTTTTCTTTCAAATCATAAATATTATATTTATTCATGGATTGGCAAAATAATATACGGCATTGACTGTAAAGAATGTCCAAATATTTTAATAAATACCCCCCCTTTGCTCACGCAGAATGGTCCACTTGAAGGACTAAGTGCGGAAACCAAACCCATAACAGAAAATAAATATTCCTCAAAAACTGACAGCCCAAAAATATTCTTGAAAGACCACGCAGTCTGTAAAAAACTACCTCCATTAAATGTACTAGAGACGCTCTCTTTAATATCATCCCTTTTTAAACCCTGAAACTTACATCCCGCCAACTATACAGGCTGCGCACAGGTATGACCTCAGCCCTATTCCTGAATATTCATATTATGAAGGCTAAACAAATTCGGAATATTAATGCAATGGCCACTCTCGGACACGGCTTCATTAGCATTGCTGTCAAATACTTTGCATTCGCTTTGGCAATACTGTTGAATACCCATGTTATATTTATATTCTAAGTAAGCAAAGCGAGGTCTACAGAATAATGTTTGGGAACTGAAATACCGCACTTAGTTGGAGCTGAAGGGTTTCTGCCCGTTGGTCTTAAAATACCTGAGCATCGATGCTGAACTGGACAGCGCACTCTCAGCTCAGCTACATCAAATGTCAAAAGAAAGACAAAAATGTAGGTATTTTTGAGACTGATTAGAATGCAAACGTTTGAAAAATACGGAAATAGAAGGTCCTGAAATCACCAATATTTTCTCCAATCACGAATTTATAGTACATAGGCTGTAGTAGTGTAAGAGCAGTGGTGGCGCAGTGCTCACGGCCCTGGCTTACGAGTTGTTGGTCGTGGGTTCGAACCCAGAGACGCTTTACTTTGTGTAAATAATATCATCACCGCTGCTCTCAAAACGGTGAAGAAAAACATCGTGAGGAAACCGGTATATCCTAGAACCAAAAATTTGAAGACATGTGACATCTACCAACCCGTACTGGGCCTGCGTGGTGGATTACGGCCCATTCCCTCTCACAGAGAGGAGGCCTATATAATTTCTCAGCAGTGGGAACATTATAGGCTGCTTATATTGCTGGCTGTAGTACAGCGAATGAACATTACACTATTTGCAGTTGTTCATTTGTCGTATCTGTATTTTACCGTGTGTGCATAAAAATGAAATTACTAAATAAAAGTTATGACATTTTGTATTCATTCGATTCATAAATAAAATCACCAGTTGAGTTTTATCTACATGAATGAGCTCGACTGCTTGCAAAGAGCACAAGTTTATTTGAATAAATGTTGCCATCAAACTTTACATTTACTTTAAGTGTTGCCAGCTCAAAGTTATTTCATAAATGAAATAAATACTGATCGGATCTCCAAGTTGGGCCGTAATAAAAATGAAGGAAGTTCCTACAAAAGCTTATCTTTTATTTTATTATGTTGTACAATATATGGTTTTATTGATTGATAGATTCTATAAAGGTTTTTATCTGATTTATTTATGTTTGCAATCTGAGAGATATTTTTGTACTGAAAAGAGTTCTTCCAGTAGGTAAGTAAGTTTTGGTAACTACTTTTGTCTGCCAACAAGAAGGTTTTTTCTATAACTACAAATACATACATAAACTCATACCTTTTTCCGGTGGCAGAAACCCACCTGCTACAACCACAATCTTCACATTTCTTTTGCTACAGCCAGTTCCTTATAGGCCCTACTGAATATTTGGAAAAGTATTCTAACGAGAAGTATCATCTCTCTGCTACTTAGCCAAAAAATGCCCGAGATTCTAGTCTATGTAAAACCTAAATTAATTATTCCTTCCTCTACAAACAGGAGTACTCTAAACTCATTATGAACCATATTTTCTCTTCATTATTTCGTGCGTCGGGCGACATTTTTCCGTCACGCCCCAACGTGAATAAAATTCATATTAATGGAGACAGTTAATTGAGTTCATAGTTTGTTTTCACAGACTAATTAACTGGCGTGACGGACAATTTTGTATTTATTTTAATACCAGCTGCGCCCCGCGGTTTCACTCACATATATGTCGATCCCGTGAGAATATCGGGATAAAAACTAGCCTATATGTTAATCCAGGGTGTCAGCTACCTCCGTACAAAATTTTATCAAAATTGGTGCAGCCGTTTGACCGTGAAGAAGTAACAAACATATAAGCACACACACACTCACAAACTTTCGCCTTTGTAATATTGGTGTGATTACGGTGTTATTTTAACACTGAATTTTTAATATAAGTGTGAAGTGGGCTCTGCAGCTATCGTTGTTGTCGTCAAGTGTACTACGAGACAAGCTCGCACCTGCCATGCTGCTGTGGTAACAAGGTAAGCCAGTCTGGTCTGCTACGTTGGTATTCGAACTGACTGCTCTAAGAAGGGAGAACAGTATGTTATGCAATGGAAAATGTCAACCTCATCAATATAGTCTGTGCTCTTGAGGACTAATTTTCAATTTTAAAGTGACTTCAGTTCTAATAACAATTTTGTGAATTTCCGCCAACAGCAAACTTTAGATATCCTAATAATTTAGTATAATATTATAAACGCAAAAGTTTGTGAGGATGGATGGATAGATGTTTGTTACTCTTTCACGCAAAACTTACTGAACAGATTTGGATCAAATTTTCCACACATAGTATATCATTTCAGCCGAAAGACGTCCACTGCTGGACATAGACCTCCCCCAAAGGGGGAGGGGGGGGGGTTTGCCATAATCGCCACGCTTGGCAGGCGGGTTGGCGATCGCAGTATAGTATGGTGGTGGAATGCATAGAGAACGCTGCTGCCCTTAGTCTCCTTTTACGACACCCACGGGAAGTATGGGGTGGTGCTATTCTTTAAGTCCGGCACCACACAGACAATATAGTATAGTATATAATAACCGGTTATATATAACCGGTTATATAGTATATAACCGGGATTAAAACAATAGGATACTTTTATCCCGATTTTTCTACGGGATCGACACTAAATGCGGGTGAAACAGCTTGGCGCTGCTGGTACATATATATAGCAAAAGCACCTATACCTTAAGGTGCCTCTCCACTGCACAGAATTAAACAACCAAAAACACAAACTCCACACTCATATCTTTTATTCCAAAACCGCACACAAGAGATCTCCAAAGACCAAAACCGTGATAAAATATTGTTTTAAACTAGGTGTATTATCATTGTTTACACTCCTCCATGAGGGACAGATCCCTCCAGGTGGAACAGAACCCTCTGGCGGGTTACAAGCACCGTTTTTCAGCGAGTTGGCTATGCTAATCTGTCTTTGTGCCTTTACGCGTGGTGATAACGTTTTAAGCCATGCATTATGTCGGTGGTAATGCAGTGAGGGTGAACTGACTTAATTAACAGTTGATGTTTTATTTATCTATTTATGTAATAATATAATAATAAGAAAATGTACAGACCAGCACATCAAGCTACTACAATCTGTCGAATTTCTTCAATAGATTTTCAGCTTTATCGCTACAGCATAAGGTTCAAGGTTGATTGGGAAAATTTGACAGTTTCGGGTAGCAAAGATCCAAGACCACAAAGCAAATGATCTTTTGTGGGATGTTATTAGGTGCCGTTGGAGGGTTTATGGTGAAATTCCGCATGACATTATAAATGTTGGTGACTTCAACTGGTATTTTGGATTTTCAGCAATAGTAAAAATAGAAATTGAGGATGCCATTAATTTGTTTCAAATAGAGCTTTAGAACAAGTACTAAAGGACCTAAAGTCTTGATGAAATTATGTTAAGTAGACGTAGTTAGGTCTAAAGAATTCCTGAAAGTTTGAAAGTTTCAACTTAGTGGCCCTAAAGTAAGATATTATAAAGTATTTCAATGGCTCTTGACATAATCTTAATGACCCATAAAATGTCAACTTCAGAACGAACTTTCTACTAAATGTATCAGACATTAAACTCCCACATTTCTTCTTATTACCAACATCACGACATTCAGCCACAACTTTAAAAAATCGTAAAAACTGTAACTATTCTCGCAAACAGTTGCACAGTTTTTCACGAGCGCCGTAAAGCGTCCCCGTCCACTTCAAAAATGCAGAGCGCAATCTGCATAACAGATCAGATGTGCTTTGTTACCGTCATTTTTGTGCGCTAATTGCTCGGTTCAGGCGAGTAATGCTATTTACTGCAAGAATATATGAGCGGTTTAACGGGGTAAAGTGAATGTGTTTGGTTACTCAATGTGGGCTTTGCGTTGTTTCACTTTTGAGGGAAGGAAGATCTCATGAGTGATTAAACAATAACTTTCCTAGTGCATGCGAAAGCGCTAAAGCTGATAACAGACGCTTCACTCAAGTGAATGGTTTACTCCAGTGAATGTTCATTTATGTTATAATCCATGTTCACTCGACACCGTCAAAATAACTTAGAACGGTCATTTACTCATTTCATTTCATTCTTCGATTATTGCACGACGCACGACATAACCAAATATGTAAGTTGGCAATATTGGTCAAATGTTACCCACTTGTTTCAGTCTGTTATCAATTTTTTAATTTATTAAACGATATAGAATGAAGATCAGATTGTCCAACGCTACACAAATTATCCTTACCCAACCATATTTTTATGACATTTAAGCTTATCTCAACTTTATCCGGCTCGAAGGACCAAATGTGGATCAAACATTTTACTATCTTTTAGTCTTAATAGGCTCGTATTGAAAGAAAATGACGGATTTATAGCGAAATCGAATAAACAAACTTTATAACAAAAATAACAGAACAATATACCTAATACATTGGGTTTTCAACAAGTTTTCAACGACGATGACAGATATATCAAAAAAGTGCACATCTATTTGACGGCTAAAAGAAGAAAGCATTTGACATTTTATAAACAAGTGTATAATAAAAGTTCCGCAGCTTACCTACCTAAGCGACAGTTTTTTATATTCACACTTTACACGTAACAAGCGTAAACTTATGAAAATAAGTACTTACGTGCCATAAAAATAATATTTTGTACGTATTTTTTTAAGTTTATTATTCAAAACTCGTTGTCTGCGTAACGCTTAATTTCGCACTATTTTGTAGATTTTTACAAGTATTTCGCTGCGCTTAATACCTATTTATATTTATGCGGGTGACGCGGCCAAAATCTTGTTATCATAAAAAGTATAATTTTAAAAGGAATACGAGGAAAGCGTGCTCTGCTTATTATAGTTACAGAAATACAGAAAAAAAACACGACCCTGTAGTAAAGTAGTTGATTTGTGTGTGCTTTACCATACATTTATTTAACAAAAAATGTAAATACTACGAAATTTTTTCCGGCACGATATATTCTGAATATTCCCGACATAACCTACATAGGATCTACGTTCAGGTGAATTCCGATAGTTTTAGTTTTATAGGATACAAATAGGTTATTGTCTTTGCACATGGCATGTTTCCTCGTCAAAGTGATCCAATAGAATAAAAAACGGGTAAAGTATTTGGAAGTCGTAAAACACCGTGACATTCTAATTTTATTGTACATGGGATAAACATATATAGAAACAGCCCTGCGGAAAATATTTTGATCAGATTGTTTTGTGTTCCGTTTGATTGACAAGGTATTTTAAAGCTACAAGTACAAAGATGTATCTACATATAGACTGTAATTAAAACATCACAGCATCATATGTCTGAACAGCAATGAAAATCACACGCGAACCGTCTAGATAAAGTCATCAAACTTGGCAAATGCAATTGGTAATTGCAGAATATTGTTTACGAAAATAAACTGCTAGTCTTCTTCAATTTATCCCTTTATTGGTGAGAAGGGTGCATTCTACTGATATATATTTTAGAAGTATGTATGTTTATTTGTATGTATGTAAGTATATTCTCATAATACTTTTTGCGAATTGTTTTTTAGATTTTATGTATTATTTTTTGTCTCCTTTACACTTTCACACGCTGTCTACATCTCTCTATTTATTGTCCTATCGCGGTGTGCTGGAAGAGATTTCTTATGAAATATATATCACCTTTGTACCTATTTTTCTGTTCTGTTTATTTTCTTGTCTGTTTATAATAATATATGTGTGTACATAAATGGTAAAATAAATAAATAAATAAAATAAGGGTGATCTTATAAATATGGTGCATTTACTATCTAACTACTCTATATATGTAGTTGGTAATCTTAGGTACTTAATTTGTTTAAACGGATCTTGCTTTTAGCGATGAGACCGCCTATTGTGTTACCCTAATAAAGCAAATTCCATTATATTCTAGCCTCAGACCAACAAAAAAAGAAAGACGGCGCGCCGCGAACATCAAAAGTGAAGCCATAAAACCGTGCTCCTGCAAGTAAACATACACGCTCACGCACACACCTACACTAAAACCATGCTCATCGCACTTAGTACGTCACGAGTCGTCGTCAAGTTAACGTAGATTAAAAAAATATAATTATGCCTTCCTGTGCAGTAAAAAGTTGCAAAAACAACAGCAAATCACATAAAAAGTCTCACGGAATCACTTTTCACTTGTAAGTACTTGAAATAATATCGTTTCTTTATTATTAAATTTTAGATTACTTGGAACAAAAAACCTCAACGAACGAAAGTAGTGACATAAGGTGCGGGGGTTGCCATAATACGATTTAAATTTTCCCCGTTCGATTAATACATACATATAAATATGATTAGTTACTTCGAGTTATATTCCTATTTTCTTTTTTATGTATTGAATATTTTGGGTTTCCAATGAATACCAATACCATACTCAACAATATCTTACTCGTACAATATTATACTAGTTCCTACTCGCACAAATATCCCTAAATTATAGGGAAAACATTTTTAACAAATGGCAAACCTTCGATAGACACATAGATAAAAAGGTGGCTTCAGTTTTAATGTTCGTGGCGCGCTGTCTATCTTTTTTTGTTGGTCTGAGATTCTAGCATAATCAGCCGTTTATGTTCCCACTGCTGCGACCCAGGCCTCCTTTCTCGGCCTATTCTGCCATAATCCACCACGCGGGCAGGTGTCTGTATGTCACATGTCTTCGAATTTATGGTTCTAGGACATGCCGGCTTCCTCACATGTTGTCCTTCACCGTTTTGAGAGCAGTGGTGATGAAATAAATTACACAAAGATTGATTTGATTTGTCCCTGAGTGGTTTCGAACTTTGAACCCAAGACCTACGTCTCATCCGCCGGGGCCGATAACCACTGATCTTCTATTCTTATTAATTCCCCAAAACCGACCATAAAACTTTACGAAGCCGTTTGTTTTCATAGTTCTCATCTAAAATGAACAAGTCATCCCTCAACACAGGACAGATACCAGACATAACATAACAGAACCACACCTAATCTTTGTCTACATAATTCAAAGAACAAATCGAGTTCTGCCATACCAACTACCGTATAAGCGAAAGACGTACAATATTTATAGGAGCAAGTAAATTTCCGGTGGCGGGACACAGAGCACGGACCGCTTCCGGGAATTTGTCCCGGGCGGTTCAGGGCACAACACTTCGCTAACTTTCTCATCTTTTGAGCATAATCTTGGGATTGTTCATTGCATTTTTATTTCTTGTGGAGAAGTTGGATAATATGCTGGGGAGTTTGATGCGCTGCAGAAATGCAAAAACATGAAGTTTGAGTTAATAAGCACTAAAAGTGACTTTTATGGAGGAACTTATTGGAGTATTTTTTTAATTATTTGGAATAGAACTTTTCTTCGTGCCTAAAGCAATTCTTGCGTAAAACTGTGGTAACTAGCCTTAGTTAGTTACCCAACGTAGATTCGAGCAACGAGCTAGTTACCCAATGTAACATCGAGCATCGAGCTAGTTACCCAACGTAGCATCGAGCAACGAGCTAGTTACCCAACGTAGAATCGAGCAACGAGCTAGTTACCCAATGTAACATCGAGCAACGAGCTAGTTACCCAACGTAGCATCGAGCAACGAGCTAGTTACCCAACGTAGAATCGAGCAAGGAGCTAGTTACCCAATGTAACATCGAGCAACGAGCTAGTTACCCAACGTAGCATCGAGCAACGAGCTAGTTACCCAACGTAGAATCGAGCAACGAGCTAGTTACCCAATGTAACATCGAGCAACGAGCTAGTTACCCAACGTAGCATCGAGCAACGAGCTAGTTACCCAACGTAGAATCGAGCAACGAGCTAGTTACCCAACGTAGCATCGAGCAACGAGCTAGTTACCCAACGTAGCATCGAGCAACGAGCTAGTTACCCAATGTAACATCGAGCAACGAGCTAGTTACCCAACGTAGCATCGAGCAACGAGCTAGTTACCCAACGTAGAATCGAGCAACGAGCTAGTTACCCAATGTAACATCGAGCAACGAGCTAGATACCCAACGTAGCATCGAGCAACGAGCTAGTTACCCAACGTAGAATCGAGCAACGAGCTAGTTACCCAACGTAGCATCGAGCAACGAGCTAGTTACCCAACGTAGCATCGAGCAACGAGCTAGTTACCCAACGTAGCATCGAGCAACGAGCTAGTTACCCAACGTAACATCGAGCAACGAGCTAGTTACCCAACGTAGCATCGAGCAACGAGCTAGTTACCTAACGTAGAATCGAGCAACGAGCTAGTTACCCAATGTAACATCGAGCACAAGCTAGTTACCCAATGTAACATCGAGCAACGAGCTAGTTACCCAACGTAGCATCGAGCAACGAGCTAGTTACCCAACGTAGAATCGAGCAACGAGCTAGTTACCCAACGTAGCATCGAGCAACGAGCTAGTTACCCAACGTAGAATTGAGCAACGAGCTAGTTACCCAACGTAGCATCGAGCAACGAGCTAGTTACCCAACGTAACATCGAGCAACGAGCTAGTTACCCAACGTAGAATCGAGCAACGAGCTAGTTACCCAACGTAGCATCGAGCAACGAGCTAGTTACCCAACGTAGCATCGAGCAACGAGCTAGTTACCCAACGTCGAATTCAGTACAGTTCTTGCTGTCCGTTTAATTGTATATCAATTATCTCATAGGTCAAGTGAGACTCAAGTGTATTAAAAGTCTTTCAGTTAACTTTATCCAAATCGAATTCAAAAAGACTTCAAACAAAATGCAAATTCACGGAAACATTTATTATAAAAACATGGCAAGACACACTCCCATACTAAGCAAAGCCCCATAAAATCCCATCCGTTAATAAAAAGAAAATATTCAATCGTACCTCCCTTTGCATGTAATATACTGAAGGGTCACTCCTCAGTAATTTAGCGCACTCTTGGCCAAACTGGTTTGTTTAGCCCTCCCCAAGGAGGCTGTGTAACTTCCCTTAGGCTCAGTAATTGATAATGAAAAGGAAGAAGGTTCGTGCCCGGAGGGGTTCTAGATTTGTTGAGGAAAGCAATTTCTGTGGTGTTTGTTTTCCTGTAATCTACTGCTAAGGGGGATGATTTTAGGTAAGTCCAAGGAACATAATATTCTTTTTCAGTTTTTAGTATAAGTGGCGCGGTTTTTATTGAAATTTGATAGCTTTTACTTAACATTAGTTTTCAGGGACTGACTTCAAGCATAAATATTATTTTCTCAAGAAAGTTAAAGTGACGTTTTCATTTAATAACAATTCTTGAGATTCTTGTGAAAAGGGTTGACAAACTGGCTGAGGATTTAAATGGATGAAATATTTTTCACAGATAATTTCCTTTTAGTCCTGTATTGAATCTTGAATTTATAACAACTTTACATAAACGAGTAATGGATGAGCGTTGTTAAGAAATGAGTGTAAAATAAAGCATATTTTATTTATTTATCTATACATAAACTTTTAATTAAAAAGTTTTAATGAAATTACCTCTTGCATCTGGACATAAAACATATGTTAAAATAATCTCTTATCCACACAAAGAAAACTAAATTTTACGTTCAAACGATTCTCCATCAGTAGCATTTGTCCAAAACCTCGTCCAAAGTAAAACCGATTATATAATCGTAGATCTCATAGCGAAGGAAATCCTACTTATAGTAGCTGCCCGGGAAGAATAAATTGTGCCCGACTGAACGCAAGATGGCGCCACTCTCGACATGGATGGGCACGGGAGGTACGATGGTCGGATGTGACATTTATTATCAAACAAGTCACCGATAAATAGACACGTCTCAAGGAAACAATTGAAGCGTAAATTAATTGATATTAAACGTATTGAAATATTCACCCACTCACAACTTCAATTTCAAGAAACTATTCAATTTTGTCTGTGTGGTGCCGGACTTAAAGAATAGCATCACCCCATACTTCCCGTGGGTGTCGTAAAAGGCGACTAAGGGGCGTACCGGAGAATGGGCAGCAGCGTTTTCTATGCATTCCACCACCATACCATACTGCGATCGCCAACCCGCCTGCCAAGCGTGGCGATTATGGCGAACCCCCCCCCCCTTTTGAGGGAGGCCTATGTCCAGCAGTGGACGTCTTTCGGCTGAAGTTAAGACGTGTTTCGGCTAAGAAGCGATTTCCATAATATAAATACACGTAGTAAAAATGAAATTGTGTTACCTAAATTTAGATTAACTAAAACTAGCAAGTCATTTCTTGTAAACAGCATCCGTTTTTATAACAAGTTGCCAAAGCCGGTTACAGAACTTAGCGATGGAAAGTTCAAAAACCCTCATCAAACGTGTCCTTATCAAAAAAGCATATTATAAGATTAAAGACTACGTTGAAGACAAGCTAGTCTGGCAATAATTCCTTCTGCACATGTGGCTTCCCTGGCTTCTCATTAACGGCATAACTATGTAAATGTCTATTAACTGCTCTCAAATTACGATGTTTAATTTTTATTTAATTATTTTTTTTTTTTACATACTTTTTGACATAATTTCTTTATTATTTGACATTATATACTTTTTGACATAATTTCTTTATTAATTGACATTATATACAGACACTTGAAAATTTTCACCTCTTTTTCAGTGGTTTTAATGAGAATCATAACACTTGGTTTTAGTAGGTTTTTATTATTATTTTTCTTTTTTTATTATCTATCCTTTTGATAGATTCTTATTTTGTAAATGTGAGGACTTTGTAGGCCTTATAGACTTTAGATCTGTAGACCATTTTCTATTTTATCAAGTACTTGGTACTTGTTGACAGGCCTGCGCTGTCCTCCCATACCTACTGTAATCTGGAAACACTGTAAAAGCCAATTATTTTTAAAAAGAGTAACCATGGAGTTTCTTGCCGGTTCTTCTCCATAGGAAACGACCAATTGGAACCGTGCACCTAGCTTCTGACATTTCATAAGTGCCCATGTAGGTTTATGTGAAATAAAACATTTTGATTTTGATTTTTTGATTTTGAAATGATGATGATGATTCAATTTTCAGACCAATCTTCTAAACAGTGATTACGTCTGCCGACTAAGTTTTCAATGGTGTACTGTTTAATACTTGCTTGTGATGAGGAAAGAAAGAAATAAAAAAGTTTATTTGGACACAGTTCGTGAAACACAAAATACAAAATTAACAAAATAAAAATTATGTTTCAACAACAATAGTGTATGCCTCACGGCTGCGCCAAAAAGGTTCATTTCAGCATTAATGCCAGACATATGCTGTCTGACGCTGGTTTTCTAATTGAACCTTTCATCATTTCAGCCGAAAGACGTCCACTGCTGGACAAAGGCCTCCCCCAAAAGCCCCCCCGGTTTGCCATAATCGCCACGCTTGGCAGGCGGGTTGGCGATCGCAGTATGGTATGGTGGTGGAATGCATAGAGAACGCTGCTGCCCATTCTCCGGTACGCCCCTTAGTCGCCTTTTACGACACCCACGGGTAGTATGGGGTGGTGCTATTCTTTAAGTACGGCACCACACAGACAATGAACCTTTAGGGAAAAGAAAATGGGTTTGAACTTCAAATACTAAAAAATCATGGTTTTCTTTCCTTGCTTTGTACTGAATATAATTTCAGTACAAAGCAAGAACAGGACAAGGGACAGTAGAAGGGTCAACATAAACATAAAAAAATATATACGGTCGAATTGAGAAACCTCCTCCTTTTTTGAAGTCGGTTAAAAATAGAAATATTCAGCCGGATTTCGTGTAGGTAAGCTAATCAATCACTTAATTGGATACAATAAAATTTCAGAGTATAACATAATGCTGTGGTACCTTGTAATGCTTGTGTTATTATAAAACGCTCTAGTCTAGTAAAACTAAATAATATTTGTCTCGTCCAAAATGAACGCATACGTTTCATTCTCAGATCTGTGGTAAACGCGTGCTCACTGGGCAATCTGCGATAGTTCCTGCGAATGCATTTAATCCCAGCTGACAAACGCTCAATGCCCGTCTTATAGATTTCACTCGAGATTATAAAATATTTTAGTTACGGCACGAGGGTGAGGATAAAAGTTATGCTAGCTTTTCTAAGCTTGTCTTTCATAAATCTTTATTTGAATTATTATGAAAATTGGTAGAGACTTATACAATATGTCCCCGAAAGGATCATACCACTCTTTTACGTGACGTGATGTAGAATTTCCTATTAGTGGAAAAATGTAAAATGTAACAACATTTGATAAACACATCAACAACATCCTCGACGGTATTATGACTACGGACACGAAATTGATATCATTATGCCTCCTTCTTTGTTTTGAAGGCGAAATCTCGTTTGCAGTTTCGGCTCGGTGACAAACAAATGTCCAAAACTTGTCATAATGACAATAGGTATATTTGACAGATTGAGAGACTGTGAACGTTTTTAAAATTACGAGAATTGGCCCTCTGATCAGCACCATTGCCAGTGATGGGTTTTCAGATACAATTAATTTTATGTGAACTTTTAGTTACAAGGGAAATTCTTAATTGTTTGAGTGTAAAAAGAACCACCAATTATTTCACAGTCAGCTCTCACGTTTTATTTGGTTTTCCTCATTCCACAAGGAAAGTTCCGTGTAAGAATGTTCCAAACGCACAGTAAACAAAATGTAAAATTCGTTGAGAGTACGAAATGAGCTTTTTGGCACAAAAAACCTAGAAAATTGACCTCTCTTCGAAAATGGGTAGAGGGTTTCTGCAGAAATATTCATAATTTATGTAAGAGCCTAGTTAGGATACATAATGGACGGAAAGAGTGGGCCTCTGCAAAATATTTATATACCTACATAAATAATGTATAAATTTGCTTTTAAAATCTCCAGCGCACTTAGTTTCCTGGTAAAATATTGCGCAGATATATTCTGGGATGATCCCGGGTGAATTAAATGCAAGAAGGAGCTGGTATTAAGGGATCAGGACGAACTTATTATGTTAAATACGACTTAACAGTGAAATTGTGCTTTCGTTAGAAGGTTTTTGTGAGTTTGAGTCACACCTGTTGGTTGTGGTGAACAATGTACAAATATTAGGTGTGTCGCGACTGTAAAGAGTTCTACGTTTAGTAAGTACCTAGTGAATCGTCAACCTTATTGCTTTAAAGGCAAACTGTTCAGGGTAAGTCAGAGATAATTAGTACATGGACAAGCGATGATAATCCTTCTACATCAGGTGTGCTGGTCTGTATACTGATCTATAGCAAACATGATATTCTTCCAAGTGTGGTTGTTTTGATAACACCTACATCATAACATCACGCCTGTATTCTTTGGAGGGTTAAGCAGGTTAGGTGTACGTATATTATAATAGTAAAAACATATTTTACCGGTTATGTAATAGGGGCGAGCCTAATTGCCATCAACCGGGTACAAATCCAGACTCAGGGCTTCTTCTGAGAAATTCCTCATGATCATTGACAAGTTTTGATAATATTCATAATTTTATTAATATTTTAGATATTTTTGCTGGTCAAATAATAAACATTCAAACTCAAACTCAAGGCATTTATTTCAATTAAACCATTTACAGGCACTTTTGAATTGTCAAGAAGTCGGTCAGTCAGAAAATATGAAGTTAGTTTTCATTCACAATTAGTTCGCCATTAAACCCGATTAAAATCAAAGTCGAAGCATTTATGTCAAATAGGCACATAAAAGGTACTTTTGAACATCAAAATCCCACACAAACCTAAAAGATAGTTTTAGAACTTTGCTTGACGAACCATTAACTCCCTTGGGTACAAAATGGGGCCCAAAATAGATATGGAGCTCATTACTCATTCATCATGACATTTATTTGGGTTGTGTGTGCAGAATCATGGGTTTTTGTTAAACAATGGATATTTTAAATGTTATTTTAATTCGATATTTTGTGCCTTTGTTCAGTTAATACGTTTTGTTGACTCCACAAGCTTGAATATAGTTAGTACTGACAGGACAGAATTCGGAATACTGCGCTGCGTTCCGAAACGGGGATTTTAGAAGTCAGAAAGAAGGCTGCCAGGCTCAAATGGGATTGAGCGGGTCACATCAGCCGCATGCACGATGACCGCTGGGCAAAAGTCTCAACAATGGGTGCCCGAAGATAGAAAGTGCCGCGGCGGCGTGGAGCTCTGCAAGTTATTTCGGTAACTCAAAGAAACTCCGAGCATAGCCCACTCCATAGCGCGCTGGGGGACCAGATACAACACGTAAGTCTAATGTAAATCTACCCAAGTAGGATTGTCACAACTTTATGTTAATAGCAGACAGTTTACAGTTGGGTTTTTACAATACAAGCGATGTTAAAGTCTTACAAACATTCCCAAAAACGCATATTTAAATCTACATAATACCTTGCATGTATTATATACATATATTATTGTATATACTCTACCGCGGTAACAGATTTCGTTCAAACACATCTATTTAGCATTTGACACGAACGAAATTAATTCAATCCTCACGAGCAGAGCCACAGTTGATATGACACGAGATTATTGAATTGAAATTTTATTTTATTGGTAATGATTGAAAATGTTAAGGATTGGAACCGATGCTCGCATATTTGTAATTTTGTGTGTTGCTCAGAAATGATAACTTTTATGCTTATCCAACCAAAAACAACGTTATGTCTATAGATACCTACTTGCTTTTATAAACTTTACCTATCAGGACAAAATTTTCAATTTAATATATAACAGAAGATGAAGAGTTTGCGAGATCCAATTAACGTATGAAAGTTTTCAAGTGTGGCAAAAATATTGTAATATCTATTTTTGACATAAATAACAAACCGGCCAAGTGCGAGTCGGACTCGCACACGAAGGGCACCATGCACAAGGCAAAAAACTCCAAAAAAAACGCGTTTGTTTTATGAACCCCTTTAATTTTTAGTCAAATCAACTCAGCCTATCGCAGTCCACTGCTGGACATAGACCTCTCCCAGACTGCGCCACATCACCCTGTCCTCCGCCTTCCGCATCCAGTCTACCCCAGCCACCTTCTTTTGGTCGTCTGTCCATCTAGCTGGGGGGCGTCCCACACTACGCTTGCCGAAACGCGGTCTCCACTCCAGGACTCGTCTGCTCCACCGGCCATCTGTCCTTCGATAGACATGCCAGCCCATTGCCACTGCAGTTTGCTTACTCTGCAAGCTATGTGGGTAACTCCGGTTCTTTTCCGGATAATTTCATTCCTGATTTTTTCCTTTTAATAGACTCCGAGCATAGCGTGCTCCATAGTGCGCTGAGCGACCATGAATTTGTGGACCAGCTCGACCGTCAGTGTCCACGTTTCAGCACCGTATGTCATGACAGGCAGGACGCACTGGTTGAAGACCTTAATCTTCAAACACTGCGGGATAGGCGACGAGCAGACTTGACGGAGTTTTCCAAATGCTGCCCAACCCAACTGGATCCTTCTGTAGGCCTCTTTCTCAAAGTTGTGTCTACCGCTCTAGGGAATCTAGACACCCCGTAAGGGGGAGCACATAACAATCGGACTCCTCTAACGTCAACCTCACCTGCGCGCGGTACACCCTGCCACTGACAGACGAGGCGCTGGCGACCGACCGATGGCGGTATAACCATCCCACAAGCCAACCTAAATCCTCCAGAACGATGACGGGCAGCAGCGTCATAGCTGCGAAAGGCTTGGCTCTGCGGTCACCAACACGCATGCCCAGCGTGGTGACTACGGGCATTAAACCTCCCTAATTTTTAGTAACTTTATTTTATTTTAATAATTTTTTCTTATAGTGGCAATAGAAATAAATTTATACTCTGTTAAAATTTTAACTGTCTACCTATTATGACGGACGGACAGTGGAGGCTTAGTAATAACACCCAAAGGGTGCCAAAGGTAACCCTAAAAATATGGTCTGCTGGTAAAAAAACTTATCATCATATTCATCATCATCAAAACAGGTCGCAACTCAAAATCTCCATTTATACTGTCACCCCCAACCCTAATGTAATAATACGTCCCAGTACTTTCCACTTTTTCATTCTTCTTTCACGATTTTCCTCCGCTCCTCGATTGAGGCGACAGACGGGTGCCCTCCACTTAAGCCTAATGAATTTTTGCGTAATACTGCATTCAGTGCCACCTGGATTATTCTATTCATCACGACTTACAACAGGTAAGGAAATCAAGTAAAGGTCTAAGTACACAGCAGTGTAATCTTGATTTACCGTGAAATCACTTTTATGCAGATTGCAAAAATTCAATCAATTAACTCAGCCTATCGCAGTTATCTGCTGGATAGAAGCCTCTCCCAAGCTGCACCAAAATACCCTGTCCACTTGCCTTCCCCACCCAGTCTGCCGCAGTCACCATCTCGTGTATTCCAAAAATTGGTAGAGATTTATTAGATAAACTGGACTGGTAGGGAGGACATTTTCAGAGTGCTGTTGAGGTTGCCCTGATTCTGCAGCGCACCTAGTTTTGTAGTAAATCACACTAAAAGGCGGAAGTTTGTGAGTGTGTGTATGTGTGTTTATATGTTTGTTACTTCTTCATGCTCAAACGGCTGGACCAATTTTGATTAAAAAAAATATGGAGGTAGCTGGCACCCTGGATTAACATATAGGCTACTTTTATCCCGATATTTCCACGGGATCGACATTTATGCGGGTGAAACCGCGGGGCGCGACTAGTGCTACAATAAACCGACGGATTCTTTTGCAAAATATGAAGTTCCCCAAGTATTTATAGTTATTTACACAATGTTCTGTTGACAACAACCTGCTTTTAGTGAATTACCCACTACGAGACATTTCTCTTACCCAATCAGCGCACACACATCCATCACACCACACACACGGCAGTCCATGTTAATGCACGAAATATAACCCCGAAATGTTTGCGAACAGTGCGCAGTATTTCACGAGGATTGCGGAGCGCGCGACGAATTGACGGCTGTGATATATCGCAGCAGCACCTCAGTAGGGAGAGACCTTAATGTTGTTATTTTAATTTTACAACCCCCGAACTTCTTGATACGTTTCATGCTTATTACAGCACTCTGCATCGCCTGTTCATCAAAATGTGGTTCGCGGAAGGAAGATAGTGTATTTATGTACCGATTAAAAACTCAAAGAAATCATGACATTATTTCTCTATAATATCATGTGCTGAATGGATAGAATAAGAAATGAGTACATAAGAGGAAGTTTGAAAGTGGCACCGGTAGCTGAAAAGTTGCGTGGGAATCGGTTGTCATGGTATGGGCATGTGTTACGTAGAAATGAGGAAAATGTCGTGAGGAGAGTTTTGAGTATGGATGTCGATGGCTATAAGAGTAGGGGAAGACCAAAGAAACGATGGATGGAATGTGTGAATGATGATATGGTTAGAAAGGGGGTGACTACCGAGATGACGACTAATAGAGAAGTATGGAAGAAAAAGACATGTTGCGCCGACCCCAAATAAATTGGGATAAGGGCAGGAGAATGATGAATATCATGTGCTCCCTGCGATGTCACGTCAATATTTTAAGCAAAGAAATATAATAATTACGAAGGTTTACGTATTTTCATGGCGGGTGTAAAGTGGCTCAAACCAGTAGAGATGATCAAACTAAAATTAAGTGCGTAATGTGATTCCAAAAAGGTCTTATTTTCAAATAACATTATACTTACAGATTGGAACTGCCCATAACTCATGAAATTGTGGCCCTTTGCTACCTAAATAAAAACAAGCTCCAAGAAGATCAACAATTGATCCAGTCTCCACCAAACGTCGGAGAACTTTAAAAAGGCAGTGGAAATTCAAAAGCCTTCAATACTGATTATTATCTGCGCTGCTGAAGAAAGGCTCAATTCTCCGCGCCTCGGTTCAAATCAAGCGGAGATGCGCCCCTTTCATACCTCTTTGTTAAAGGCGCATTGTCGTGGATAGATGGAATACGGAGCGGAATTGATTTTTGTGCCTATTGCTGTGGTTCCTCTAGGAGAATTTCTAATGGATGATATGGGATATGTGTGTATTTATTATGAAGAGTGTTGCAGCATAGCCTATAATGTTCCCACTGCAGAAGGACAATTCTCGTAACCTAAAAGTTCAAAACCTAGTCGCTGACTCATCACGGCGACAAAAACTTGTCAAAATGTAGGAAAGTTAGAGGTATTTTTGACAGATTTAGACTGAGATCAGCAGTTTTATTCTGTAAAAATCTCACCGTGAAAACTTAGGTGAAGTGAGCGTGGAGTGAGCTGTCAATAGTGTCAATTCCTAGCATAAACAAACTCACTTCACCTAAGTTTTCACGGTGAGATTTTTACAGAATCGACTGGCTGATTGTGAACGTTCTTAAGGTGAATGGATAGTGATAGACCGCGGAATTCAAATTTTCTTGCATTTTTTGCAATTTGCAGGTCAGTGTCAGATTGTATCTTGATCATGGAAATATCGGGATAAAAGTATTTTATGTGTTAATCCTAGTTATAAACTATCTGGGTGCCAAATTTCATCCAAATCTGTTCAGCCGTTTGAGCGTGAAGAAGTAACAAACATATAAACACACACTCAAAAACTTTAGCCTTTATAATATTAGTGTGATTTAATCAAAGCCTTCATCACTTACCTATTTTAAGGTGAATGGATAGTTGTGACCGCGAAATTCAAATTTTCTTACGTATTTTGCAATTTGCAGGCCAATGTCAGGTTGTATCTTTATCAAAATATGATTCGCGACAATAATAGACACATATTTGGAGAATTATAATCATTAGAATCATTAATATACCTATCTTTCTAAATTAGGTTTCTACCACCAACCAGCAATCTCATATGGAAAAGTGTTAGTAGTAGAAATCTAATTAGGGGCTAATTTTTCAATCGCCGGATAACTTTTATTCAAAGAATAATATTGACGTTTGACAGTTTTTGTATGAAATAACTGTCAAAATTTCAAAATAATTCCTCGAATAAAGTTATCAGATGATTGAAAAATCAGCCCTTAGAAAGATGTATTAATGATTTTAATGATTATGATTCTCTGAATATCTACCTATTATTGTCGCGAATCATATTTTGATAAAGATACAACCTGACACTGGCCTGCAAATTGCAAAATACGTAAGAAAATTTAAATTTCGCGGCCTCAACTACCCTTTTACCTTAAAATCACGAGAATTGCCACTCAGGTCTCACTGTGAGAGGTAAGTGATGAAGGGTGGTGCTTTGATTAAATCACACTAATATTATAAAGGCTAAAGTTTTTGAGTGTGTGTTTATATGTTTGTTACTTCTTCACGCTCAAATGGCTGAACGGATTTGGATGAAATTTGGCACCCAGGTAGTTTATAACTAGGATTAACACTTATAATACTTTTTATCTCGTTATTCCTACGGGATCGACACTTATGCGAGTGAAACCGCGGCGCGCAGCACACATAAAATAACGCCTGTTTTTCCTTAAGGATTCGCCAGAGGTTTACCTACAGTACACACGTTTTGCCAGTTATGTAACCCAATTTAATCAGTCGTTCTGTATTTATACAAGTTTAAGTTGAAAAAGTACGAACGAATCTTGTAGACATTTCGATTTACGCAAACTTGCATCTCCATTAAGAAGAATACAGTGCACTTATAATACTTTGAATCTTTCCTAAGGAAACACTCCAGACTCCAGCGTGCCGCAATAATAAGAAAAACGTATAAGCCCACTACTTCTTCAAGTTAATACCGTGCAACTTAAACTAACAATTTTATTCACGACTATAACTTAATTTTATTCTTTGCCCACTTATTCTTAGGGCGATTTAACTCTCGAGTTTATTCTGTGGCTCCTTCGTTTTATACCTACGCTCCGTGAAACTGGCACTTCTGCTCATTTTACTCATAACTCGACTGGAAAGTGTAGAACAGTATCTATTGCGCGTTCATTACGAACGGCGAGGAGAGCTTAAGATGGAGTGGCAGCAATGGATGTGGTTATAGCAGATACGATTGTTATATCTCGTGATGGGAGTTGAAGAATAGTTGAAAGGAATTGTGCAGTACTTTGAATTGCATCTCTGTTGAATAAGCGCGCTTTATTTCGAATGCTCACTGAAAGTGGATGAAAGTTAAATTTGTGGAAAGTTGTCTGTTGTGACAATGCAATGTTTTTTTTGCTTATTTGCAGACCCGTAGTTATGAATGAGTATTTTAAGGAGCGCTCTGTGATTTCGTTTCCGCTTGAATTTAATAATCGTTTGTTTGTTGATGAAAGAAGTGTTTTAGCTTTTGAACGCAAATTGTATGGCAGAAAGAAGTTTGGTTTTCAGTTTCTCTAGATATTTTGCACGACTCATAATGCGAAGCATTAGAGAGTGCTTTACAATCGATTTATTTTTTTTTGCCTCCTGCAACTGTTTGTATTGTTGTACTCCTGCTAGTACACAGAAGGTTCTGTGTACTAGCAGGAGTACAACAATACGTTCTGTGTGTTCGGCTGAAATGATCATCATCATCATCATCATCATCATCATTTCAGCCGAAAGACGTCCACTGCTGGACATAGGCCTCCCCCAAAAAGGGGGGGGGGGGTTTGCCATAATCGCCACGCTTGGCAGACGGGTTGGCGATCGCAGTATGGTATGGTGGTGGAAAGCATAGAGAACGCTGCTGCCCATTCTCCGGTACGCCGCTTAATCGCCTTTTACGACACCCACGGGAAGTATGGGGTGGTGCTATTTTTTAAGTCCGGCACCACACAGACCCAGAACCTACTTAAATTATATACCATTGCATAAATAATTTAATGGAGATTAATTCTGTACTTCAAAAATTGATTTAATGTAACAGAAACGAAAAAAAACATCAACATATTTCTAAAAATGTTCCCGTCAATCAAGTGTGAAACCTGAAAACATGGCTTGCGAAAAATCAATTAATTTACAATTTTTTTTAATAGAAATTTTTTTTTGTACAACGTGCCGCTACAATGGCGACATTAATTAGTAATTAGGGCTAGTGGCCAGTAATCATAAAAATGATTACAACATAAAATAATTTGTAATTTGAAAACTACCGCCTACGCATAGGAATCTCTCTCCTTCGCTTAGTCTTTACACGTTATTAGTTTTAATTTCATAGATCAGATTCGATTTTATGATCCGTGACCCAGCAAATGACCCTGTGCTAGTTCTTTAAGTACAGCTTGCTCCAAGATGCTATCTTAGAAAATTGAAAATAAATAATAATATTTTATAAATAATAATAATATTTTTATGTCTGTGTGGTGCCCGACTTAAAGAATAGCAACACCCCATACTTCCCGTGGGTGTCGTAAAAGGCGACTAAGGGGGACCAGAGAATGGGCAGCAGCGTTGTCTGTGCATTACACCATCATACCATACTGCGATCGCCAACCCGCCTGCCAAGCGTGGCGATTATGGCAAACCCCCCCCCCCCCCAAAATTGGGGGAGGCCTATGTCCAGCAATGGACGTCTTTCGGCTGAAATGATGATGATGATGATGAATAATATTTAATGAAATTCAAATAACTATGTTCATAAAATGAAAACGCGAAACTGTATACCTACGTGTGTTTAATGAATGTCGCCATTAAAGCTCCACACTCTATAAGCATAACAGATCATCGATAGATGCACAATTCAATATAAGTAAAAAAAGAATAGCTGGTTTATGTGTTGATATTTAAAAACAACTAAGCGGAATTTAATGCAACTTTTACGATTACTGAAATAAAGACTTTAAAAGGCTCTATAATAATTGAATCATCAGCCCGTTTATAGGGGGTCATCATAATGATCATTATGAACGAAGTTATAGCTGTAAATCGTTCTATATTTTTACTTTTAAAAGTTTTCTTGTGTTGCTGAAAAATCTTGGGTCATTTGGTAATGATTTTGCATCGTATGCTAGATTTCCATTTTTGAACCATTTAACCATAATTCGATTTTAAAGACAGCACTAAATATTTAAAGTAAATAAATACAAGGACACTCAGAAAAAAAAGTTTTTATGTATGAGAGACTGGCCATTAATCTATTTTGAAAATACGATTATTTGTAAGTAAAAATAGGTACGTTCCAATTTCGAAAAATCTCTGCACATTGTTTGCGAGCAAAATTATCGTGTCTCATTAAAAAATGGATCTGCGTCGGGAACATTTTCATGCTATGAATTTTTACGATTTCAAGTGTCGCCTGTAAAACCGGACGAATCGTACGATAGACTTTGAATGGCATTCATGGATGAAGGCCCTTCTAAGGCAACCGTTTATTGTTGGTATAACGAATTCAAGCTCGGTCGACTAACTTTGGGGGATGAAGAAAGAAGTGGTCGCCCTTTGACGGCTGTTACGAAAGAAAACGTGCTAGCAGTGAAAAATTTAATCAAAGACAATAGGCGAGTTACGTATCAAGGGATTCAGCACATACTGCAGGTTGGATCGGGAAGTCTTCACGAAATTCTACACGTGCATCTTCGCGTGAGGAGGATAGTTTCCTGCTGGGTGCCGCACAACCCGCGATGCTCGGAAGCAGGCCCGGGTGGAATGGTGCCGTGATATGATAAACAAATTTGAAGCAGGCTCGTCTCCGCGTGTTTACGACATCTTTACAGATGATGAATCTTGGATATATCAATGCGATTCAGAAACGAAGCGCCAGTCGACGGTTTGGGTGTTTCAAAATGAATCAACGCCTACCAAAGTGAAGCGATCTAGAAGCGAGGGGAAGATTTTGATCGCGAGCTTTTTCAATTTGACTGGCTACTTGGTGTCAATTCCTTTATGGAACCAAAGAAGCATCAATTCTGAATGGTAATACTAAATACTTGGCAGAAGTTTTCTCTGTTGTGAGCAACAAGCGACCAAACACAGGGCTCCGCGGGCTACTGCTCCACCACGATAACGCGCCTTCGCACACCGCGCTCAAAACGAGGGACTTCCTGGACAGCACGCCGGTCAAACTCCTGGGTCACCCTCCTTACAGCCCCGCACCGTGTAACTTCTTTTTATTCCCGAAAATAAAAAATCAGCTTAAAGGGATATAATTTTCGTCGCCGGAAGATGCGCTGTCAGCGTTCGGGCAGGCTGTAAACGAGTTGTCTGCGGTAGACTGGAAAAAGTGTTCGAAAACTGGTTCAGACGCATGAAACTTTGTATAGAGGCTAGTGGAGAGTATTTTGAAAAGATTTAATAAAAAAATAACATTAGAACTAAACTAAAGAACATTTATTTTTATTTTCGCATAACTTTCTGAGTGTCCCACGTGTATAAAATAAAATATATAAAAGAGCTACTATTTTAATAATAAAATAAGTAAGGATCAAGAACTTTAACTTAACTTAACTTTAACTTATAGAACTTTCTGGATCAAGGGCTTGATTCAGAAAGCAGTACTTCTGGACACGGCTCGCATTGTCAGGAGGTTCCTCTCTCTGGAGCCCTGACCGCCGGTAGCTTGGACCCTGATGCCAATACCGGTGGGCAACTATTTTTTATATTTTTAAATGTTTTTATATTTTTTATACTAATATTTAAAAATATAATTTATATGTATTTAGTTGAATAAAGGGAAAAATAAGTAACTATATACACTAATAACTAGCTACATACATTAAAAATATATATAACTATTTAGGTACGTATACGCATAATCAGCTCACCTCTGTGAGAGATTTAGGTAGGTACTCGTATATTTACCTTGGACAAACCTACGTAAATATCGATGGCAACAAAGTAGAAGAAGACATCTACAAAATCGTAATTTTACAGTATAGAGCAGGGGGCCTAAAAAGGCCACTTTGGAGAATCATAAAAGATAACATTATGAATTATAAAATGGCGAAGACAGACCGTGTTTTTCTTTTTTTCGCTGCACTACGTAGTTACAATCAGGTAATAAAATGAGATTGGGATTGGATTTGGCTTGGATTAATTGGTATTTTAGCACAGACAAAAAAAATAACTGAAAAATGCTTCACCAATGGGATTTGATACGATTAACTTAATAGTTAACTGTCCATTTTGTTATCCTTTTATGATTCTGCTAAAGTGGCCTTTTTAGGCCCCAGATTTATTAAAAATCGTGTCCACTTTGAGGGTTACGGACCGATTAACATGAAATTTTCTATGATGCATTAAAATAACCTTCTTTAATGATTGTGTAACAGGTTTTATCGCTATATCGTTGTTTTACTGAAATAATGTACCTAGATGTATTTTTTCGGCGTAGAAGAAGACATCGGCCAGATATCCGTTTATACGTTGTTTGTTGTCGTTTGATTTAAGCGCCCATTTCATTCAAAATATCTATTAATCCAAGATCTCCAGACTTCTAAGGATATTTAAAGAAAATCTAAGCAACATGCAAACAGTTGCTTTGATATTTCCCTTTTTTTGAACAAATTTTGTTGATATCTTTATTTACTTTGCATTTAACATTTTATACAAGTTAAAAGTAATTTATTCCTGAGGCACTCGTTTTCAAATATTAACTGATATTTTAATAATTAATTGAAGGCAGAATGCGTTAAACAATGTTATATCAATAAAAAGGCACGAAAATAATTATATGACCTGTAGGTATAAACTAGAATGTGACAAATGACTGATGTCTTTGTTGACGTTTCATTCATCTGTCAAAGCTCCGAAGTAAAGGCGGAAAAATTCAATTAATGTCCGTTTCTATTGCGATGTTTTTTTTTAAATCGAGTGTGGATGTCCTTATTTACGTGCCAGATTTTCTTAATTATTTTGAAATTTGAAATAATTTTAATACAGACTTGTAGATAGGGTTGAAATAAGCTCATTATTGTAAAAAAAACATTTTCACAAAAATGTAGATGTCCGTTTCTACTTTGCTGGCATCGATATATTTGACTCACTTTTTCTTAAAAAAAAACGCCGTCTAAATAAATATTATAGGAGTTCAAAAAGCACGTCTGTTTTTACCCAACTATATCAATCCAAAGTTAAATATAGCCACTTGAAGACATTTTCTAATAAAATTGTCTAAAAGTACATTTAGCGGCCATCCCGGGGGATCGGATCGGTCCTTTCTGCCGGGGCCCGGGACAATATGCCGGGAATTGACTTCGGGATTCGAGACAACTCGACCATTATCCGTGCTGTGGTGTGGCGCAAAACCCTAGCGGAGCGGGTAAGAGAATCACAAAAGTTTAACTGTTGACAAGTGGAAATATCGATTATGAAATTTAACATTAGACTGAATTTTTATAAACGCTTACTTCATTATTAACTAAGCTATAAAACGGTGAATGGAAACATCGTGAGGAAACCGGCATGTTCTAGAACCAAAATTTCGAAGACGTGTGAAATCTACCAACCCGTACTGCGGCCCACTCCCTGTCACCGAGAGAAGGCCTATTTCCCATCAGTGGGAACGTTATAGGCTGACTAAGAACTAAGCTGCTCTGACTGAAAGTAAACTCCGAGTCTAAATAGTTGTTAAAATGAGATTTACGATATCTTTAAAGATTTTATAATTTATTAAATGATATGTTAGCATGTGCGTTGAAAAAACATCCAAAGCTAACCGCATACTAGCCTTTTAATACTATAATGAGAGTCTGACAATGAATGCGACTTAATTAATTTAACTGAAGCTTATGCTTAACCATAGAAGTTTTATAACGAACATAATTATTTATGAACCGTAGACATAGTAGACTCACTGACCTCTATAATACAAGCTATAGAGGTCAGTGAGTAGACTAATCCGTGTTTATATTATCTTAAACACCTCTTACGGGTATGATACTTAGGATCTCCCGCCCACTCTCCCAACTTGCACCATCATAAAATATAAAAGTGTATTGGTGGTGCGGGGCGCTTTGTGTCCCGTACAATGCTGCGGTGTATTAGCCGCCGATTCTCTGCCTACCCTCGTATTACACCTGCGCAATCACATACATTCGGCATTACAGTTCTATAGTAGCTGCTTAGGGGATTATTGTCGCGAAGAAAAGGAAAAAGTTTGTTGAGTTAGGATTTTTATCGCAGTGTTAACAATAACTTTCACATAGGTAGGGTTTTTCTTAGTATACTTGGTCTGGTAAATAATAACATGGAAACTGTTCCATATCTTACGCTGATGGTAATCGTCACTCGTCTTTATTACCTTCTATAAGATTGCAAATGGTCCTGCCAATAACAATAAGTATAGTTTTATTTATTGATGTTGACATTTTGGGATGGTGGGTTCCTATCTTGGGATACATTCTGGATATATTTTGTAACAATTTTATGATTTAATAGTCTGATTTAGTCATGTGGAGTTTCTTGCCCGTTCTTCTCCATAAGTACCTACTATTGGAATGGGCAATTAGCTTCATCTTTCTGACTGACCGACCCCTTGAAAATTTAAAAGTGGTTTATCTATACATATAATAAATCTGTAGAAGGGTCAATTCTGTACATTGAAAATATTGAAAAAATAAATAGCGGGGTGTGTTGCTGGATCGATACCAAACCCAAATATGTGATTAAAAAAATTTTTGTCTGTCTGTCTGTCTGTCTGTCTGTCTGTCTGTATATGCAGGCATCACGTGAAAACTAACGGTTCGATTTCGATGAAACTTGGTATAATTATACCTTATTATCCTGGGCATAAAATAGGATACTTTTTATCCTGAAAAAATACGTAGAAAAAAAAATCTTATTTTTCGGTTTTATTCATAGACGTTGTTCTGTAGAACCGCGAACACACGTTGCATTACCCGTAGTGGATAATTTTCCATTTCAATTTAAGAGAATACAGTTTCCTGTAGCTTTGTGTTACGCCATGACAATAAATAAGGCTCAAGGTCAGACCCTAGGAGTTGCTGGCGTAGATCTTACCGCGAGTTGTTTTTCACACGGGCAACTTTACGTAGCTCTTTCCCATGTGAGCAGTCCAAGAAATCTTCATGTTCATATCCCGGACGAGCTCACTAACAATGTTGTGTATGCTGAAGCTCTCAATTAACTTTCTGTCGCATTGTCACGATCACTTTTTTATTATTGCAAACTTTTCGTCATTGTCAGTAATTTACTGCTACATGCTACTTATCAAGGTCGGAATTACTATGAAAAAAATACTTACTACAGAACGCGAGCTCAACAGCAGTAGCTCAATAGAGGGATCTCCTTAATTATTATAGGCTTAGCCGTATTTGGGTCCAATAGATATTTATAAGATGTCATTGTCAGAGTTACTCAAAATGGAGAAATAAACCATCCACGCGAAGACCGACATCCGCGCGGACGGAGTCGCGGGCGGAAGCTAGTTTGAAATAAATGCTTTGAGTTTGAGTTTGACACTGGCCAGAGACTCAAATATGAATAGCAATTTATTAAATTATAAACATGACAAATTCTCGGGTTCATTTATTAAACGGATATTAGTGTGTGTGAACAGGCTAAGCTGTCAATAGAGCTCAATTTAAAAATAATTCCAATACCCATCCTATTTCAATAATCCCTAAAGCTCAATAAATCCGTAATATTAAATTCGGAAGTACCAATAAACCTGATCATGAGCCTACATAAATTGTGTCTATTTACTATCAATAACGTGCGACCTTCACACCGACCCCTAGAACAACATAAAAGTGTGTCTAGAAGATTTTGTGATCATTCTAGCAGATTAATGAGTAATAGATCAGTGAGTGATTACTTCACAAGACGAGCTCCGCGACTTCTAAATAAAGGAGAAAAAGCTTATAAACGATTAGCTCCGGGCGACTGATCAATGTTGCCTAAAACAAGTACTTATAAATACTTGTTTAAGTTTCTAGACTTTCATGAAAGTGACTTTCAAACTAATGTTATTCTTGCCACTAAAATGAGTATCCTTGAAAATGTGAAAAAGGGTTTTCTTCTGTCTTTCTTCCTTTATAAGTTTTTCTCCACTAAACTACCTACCGATTTTAAAGTCCCAACTGCAACTTTTAAGGGTCTCCACCCTTAAAAGTTGCAGTTGGGACTTTAAAATCGGCTTGGGTTATAACCCCAGGTCAGATTTTCCAGATAATTTGGTAACGAATTTCTCAGTAGCAGCCTGGTCTTGATATATGCCTGATTAATTCAAGTAGACTCGCCCTCTATTCCAAGGGTCCTAAACACAACTGGGGGCCTAAAAAGGCCACCTTGGAGAATCATAAAAGTAGGTTAACATTATGAATCGTAATATGGCGAAAAAAAGAAAAACACGGACTGTTTTTCTTTTTTTCGCTGCACTACGTAGGTATAAGCAAAGAGATTGGGATTGGGTTTGGATCGGATTGCTTGGTATTTTAACACAGACAAAAAAAAATGCTTCACCAATGGGATTTGATACGATTAACTCGATGGTTAACTGTTCATTATGTTATCCTTTTATTATTCTGCCAAAATGGCCTTTTTAGACCTGGTAAAATGTGGGTTTACTATACACCTTTGCCAGTGACCTCAGTCTACACCTTAGGGGAACAGAGGTATGATAGAGCAACTTTTCCAGTATCTAAACAAAGTCTCATTTAGGCATGATCTGTTAACAAAATGAGTCTATTAGCTACGACTTCATCACCGCTGATTACTGCATAATTATGAGTAATACGTTTTCTGGGAATAAGACATCATACTTTAACTTTAGGCACATTTTTGATGATTTTGAAGCACTCCAGAGACTCGTTTTCTTTAGTTCAAAAAATAGCTGGGTTGTCAGTTTGTCACGAATTTTACATTACTCTTTCGATTTATGGTAGTCATGGGAATTCCCTAGATTGTGATTTAGTATAAGAATTTTTGGTGAATTCTTATTTTTTCTTCTTTCTTTTTTATTTTATAATAATTGCCATGCTTGTGATTCTCAGAGGGGTTAGCAGACGTGGTGTTACACACTATAATTATTCTTTTAAACGGTTTGTCAATGTTTGTGTTGATCCTAATGTCAAATATTTGTACCAAGAATAAATATACTTTCTTTATTTTCTTTCCTAGCAAGGATTCATTAGGTCGCCCAAGGGATACTATGTATTACATACAAATTACCTGCTATGTAGTATGTGTTCAATAGTCAGCAATCAGAGTAAGCTGAAATGAAAAGTTTTCTTCCTGCAATAGACTTCTGCGATAGTAAAAACCATGTTTTCATGGATTTGACTTAGAAATCCTAGCGCTATTGGGTTATTTTATTGCGAGATCTAATTGTTAGGTTGGCATAAAATGAAACAAATGGATGTAAAAACAGAATATATTTAAATCATCATCACATTTTCGCATAGAAAGATAAAACGCTACCTCACGGGATGCGGCCCATGAAATACATAGACTTCACTCCGGGTACAGTCAATAACAATATCTTTCTTTAACTATAAATCTTTTAATAACTTGTATTATTGCTTTATTGAACTATCTTCTACGTATTTTACATTTTATCTTACGGGTAAAATATCGTATGCTTATTATAAGTACAGTAAGTATTTTTAAGACATTTTAAGTTGCGTTCAAAATAAAAATAAAACTACAAGGCTAGGGCCGATTTTTTATGCAAATAATATTTTTATGAGACGCAATTCAAGTCAAGTTAATTTGACAGCTTGAACGTGACAATATTAAGGCTTTAAAAAGTTTTCTCGGTTCTTATTTTGTTCGCATCGTATTTATGCGTGGAATTTACATACATTTCGTGAAAAGCTTTTCAAATAATCATATCTAAATATTGTTATTGACTCAACCCGCAATGCGAATAAAAATATATCAACAAAAACGTTAAAAATTGTTTAATTCACTAATACTTATTGCAATATTTACAGTTCAACGTAATATATATTCTTTTAATAAAGGGAACTGCTTAAAGGAAAAAGATATTGGTTTAATAGAATACCGTCTACTTTGCAAGTACTAAAACGTTCTATTAAGCCCGACTTTGGATAACATTTCATTATTTATAAATATCCTTCTATCTATATTACAGATAGACTATAGACAAAACGTCTTATATAATATCATTAAATTATTTAAAGTTTTTAATTAACAATATGATAAAACGATTAAATACATGGATTCTTATAAGGAACCCTGTTGTTTTTATGTACAATTTTACAATTTATATCTAAAATAGACAGACATCTAATATTATTGTTTCGTTATTTATGAGTATTGCTTAAACAAATTTACATTGAGCCGACAGACACAAAACTTTACTTGAGCAACTTAAAATTACTTTATACTTTGTCCTAATGTTCACGTGTGAATTTATTTTTACAAAGAAATCAATTTGCAACTTAAATACAAGTTTTTCTTTTCGGTACATTTTTATCAAGGCAAAGTTTTTAAAGGAGACAAACTCATCGAGGTAAATACTTGAAACTTTTTGTACCAATCATTTATTATTATTATTTTTCTAAAAAATAAAAGCAACATAAGTATATTTCAAAGAACCAGATCTTATTGGTAAAATATTAGATAAATATATTAAGTTAATACTGAACTAAATACTGAAAATACTGCTGTTCAGCTACATCCGATTAGACTAGAAGCCGACCCCAACACAGAAGGGAAAAGGCTTAGCAGATTTAATGATTTTAAAATAGTCTGATTCTTATAATTGTGAAATTAGTTTTATTTGCATGCTTTACGGCGCGACCATTTTACCTAATACTGAAAATATTGCCAAACGATAATATTGAGCAAATTAAAATGAGATTATGGTATGAAAATCTCTTACGCGGTATATTGAAAACCTTTATTAATATTTGTAGAATGAAAATAAATGTCCTTAAGGGTTACTTTTTAACTCCTTGACATATTACATTGTTAGAAAATTAAACTATTCATGAAAGCTATTATATAGGTACTATTGAAGGATTTATTCTTTGGGGAAAGTAAAGTACCTATAAGTCCTTGAAAAATAGTTTCTTGGAAGATCATTGATTGCCACATTTATTTCTATACTGTTAATTACTTATTATAAGAAATAATGAGCTAGTTATCACCTACAAAACAACTTTTGATATGATATTAAAATGTGTTATATCTGAAGCAATAAGTAACGATTGAGCTTTTATATGTATCATAATCATAATTTTAGCCGAAAAACTGTTCCACTGCTGGGCATATGGCTCCCCCAAGCATCTCCACTTCGACTGGTTCTATGCTTCCCGTATGTGGATTGTCATCGGTCCACCTTAGAACGTTACGTCTTCAGGTACGCGGAAAAATTTATAATTTATTATATTTTATTTTACATACAATTCTTCTATCTTCTCCATATTTTTGAGTATTTTTCAGTGACATTATCTCAAATTGAACATAGCTCTTCGGTTTTCGTTTAGAACACAATACGCAGGAATTGTTTTGTACATTTTTTAATTTTCGCTCAACCATCACTTTTTGCTACAATTTTCCTAATATTTTCATATTAATTATTTGGCAAGTTATTTACATACTACCTTGTCAAATCTCGCAGTGCATTGTCTTCTTTCGACATTGTGATTCGTACAACTAAGATTATCTAATTTTATTAATATATCTATTACAACTAAATAACTAGGAAAGGTGAGGAAATGGGAGAAACGCGTGGACGGAAAAGGCAAGAAAAATATTTTACAAAGAGAAAATATAAAGAGAAATAGTTTTGAATATTACATTAATTTCTTTTCTTTAAAAGTAAGCAACGCTTTGAGCAATGTGACACTCGAAAGTAATGAAGTTAAGATTTTGGATAAATATTTTAGACATACTTTCATTAATGAGCTCAAAATTAAATCTTTGGTTTTCTTAATTATTTCACTACTTTGTCTTCTTTGTGCTATAGATACATGTCTTTTTATTATTTTAATACAACTAACACTTCTTTTGTCGATTGTACATTTACACTATGGTACAGTTATAAGAAAAACGATTAACGATAAAATTGAAAATTAAAATAATCACAACCTTAAAAATAACTAAAGCTTAGTAATATCGCTTCTAAAGTTCTTTGGCATATTATACTGATGACTAGAATATCAGGAGCTATAAGCAAGCTTAACAATACCAATAAATTTTTACAATAAGTTATAATTTTTAAATACATTTGATATGCTATGTTTCTACCGCTAACACACGACACGTTTAATTTAATGGTTTATCACATTATGTATAAACATTATTTTGTATGTGAGTGTACTTTGTACAATTTGGTCGTCCAGTAGATCTCTTAGAAATATCATTGAGAAGAACATAGATTTTGTTGTAGATTTTTTGATACACGTTATATTGGAAAGTTCGCCTAAATTTGGCACAATTAGGCTGCCAGACATTAGTTTGACTAACATTAGCCATTCGAATTTGTAGTCGAAAACAATTCGAAGCCTTCAGGTCACATCGCTGTCATTACCTACAGCTTGCTGACCTAATGCAATCCTTTTCAGTTCATCATGAAAAACAAGTCAATAATACAATATTTTCCTACCACGTCTGGGTTAGCTTCTAGCTTTCCTACAGAGTTTATACTGGTAGTTAGAGACATAGCTATTCTCTTCAACACTTCATCAACTTCCAAATTTTTTAATATGTATCCAAAAATCTGCCCAACAAAACAAGATCTACTGAGTGAAGACGACCAAATAGTCCGCGGGCTAGGTGCCGCAGTGGAGTATCTTCCTGAACGCCTTCCTGAACTCAGGGTTGAAGATGGTGTAGATGACGGGGTTGAGGAACGAGTTGATGTAGCCCAGCCACGTGGTCAGGATGAAGACTGTGACTCCAGGGTCGAAGGAGAGGCCGATCTTGTCGCAGATGGCGCCGAGGACTGAGCACGTGAAGAATGGCGCCCAGCAAAAGAGGAAGACACCTGGAAATAAAGAGCTGTGTTAATAGTGTCATGTAAATAGAGAAGCTTGCGGGACTTAAGATAAATAGAAAGGTCACCGGGTTATAAATCTTTCGTAAAGCCCAGCTTTCGTCAGAGCATCTTGAACAAATACTGAGGTATTTATCTACCTTTCTCTTCTCTCTTTATTATTTTTGGCGGGGTATATTTAATCTTGCACGTTGATGCCAAAGAGAAAGTTTTGGATCCTCCATTGATTATTCTTGGTCTTTAGCCATGTCTTGCAAGTTTTACGACCTTGGTATTTTTTAACCCAAACTTTTGTAAAATATTTTCAGCTCATAAACTTACCTAAAACTATCGCCAGCGTCTTAGTGGCTTTCCTTTCCTTCTTCGCAGAAGACTTCTCCCGTTTCTTCTTGCTTGCTTTATTCGCTTTGTATATTGTGAAGCGGGCTGTTGCTGCACTTGCTTTTCTTTCTTTCTTAGAGCTGGACCCGTCGCGAAGGTCAAACTGACTGGCTGTGACCTCTTCGTCAGACCGCAGGGCTAGGGACACGTTTCTAGAACAAGAAGAAGATTATCTTTAGACTTAAAACTGCCGTCCTTCATATTGTTATGAAGGAAGACCGCGGGAGAGAATGAATCAAAAAGTTTATGTTTAATCTTGTTCGCGTAAAACAAAGGAGTATTTATTATACCCTAAACTGATTTAGGAAGGGAGATTATTTTGTCTCCTTGTTTCGATTCCAAAAATATGAAAATAATAATCCTCGACAAAGACTGGAATTTGCGCATTCCAATAATTATTTTGGCAGGTTTTTTTTATCGAAAACTCCGTGAGTTCCGCAGTTCAGTTTTAGGGATTTCCTGCCGCTTGCAATACAAAATTTGCACAGCTCTTTACCACAAGCAAGAACAACGAACACGCCAGTTGTCCCGAATAAATAGAAAAAACTTAGTACCTCCAACAACTAGGTACCGGAAAAAATACGTAAAACTTCCGGAGGTGCGCTGAAAACTACAACACAGTTTGTAACTACTGCCATTCTCAACTGTACTTTATTTCTTTAAATTGTACCCGTGGTGTTTACTACCAACGTGGTACTTCCTCTTCTAATGTAACTAGACTGGATTACGAAGTGGAAATAGTTTTATGTTATTTGAATGCTGATCACTAAATTAAACCTATAAAATACTTAAAATGGCATTCTGCAAATGTGTATAGCCAGCATAATACTGTAGGATGTTGTTTTGATTGAGTGAGTTTACGTTTTTAGTCTCCATGTAAAATACTGATACTGTTAGAATATAGTCAACCCTAACATAGTAGGGAAAAAGCTAGGGAGGTGATAATATACCACGGAGCTAAGACAGCAACGAGCTGCAGCAATAATAGAGTAGAGCATTGCTCGAAGTACCAAGCTGTAGAGATATCTAATGGGTTGCCTCCTGAGCTAAAGATCGTGATTTATAATTCTCACTTGTTTAAAACAAAATTAAAAGCCCTTTTATTAAAAAAATGTCTGTATAATATATCGGAAGTAATGTCACACAATAGTAAATGAATAATCTATACATAATATATTCTAGTATCTTTTGACATCATATTTAAAACTGTTTGACATTACGTTGAAAACTGTTTGACATCACATTTAAACCTGTTTGACATTGTATTCAAAACTGTTTGACATTATATCTAAAACTGTTTGACATTATAATTATTTAAAACAGTGGCACTTTTGAATTTCACTTGGATTGTTATTAGGAGCGTTTATGCCGTGCGACAATTTATACAAACTTTCAAGCCCTTATTTTTCGAAATGAATGAACCGATTTTAATGAAACTTCATACGCATAAGCAGGATACAAAGGTCTAAAAAGTTAGTAGAGAACATTTTCGGAAAATAGTGTTACAGCCAAATTAGACCGATTTTAAATTTTCCATAGAAACAGAGATTTCCAGTTATCTTTTTTTAAATAAGACATTTCGAAAATGTTCTCTGCTAACTTTTTAGACCTTTGTATCCTGCTTATGCGTATGAAGTTTCATTAAAATCGGTTCATTCATTTCGAAAAATAAGGGCTTGAAAGTTTGTATGAAATGCCGTACGGCGTAAACGCTCTTAATCATTCATAGTTCTTTGTATTTGTATTTAAATTGCATGACTATTACTATATTATATTCAACACAATGTAAATTGTTTTATGAATAAATGAAATGAAAAAAAATATAAAGAATATTTATTTTCGTTTCATTTCTTTAGTTACCTCGAATCTGCCGTCAACTTAGAAGTCTTTCCATTCTTTTTCCACTTGGAGCCATCGCAGGCCATGTTCTTAAGCACGGTGGCGTCCTTCAACCCTGGCGAGCCGGGCGGGGACACGTGCTCTCTGATCGTGTCCTCGAGGTTGGACGGCGCGTACCCTGAATCGTTGTTCCCGTTCGGGTCCGGGATTGGCTGGGCTTTGATGTTCCTTTTTGGTGTGCTGGAGGGAGAAGCGAGAAGGTTAGATTTTTGGAGTATGAGCCATACTTAGTTGCTAACGGGTTACAAGGGTTTTACTGTCGACGAAAGGTCTGTCAGCAAGATGGATGATAAACAATTTTCTTGAAGGCAAAAACTTTTGCAAGTTTGATTCGGAATGACTTCCTTTTAACATTTTATGACGTAATCACCTACTGCAGATAAAACTATCTACATATGATATTTTATTTCGTTTTAGGTCTGTTATAAACACCGATAAATTACCTACTGATCCCGTGCGTATGAGAAAATAGTTTCGACTTAGAATCCTAATTAACGTCTTGATTACAATATAGGCACAGAAATTTTAGGTAAATAAATGCCTTAGAAACTTTAGTGCTTACATTATCAGATTCTAGGAATCCCAAGCCTTTGTTTGTCTATAATTGTTTCATAACCAAATATCACACTCAAAGCAACTTGAAATTCAACAACAATATTGATTACAATAACCTAATTACACAAAAAGCCACATGCTTTGATACTCGAGACAATCTCTAAGATATCATTTTGACAAGAAAATTAATTTTGCGTAGACACAATACATAATGAAATCAACATGAAACAGGTAGCTCCTTTCATTTGCAATCCTTTTGAAAGTTATGGAAGGTTGGCGTTACTTGGAACAATAATAAACAGACTGCTGGGTGATTAATGGCTGATTATTTCAATAACGATGGGCGTAATGAAAAATGTCCACAACAGTCGTGAAAATGATTCATAAGTACCTATTCTTAAATTCGTGATTGGTGTATTTGTTTTTTGTGTTGTTTTCTGAGTGGCGTCCAAGGACTGGAAGACGAAACGTCGTCGAGATGGACGGAGGACATTGTTACCATCGTGTGTAGAACCTGGATAAGGCTGGCACAGGGGCAAGAAAAGAAAAGAGCGGCCTATGCTCAGCAGTGGGTAGTCGGGGTGGGGATGATGAGGACTAATATTTGAAACAGGTAAAGTAAAAAAAACGTCAATTTTTTTGTGTAAATTAATTGGCTTGTAGACTAAAATGCCGACTAGGTACTAACCGCCTGTAGTTGTGTAATTACGATTATTTCGTTATGTACGAGTCATTCACTTGAAGAATCACGCAATTTATATGAATGTTTAAAATATATTTTAGATAAGTTAATTATTAATAAATAATATTCTTAATAAATAATATAACAATTGATAAATAATATAATAGTTAATAATATCACAAAAATAATAATTACATATCTCCTCAGGGCTTCCTCTCTCCTAACCCTCTTGCTGTGCCCTACAGGGTCCATAATGATCTAAATTACCCATAATAGTCCATAATGATCTAAGTTGCCACCTAAGTACACATTATGGCAAAGCAATAAAGATATTGAGTATTGAATCTACACGGGTTTGCACCGGACGTGTCCTTAATTATGAGGACAGGTTGGTGTTTCAAAGACATCTTGTTCCTGCAGTTTCCCACTTCTGGCCAAACCTATCCCCATAGCCTTCCTAATTATTTATATGCTATCTCTTCAGGGCAATCCGTCTGGAACTCGTTCGAGTCATCACGCCAGTCTTTCCTAGGTCTACGGTCTTGGAGATGACAGTGTCCGTACTGTCCGTCTTTAGACATCCTCAGCATGACGCACTTTGGCCCATCAGACCTGATGCATTTGACAGTAGCATTTCAGCCTATAGAACTAGGAGTCTATAACATTAAATAATAGAATGTTCTAATATAATCGCTGTTAACGAATATAGTCAACGCAAAGTACACACATCAAAAGTGTCTAGGGATCAACATATATTTTTGCAATAACTTTTCTCCTGATTGATATTAATTAAAATTTTCTTTAAGGATTCATCAAATAAAGTGTTTTCGTTTGTCACAGTAACGATAAACCAAGTCACCTTTGCATTAATAAAGAAATTTGCCATTTTCCTAATAAAGGGATTTTTGACATTTGAACCACTAACACAAAAGTTCGAAAAAAAGACTGAAATAACAGTTTTCTTTAAAATTTTATTAGGTAACTTAAACAATTAATAATCCGTGTTTCTACCGCGAACACTAACAACACAAGAACATCGGTTTGGCATACTCAAAATGAGTTCATCCAAATCACGCTGTGGAATGGCCGCCCATGTTCGTTGCAACAACAAAAAAAGGTCTTCTTGCGACTGGATACCCTCCATATTCGGCAGAGCTCTTCTCTGTAGCATATCCCATGCATGCTCAATCGGGTTCAAGTCTGGCGACTGAGCAGGCTAGGGCAGGACATTGATGTTAGCTGCGGCGAGAGTCTGTCTTACAACTCTTGCGGTGTGCGGTCGTGCATTATCATGCATTAACTGAAATAAGGGACCGATTTGCACTTGTAGAGGAACGATGACGTCTGATACAATCGTCTCAGCATAAATTTGAGCGTTGAGGTTGCCTCTGATCCAAATCAACTCAGTTCTTCCGCCGATCCAAATACCCGCCCATACCATGATGGTTCCACCACTATAAGGATGGACTTCCTGGCAGGATTTTAATCGCTGTTGGCGTCCAGGGGTTCTCCAGTGTCGTATACGTCTTGTATCCGGTCTCATACCAAAACGAGACTCATCAGAAAAGCACACGAAACGCCATTGTTCTTCTGCCCAATTTCTGTGTTCAAGAGCCCATTGATATCGAATCCTACGATTGTGCATTGCTATAGGTGGTACCCGTAGCGGTCTTCGGGAATGAAGGTTCACTTCATGCAAGCGGTTTCTGACTGTTTGGTCGCTAATTAAGTTCCCTGAAGAGTGATGAAGCCTCACGGCTAACATCATGGCGGTTATTGTTGGAGCTCTTCGAGTTAAGATTTGAATGTATCGGTCTTGTCTCCGTGTGGTGCAGCGATACCGTCCTCCATGGCGCTCAGCCACGGTACCAGTGCTTCGGTAACGTGTCCAAAGTCGACTGATAACACTCTGACTTGTATTCAGAGCTAAAGCCACAGTACGTTGCCGGGAACCAGCTTCTATCATTCCCACGGCTTTGAGCATTTCTTCCCTGCTTAAATGACGTCGCCGCTCCATAATAACGTTGGTTTTAATCAGTAGTAGGGAAACAGTAGCACTAATAATGTCTTCAATGCGTTGTATGTTTTTATAGGGAAAATATTGACAGCTGATTTTCATCTTTTACTTGAATTTGATTCACAGTTCCTGATTCAAATTATGAAATGCACCAAAAAGGATCCATATAAATTTATAAAATCATAAATTTATTACAAAGCCACATCTCAATCTCAAGAAATCCGCATAAAAATGCTTGATCCCTAGACACTTTTGATGTGTGTATTTGTAACTAGATGTTTATATGTGGAAGCTTGTAATTAGCAAAATTTTCCTGTCTACGAATGATTTTTAATTGTGTTATTAGTCTGTAAGCTTTCTGTGAGATAAGATAATTTTATTTGGTAAAATATAATAAATAAATAAATAAATAAAATAACCTGAGAGCAGTGGTGGCTCAGTGGTATCGGCCCCGAGTTATGAGTTTAGTTGGTCGTGATTTCGAACCCAGGCAGGCACTTTGTGTATTTTATTTCATCACCACTCTTCTCAAAACGGTGAAGGAAAACGTGGTGATGAAACCGGCATGTTCTAGAACCAAAAAAAATCGTAGACATGTGACGTCCGCGGGTTGGTAACCCGCACTGGGCCCGAGTGGTGGATTATGGCCCACTTCTTCTAACAGAGAGGAGGCCTGTGTTCCAGCAGTGCGTACCTGCATTATTGGCTGATTATGACTATAAAATAATAATAAAGTCTTACTTGACTGTCTCCTCAGCAACAGTCGCCAGCATGAACTCTGTGGACTTGTCGTTGGGGATGACGTGGCAGTCATCCGCGTCCGCCTCCAAGTCTGCTGATCTCTTGTCGAAACTGTATCAAGAAAATATAAAGTTTAAGGTTCCATAACATAGTCAAATTACTATCAAGGAGTAAATCATCATCACTTACACCGTGTTTTGTGAACAACAAACAATGCCTTATCATACTCACCACAAACAATTTACTTGGTGCTTAAGATTTCTGATAAATAAAAATAAATAAATCATTTATTTTGAACCAAACCCTTGCACACATATCATAAACCTGTCAAACTGCGTGACATTTGTAATGTATCGACAATCTGATTAAACATTTAGATTTTATTTTTGATCTTTTTGATTTTGACTTTTTTTTTATTTGTTTGGCCGCAGCCGCCGTCGGCACACACGCCGGCGACGGCTCGCGTACCAAAGACAGTTGAACATAATACTTCAGTAAACTGAGATTTTATTTTCATCTGATCACTATACATAATCAAGCAAAGCAATTGGTCTCAGAGACGGTGGTACTAAATTTGCACCTTCTGTAAGTTTCAAGTAAGCGTCGAAGTAAATATAAATGTTTAACCAAATTACAACACAGACGAGCATCCTATGAAACATTTATAATTTAGGTTGTGATAATTGAAACAGTATCCTCGCGTAAATTGAGATCTGTCATGAATTCGTGGAAGCCCTTCAGTTATTGTCTCACCAGATTAGATCAAGGAATAAATATCAACATTTTAGTGAGCTTGAAATGAATTCTAAGAATTTGATTTCAATTCAGTTAATATTCTCTTGAATTGTAGGTAACGTCTGACATTTCAATTTAATACAAATTATCTACTATCTTAAATAACCGAGGAACTCAACTATATTATAAATATTTATTAAACGAGCATAAACTGGCTAAGGAAGAAGGCAGGAGATTTATAATTCCAATTTCGGCCTCTCTCCAAAAATAAAGGCCAATCTCGCAAAGTTGTTTTATTGTTCTGTCATCAGAAAAATGAGTTTTTATTTCCCCTATGACTGAAGTCAACAGCCTTTGCACAAGTTCAAATAAATAAATAAATTAACCTGTGTTGTCCCACTGTAGGAATACTAATCATAGTCGATATTTTTTTACCTCGATTTCCAATCATTTTTTATCTTTTCAAACTTTGTTTACCTCCAAATAGACACTACAACAATAGATAACACACAACAAAACAAACATAATCCTTTGTAATTAAGATCTCGGCTCCACCGGTATTCCGCCTCGTTTACCCTCAACATGTGTGCCACAGGTTATTCCGAGACTTAAGAAAATAATTATGTTATACTCTCCACACCGTACCAAACATTTGGCGCTCCCAGCTTTTGGCGGAGCTTCAATATCTTCAACATTATTTTCTACCTAGTTCTATAAGTGGTCTACCGTTCTCATAATTGTCTATTACTGTCTAAATTGTTACTGCTTCTATTCTTGCACGATTCTGAGTAACTGGCACGTTCTCTTATTTTACTTAATGATTTTCTAGTACTATAAATAGTTTTACTGCGTCGGCCCCAACCCAAGTATCATATATTCTTGGGTTTAATGACTATGGTCCCAAATATCTTCAGTAATTATATCTTTAATGTCGAGATCATCATCATGTATCGATCTATCTAGGTATCCTTATTCCCACAAAATCTGCAGCCTATTTCAGATTGTGATTTCTATACTCTGTATTACATTTATTCTCAGTTCTCACCTGTCTTCATGATCCTCCTCATTGCTGCCAGACCCTGTGTTGGTAGGTCTGTCATCGTGAAGCGCAGTTTCTGCCAGCCTTCTGGTTTGTGCCACGTTTTCTATCACCACAGCAGTGGTGGCTCCTGTGTTGGGGTCCCCAGATACAGGTGGCTTTTTGGCTGCTCTCTGTTTTTTTGCTCGTATTCTTAACGCCTGATAAAAAAGGCTCAGATTATTTTGTGAAATGATAGTTTGGTATGGTTCAATTTCAGGAATATCACAAACTGGGTTTATGTCTTCTGCTACATAAAGTGCTTTGAAAGTTTTCAGTAAAATAAAACATTATGTCAGATCAACCAATCCAATCCTTATGGGGCTTACAGGACCTAAACGCAAAAAACACAAGTTTTAGAAACAATAAAAGTATATGATCGACTACGGTAAACAAAATCAGAAAAATATATGATATTCTTCAGGATATATGCTAGTTTGTTGTATTATGTTGTTGTATTATGTTTTCAACATACTATCTACAGTATGTTGAAAACATAATACAAAAGATACCTCTAAAAACTTTCTTTTTACAATAAAAACCAACTTTCTTTTTTTCAGTCCACGGCACTGATAAATTAATCAGGAAAATCCTAGGCACACACTAGCCACACTGATTAATTCGGACACCACGGCCTGTCTTGCAGCCGAAGTGCGGGTCGCTTAGCGCGGCACGCGAACATTAATGACATCATCCGACGAGCTCTTGTCACCGACGGCGTTCCAGCTGTATTAGAACCCAATGGCTTGGCACGCGACGATGGCAAGAGACCGGACGGTATGTCTTTATTTCCATGGAAGGTGGGTAGGCCTTTAGTGTGGGACGCTACGTGTGTCGATACTCTTGCGCCATCCCATCTTCCTAGCTCGGCATGCTGTGCTGGCGCTGCTGCTGCGGCTGCGGAAAACCTCAAGCGGTGAAAATATAATAACCTCATCGGAAATTATATTTTCGAGCCGTTTGGGGTTGAAACCCTCGGGCCGTGGGGTCCGAGTGCTCATGGTCTTATTAAAGAAATTTCGAAACGGCTGGTTGACACTTCCCGTGACCCAAGGGCTGGCTTTTACCTTGGCCAGAGGCTAAGCATCGCCATACAACGTGGTAATGCCGCCAGTCTCTTGGGTACATTACCAGTCGACAGCGATGCGGATGAGTTTTTAGACGCTATTTTCTATTTTCTGTATAGTTTTAGTTAAGTTAGAATTTAATTTTTTTATTTTTACCTGTCTAAATAAATAATAAGAAACCGACTTCTCGACAATTCAATAGTGCCAAAAAAAAAACATACTAACATACATACAATCATTCTGATTTTTTGTCAGATTATTCTACAAGCAACATACTAAAACACCAGTGTTTTAATTTTTTAGGCCAAACGTTAGATTATTGTAATTAAATAATTGCCTTATATTTTGCAATAAATTATTATCGGCGGTGTGTAATCGCGCTTCTCTTTCTTTTCTATGCAGTCCGACAGTGACCGCATGACATGACCTAAAGCGCGGTCACTGTCGGTCGGACTGTCCATGTTGAAAATCGTTATATTTCTTCGGTTAATTGATCCAATTTAAACAAAAACGTAAAACAATGTGAATCTACCTATTCCAAATAATTTACTCGTAAAATCTCGCTCGTGTTTAGACTTTGACCTATAAAGCTACCAAGCTTGCAAAAATGTTATACAACAGTATCGTACAAGTCTCACTATGTCGTACACGAGCAACAAACCCGGAGATGTGCCAAAACGTGTCTACACCATGTGCTAGCTAGTACACCAGGGCACCAGGCTAGGATAGGATATTTAAAACTTTCCTCGGCGAAAGTTAAGTATTCAATTTCTGAGCAAAGTGTTATTGGTTATGAAAGCTGTAGGGTTGTCAAGGTTTATCTTTTTAAGGCCCCGTGCCAAACCTTGTACATTTGCAGCTTGTGGGTGTATACGCAATGCCTACAATGTACAACGTCCAATGGTATCAGTATAATAATGGATTTAGGATGTTGGTGTGCGCGCTTCTGTACGCGCTTCGCAGGTGTTTGCGGAAGCCAGTCTTGACGATTTTCATGTCATAATGAGAAAGCGGGCGGCATCCTAAAAACATTGTATGATAAGGTGGACAGCCCTTTTATTGGGAACTGGGTGCGGAGGCACGTGCCAACATGTGTTGAGCCACGTAGTTATTAGTTGTAGTTAGGTTAGTTTGCTAATATAGTTTTATTAACATAGTTTTTAGATTTACTCCGACAACGTTTGTAGGTCGTTGTATCTAACACAACGACCTAAAAACATACATTTACTCCTCTCACAGAGAGGAGAACCCTGTCCCAGCAGTGGGAACATGACAGGATGATTGTGTGTGTATCTAATAGGTACTACCTATATAGATTGTATGTACCTACGTGTGATCTGCGATGAACTAAATATATGCTATTAGGTATTAGTATGGAGCTTGGAATTATGCCTAGTAGTAATAACAAAATAATTCATCAACCTCTAACCATCTCTTGTATTTAAATCACTATAATTTATATTATTGTTTATAGGCTGACCTCTTAACTGAGACGTTGCCTGAGGTAGCTGCGCGGTGCGGGAGGGGTAATAGTTGTCACAAGTTGACGAATCACTGAGCTCTCGCATCACGTCACCACACCCCTCCCGCACCGTGCTGCTACCTCAGGCAACGTCTCAGTTAAGCGGTCGGCCTATAGTTGTGAGCGACCTTCACTTCACTAATTACATTCCTACATTCCATGCCTGAAAACAGGGAATGCGAGTTCCCAGATCACATCAAAAATAAATAGTAAGTACCTATTACAAGACAAGTAAAATGTGGGTAAAATACCTCAGCCCACCCTTCCGGAATTAAAAGCGCCGTGGAATATTTGTTGAAATCCGAATCAATTCACGTATCTGAACACGCTACGTCAGCCTTAATTCTGTCTCATTCATCTTAAAACCGCGGTTTTTGCCAAAGCTTTAATGGATAAATTCACGTCCACATTTATTATCCACTGGTAGGTATGTCTCATGAGACACGTCAGTACTCTGAATATGTTATTTCTGTGCCTCTAGACATTTCAAATTGAGTTGCTCTCCGATTTCAACCCTATACCACCTTAGGGGTCACATAGCGGGCTCTAATTGAAATTGGAATGATAACCTTGTTAATACTAATCTGAGTGGTGGTTTGGGATTCATACGTGCTACATAATGGAACATGTATGTATGTACTTAGATAGCTCTGGTTTGAGAGTAGTATGTTCCTTGTTAGATAGTTAACTGGCCTATTTCGGAGTTATATTTGATGTTTGGTGTCTACAAATTGCAAATATATGTATACTATAAGACAGGTTTCGATGTGCTACACACTAACCAATAGTCATATATAATATTTACATTACCTACATAAATAAACTGTTATTTCAAAGTCTGACGACCAATTTTACCAAGGGGTATCGTATTACCTAGTAACTGGGTTGTGGAGGTCAGATAGGCCTTCGCTCCATGTAAAATATTGGTATACAGCTGCATCCGGTTAGACTGGAAGCCGACCCTAACATGGTTGGGAAAAGGCTAGGCAGATGATGATGATTTCTCAAATAACTACTTTTCGGGTGACAAAAAAATCGACCAAGGGATTCATTTTAAATAACGGGCAGCAGAAATTTTAATATCTATAAATTTTTATAATCTTTGCGATGACAAATCTAAATAGGTAGGTATCTACTATTTTTCCTAACGACGATATGGACACTGAGAAGCATGCTAAATCAGCATCAGCTGAGACCTTTAAATATATATTAGCTAAATAAAGATATGCCTATGGAGGGAGGCCTATGTTCAGCAGTGGATGTCTTTCGGCTGAAATGATGATGATGATCAAATAAAGATAAATAAAAATTAGCTAAAACTATAAAAAGGGTTTAATACTAACCTTAAAAATATTGTAATAAAGGAACATCATCATGATGCAGGGGATATAGAAGGATCCTAGTGAAGAATAGATGACGTAGTTCTGACTGTTAAAGAGGCACTCGTCAAAGTTCCTGTCGGGCGTGTCGTTGAGCCCGAGCACGATGGGCGCGCCGATGGCTGCCGAGATCAGCCACACCAGCACGATGGTGAACCACACCCGCCGGTTGTTCTTGTGCTTCGCGTATTTGATTGGTTGAGTTACTGCTATGTACCTGGTGAGAGAATTGTTGGTGAGTTCTCGAGTTTTACTCGACATCATAATTATTAATTATACACAGTCAAATTAAATTGACTAGCAAAACTCTACAGAGTGAGTATCGAAGATAAAATAAAAATGATTTAGTGTTTTTTTTTTTGGGGATCAACGACCGCAGGTGGTGTTGTAAACATTTTTTTTTTCTGTTTTATTGTGTTTAGATGGCATACTCATCACGTCTTCGAAGTTCACAGAAAAAAAAGGTTCTTTTAAAACTAATACTTCAAGTGAATACACTATGTACCTGTGGTTGATAAACCCAATAAAAACTCAACAAATTCATTTCGCTAGCTTATCTAATTTGACCTTGTATAGATCGCTAGTACCAAGCTAAACTTATTTATATCCATTTATAGACATGGGTCTTGTTACTCGTAACCTTTTGGCTACACAAATATTGGATGAGTCCGAAGTTGTCCCTATTATTGTCTCCGTTCAAGGAATTAACGGATAAAAGATAAGTAAATATGGGTCCCGCAATATTATATCGATTTGACAACAAGCGTCAAAGTCTGAGCTCTGGTTACAGTGCCCGGGGCTCAGGCATGGAGGCGCCACACCTCTTGGAACAAGATTCAGATCATTTTTCAATTTAGCACAATAATTACTTATTACTGATGAAAGAGATCAATTTCAGCGGTCACCAACAAATTTATTCAGGTAGTAATGACTAGGGCAAGTGGCGACATCTACATCGCCACATGCGAACTACGCGTCACATTGACGTGACGCAAAATCCTGCATCGCGCAAGCAGAGTTTACCGCGCAACTAGCATAGACACAACACTCCTCTGGGCGGAGGATCCTCCCTTTTTTGTGGAGGATGAGTGAACTTTATACCCTGTTCCTCATACCTCTATTATTAGGCCAGTAGCTTTTGAGAGAAGCAAATGGCTTGCAATAGGCTACTAAACAAGTAACTAACAGCTAGCTTACCTATCAACAGATATGGCGACGAGGTTGAATATGCTGGACGTGGAGGAGGTGACGTCCATCGCGATGTACACGTCACACACGAAGGCTGGCAGACCCCACGAGCCGTTTACCTGCAACAAACATACTGTGGTTAGGTGTTTGATTGTCATTAAAATTGTAAGTTACCAGTTTTAATATACGAAGGGGATTATGGCTAAATAACAACAGACGCATGAGTCGATCGATAAGGTTAATCTACGCTTGCCGTGGTTGCTCCATGGACGCCATCTTAACATACCAAGACCCTTCCGTGCCTCAGAAAGCATTCGGCTGTAATTCATGGATCTTTGACAGTCGTTACAGGTGGTCGTAAGCCCGAAAGTCTGACAACCAGTCTTACCAAAGGGGTATCGTATTATCCAGTAACTCATTTGTGGAGGTCAGATACGCAGTCACTCCTTGTAAAAAATACTGGTATTCAGCTATACTGGTTATACTGGAAGCCGACTCCAACATAGTTGGGAAAAGGCTAGGCAGATGATGACCAGTGACAATATACGAGTTTTGATTCTTCTCCATAGGTACCTACGCTTTGGAATGGGCAACTAGCTTCATATTTTCTGACTGACCGACTTCTTGACAATTCAAAAGTGCCTGTAAATGGTTTAATTGAAATAAATGGTTTGAGTTTGAGTTTGACGACAGAATGTATTTTATTCCAAGACCATTTTCTTGACGCTTCCACAACGTGGCACCATGTTTTGCTAAGCAGGGCGACGTTATGGCAAAACACCAATAATGTTTGAGCCAGTAAGTATGGACCACCATATTGGTTGATATTGATTTGGTATTTAAAGAGAGGGAGAATACCAATGCCCTAGATTTTGACTGGAGACTAAGCGCTCGTGAGTATGCACACACGTGCGACAAGCGTCGAAAACATGTCGCTCGTGTATTTGAGCATCGTACTCAAATATCGGTGTGGAACCTAAGATAGAAACACCCTTGTACGATACAACTAATGATATTATAAGTGTAAAATTACTTATAATATCATTGGATATAACTACATACAGAAAGCAAAGCTCATAGAAATCTCTATTCCTAGACAGCACGTTTCGCCGAAAACTTTGTTGATAGAAAACATTGTTCGTAGATATCTCGGTCCATAGGAAGCACTGTTGACAGAGATCTCTGTTCATAGAGCACTTCTTGCCGTAAACTTTGTTCATAGAAACCACTGTTTCCAGATACCTTGGTTCACAGAAACCAATTAGATAATTATTTTTAAGTAAGTTGTATTCCCATTCGGTCGCTCTTGCATCCTATGTCGACGTAGCCCGGCTCGTCGTATCGTACAAGCATGTTTCTATCTTAGGTTCCACACTCCTCAAATTTACGAGCGACACGCTGTCAACGGCTGCCGGCGACGGCTGCAGTTGCCTCTGTCGTCAACGCCTGTCGCTCGAATGTATGCACTTACCTATTTAGTCAACATTGTAATTGCCTTGTTTCCTCAAACTTATTTACGACCAAAATAAACACAAGAAAATCACGATTCAAAAACCTGGAACCAGATCGCATCCCAAGATTGAACACAAACACAAGGGTGTCCCAAATTCAGGAATAAACGCCTCCAGGTCGATATTTTAATTTAGATTAAACAAACGTGTTTACAGTATATCGGTATCGTATTTCCACTTCGGCGTGATATAACAAATGTGACCATCTGTCACGCTTCGTGATTTATGCGAGCGACGTGATGCAGCGTGTCAAGTACGCACCAGGAGTGACAACAGATTATGTAGGGATTCTATTTGGGATAGCCAAATAGAATGTGTTCCTAAAACCTTATAAAAATATCAGTAAGGGCTAAGACTTCTTACATATTAGTTGTCCGTAAACACAACCATGTTGTAGGAGAAATCCTAGTGTAAATCTGCTGCGTTATGTTATTTAAAACTTTGTGTGAGCTTCAACTTCAACTTTCATTGCATGGATATTCACTATGTTAACGTTGATCACTACTGGATTTTCTCATCAAACTCGTAACTTGGCAATGATGTAGCTGTCTTTATCGATGTCAGAATAGTTGGCAGCTTTGGTTCATATCGGTTGACTTCTTACAGTCAGCCGGTCGATTCTGTAAAAATCTCACCGTGAAAACTTAGGTGAAGTGAGTTTGTTTTTGCTAGGAATTGACACTGTTGACAGCTCAGTCCACGTTCACTTTACCTAAGTTTTCACGGTGAGATTTTTACAGAATAGCACCGCTGGACAAAAACAGGGTAAGTATAAAAGGTGAACGGAGTAGAAGTCTATGGCACAGAAATCTCTTTTTTTTTTCAAAAACCTATCCATAAATGCTATTACATATTTGAAGTAAACTTTCCATTTTAAAACAAATAAATTAAAAAAAAAATAACAAATAGAAAAATCGACAAATAATATAAAAATTAAAATCTCTATAACGCGCTGAAATTATTATCAATGAATCCGTAGCGACATTTAATCCTTCGATTGAAGCAAAAAAATAAGGCAGCAATCAACGGAAACAATGTAAAAAAAACGGGCAAGATCGAGTCGGACTCACGCGCCGAGGGTTCCGAAACATCATATGTTTTTAAATTTTCATCGGGCGAGGCCTATATTTGTCAGAGAATTTTAACACAGTGCACTGTGGTATAGAATATTGTAGTATTATGTCAACGCCATCTCTTGACCGATAGTGGAACTAATGTTCTTTTGTTGATGATTTCTGAAAAAGTGTGCTATTTAGAGTCTTCGTTTTATTTTCCTGTAATCTTTACATAAACTTCTATCACATAGAATAATTTTAGATTTTTCCCTTTGCAAACTTCGGAGATAAGGGGGGGGGAGAACGGTATTTTTTTTACATTTTTCATCATCATCATCATTTTAGCCGAAAGACGTCCACTGCTAGACATAGGCCTCCCCCAAGATCTTGGGCAGGCGGGTTGGCGATCGCAGTATAGTATGGTGGTGGAATGCATAGAGAACGCTGCTGCCCATTCTCTGGTACGACCCTTAGTCGCCTTCGACCCTCGGGAAGTATGGGGTGGTGCTATTCTTTAAGTCCGGCGGCACTACTCAGACAAACATCAAAACTCGAAAACTATGCGGCCTAAAAAAAGAAAAATGTTTGAGAATGTGCAAATTGCGCTCTTTCATATGATACCCCACATGCCCTAGTAGCCCCACATCGAATTTTTCAGACGCCCTTCCAGTCCCTGTTGCAAAAAATATACATATATTTTTATTTCTTTCTTATTTGCAAAGTAGTTGGGCAAACGTCATATAAAACTATTCCAAATTTCAAGTTGATAGCATTAGTAGGTCTTGATATAAGGGTTCCGTTTTTACCATTTTGGTACGGAACCCTAGAAAGGGATTTGTTATTTTATTTTTTGTGAAACTCCATTCACCTTTTAAGCCCAGTGTTTGTCCAGGCGGTAAAGAAGTCAGCCGGATGTGTGCGTATTTTACAATGTGTGTCTTGTTGGTGGATCGGATTTATCGGGTCGATAATTACATACCTATATAATTTTCACAGTTCAAGTTAATTATCCTACCCTTAATCTATTACATAATTAATAAAAAATTTCGTACTTATTATTTCAAAATATTTTACCCTTAAGAGCGTTTACGCCGAACGGCATTTCATACAAACTTTCAAGCCCTTTTTTTTCGAAGTGAATGAACCGATTTTAATGAAACTTCGTACGTATGAGCAAAATACAAAGGTCTAAAAAGTTAGTAGAGAACATTTTCGAAAAATAGTGTTACAGCCAAATTAGACCGATTTTAAACTTTCCATAGAAACAGATATTTCCAGTTATCTTTTTTTATATAGGACATTTCGAAAATGTTCTCTACTAACTTTTTAGACCTTTGTATCCTGCTTATGCTTAGGAAGTTTCATTAAAATCCGTTCATTAGTTTCGAAAAACAAGGGCTTGAATGTTTGTATGAAATGCCGTACGGCGTAAACGCTCTTAACACTTCGGTCCGCAAGTGCACTTTTTTTTTAACCTTGTTGAATATAATTCAAAATGTGCCTATTGTAGTACTACGTGTTTCTGGAGTTGTAGATTCGCCCGAAAAAAAATAACTTCATGCAAATCGCCTACCAAATATTTTTTAAAGTTTTGTGTTGCCCCTTTCGGGCGAGTAAATTCGTGCGTATCGACCACTATGCCTCTTATTTGTGCAGAATTATTTTATTCTTCCTTTTCTTATAGAAAAGGTTCTTAGCGGTCAAGGTTATCATGGATCGACTGACATAATATTCTTACATCTTTGGATTCATAACCATATAAATGTATGTATCTATGTTCATAACACACTACTATGTTCACTCACACAAACATCGACACGTGTTACATTATCAATAACATTACACACACATACACATGTAACTTTTCCAATTTGCCAGCCCCCGCAACCTGATCACATGGATCAGTATCGCATCAATATCATGAATATTCATGCGCAGGCATCGAACTGTGTACCGACCGCACGCCGAAGTAAGCTACGTCAATATGTGGCCGGGCAAAGAAATGTGTTGCTATGGTAACCGGTGGAGGTTTGTAGCAAGTAGTTTAGACTAATACCCGTATTCACAAACATTACTATGAGATCTCACAGTGCGCCGAAAACCTATTTATAGACAATACTTGAGTGGCGATCGGTACTATGCGTCCCTTAATGTTTATGAATTTAAAGGCTTGTCTTAACTTTACTTAGACAAGTATTGTTTGTGAATACAAGTGTAAGTACAGATGCCAGCACATCAAGCTATTTGCATATGTGTGAGTCGATCTCGATCATTTGTCCCTAGTGTAGCGTTAACATTTTAGGTTTTAGAAAGGTTTTGAAAAGGTTCTAGAACCTTTGTAAGGACATCTGCTCGTAAGTCTTAATAGACTTAATAACATTATATTAACCTTATAATAACCTCCTGAGTGCAAAAAGGGCCCACGTTTTAGAACCTTTCTGGGAGCTACAGCAAAACTTAAAGCTCAAATCCAGAACCTTTCGAACTACTTACACAGAACCCAAATATAACCTTCACAACCTTAATTTAACGTTAATATAACCTTGTAAGGCAGCTTTTAAGTTCTAAATTAGTCATGGATGTAACTAAATGACCTTTTTGATGGACATGAATAAATGCCTTTCCAGGACTCTCAGGTTTTAAAATGTTTCTGAGTAAGATTTTGTCTACACAGAAACACCAATCGTGGATTTAAGTACTTATTTATAATGGCGCCATTCCCTGTCATTATACCAAGTTTCAAAATGGCTAGATGTAAGTGAGTGTTATAATCATAAAAAGTAATAAATAGCTTGCTGAAGTCAGGGAAAATCAAAAAAATAGTGCGACTGGCACTTTATCGTGACACTTTAGGATAATAGTGCTGTATTCGAGACGGGCCTTCCGAAAGTAAAAAGAAGAAGATATTTAGAAGATATCTTAATGAAATAAAAATTATAAAATTAGGTGGTTGGTAGTAAGTTGCATTAGAAATAAAACTTCTATTCATATAAAAAACATATATTTTAAATCACATAGCACACGTTACTTAATTTTGCATTATTGACTTAAAATATTGCTTTTTGTTTAGATTTATTATTTTATTTCAGTGAACAAAATGGCTGGCGTTAGGAAATTACTAGAAAGCATTACAATTAACCTTTTCAGAACTGTAACAGCTAAAAGCTCTTATTGTTTACGAAAATAAGAGCTAAAGGTAATCTCGCGGAGCTACTTAAAACGACAAAGCTGTTTTCGCAGCTTTAAGTTTATCTCTAGGAGTCCTTCAAGAGTTACGAGTTGCGAAAAAAACCTCTACGCACAATTGTTTGCTTTTAAGTTTTGGTTGTAGGAGGACGTGCGTTCGACGGTTCGACAAGAGTGCTGAAACTTCCACTCCGTTTTTTTCATAACACTCTGTGTCGGTTCATTTTGCAAGACAACGTAATGCTTTGAAGTCGCGGACACCACTAACATTTTTAGAGGATGCATCTAAAGCTTTAAAATATTCTTGTAGGACTTTAAGCATGCCTTCAGCTCATAAAAATAGCTTATTGGTTTGGGTTTTCACCACACAATCCTAATTTTTTTACCTAGACAACTCTAATACAGCCTAAAAGTTTAAAGTTGGTTTTAGAAATTACTAATAAGCGATTTCAACATTCCATAACTTTATGGTTATATCAAAGTTAAAAATTAAACCTTTAGATCTCACTTTAGAATAATGCTAGCCTTTCCAGAACTTAATCAGGAGTCTACAACAACTATAAGATCCTAGAACTATATGCTCTTGACACCCAAGTCAAAATAACGTTAATTTAAACTCTTGTCATCGGCTCCAAGGTTGTAATAATAAACAATTAGTTTAAGGACTTATTAATCATTCTCAAGTACTTAATATGACCAGATAGCAAAGCATTAATCTTTTTACGACCCTTATAAAACCTAAAGGCATTTTTTACAACCTAGGCCCTAATTAAATGTTACTTGGGGTCACTAGTCGTTATGTCAACGTCAATGTCAATAAGCTTTCATGTGAACGCAATATATTTTTCGTACTTACTTATTTAAATCGCATAAATATTAGGATTAGACTTATTCTCCTTGTGTGGATTTTCATCTTCTGTTCTTGAAACCTTATATAAATGTGTATCTATGTGTGTGGACTTGGAACAATATACCAAGCTAGTGAACGTATAGGCTTTCATTCATTTCCTTTACGTACGTGATGGGCGATGAATGAAAGCCGTGTGTGAAGTGAAGTGGGTGAGTACCCACTAGTGAAGGGAGTCCTTCACTAGTTGACTAGCATGTACTGTACATGTACAACACTAGTAATACTAATATGTCTACTGTGACAAGTTGAAGGTATAAGAAGGTATTTGATAAAAATGGTAGATTTAGATTTTGTGTCTCTGACTGAAATATTGTCTGTTTGGTCAGTACCTACTTTTAAAAGAACAGAAAAAGGCTAAGATGTCGATGACATCTTAGCCTTTTTCTGTTCTTTTTGCAGTAGATATCATTCGGGTAGGGGCTTTATCAAACTTGGCTGTAACAGTTGATAAAAGACGTCTTAAAAAAAAAAATCAACCATTCCAGTGCCTGACAATCAGTAAATTCATTCAATTCAATTTCAAGATTCATAATAAAATAAACGAAACTTTCAAACAGCTTTATTAATTCGAAGACCCTCATTTCTTCGTGACGTCATCCCACTTCCGGAATCCGGTACCATCCGGTGAACATAACGTGCGCCAACGTCCCCATTGTCCCCTGACCTCTGTCTTGTCTCCGTTTTATTAGTTTGTGCTCTCTAAGGTAGCACTGAGTGGGCTTTATGGCTTTAGAGGACACGACACGAGGACGATGCGATTAACTTTTTTTGGTTTTACTTGACTTAGTTTATACTGTTTAGACTGGGTCGTTATTTTGTGAATAAGTTTTTCCTATGATAACTATGGTGATAATTAAACGGCTTTACATTCTACAGGATAATTGCATTACTTACACTTTTTGATAAATGTAAACTCTTTCCATGATATTGAACATTATTTATTGTAATTGTTTAACTATTGTGTAATAACTACTTCAAGAACAGTGAACCCGCTAAGAAATAGTTTTAAGTGAAACTGATTATAAAATAACAGTTACCTACTGTGGCGGCACCTATACAATAATTTTAATTACTTAAATCATAATAATTCTCCAATTTATTTGGGTTTGGCGCAACATCTCTTTTTCTCCCATTCTGCTCTATTAGTCGTCATCTCGGTAGTCAACCCCTTGCTAATCATATCATCATTCAAAATCAAAATCAAACGTCATTTATTCAAACTAGGCTGAGAATCAGCACTTTTCGAACGTCAAAATTACAAAAGACAGTTCCCCAAAACGCCCGCCCTTCACCACCACCACCACCTTTCGCTGGGCAGAAGAAGTGGCGCAACAACCTCCCCAGCAGCACTGCTATCTGTTCAGTTAGTAAATACTTGATTGTATACAATACTAGATATGCAAAGTAATTAACATTACAGGACACAGAACATTAAATTAAATTATTTCCATATGTTAGCTAGCCACGCCAATATACCAACAAATACAATAAAATCTATACGTACTCAAGCAAAAAAAAAAACAAAATTAAAATGTAAACAAAAAAAACATAGTACCTACCTAAAATAAAAGCCTCCAGGTGGTATAAAGGGCTGTCTGAAGGGGTGACAGCTTAAATATTTATGCAATGCTGGGTTCTGTTCACATATCCAGTCACTTGAAGTCACAAATGTTAAACTAGGACCATCGAAGTAAAATAAATAAACAAGTTATTACTAATAACAACAAAAAAACCATGGTCAGCAAGACGATCAGTCACCACAAGCAGCATCCGTTCTCGAGCATAACGCAAAGATCAGCCATTACCCCCCTCGCCATATTTGATGGAAGGAGGTAACCCGACCCCCGACGCTACCGCAAGCAGTGACATCTAAGGGAACATGACGAACTTACTGACGGTTGATTCACACACTCCATTCATCGTTTCTTTGATATTCCCCTACTCTTCATACTCAAAAATTACATAATGACATTTTCTTCCCATACAATCATGACAACCGATTTCCACACACCTTTTCAGCTACCGGTGCCACTTCCGGACTTCATTTTATTTACTCATTTCTTTTTCTATCCATTCGTGTAACACTACACAACCCTCTTAGCACTCTTATCTCAGCCTTTAAAAAGGGATGAACCTTTTGTGGCCCAACATTCTTATCCATAATAAATATGAATCATACAAATATCGTACAGTATAAATATTTAATAAGCGCACATCTGACACGTGGGTTCCTCGTTGTACATTTTATAAACGGCCGTGCAGGGGTGGAGGGGGGGGGGCGCAAGCAGGACCGATGTGTTTTCTTGAGCACTATGCTATTAGTAGCACTGCAGAGCCGAGGATACAAGGAAAACATACTTTCAACGCTGGAGGGACGTCTATTTTTACAAAGCGTTTTAGATGGGTATCTTCTTTAAAAAAAAGTTGTGGCTAAGTAATAATAGCCGGACGGGTCGATCGATCAGGTTAAGTTATTCTTGCAACGGTTGGTTCGTGGATGGGTGACCATCTTTAGATACTAAGACCCATGCCTCGGAAAGCACGTTAAGCCGTTGGTCCCGACTGTCATTCGTGGACCTTTGACAGTCATGACGGGCAGAAGCCCGAAACTCTGTCAACCCAGTTATTGGGTAATACGATAGAATTACCTACCCAATAACTAGGTTGTGGGTCAGATAGGCAGTCGTTCCATGTCAAATACTGGTATTCAGCTGGAAGCCGACTCAAACATAGTTGGGAAAAGGCTAGACAGATAATGACTTTCAAACAAGAAGCGAACAGTTTTACGCATCATTTTAGTAGTGTATATCTAAGTCACACTTCTATATCTATGTATCTAAGACAATGACAGTAATAACAGCATTATTCTTTCATTTTTGTTTAGTGGGTGTTTTCATGGATGGCATAAGTAGGTTACAGATTTGGTGGAGTGAATGTTGACAAGCAAAATGGATCAGCAGTTGATAGACTAGCATCTTAGCAATTGAAGCAAACAACAAACACTGCAATAAATAGTAAAAGCAAGAATTTATAGCCAGTGGAGTGTCAAGAAACAACAGCCGACCTATTCTGTGAAAATCGCACCGTGAAAACTTAGGTGAAGTGAGAGAGTGAGGGAGCACGGGTGTAGGTAAGTGAGTGTGAGTGAGTGTTAGGTGAGTGAGTGTATGGTCTCAATCCGTAGCATCTGGTGGAATGACAGCTTACTTCACCTAGTCTCTCATTGTGTCCATAGATATGTTTGTAACAAACCTTACGTTGGCGAAAATGCTTTTTGTAAAATGTAATTTTTTTATCTCGACTGCAGGTATGTTTTTTTTATAGTTTACTTAGCATAATTAAGCTGAGATAACTAAGCTTTGAGCATAACTAAGCTTTGCACTAAGATAAGCACAGCAAGGACGCTCTTAGCCAAATCGTTTTTTGTGAATGATGCGCCGGCTAGTGGTTCTTAAACTCATATGTAGCGACACAAATACTTACTTAAGTAAATAAAACTAGCCTAACCTGCTTACTTATGTACCTACACAATGTACTTTAATTGTTCGGCTTTGAGTAATCGATATGCTATATATCTGTGGAGGCTTGTTATTAGCAACTTGTCAATGTATTGTTGTTACCTATGATATGTAATTAGTCTGTAAGCCTTCTTAAAAGTAATAAATAAAATAAATAAATAAATAAATTTAGCCCAATATTATTTTTAAATTTCAAAATTTGTAATCCATTGTTAGTCAAGAACAATTACTGCCGACAAACTGTTATGCAGTCTGGCAGACTTTATGTATATTATTTACTAGCTTCCGCCCGCGACTCCGTCCGCGCGGATGTCGGTCTTCGCGTGGATGGTTTATTTCTCCATTTTGAGTAACTCTGACAATGACATCTTATAAATATCTATTGGACCCAAATACGGCTAAGCCTATAATAATTAAGGAGATCCCTCTATTGAGCTACTGCTGTTGAGCTCGCGTTCTGTAGTAAGTATTTTTTTCATAGTAATTCCGACCTTGATAAGTAGCATGTAGCAGTAAATTACTGACAATGACGAAAAGTTTGCAATAATAAAAAAGGGATCGTGACAATGCGACAGAAAGTTAATTGAGAGCTTCAGCATACACAACATTGTTAGTGAGCTCGTCCGGAATATGAACATGAAGATTTCTTGGACTGCTCACATGGGAAAGAGCTACGTAAAGTTGTCCGTGTGAAAAACAACTCGCGGTAAGATCTACGCCAGCAACTCCTAGGGTCTGACCTTGAGCCTTATTTATTGTCATGGCGTAACACAAAGCTACAGGAAACTGTATTCTCTTACATTGAAATGGAAAATTATCCACTACGGGTAATGCAACGTGTGTTTTACAGAACAACGTCTATGAATAAAACCGAAAAATAAGATTTTTTTTTCTACGTATTTTTTCAGGATAAAAAGTATCCTATTTTATGCCCAGGATAATAAGGTATAATTATACCAAGTTTCATCGAAATCGAACCGTTAGTTTTCACGTGATGCCTGCATATACAGACAGACAGACAGACAGACAGACAGACAGACAGACAAAAATTTTTTTAATCACATATTTGGGTTTGGTATCGATCCAGCAACACCCCCCGCTATTTATTTTTTCAATATTTTCAATGTACAGAATTGACCCTTCTACAGATTTATTATATGTATAGATTCTTAATACATACTTTGAATAAATAAATAACTAACAAGTCATCACGACGCCATTATCACAGAATAAAACTCACTTAACATGATTTGCCCATCAAAAAAGGCTCAGTTCGAGTCCAAAACTACTTAATCAGGAAATCGTAACAAACACAATAAAACAAAAAAAAAACAACTAAATAGGTACTCTATTTTTGAGGCCTTAGTAAACAACCCTATTAAGGTTTGTTGACCAAGGCTTGTAATATCACACGCCCCATCCAGTTTCTAATATAAGTGTAGGTATGTGACCTCCTTCCGTTATAAATGACACTAGGTGTACGTAATGTGTATTCGTGGCGGCCTCGGCTGGGCGTTAGATTAAATTGGATGCGGCATCTGTTTCCCCTTATGATAAATCTATTAATAATGAAAGTGACCCAATTTGTGTTGAAGTGTTTCAGGTTTGACATAAATAATGAGTAATTGTACTGGAGACGGATGAACTGAAGGCAACTTCTCGTAATTTAAAACGTTCAAAATGTAGCGCAGTCTCATCTCGGCGACAAACATGTTAAAAAAAATGTCAAAAATGTAGGGAAATTAGAGGTATGTTTGACAGATTGAGACTGAGATCTGGGAGCCTAAAAAGGCCACTTTGCGGAATCATAAAAGGATAAGATTATGAATCGTAATATGGCGAAAACAGTCCGTGTTTTTCTTTTTTTCGCTGCACTACGTAGGTTTATTCAAAGAGATTGGGATTGGATTTGGATCGAATTGATTGGTATTTTAGCACAGACAAAAAAAAAAGATAACTAATAAATGCTTCACCAATGGGATTTAACGATTAACTTAACGGTTAACTGTCCATTATGTTATCCTTTTATGATTCTGCCAAAATGGCCTTTTTATGGCCCCAGACTGTAAACAAATCAAATCAATCAAAAATGTTTATTTGTTAGAATATGGTAAAATATGTAGATGTTACAATATTGGTTCCAGCATATCCTGCCATACTGTGGCGTACAAATATTTAAAAAAAAAAAGACTGCATATATTTCTAGCCTAATAATAATTATTAAGATAAAATATGAATCTTAGGAAAATAATAATAGTTAATTAATAAAGATTGAAATTGTATAGGTATGATAATTAATTGTATTGTAGTAATAATAATAACGCGGTCGCAGTCGGAGTGGCGTCCGCGTACCGGAAGACGTAGCGTTGGAAGGCCTCCCACAAGGTGGACCGATGACCTTGTGAAGGCCGCAGGAAACCGTTGGATGCGGGAAGCACAGGACCGGTCGAAGTGGAGGTGCTTGGGGGAGGCCTATGTCCAGCAGTGGACGTCTTTCGGCTGAAATGATGATGATGAATAATAATAATGAATTTTATTATGTAAGTATTTGTTGTATGTGGTAGAATAAAGGCTATTTTAATTTTATTATATTATTAACGACTTATCCTCTAAATATTCTTGAACACTGTAATAATTTTTTTCTAATAACAATATGAACAATAACCTTTTGAAAAACGGCAATGGCAGATCTTGAGTAGTATTTGGCAAATGATTATATACAATAATTGCCATACAGTATGTATTTCTTTTAAATAACTTTAATTATATTTAGGGTAATTTCAATTTGTCTTGGTGGCGTATTCTACTATTTATTTTGTAGTTGCTTTTTTCGAATAAATTATAATCCTTTTTTAAAACGTTCTTAAAATTGCGAGAATTTCCCGTCTGATGTATAATGTAAAAATTTCAAAAGTTTCTCGAGTGATTATTGGCCCAAGTAGTTACAAAAACTGATTTAAAGCTACAGATCTTTAAGTATGTTCACCCGTACAAATTAACAATTAGGCCTGCTTGCACCACTACTTACAATTTTTTTTTAAACATTGCCCACACTAGGAAGTTCTCCTGTATTGTGAGTGCGTTTACAAACATTTAAACTCACATCACAAACAGCCAGACCCGGAACAACTACTTGTAGGTCATACAAATATTTGTTCCGTGCAGGAATCGAACCTGGGACACACAGCGCAGTAGTCAATCGCCGTGCCGTCAAATTGCGTTTAGTGTGAAACGTGTTTAAAACATTGTTATGTCTATGTCAACTTCAAACGATTGACGGAAATGTAATGAAATTGAAATAAGTTTAGCGCTAAATTGCAAGCGGGCCTTAAAAAGTTAGATGTTTTCCAATAACTTTATAGACTACTTATGAAACCACCTGTTCCTAAGTAAATAAAGTTAATTAAGACGTCAATGAAAATGGGCATTACCTTCAAGTTCGTTATAGCTCCGAAGTTGGTCCAAGTTGGTTGGTTGGCGTTGGGCGCGTTATCTTCCTCAAAATCAGAACGCGATACGCTGGCTTATTAGTCAATTCGGGAAACGGGCGAATCGTTACTTTTAAATTATAATTTTTTCTATGGGCGACTCGCATGAATTGGCACATTTTGAATTTAATGCTATAATTTATTTAAAAGTGTTTACTCGCCTGATCCGGGCGAATAAATTCGTGCGAATCGACTAATAAGCCAATACGCTTCAGCGAAAACTTCTTCACAATAGTCGATTGGTAACTACAGGGCTATAGCAAGTTGATCTCTCATAACGCGAGCTAGTGGGTTAGGTACGTTGAGCCTTTCCTACTTTCTGGCTTAATATTAATTCAATCAAATCAAAAGTAATTTATTCAAGCTAGGCTGAGAATCAGCACTTTTCGAACGTCAAAGTTACAAAAGACAAAGACAGTCCCCCAAACTGCCCACCCTTCATCACGTCCTAGTGCTTTCGCTGGGGAGAAGAACTGGCGCAACAAACTCCCCAGCAGCACAGCTGTCTGTTCAGTTAAAAAATACTTGAATGTATAAAGTCAAAGTCAAAACATTTATTTCAAATAGGCACATAAAAGGCACTTTTGAACGTCAAAAATTACTATAAAATAGAATTGATTCTAGTCGCCCATTCCAAAAGGAAGTTTTCGTATGGAGAAGAATGGGCAAGAAACTCCACCGTTGTTACTCTTTTAAAATGTTTTACAATATTTTGTATACGTTAATCATATAATAATATGTGAAGACGATGCATGCACCTGCAATAAAATTACTATACCACAATAGGTAAAAGAATTAAAAATGAAAACATGACATAAATTAATTATCTGATAGATACATGGTGATCACATAATATATTTACAACATTGTAAAAGTAAACGATTTTCATTTACGTTTTACGTCTTTTTTATTTATTACATCGTTCTCACATTATATAATTTTAAATTCAAAAGTAATGATGTATTAATATTTTTGTAAAACATAATTTAAAAAAAGTGTCCATGGAGTTTCTTGCCCGTTCTTCTCCATAGGTACCTACGCTTTGGAATGGGCAACTAGCTTCATATTTTCTGACTGACAGACTTCTTGACAATTCAAAAGTGCCTGTTAATGGTTTAATTGAAATAAATGCTTTGACTTTGACTTTGAATTTAAATAAAAAAATACAAGTAGTAAGTCAGGGTGTGAGATTAAGTAATTACAGAATGTAAATCAACGTCAAAAAAAAAAGACGAAAGAATCAATTTTACAATTAAATTAGCAACCAGTTTGATTTTGTCTATACAATACTAGGTATGCAAAGTAATTAAAATTACGAGACACAGAACTATAAATTAAATTATTTGCCATAAGTCAGCTAGCCACGCCAATATACCAACGAATACAATAAAAACTATACGTACTCAAGCAAAAAAATAATAAATCAAAAATGTAAACATAAACTTACTACATAAATAAAAGCCTCCAGGTATAAAGGACGTGACAGCTTACATATTTTTGCAATGCTGGGTTCTGTTCACATAGCTGTCACTTGGTGTAATGTCATATTGTTCTTGGATTTTATACCCACTTACATATTTATGCAATGCTGGGTTCTGTTCACATATCTGTCACTTGGTGTAATGTCATATTGGTCTTGGCATTTATACCCACTTTAATGCCGGAGCAGTTTCGACATCCTCAGGACCGCACACTCTGCTTACTATGTTTGCTAACTGGCTGATCACATTCAGATTTTCGTGAGTTTTTTCGATTTGAGAAAAACAAGAACAAAATATGGGATGGTGGGCAACTAGTCTTAATTCTTAAAATTTGAATTTGAGTCATCATCATCATCATTTCAGCCGAAAGACGTCCACTGCTGGACATAGGCCTCCCCCAAAAGGAGGGGGGGGGGGTTTGCCATAATCGCCACGCTTGGCAGGCGGGTTGGCGATCGCAGTATGGTATGGTGGTGGAATGCACAGAGAACGCTGCTGCCCATTCTCCGGTACGCCCCTTAGTCGCCTTTTACGACACCCACGGGAAGTATGGGGTGGTGCTATTCTTTAAGTCCGGCACCACACAGACCACAGAATTTGAGTCAGCTTTAGTAAATTCAGAACATCATCTGCCTAGTCTTTTCTTACCGTCTAACCGGATGCAGCTGAATACCAGTATTTTACATGGAGCAACTGCCTATCTGACCTTCACAACCCAGTTACTGGGTAATACGATACCCCTTGGTAAGTCTGGTTGTCAGACTTTCGGGCTCCTGACTACCCGTAACGACTGTCAAAGATCCACGAACCAACCAATGGACCAACCACCGGGACCAACGGCTTAACGTGCTTTCCGAGGCACGGAGGGGTCACGGTATGTAGAGATGGTCACCCATCCACAGACCAACCGCGGCAAGCGTAGCATAACCAGATCGATCGACCTGTGCGGCTGTTATTATTTAGCCACGGGCCCCTCTTTAGTAAATTCAGAACCAGCATTCTAATTTCGTAACACACTATCAATCACAATCTGATTCATTTTAAAGGATATTGCTAATCCATTGCATCATAATATATTGAAAAAAACCGGGCAAGAGCGAGTCTGACTCGCGCACCGAGGGTTCCGTAACATCCGGGTTTATGCATAAGGTTTATGTTTATGAAATTAAATGTTTTTTTTTATTTTTGAGTTGATTGAATGAATGGTAAATTGCGGTTTAGGATTTATGACGTATTAAAAAAAACTACTTACTAGATCTCGTTCAAACCAATTTTCGGTGGTAGTTTACATGGTAATGAACATCATATATTTTTTTTAGTTTTATCATTCTCTTATTTTAGAAGTTACAGGGGGGGGGACACACATTTTACCACTTTGGAAGTGTCTCTCGCGCAAACTATTCAGTTTAGAAAAAAATGATATTAGAAACCTCAATATCATTTTTGAAGACCTACCCATAGATACCCCACACGTATGGGTTTGATGAAAAAAAATTTTTTGAGTTTCGGTTCTAAGTATGGGGAACCCTAAAATTTATTGTTTTTTTTCTATTTTTGTGTGAAAATCTTAATGCGGTTCACAGAATACATCTACTTACCAAGTTTCAACAGTATAGTTCTTATAGTTTCGGAGAAAAGGGGCTGTGACATACGGACGGACAGACAGACAGACAGACAGACGGACAGACAGACAGACAGACAGACAGACAGACAGACAGACATGACGAATCTATAAGGGTTCCGTTTTTGCCATTTGGCTACGGAACCCTAAAAACCGGGCAAGAGCGAGTCGGACTCGCTCACCGAGGGTTCCGTAACATCCGGGTTTATGCATAAGGTTTATGTTTATGAAATTAAATGTTTTTTTTTATTTTTTTATACTTGAGTTGGTTGAATAAAAGGTAAATTGCGGTTTACGATTTATGACGTATTAAAAAAAACTACTTACTAGATCTCGTTGAAACCAATTTTCGGTGGAAGTTTACATGGTATTGTACATCATATATTTTTTTTAGTTTTAGCATTCTCTTGTTTTAGAAGTTACAGGGGGGGGGACACACACATTTTACGACTTTGGAAGTGTCTCTCGCGCAAACTATTCAGTTTAGAAAACAATGATATTAGAAACCTCAATATCATTTTTGAAGACCCATCCATAGATACCTCACACGTATGGGTTTGACGAAAAAAAAATTTTTTAGTTTCAGTTCTAAGTATGGGGAACCCCAAAATTTATTGTTTTTTTTCTATTTTTGTGTGAAAATCTTAATGCGGTTCACAGAATACATCTACTTACCAAGTTTCAATAGTACAGTTCTTATAGTTTCGGAGAAAAGTGGCTGTGACATATGGACGGACAGACAGACAGACGGACAGACAGACAGACAGACAGACAGACAGACATGACGAATCTATAAGGGTTCCGTTTTTTGCCATTTGGCAACGGAACCCTAAAAATGTATCAGAATCTGCTCAACAACGTAAAAAACGCAATTAATATTCTAATACTGTATAAATGAAAGCCATTCCTACTGTTAGCAACTAACCCGTAGTTTGATGAACAAGGCAGTCTCGCTTGTGCCGCGTTCCGATGCGCACGTGTTTGCATATTCAGTGTTTTGACTAGCGCGGCGCAAGCTGTCGCTCGAATTCTTTTTTCGCCATGAGTAATGAACTTGTGGCGAATGAGCTGCTGGCGTTCCTGCAGCAGAAGCTGGATGTGATGGACGAGGTATCCGCTGTCCAAATCTGCTCAACGAACTTCAGCGAGGAGGACATAGCTGCTGCCAAGCTATTGTTGTTTAGTGTGCTGAACAAGCGCGACCAGATGGTGTCCCGCCGGCGTGACGGGACTAAGAGAAGCCTGCAAGATATTATCACGCTGTTCAAGGATACCGACCCGGACGACGTGCCGACGTTTGTGGCGAAGGATCTGCACAAGCTGCCACCTGTCACCTTCGACCACGTCGATGTAACGAGCCTTCTGAAGGACATTGTTTTTCTGAAGGCCCGCCTCGCGGATGTTCTAGCGAAGTTGGATGCATCCCAAAACGCCGTCGTAGATTTGCGCAAAGAATTTACCGAGTTGCGCAACAGTATGACGGTAACTAGGTCATCAGTCGATGCATCTAACGTAAACATGTGTCGCGGAGCCGGCCTCGATTTATCGTCGTCAAATTCCGCGTCAGCAGTTTCGTCGCCAGCGCACCCGTCGTTTGCTGAGATTGCAGAGCGCCCCGCCCGCGCGCACCGCAGCCCCGCACCCGTCATCGCGGCTCCTCCATGCAACGCCGCCCGAGCCCCTCGCCCCGTCCCGCTGCCAGTGTCTGCAGCCCTGGCGAAGCCCCAAAAAATGGAATCCGCTAGCGTCATCGCGAGTGCCCCAGGAGCTCCAAGTAGGAAGCCCATGCCACAAAAGGCACCGAATAGGGCTGATGATGAAGGTTTCGTGACGGTGCAAAGGAGGAAGCGCCGGTCACGAACCAACAAGAACCGCTGCGGCAAAGCTCCTACGGAGCCCGAAGTCAGCTTGCGTGCCGCAAAGCCGAACACACCGGTGTACATCTCCCGCCTACACTACACCACTACGGCGGAGAACATCGTGGAGTACGTGCGCCAGAAGACGAGGTACACACCGAGGGTGCAGTTACTAGAGTCGCACCGCAACGTCAACTTCAAGGCGTTCGTGGTGCGCATACCAACATGCTACCTGCACCTGGTGATGGAAGAAAGCTTTTGGCCGCAGGATGTGGTATTCCGCCGCTTTCGCGGACAAGTGCCACCAGAACGCATAAAGACTTAGTGCAACTAAGTGATACTAACATAGTTATTAAGTTTTATTTACTAACAAAATTGTTACTATATTATTATGTATACTTAGGTTAAGGTATGTATCTATGGGTCTTTGTTACCTGATAATAAATGGTTTATTATATTATATTATTATTATAATAATACATATAGGTACAAACTCATATAGAAAAGCCAAAAATATACACAACACAGTTCCCAACTGTCCCGATAACAAACCGGTTACAGGCAGTAATATCATAAAAAGCGAGGCATCCACATTTACGCTCACTCATACTCGCTTTACGTCCTATAAACGGGTCTCGAGGAAAAATATAGCAAAACAAAGGAGATCGTGCACAAAAGTATCGGCCGTAGACACTCGGTTACGGAATAATCGCGCGTTTATCAGTCCGTTTGGGTTAGTAGGGCTGTCTCTGTTATGTGTCCGTCCGATGGCTGCTGTTCTATAGAAATAGGTACGGAGAAAAGTGTTATTGTCAATTATTTATTGTCTAAAGAAACATTTATTTATTGCCTAATGGGCCCTTGATCTCGATCTCGTGTGATGGATAGCGATGGATGAGGTCTACGATGGAACGAGCTTGCCGAAAACATGTTTGTTAACCTTTTATGAACTTTGAATTATTTAACTTTCAAAACAATTTTTTTGAAGCAGCTGTTATAACTTCACTTAGACGAGCAATTTACTGTCGGCAATTGTTGCTCGTGTAAGCGCAGACTTTGATTATAAAACATTTTTTTTAAAGTGAAAACTTCTTAGGCGCGTTCGGAATTTTTTGAGATGGGAAAACCATTGAACTCGCGTCACTGTTACCGTAAGCGACACCGCGCGTGTTTTCTTAAAAAGACGATTAAAAAAATACCCGCTTCGGATGTGTTCGGTTGTCCTTGGGATGGACTCGGTTTTAAGGGGCTTACATGACCTTAAGCGCGGTCACTGTCGGACTGCATAGAAAAGAAAGAGACACGCGATGACACAACCCTGGGAATTTATTGCAAAATATGAAGCAATTATTTAATTATAAGAAATCTATTGTTTGGACTAAAAAATGAAAATTCTAGTATTTTAGTATGTTGCTTGTAGAATAATCTGACAAAAATTCAGAATGATTGGATGTATATTAGTTTGATTTTTATTGTAAAAAGAAAGATTTTAGAGGTATCTTCATGATTTTTTTTCTATGGTATCAAATAACCTAGCATATATCCTGAAGAATATCATATATTTTTCTGATTTTGTTTACTGTAGTCGATCATATACTTTTATCGTTTCTAAAACTTGCGTTTCTTGCGTTTAAGTCCTGTAAGCCCCTTTATGCATATCCGATATGTCAGTGAGTGGTGGCAAAGTATTCTGTTTGTGTTTTGTTTTCACTTCTGTCGACTGTTTTTTGTCATATAATTATTTCATTGGACTCGTACCGCGAGGGTACGAGTCCAATTGAGGTGACGCGGGAAAAGAGTTCCTGAAAAGATTTGGGGAAGTCTTTGCTCAGCGGTGGGACAGTATGGCAAACAAAAAAAAAAAAGAATGACTTTATTTTTATTATTTGTGGTACCTACCAAATCTGAGTATTATTATTTTCGAAGTAAATGAATTTTCATAACAAATACGATAAAACCTAATTTAATGAAAGCTGAGATTGTATTACCATCCGTAACAAAACCTTCCTTCACAAAGGATATTTTTCTATTTTGATACAAAACAAACTTGTTTGTGACAGCTTTATTGCTAATGTCTATGTGGGATACTCGAAATAGTACTATTTACAGATTAAACAGAAAAAAACAAGTTTTATCGTACTTAGATCTAAGATTTAAGAATGTTCATATCAACAAACTACATAAGTTTGAAATACTTATTATAATGATACCCAATTCAACAACTAACATCACTTATCCATCTGCTAGGCGACCATGCTTTATACCCTTACATTCTTCGTAGAACCAAGTTAATAATCCACCACGTGGTGTGTGGTGCCGGACTTAAAGAATAGCACCACCCCATACTTCCCGTGGGTGTCGTAAAAGGCGACTAAGGATCGTACCGGAGAATGGGCAGCAGCGTTCTCTATGCATTCTACCACCATACTATATTGCGATCGCCAACCCACCTGCCAAGCGTGGCGATTATGGCAAACCCTCCCCCTTTCGGGAGAGGCCTATGTCTGTATGTATGAATGATGATGAATCCACCACGCGGGCCCGATGCGTCTTGGAGGATGTCACACGTCTTCGAATTTTTGGCTCTAGGTTTCCTCATCATGTTTTCCTTCGCTGTTTTGAGAACAGTGGTGATTAAATGATTTACACAAAGTAAAGTGTCTGCTTAGGTTCGAACCCACGACCTTCAAATCGTAAGTCGCGACCGTTACCACTGGGCCACCATGAAAATCCATACTTTAACGTCTGCTAGATCTGAATAAAGGATAAAGATCATTTATTTGTCAAACATGCGTTTACATACAAATCAAGCATGTGAGATCTATACATAATTGTAGAAAAGTGGTGTCTGTACAATGGAAATATATAAAAAAAAAGTATCAGGGGTTGTTATTATATCGATGCCGAACCCGAAATTGTAATTACATTTTTTTTTTTGTCTGTTTGTCTGTGTGTTTGTGCACGCTAATTTCAGAAACGGCTTATTCGATTTAGATGCGGTCACTAATATATTGTAATAAGCTTCACTTAACATTTAGTGTTTATTTCATGTCAATCGGTTCATAAATAAAAAAGTTATGTCAATTTAAAGAATCACGGTGAACATTTGTTAAGGTATTCTATCAGAGTACGTACACGCCTCGCGCCTGCGCGTCTATGGCTATAAAGCGCGCTGAGAGCCGCGCCGCTGCCGCTGCTATAATTCCGATCCAGCCTGTTCCTTGCTGCCCTCTCCCAGCGACGCCCTAAGCCGAGGTCCGTACCCCACAGGGGGTGCCCTTAGCGTGTAGTCGCTTAGTTTTGAAGTTTATATTGTGTAGTTAAGTTTATAAGTGTATTATTATGCCCTGGCTGGAGGCCTTAATTCATTGAGGCATCCACAGGAAAGCCCGGTTAAGCAGTCGACAATCCCTCAGGTTGAACTGCGAGATGACCATTTCAAAAAAAAACGCGCCGCTGCCATAAGGATTATGATATTCGTAGCGAACGCACGTATCCTGGAGAGTATAGGCGAATAGTTGGATTCGATTATTGCGATTCACTTGAATACTGACTGTTTGTTATATTTTAGGGTTTGTAGGTTAGGTTCTTTTTCTTAATTTTCTTTAAAATTTTGTAAATAAATATTGTAAGTATTTGGTATAGGATAAGCATTTCTATTCTTGATTTTCTTTATTAAGTATAAGTTCAGGTTAGTAATTAATTTTTCTAACAATTCTTTTGTTTTATAAAGTTAGTACGTTTGGTTTGCCCGTCTTAACACTTATTACTTAAACTATAATATATTAATTATGATAATTTTAGACTGTATAATAATCTGTAAATATTTATAATTTAATTGTTTACGATAGTACGTGTTTACTAAATAACTGTGTGTTAAGTAGTAAGTACTATTTTATTGTAAGAATGCATCGAAGAATATCCAACCTCTCCCAATGTAGCAGAAATGCTAAAAGGATGAGATTAGTTCGATCACAGGAATCTGAGGAAGGTCGTGAGGCAAGGCTTTCTGCAACTCGGGAACATCAGGCTAGGTTTCGTGCTGCAGAAACTTCGACTCAGCGAGAATCTCGACTGAGTTCAAATCCTTCTCGAATGATGACAACTCGAAATAGGGAAAACGGGAACAACGAAAGGCACGTTTATCTGTCGATCGCGAAGCTCACGCGCTATCGCGTGAGTCTGAGACTTTTGCTGACAGGAAAACCCGCCTGAGCTCCCAGAGAGTACGGACAACAAATGCTCGATCCCAGGAGACACAGGACGAACGGGAGATACGTCTCACAGCCGATCGTGAAGCTCATGCACTATCGCGTGAATCTGAGACTTTCACTGATAGGGGAATTCGTCTGGGTTCTCAGAGGGTTCGGACAGCAAATGCTCGGTCTCAGGAAACACAGGAAGAACGAGAAATACGTCTTACTGCCGATCGTGGAGCTCAAGCACTATCGCGTGAGTCTGAGACTTTCACTGATAGGGAAATTCGCCTGAGTTCTCAGAGGGTTCGGACAGCAAATGCCCGGTCTGTAGACGGTATCATCATCATCATCATCATTTCAGCCGATAGAAGTCCGGCACCACACAGACATATGTAGACGGTATATGTAATTCAAAATATGCTGCCCGAAAAGTCACTATTCCACGCGGACGAAGTCGCGGGCACAGCTAGTATTAAATATAGGTAACAAGTCCGTACATGTTTTGCCTGACGATACGTACAATATTTTTTTTGTATACTTTCCGAACAAATAATTACTTCAATAAACCAAAGACTAAAGACACTTCACTAACATTCATTATTATATTTTATGAGAATAATAATACTATAGAAATAATAATATAAACGTTCAAGCATCTCAAAAGGTATCTGTTTAAAAGTCAGCGGTGGTATTCTGTAAAACTCTCACCGTGAAAACTTAGGTGAAGTGAGCGTGGAGTGAGCTGTCAATAGTGTCAATTCCTAGCAAAAACAAACTCACTTCACCTAAGTTTTCACGGTGAGATTTTTACAGAACGACCCGTCTTAGCATATAGGATATTTTTTTTATACCATTAGGCCAATTCCAGTAGTTAAAAACTTTCAAAAATTTAGGGAAATTACAAGTATTTTTGACAGATTGACACTGAGATCAGACTGTGAACGTTCCCTCAGGAGTGTTCACGTTAATTCCGGATAATTTCCAACCTCCGCGTGGGCAAAAACGCAAGCAAAAAACAACGTTACAACATAGGTACCAAGAAGACCAGTTAAAACTTTTACTCATTTTCATCACCATCCATAACTTCCTCATACATCCCACCAGCCCACAAAAATCTTGACTCTTGAACAGAAGCTCACCTAACTATGACGTAGATATATATAGGGTCCGGTACGCGTTTACTTAGGACCGTTCTACACACACTGTTCATGTAGGCACATATTCCGATGTATCCTCGCACGTCCGTGGAGGTCCTGCGGTTAACTGCGCCCAGTTAAAGGTCGGATGAGTTGATCTCGATCCTTCTTACTGTGGGTTCACCTGGGATGTAGCCGAGTTTAAACGGGATGGTATTTTAGATTAGGTATGGTTATTTTGTATTGCTATTAACCTTAACCGGTTGAATTCCGTAATTACAGAAACAATTAAAAAGTAATTGTGTCTCGCGTGGATCCACGTTCCGGACATACGAAGGGTTAAGCGGTTTTGTTATTATCGGTTTAGTACTAGCGTGAAAGCCTTTTCAACTTAGATTGTAGTCTGACGGTGTGTACTTTATTGATTGTTGTTCTTTTGGTCAACTATTTATATCAGCGGAGTAATTGTGACAGTTTAACAATATTTATTGCGTTATTGACGTCGTTGAGCAGACAAATTTTTGGAACATATGGAGCAATGATTTAGCAATATCCTTGAAGGATATTGCTTGATAATGATTCAGACTGTGATTGATAGTGTGTTACGCAATTAGGGTGCCGGTTGTTAGGGGACGATGGGGGAATTGCGAACGCGGGGTAAATACGGACTTACATATATCTACTCTATCCCTACCTCCCGCGTCCCGCCGCCGCGATCACGCGTTACGTTCCGCCATCTTTAGTGCCCACCAAACATTCCCGACAGACGGCTGCGCACACGTTTCAAGGTAATTTAAATTTTACATTTTTTGTGATATTTATGTAATTTTTGGTAAGTATTAACTATTTTGAGTGTTATTCAAAAAGAATAAGTGTCAGTAAAAAAGTCATATTTTCTGTCGATTGCGATGATAATGACGAGTAAATAGTACAACCGTTTGCCTTGATAAATATTGTTAACCTAAACATTTTGTTGTTGTCCTTTTTCTAACTCGTTTGGGTCAATTGCGGACAAATGGCCGCTACACGCCTGGGGTAAATACGGACGTCCGTTACTTATCAAAACCTATTATTTTTTGTAATTACCCCATTATCTATCAAAACCTATAGCAATATTTCTATATTGCAGGGGTGCAGGTCCGTATTTACCCCCAAGAGCTAAGGGTAATTACGGACACATACGTTTTTGTTTTTGATTAAAATTTAATAAATGTTGATTGATCTCATATAATAATTCATGTTGATTTGATACGTAAACAACTATAGTTTAATAAATAATAAAGACAGACTGATTATTATTAATATTTTGATTTTTATTTGTGATTCCGCTTAAGCGTCCGCAATTCCCCCACCTGCCCCTAACTGGTGAAAAACATGGTTAGGCTTAAACCTATGTAAAGACACACCAACAATAATCAAAATATCAGTATTGTTTAGGCAAGAAGACAAACAGCATTCGTGGAAATCGTGCGATATTGATGACAACAAGTGACTTTACTTACGAATCGTGTGCTAAGTCGAGCGAGGTTTGAAGACCACCACTCAACTGATAACTTCACTGGCAGGCACTAATGCATAATCACCCTATATTGTTTCTACTACTGGGACATACGCCTCCTTTCTTTGAGAGGGAGTGGACTGTAATCCACCACGCGGGCCTAGTGCCGATTGGTAGATGTCATATGTCTTAAATTTTTTGGTTTTCCTCACGATGTTTTCCTTTACCGTTTCAAGAGCAATGGTGATGAAATAATTTACACAAAGTAAAACGTCTGCCTGGGTTCGAACCCATTACCTACAACTCGGTAAGTCGGGGCGGATACCACGTGTCACCACTACCTACTCTCAAGGTACTAAATTAAGAGTGATTTAGTACTCATCAATAAATGAGAGCAGTATCACGAGAGCATGATGATGCTCTCAGGTATTGATGAGTTAATCACAATTCGTCACCAACATATTAGTCCATACAAGAAATCCCGATTTCGTCACACCTGATGAAGTTTATTTTCACTTGACACACTTATACACTCTCATCCTGGGGGATGAGAGTCTATAAGTGTCCCAACCAGCCCTAGTTTGACTGAACGCCCTTCGTCGGGGCAATTTCGCCCCATAGAGCGACGGGAAACGTCGCCAACGAGTGGACGAGGATTACCGCTGATAGATTGTGTGTGCTGTTGCTTATTTTGTTTATATGTCGGTTTTACGGTTTGTTTTGGCCTTACGATTTATTGGTATCAACAGAAGGGCTTCCATCATTCCTTCATGCGTAACGTTTCATTGATAACTTTTTGTTTCTCCTTAGCTGTTTACAACTATTCGGTACGATTTAGTGCCTAATCGAACACCAATGAATGCTATCGAAGAAGGACTCTAAACGTTTTTTATAAATCCAAAACACGTTGCTCTTCCGACAGCTATTTCTTGTCGGGACAAGGCAAATCAGGTAATTGAAAATGTGCCTTTATTGACACGACCGCCTGTCGAATGGTTGTATATTCCTATGCTGCATACTATAGAAAAAAACTGGCCAAGTGCGAGTCGGACTCGCACACGAAGGGTTCCGTACCACAAGGCAAAAACGCCAAAAAAAACATGTTTGTTGTATGGGAGCCCCCCTTAAATATTTATTTTATTTTAATTTTATTATTTATTATTAAAGTTGAAGTACAACTGAGTGTTTTGTGAATATTTCAAGTGCCTACCTGTTGCCATTTTTGATATCGAGCAAAATAGGGCAAAAAAATTGCGTTTGTTGTATGGGAGCCCCCCTTAAATATTTATTTTATTCAGTTTTTAGTATTTGTTGTTATAGCGGCAACAGAAATACATCATCTGTGAAAATTTCAACTGTCTAGCTATCACGGTTCATGAGATACAGCCTGGTGACAGACAGACGGACAGACGGACAGACGGACAGACAGCGAAGTCTTAGTAATAGGGTCCCGTTTTTACCCTTTGGGTACGGAACCCTAATAAAAGTAATAGAAAAGCAAAGCACAAAAGTACTGTTTATTCTTAAGGGAATACGACATTATGCGATGGCCTGTTGATACGAAAATAACATTTTCACGTACAAAGGATAACATAACAAGAAATTCAGTCAAAATTCTTAATATTTTATTCTTCTCAGACGCGGCCGAGTCTAGGACAAACTTTGAATACAAAACACAACTTTTATTCAACCTTTAAAATGGCGAGAGCTACTAACTTCGAAATCCCCACCGCACTGCTATATCACTTAAGATTTTTTCATATTCAACTGCCGTTATACCCAGAGCGGGTTGCACAAACTTCTCTTCAGCATCCCCCAAGCGAGTTTGAACTCTATAATCGATATGGTAAGATTTGCGAATACTGAATATCAAAGTTTCTTCAAGTGTTCCCACTGTGACAGCCAATCGTGGTGAAGTAGAACCGCTCTACGCCAAGCTTCTGTTACACGAAGGCTATCCTTTTTAATACAGCCTCCTTTTTACCCTTTGAATTTGAAATAATACAGTCACGTGGTGTGATCGTGATCGGAATATTGCGGCTAGGGATGAGAGTACGCGGATATTTTGCCACATTTCGGATATGGTTGCGGTTATTCGGATACGGGAAGGGTGGCATATTTGTCAAGCAAGGGTTTGAAAATTGTTGCGTTGCGTGATGTAGCGGGCAAGCGGAAAACTTAAAAGGAATTGCCTCAGGCATGCAAATTACGCAATAGTTTCTACTCACGTCAACCGTCATCCGAAATTTTGTTTATATAGCGGTTTATCGATATTTTCATAACCAAATATAAAGAGAGAAGTGTTTAACAGTTTTCCTTTCAACAAACGTTTCATAATCATGATCATTTTAGCCGAAAGACGTCCACTGCTGGACATAGGCCTCCCCAAACTTAACCAAGTTAAGTGACCTCCAACCCTTCGACCGGTTTTGTGCTTCTAGCATCCAACGGGTTCCTGCGGCCTTCAAAAGGTCGTCTGTCCAACTTGTGGGAGGTAGAACAGACGTTTATGTAAAATTTCAGTGTAATTTTCAACAATCTTCCAGTCTTTGCGAAAAAACAACATTGAAATATGTTACTCAAATAGCAGCAGCCCCGCATCTAGAAGTGTTCCATCTCTGTGAGAGTGGGCTAATCCTCCATGCGGATTCGTGCCCGGATAACGACAATCGACTTGCTCCCTATGACATAACTGGACAGAACCTACCACCTATGCTTATACCTTCGGGGAATACCGGCTTCATGTTATGTAAATAATCTCGATTAATTTTCAGATATAACTTAGCGGATATCCTCACTCAGATATTCTGAGAACCCTGAACCAATTCCAATACCAATGTATTCTTATATCTGCGACATTTTGTGGAATAAAGTTTATCGTGTAATATGATCTAAGTTGGGCTTGCTACGTAAATCTCAGTGGTTAGGACAGGGTTCGAATTGTTAGTGCCTTTTGATACCATGTTGGAAATATATTGTTTTTACTTGGCCTTTATTAAGCGAAAGTGATTTGATGTGTTTTATGTGTTCAACATTAAGGGTTATTATGTCTTCTTCTCGTACGTATTTATCTGTAACAGACCTGAAGACCAAATGTCGTAATTTAAAACGTTCAAAATCTAGTCGCAGTCTTATCTCGGCGACAAACAAATGTCCAAAACTTGTCAAAATGTAGGGAAATTAGAGGTTTTTGACAGATTGAGACTGAGATCAGACTGCGAACGTTCTTAAAATTACGAGAATTGCCCCTCTGATAGCGTAGAAATGTGACTTACTATCAACGATAACGATAATCGGTATCCCGGACATTCATAAATCTGCTTCTTGAGTTGCGTTCAAGCTTCAACCTTATCATCATCATAATTTCAATGGAAAGACCTCGAATGCTAGACATAGTCCTCCCCCAAAAATCGCCACTCGACCGGTTCTGTGCTTCCCGCATCCAGCAGATTCCTGCGGCCTTTACAAGGTCATCGGTCCACCCTGTGAGAGGCCTTCCAACGCTGCTTTTTCTGGTACGCGCCGCTTATCTAGTTAGCCTATTTTATGTCTATCTCGACGCTATTATCTTTTATATTTTGCCTACGGCACATGTATGGTATTCCTATCATTAGCTCAAACAATGTTAAAAATATTGTTCGAGCTAATGAGGCATTTTTTGGAACAAAGTTCTTTACGGCGCTTTCAGTAGGAGTCGACTGGTAGAGATCGTCACGATAGGAAAAGCGTTATGCTCCCTATCTCTCTATATCTTTCTATTATACCTTTAAATGAGTGTGTGTGAGCATAAGGGACGTTGTTCCCGACGGGGGTTCCCCGACTGCACACGTTTTTCTATAACAAAATCGTCTCTTTCATGTTAGTTTTACTAATCTAATAACTACCATAGCCACACGCTAAAGCTAATTTCTATTTTACTTGTCTACCTGTCAATGTAGACGTAATTAACTGCAAATGCAATAATAATAATAATAATGACGTATTGATTAGCCGGTAGCCGGTCGTCATGATTATTGTTGGCAAACATGCTATAACTCTGTTCCGAGAAAACCAATGACAGAGGTAACTGGCAAATAAATTAATGTCATAGCTAGAGATAGATGATATTAGTATTTATTACATAATACTGATATTAATGTGGGGGTGTGTGAGCGAGAACGAGTGGGTATGGGGAAAAAAAGAAAATGAATAAAGTAATACCTACATAAAATATTGGATATCAATGTCATTAGAATTATCATAATAATGTTCCCACTACTGTGACTCATGGCTCTTCTCTGCGAGAAAAATGGGCCATATCTAATCCAGTACGTGATCTTAGTGCGAGTTTCTTGCTAACTTGCATTTTGTGAAAAAGAAGATGTTTGATCTTCTAGTCTATAAGCATTAATATTCTAGATTTTTATCCAGTAAAGTTCCACCAGCTGGACAAACAGTAGGTACCTACTCGTCATAGTTTAAATAATTATTGGTTAGATAGGTAGGTACCTATTAAGTAGCAGAAAACATTATTTTTTGCTGTTTTTCATGAAAAAGTTTTATCTTTTGTTAGATCACCAAATAACTATGTAACGCCGAAATAACTTTTAAGGGCGAGTATTCGAAATATTTTTAAATGTTATTTTCTTATCCAATAGTTAGTAAAATAAATTCTTTTGAGTCAGTAACAGTAAGTTCAGAACGACAAAATGTCAATTTAATTAACGTCTAGAACAAAAATAAAAGTTTTTGATAACAGCTTTGATGTTTCTAGTCAGGATCAAGTTAAACAATTTAATTACAAAAGGAACTCAATTGTTTCATTAATAACAAGCGCAAAAATATTACAAAAGCGCCTACCTACTTACTTTGTAAGACTTATTTTATTTTACTCTTTTTGGAAAACGTATTTTTAAACAATATGAAATTCAAGGCTATTTACAAGTTTCCACTGATAAACACTATAAAATAAAAACGAAGAAAAAAAAATGGTCGGTACAAAATACCTTAGACATAAATTAGGAAAAAAAATACACGATCGAATAATACCTACAAACTTAAAATTATTAAGACGCAAGGAATTACGTTTCCGTAAAGAAGATTCTACCTTTTAGTTTGAAAAATAAAGGATTATCTACAATTCTGATTGGTCCAAAATGTGTAAAGAATCACAAGCCTGCACAGCTTCATAAAAGAATAGGTAGGTAAATAAATCCAAATCAAAAGGCATACTTACAAAACCTAATATTAGCAGCATCAACAGCAAAGTCACAATCATCAAACAACCGAAACCAATCCACTCCACTTCCCCTACAATAACAATCATACAAATATCGACAGGCATGCACAAGTGACCCCCTTTCCCCCAATTTAGACCCACAACTAACAATTGAAATCATAACCCAACACGATCAACTCGCCATTTTATCGAGCAGAAACGTGCCCGCTGATTGATTCGGCCTAAACGATAACATTAGGTTTGTTCTCTGGGCCGAATTCGGCACACGTCCGGCAGCGCAGGGTTTCGGATATTACGCAGGGTAACGTATCCGAATAGTGCGTGGTCATTCGTACCCGTGGTGTTATTGCACGGGTTATTAAGTTATCTTGCCTCTGGTTACATGTGTTGGTAATTTTGGTGATTTATTTCCCATGGAGTTTGTGGGGCAAAACTGTGTGGGTATAAAAATGGTAGGAGAGAATTTATTTGTGTCAACATTGAAGTAGGTAACTATTTCGATGGAAGCGTTAGAAATGAGTATGACCTTATACCAGTGTCGTGAATGTTAATAAGTTATTAACGACACGTTTTAAATTTAAAAAGAATTGAAACAAAGTTAAAAAAAAAAACTTTTATTATATTTAACTCATGTTACTTACAAATCGTACTAGAAACTTTAATAAAAATAAATGAATACTTACAGATTAAAAATTATGATCACGTATTGAAACTTACCTTCTAAACGCTCATTACTTTACACTAATACCAAAAAAGGTTAGACTAAACTGATCCCTTTTTCCTAAAATCAAATACTAACAAAAAAAAAATTCATTAACTTTTAGATTGCTCTCGGGTAATAAATTCTCTAAAAACTCAAATTCATGTTTTCATCCACATTCCTAGTCAGTTCATTGATCAATGACTTCTGCTCAGCTGACATGGAACTCCTCAGACTCGCCACACAAGTCTTGCTTCTCCTCAAAGGTGGTCTTCCTCGAATCCGTCCCTCATACTTGTGCCTCTTATGGTTCACTGGACTCTCGGAGTCTGAGAGCTCGTCGCATTTGCGTTTACACGATGACGATGTGGAGTTGAAGGAAAATGATCTGTATGGAGTTGTTGTAGCTGAAAAATATATTATATATGTATTAAAAGTCGATAAAGGAGTAAACAGTGAGATAAAAACTGGCCAAGTGCGAGTCGGACTCGCACACGTAGGGTTCCGTACCACAAGGCAAAAACGCCAAAAAAAACACGTTTGTTGTATGGGAGCCCCCCTTAAATATTTATTTTATTCTGTTTTCAGTATATAAATACATCATCTGTGAAAATTTCGACTGTCTAGCTAACACGGTTCATGAGATGTAACAGCCTGGTGACAGTCGGACAGACGGACAGTGGAGTCTTAGTAATAGGGTCCCGTTTTTACCCTTTGGGTACGGAACCCTAAAAAGTAGGGTTTGAAAGAAAGAAGAGTTTGAAACGAAATGTTTTTGATTAATAACAATATTGGGTAGGTTAGGATATAATAAATCTAACAAATAACAACATTAATCATTATTATTAATGATCGAGGCAACAGTTACAGTCGGATTAATAAATTCTTATGCTATTAGTAACAAAATTACATGATTAAACCGTCACCATCAATCTAAAAGTCGACGAAAAAAAAAATCTAAGCAACAATTTCCGAAGCAGAAGAGCGGAAAGTAATAAATTTAAAAGAAAAAAAGATTTGAGAACGCAAGAAAAAAAAAATGATAAAGCGCCGTCTCGCAATATGATTGAAGCGAGCCTTCTCATGAATAGAAAAATGCAATATTGCCTGCCACTTGACACGGAACGGAATTACGGGCCGTTGCAAAATTTACGATTTGAATTCCACCCGCGCCGCCGGTAATTGTCTCACTCTAGAAATATCTTTCTGACATTCCTATAAAGTTTTTGGACGATATCCAGTCGTCTTCAGTTTTGGAGATCGAAATAAAATTGAGGTTGTGAATACATTTCTTAGAGAATTTTTGCTTATCTCAAAGAAAAGAAAAGATCAAGGATTTATGCCTGAACATAAAGTAAAATGAAGCAGTAAACGTGCATTATGGCAAGAAAACAACTTCTAAGGATTGGAATATACACACCAGTTTTATCATCATCATGGTTGACATCAGCAAGTTGCCTTATTCAGCAGGTAATAGGCAGTTCTGCTTGTATGGAATTGATTTCTGGTGTTACAATTAAACTATTAGTGTGAGTATCGATAGCTGGAACTGATACAACCGCGATGTATGTAACTATGGATGTATTAGTGCCTGCTCATGTCACTATGCCAACAACGTGTTTGGCCAACATGCTTCAATTAGCAAGAGCGAGACAAATTTCGTTATCATTATTGTGCCGTATTATTATTAGTCTTGTTTGTAATGCGGTCACTTTTTCTATATCGTGTATCCAATTCGGAAATCAGTGAAATTAACTTGTTTTTGCAACTGAGTTATTAAAATTTATTTTATACAATATTGAAATCACAAGACCTATCGAATTTATGCATCGAAGCGAAGCCATATAATACTTGTTAGTTCTAAGTAAATTCAACGACTCCATATCGTTGCGGAATTGTTTAGGGAATACCTATAAGTACCTACATATCTATATATATAAAATTCAAAGTTCTGACTAACAGATAATTATATCAACGCACAGCCTAAAGGATTGTGTTCTTTGTGAAGAGTAAGATCCACTAAGAAAGTGTTTTTCAAATTCCAACCCTAAGAGGGTGAATCGGGGGAGGGTGAAATATCACGCCGTCGAAGTCGCGGGCAGAAGCTAGTCTTATATACTAAGAGTGAGGGTTCTTACAATCTTCCACGAGTTCAAACCATGTAATCTAAGTGTGAAAGTATAATTTTGATTGCTTGGAAATTTTTATTTTCTAAAAAAGACAGACGGCTTACATCCGTCTTTTATATCCGAATAAGAATGAAAATAGGCGCGGAGTTTAGAAGTAAATGCCGAACAATTCATTATTGTTGCTTGATTCTGACAGAGGCATGTTTCTTCAAAGGGAAGTTTATTTCCAGATACTAATAAAGGAAATAACAACAATGTTATTGTTACAGACGAAAAGGTAAAAAATAAACGAGCAAAGAGCAAGAAACGTTGGGAAACGTGTTTTGACTAATCCAAATAAAAAATCGTTGGTTTGATTATATAAGCTTTTCATATATTATCAGGTTGTTCAAAGTGCCTGAAGGGGCTTACCTGACCTAAAGCGCTGTCACTGTCGGAATGCATAGAAAAGAAAGAGAAGCGCGATGACATAACTCTGGTAATTTATTGCAAAACATGAAGCAATTATTTAATTACAAAAAATCTATTGTTTGAACTAAAAAATTAAAATAGTAGTGTTTTAGTATGTTGCTTGTAGAATAATCTGACAAAAAATCAGAATGATTGTATGTATATTAGTATGGTTTTTATTGTAAAAAGAAAGTTTTTACAGGTATTTGCATGATTTATTTCTATTGTATCAAATTAGTTGTATTATGTTTTCAACACACTATCAACCTAGGATATATCCTGAATATCATATATTTTCTGATTTTGTTCACTGTATTCGATCATATAGGTACTCTTACTGTTTCTAAAACTTGCGTTTTTTACGTTTAGGTCCTGTAAGCCCCATCAAATCAAATCAATTTATTTGCGATAAGTGTTGATACAATATTGGTCTTAGCATATATTACAATATTATTATTATTATAGATCCTTAACACTTAGTCATATTACTGTGACATGCAAACATTTATGTTCATAATTAATAATATACGAAATCGATAAAAAAAAAGTGTTGATTTCCTTTATTTAGTGTTCCGCCTTTCCTTTACAAACAGATAATAATTGAATAAAGACTTTGCTATTTCCATGATTGTAAATGCTCAATATTTAATCACTAAAAATGGATATCCACCAAGCACAGGTGTCTAAAATATATAGAATTACTAAATACCACTAAGGGACGATTTTTCAATCATCTGATAACTTTATTCGAGGAATAATTTTGAAATTTTGACAGTTATTTCATACAAAAACTATCAAACGTCAATTTTATTCCTCGAATAAAAGTTATCTGGCGATGGAAAAATCAGCCCTAAATCGAATTACAGATTATAGCGGTATTTAATTAACTGAAATTAAAACAAAATAGATTAAAATTCCATAGGTACCTTTAAACCACTAACTTCGTCTAACCCACATTTTTTTAAAGCCTTTTGGCTCCCAACCTTCAGCAAATGAAATGTATTACCCATAAAATAAGGTCTATTTTCCAATAAACATTTTAAGTTAAGAAGTTTTGATCGCGGAACATGATGAGGTTGTCAATATTTGCGCGCAGTGTTTGTCGTTCGCAGCGAGGGTGAGTTAATACGTTGATTTTAGAACGTAATTATTGGAAAATTTCAAGCAATATGAAAATTGGTGGAAAATTTGATGTGGGTTTTGCCAGAATAGTCTGGGGATTTCATATAGTGGAGACAGAATTCGATACTACATTTTCTGATTTGGAAAATTTAAAGACATTTCTAAATGTGGGCAAAAGTATTATAGTGAAATTTATTGTAGAAATGAAAATAAATCTGCTTCCATTACATAGGTAATGAACTGACAGGACCACCAATTGTTAAAAAGCTCATTACTTCCAATTTATTGATTTCCACTCCATTAAGAGAGAACAAAACATTTTCTTAACTTCCTCAAATGACAGTGAAAATTAATACACGCCAATAAAAAGTTACGGTGAATAGAACCACTAACTGCGGCCGACCACAAAAATAAACAAGTAAAGACCCCCATTAATAGAAAGGAACCAATAAACGTACTCACCGACATTAGCGCTCTGCTCACCCCAGAACACATTTTTCACGGCTCTCGCCACACTCGACCAGATATTCTCTTTAATCGATTCCAGATTCTTATCGATTACACTCGATTTCTCATCAGCCTTGCCTTCACATTGCTCCACAAGCCTCTTGACGCTAACTTTTCTTTTCGTTATAACAAACTTGAACTGAATCTCCGTTTCTTCTTCCGTGTTCATTAAAACTGATGAAAGGCAGTTCTGCAGTGACCCGGCAATGTTCATTGTTAATGCTGATATTGCGTTCATGCCTTCTTCTGGAGTATCGATACACGTTTTGAATAATTCATTCGATTCTTTTGAGTACTCTGATTCGATTTGGGGACTGTCTTCTTTAAAGTTTATGGCTCGTGCGGGCATGGTTGAGGGCTCCCCGACAGGCGGGGTATTTTCCTGATTGTTAGAAGTTTTTTCCCTTGTTTTCGGAGTTCTTGCCATGGTTAGGCCTTGGTTTTCAAAACGGTTGATTAGAGCTTGAAAGCGCGGGTTGTGACCGAATCTTGGTTTCTGTGGCCCGGGTGTGAGCATTCTCTTCGGTTTTCGAAACACTAAAAAAATAATAAAGCACGAAAAGGAATCAAGAAAGTTTATTGAAGAAAGTTGTTAACTTTGACAATTTTGAGGGAAATTTTGTGACTATGCAAAGTGTTCTAAATGACTGCAATGAAGAGGGCAAACACCGAAGTATCAGCTGAACAATGAACATTAAAGCTTACAACAGTTTTAATCATTTTAGAGATTAATGTGATAATATTATATTCTACACCAACTCATTTAACTTTTATATCGCGAGTAAAATATTAGTGGTCTAGATTCAAGAAAGATGATTCAAGCAAAATGCGTATAGAATATATTATTTAAAAAAAACTTTTCATTATAAACCATAGAATTTCCTAATTGTGATTGGACACAAATTCAATTATCGTAGAGTTAAAGGTTATTGTTTTAATAAATAAATTCTTTCTCACCTCGTGTAACCTTGGGCGGTTCAAACACAGTATCATCAGCAAACTTCACTTTCTTAGTCTTTATGGAACCCTCGTTCGAATCCTGGAAGGTGACATGTTTCTCCGTGCTATCCTGACTCCCGATGCGAATTTTGCTGGCAGTTACTATGATACTCTTCAATTTAGGCACTGATTCTAGATCGGATTTCGATGGCTGTAAAAATTAATGAAGTTTGAATAAATAAATACAAAGTTAGTTATTTTGTCGCATCGGAACGAACTATACAAAATTTTTTCTTTGGCTTTTCGTAGTGAGAAATCAGCTTGTACTCGAAATCAGGGACTTAAAACGTTACTCAAAATAACGATATGCGTAGTACGACGATAATTTTTACCGTTCCACCAGGAACGTAACAAAATTAATTCCTTGGCTATAACGATACTGACAAACGCAACAAAATCTTAAACTGTTCAATAACAATATTATTAATATATCATTATTAGTATAACGATATATTAACGTTATTCATTTCGATACTCAACTTTGCCAACTTCATGACATATAAGATGACGAAAAAGACGAAAAGTATGAAGAATAACGTTCTAAATAAATCTGTAACGTTTCTCCTGTGACGTTATTACAAGCGGATAAGCTTAAGGTTACTGATACCTATAACGTTACTTATAATATTGTTCTACGAAAATGATATTCTATAACGTTATCTTTTATAACGTTATTGATATTTTTAGGTTTTAGTATCGTTACAAATTTTGGAACGTTATACGATAACATTAGTGGTAACAGAACGAAATTAATTTCGTTTTCTAGTACCTGCTCGAAATGTTCCTATATCTTGATTATTTCGTCGTGTGTACCTACAGTATAAAATTTGAAGAGTGAAATAAAACTTCTACCTCAATATTCATGCTCTGAGCAGCACTCTCGGTGGTTTCAATCTCTGAGAGTGGAGAATCAGCTCCCTGGTCTGCAAACAGGGGCCAGCCGTTACCAGCAGGATGTGTGGGAGTGCTGGTGGTGACGATCTGAGCCAGCTTGAGCAGGTGTGGCAAGTGGGTTGTGGGGGTTGTCATCTCGTTTTGTGGGTCTAATGACATTAGGTTGTTTTATTTGGGTGTGTAACGGTTCATATAATAACAAAAGTTCTAACAATCGTATGATCTAATTTCATTTAATATAGGTACTTTTCTTTAATATAAAGATGAAATGATATAATTAATTATTGATATAATTTCATTTTACCTAATTTTATATGGTATAACGGGCATTTTCTATAATGCACATTTGAATTAATATTCAATTAGTATAATTTTCAAAATCTATAAGTAACATTTAATATAATTTAGAAACGTCTGTTTTGTATATTTTTGCAAAAACTGATTAGATTTTAAACGCCTGCCATTTTCGTTAGTTTAGGTTCGAACAGTGACCATTAACGCGCGAAGGGGAGCAACTGAAGCGAGCGTGCCGCGGCTGCGGCCGCCGAGCGCCAGATCCCCTCTATTGTTGGGTTAGATGAGGATATTATTATTATAACAGTATGATGTTTCCTGATATTTATTTACTATTCATTACAGAATTTCGGCTGAAAATTTGTAAATATGAAAATTTGGTCAACTAAACATTATATAACAAAAAACCCGACTGCGGTAAAAAACTTAGGTAAGTTAAAAGAAACTGAAAAGCTAAAAACAAGCCCATTTTAAATTAAATAAAAGTTGGAAGCAGGCGGGACCCACATCATTTTATTGTATTTTCAAATTCAAATGGGCTTGTTTTTAGCTTTTCAGTTTCTTTTAACTTACCTAAGTTTTTTACCGCAGTCGGGTTTTTTGATTTTTATAAATATTTTTTTTTATTTCCAGCTTTTTAGTTTACAAATTTGAAAGATTTCGCAGACGATTTAGTTCTTGGTAGGTGTTTTTTTGAGATTTGTCACTTCGAATTGCTTTTAAGTATATATGTTGTATATATTTTTGTAATCTCCTTTTAAAACCCTTTATTTTGATACCCCACTCGATAGGTTTTGAAAAAAAAAAAAATTAATATGGCGTCCAGTAGTCGCCATATTGAATTTTCACTAACGTCATGTCTTTAGTGACACTTGCCGGACTAAGAGGAATCGATTAACGTGTGAATCATAAAAATCGGCCCAGGCGTTTGGTCTGTATAGTGCTTCAAAGGAACATATAAACATACATACATACATACATACATAGGCTGATGAACACATTACCACTCCTTTGCGTCGCGCAGTCGGGTAAAAAGAGCATTAGGTATACAAATTGTAAATTATATGTAATGAACGTTATACTGAATGTTATTAGAGCAAAAGAAGGATATGAAAACATTCAATCACATGAAATTAGGTTATACGTTTTTATAGCATATAAAAATTATATCATACGTTATTTCAAGTGATATTATACTATCTGTTATTATGCCATAAATTACACACCCATTTTATTTATAGGTACTTAGTATTCATTTATAGAAACGAAATCCAACAAAAATAAAAATTGCTGATTTGCATGAAGGTACACAATTATAGCATTCGCTATACGGACAGAGTCAACTTTTTAATCATTTATAAAACCTACAGTGTAACTTTATGTTTGGCAAATAGTCTTTAATTTTATTTGTTTAAATAAAATTAAAATCACTCACCTATATTACTCTCAGTTCTTACTGGTGTAGTTTTCGGAGACCCATCGAACAAGTCGTCACCAATAGTTTCCTCATACTCTTCTACTACCTTTTGCCTCATCATACTCAGAAGCTTCTTCGTGTGAGGAGTGGCAGCCCTCTGTCTCTTCAATCTTGGAGTTTTTGGAGCAAGCTTCGGATGAGGAGTCATAACTCCTACTTTATTTTCATCTTCATCTTCACTTCCACTTAACTCGTAATCTACCAGATATTTTTTCCTAACGATCGGTGTTATAATAGCAGTCTTGCTATTCTTATTAACAGAAATAATGCCTTCAAAGTTCTCGCCATATTTATTAGCTTTTTCATATATTGAATCAAACTTTTCATCTAATTCTTTAATTTTGGTATTACTAACTTCAGCTTCTTTCGCAACTAATTCGGATATACTAGTACATTTATCTATGTTTAAGAAGTCCTCCATTTTGTAGAAAATCTTGTTGCACTTTCTACAATGTAAGGGAGTATGTTCGTTAGTTAGATGTCTTATGAAATCTTGGTTGAGTTGTTCTGGTCTGCAGAGGAACTGGAATCCACGGCAGATGGGGCAATCGTATGTGAGGCCGTGGGTCACTCGCTCGTGTCTCCGGCGGCAATCAGCGCAGCAGAAAACTAATTGACACACAATGCAACGTACCTGAAAATGGGGATTCAATTTATGAAAGAAACAATAAAAAACATCACGTCGAAATACTTACATAGTATAAACCGCAAAACGCTTTGAACTGTGAATCTAAATTGTTGAAATATTATATTGTAGATCAGGTATAAAATTAAATTTACATTCAAGTGCTATTGTTGATCGAAGATTCAAGTGGATATTAATTGCCAAACGTTTTTTTGATTGTATTGTAGATAAATAACTAGAATATTTGAGTATTAGTAATAATAGTACCAGTCAATTATTATTTGAGTATTATTATCAATTAATGACAGTAGTGGGGCATGCCGTTGTCTAGCAGTAGGATGAAGCAGACTGACAGTAACCAGTTACGAAAACAATTACATACGTCTTTTTATAGCAATCCTAATATGTAGTAGTTTGAAATAATAGTAGAATCTTTATATTATTTAAAGTCACATTGTCTTTGATCTACCTTCAAAACTTAAATCGAACATTTTAATTGTCGCCTTCATTAGGTAACATCTTCATTCAAACCTCCTCAAATCTGTCACACTGAAGCTTCCATTTATTCATCGACAAATTCGGATCTACTGGAAAACTATTCCTTATCTGTCGGTAATTAGAGGCTGCCTCGTCTGCATGTGTTTGCGGTTCTAATTGCGTTGTTGACCTGATTGTCAACAGCTAGCTAGTAATGCCACGATCATCGGATACGAAATCTACTGATTGGTATCATGACAATCAAGATAGTCAATGAATCTGTTAGATTAACAGGTATTTTGCGTTAATACACATAGACACCAATAATTGAAGTCTTGTAAAAAATAAATTTCACCAATAAAGATTCAAATATAATACCAATGTCTTCATAATATTCTTGACTTCAAAGTAGAAATACTTTCAAGAATATAGTAATATGAGCTCAGCTGACACCAATGAGACACAATTACTTTTTCATTTGTTACCGAACATATTAAGTCTGCCTATCAGACGAGGGGTGACTGTTTTAAAACTAGACGAGACTCAGCTAAGTTATGATAGATGGTAGAATCTCACTACATAGGCAATAACTATCAAGCCAAAAAAAGTAATCTATCTTGTACTGGTCATAGATTGTTTGCATTTCGCTGCAAAGTTATTGAACTAATCCCGATACCCACGGTGCGATTTATTTGCCCGAACACCATAACTTGAAGCAACTACATATAAAAAATACATCATATAAATAGTGTTTAAAACCATGCAAGTCATTTCTTGCTTCAATTTTATTGTATACCACAAGTAAGAAACATGAATCGTGTAAATTTGATTTTATTTTTATTTTATTTTATTTTTATTTTATTCTGTTCGGGAAACTTACAGCTAATTTAAACAGTGCTCTTAAACAATATGCATCTGAAGGCCATTTACAAGTTTCCACTAATAAACACTTGAAACAAAAAAGACAACAAAAAAAAAGTCGGTACAAAATACCTAAGAATAACATAAATTAGGAAACAAAATAACACAAAATACCTAAGAATAACATAAATTAGGAAACAAAATAACACGGTCGATTAATAGATACAAACTAGAAACCACTTAGACGCTAACAATTACTTTTCCGTAAAAAAGCTTTTCACCAACAAATGCTTAAGCCGAGAAACACTGGTATTGAAAATGTCCAAATCATGTTCACTAATTAGTTCATTAAAAGTTCTGCTCGCACGAATTAGATACGAATTCTGCCTGTACGCGGACTTTGAGTGAGGGACATGCAACAAGCTAGGTTTGCGAAATATTTTGCAGTGTGTAACTAACCCTAAACTGCCTAACAGCTCAGGGCAATCTATAGTACCATTTGCGATTTTAAATAAATACGCCATATCAGCAATGCGTCTGCGCTCATGCAGTGGCAAGATATGAAACCTCTTACATCTCGCTATATAATTGGGAGTATATTTCCTAGTCTTGTACTGTAAGAAACGAAGGAACCGCTTTTGAATTCCCTCAATTCTATCTATATAAATATTATAACTAGGATTCCACACTTGTGAGGCGTACTCCAAATGGCTGCGGACAAAAGCACAATAAAGGAAAAAATAGGACTTGAGTTGCTGCACGTAATACAAACATTGTCCCGTTAGTCATTGTATTTCTGCATGTGCACTGACACTACAGGAAAATCCTACTGTCCATAAACCAGAACACCAAAATACTCAAACAGAACTACAAAATAACATAATTTAAAGATCACAAGACCAGCTACACTAAGTTGAAAGTCCAACTAAGTCACAAGTCCGAGTATATTTCCGAAGCAGCATAACTCTGAACTACGCAGTGTGTACGTGCCGGGCCGGCTTAGCAAAAAGCGAAAGCGTGTTCCGACCAACCGTATTACCAACCAAATGTGTGCTACATGCGGCCAAGGTTCCTGACAGGAACAAGGACGTATGTGTACGTACTGTAGTTGGGGATGTTTTAGTGTATAGTACCAGTGCCATAAGGTCGTTGGAAGTTTTTGGAGATTTTATAACGTTATAAGTTGGAGAAGTAATTCTTTGGAGAGGCAAAGAGGTCCTGTGGTACCAGTCTGTGTATAATGTCATATATATGTCGCAGCCAACTAGCTTAATTAGCCATTCAGTTAACTGCCTAGCCTTTTAACTAAACGTCGCCGTTCAACTAGCGGCCTGAATGATATTCAGCCATTCAACCAAACAGCTAGGCAAATGACTTGGATCTCTAATGTTTAACTAAATGCCTAGCCCTGACATTTCAATTGGCGATTGATTGATTGGTCACTGATTTAAAGCGGTGTTTGTTGTAGTTTTGGAAAATATTAGAATTACAAAATGCATGTTTATTAACAAGTTCGGCAGTCAAAACTGAACAGTAAACTAAAAAAATGAGTCTTTAAATATTAAAATTCGTTAGTAAATAAATATTTAGCAGTAAAATGGCATATCGGGTAATTACGTGAGGTAATTAACAAATCGGAATTAGATGGTGACCTTTTTTTTTTTGTTCCGGTGTGGAAATTCCTCATGGATATCCTCCGTCCTGTGACCTGGGGTCTGTCAGACTCTTACTGACTAATAACCACCCGATGTTACATCTCACACCTACGCCGGGGGTCGCGGGAACGTACGATTCTTCCGCAACCCCCGACTGTCACAGTTTCAACCTAACCTAACCCATTTGGTCGTGGTGGCGTGGCTTCGTTACTGCGACCAATTCGGTTCGGGCGAGTTTGATCACAGTTCCAACCTCTATAAACTGCCGAACTATTTACCTAATTGCCCATTCCATAATTTTTACTGACCATTCATTTATTACAGTACCTACTTGAGTTTTTTTTGTACTGACATTGTAGGATTAAAAGACCGATGTTTTAATTTAACAACCGCCGAAAAATAAAGTGACGGCCCGTTATTTTTTCCAACTGATCATAATGTCTTCCCTAACGTTTAAATAACAGTCTGTTGTCAATATGATTACCCATTTAAATACTGTTCCATTTTTTTTCCTCACATTTTCACAATATTATTGTTATAAATGGCCTAAGCATCAGCTAGCCAGTTCATTAAATGTTGTATTAGACGCATTGTCAAAAACGGCGAATGGCGAACGTTGAACGGCGTTTAGTTAAAAGGCTAGGCAAGAAACTGAATGGCTGATTATTTGATTAAACTAGTTGACGGCGACGTAGTGTAAACCGACACATTTATAATTCGTGCATATTATTTTTCTTAAAAAATATTTGAAAAGGTTTCCTTTAAAACTAAGGACAGCATTACTTGTGAACGATTACCTTATAAAATCAACAATTGATTACTTTCAATGTCTCGATAAATTAGTTTAGCATAATAATACGTTACAGACTTTACGTCAACCCGGCTTCACATATGTCTATATTTACACGTGTAGTCTATGGGCCAAGCATACGAAAAAATCGTACGGCAACCTGCGTGTTCTCTACAATAATGCCTTCAGGGTGCTGATGAAGCTGCCTCGCTACTGTAGCGCATCGGGTATGTTTGCGGTCGCAAATATAGATTGATTTGGATTTGCGGCGATTATTCAAGAGAGTCGTGTCCCTGATGCGCCGCAAATGAGGCTATTTCCAACAGCTACCTTCAGCCACAAAATACAGATAGTACAGAAGGCAATCTACATACAAAGTGCGCTAGCGCAACGCATACACGCGGACACGTTATCTCGGACATTCGGACGTTATCTCGGACGGGTTGGGAGTAGTGCGAGCGCAAGTGCCATCCGATTGAGACACGCGTCTGTGAAGTGCAAAAATGGAGCAACAAAAAAATGCCTTTCTAAGCTCGATTTATATAATAGTTTCCTATTTTGAATCAGTATAAACGAAGTAACTTTTTTGTAAGATAAATAATAATTCACGTCACCAACTACATATTACGTAAGTTGAAAATAAGATTTTTTATTTGTGTAGATATTGTGTAGTTTTTAGTGCCATTTGATAGGTTTAGGTCTAAAACGGATAAGGGAAAATAAATTGTGTAAATAGGGAAATCCGTTTTGAAGCTATTAGGGATTTTCGATACCTAGTGAAAATTGAGAAATGTAAAACTTTATGTTTTTGTTCTGTAAACTTTTTGTATTGTAATACTATGTTTATTGTTTTGTTTTAATATTGTAGAATAAGCTCAACAATAAATCAAAGAACTAGATACGAGTGCACGATAGTTTTTTGTGCATAAGCCAAAGTTGACAACCCTAGCGCGACCGCCGAGCGTAGGTATGAAAAGTGAAGTACATACATTCCTTCTGTAGGTACTATCTGTATTTTGTACTTCAGCTGATCGTATGGGGGATGGATCTGGATCTAGATTAACCAATAATGCGGTACTGGACCAGGATGCATGTTGAGCACTCCGGATCCAAACCTAAATTTAGAGATGAAACATAATAAGTGTATTTAATCTTTTTGTTATTGTAAAATTGTAATTTAATGTTTTTATTGATGACTTTTGTAACGTTTATCTAATTGTCATAATTTAATTAATTCTTAATGTATCTAATATTCTTAATTTCAATTTTTATATATATCAGACAAATTGACACACAATATTCAACTCAGTAAATACCTACATATTTACCCTTTTCATGCCACAGCGTAAGTAGGTAAGCCCCAAATGTTTTGACACGCTGTCACGGAATGTCTCGGGGGGGATCAAACAGGTAATCGTATTGGAGATACGTGTTCATAGAGGTACCGTAGCATGGAGGTACAACGTAGTATGTGTTATAGAAGAACCGTTACGTAAAGGTAAAACGTAGTATGCGTGTTATATAGGTACTGTCGCATGGAGGAGGGGGTTAGGTTAAGGTATATGAGGATTTGGTTATATGTTGTACTAGCTTGTTATCGGTAATATAATATGCCACCAAAAACATAACTTGTAAAAAAAGCCAAGTCTCGCAACTCAGTTCTTCTACCATAAAAAGTTGTGAGATCCATGTAATACCAAGTCGGTTAATTTATTCAGTCCCTACTTAAGGGACCTTCTGTCTTAAGTTATTACGTAATTAGCTAACCTAACAACATCTTGTAGTGACCATATCAATATTAAAAATCTTTTATGTTTTAAATAAATAGATTGACTTGGCCATCCCAAGAAAACACAATGTATCTCACAGTGAGATTGCCAAGTCAATCTAATTATTTAAAACATAAAAGATTTTTAATATTGATATGGTCACTACAAGATGTTGTTAAATTCAGGTCTTTAGTTTTATCCACAATGAAGTTATAGGGGATCGAAAATGGCCAGAACTGCTTCGAGAAAAGGATGGTAAGGCCGTGCCGCTTTTTGCTCGACTTGGCGGGGGCATTCCCGTGCCCCCAGATTACTAGCAGCGCGTCGCGGTTTCATCCGCATAAATGTCAATCCCATGGGAATATCGAGATAAAAACTATCATACGTCCTTCCCCGGGATGCAATCTATCTCTCTGCCAAATTTTATCCAAATCCGTTCAGTGGTTTAGACGTCAAAAGGCCACAGACCGACAGAGTTACTTTCGAATTTATAATATTAGTATGGATGTCTATGAAGGGATCTTGTATGATAACTAACAAGAAAATTAGCTTTTATTATTTCTCTGCTTCTTGGAATAATATTGGTTCATTTATTTTCTTAACTAAACCAAGTTATCTGACATACTTTGCGATTTCAACCTGTAGATTTCAACCGTTTTGGCTCTCCGCCAAAGCAGTTGAAATCTACAGTTAGGTTCTAGGTATATTCGCAAGTCAATTTATAAAAATGACAAGTATATCAAAAGTTAACATACAATGAATGATACTCAAAAAATTTAATTGAATCTGACATACTTAAACTTTCTTTTATTTTTCTTTTCAAAATATCAAACAAGCTTTTATATTCACAACAAAATACCGGAAAGTCTTAACACAAGTTACACAATTCTAGAAAACATTGCATTGCGTGCATGCATTCTTTCAGTTCCCAATCGATAGTAGATTAATAACTAAACAGTGATGTCCATCGATGCCGGGATCCCGGATCCCTGATGCAACTATTCCCACGGGATCACTCAACTGAACGGACCTATACAGATGCAATTAAGATTAACTTTCGACGCTTTTTTCATTTTGCTATTTTTCGCTGTTGTGAAACGATGTATCGGAAATCGTTGTATTTATTATGTATTGCAGTTTATTCGCTTAATTTTTTGTAAGGAACCAAATGGGATACGTTTTCATAATTACACTTTACACAATTTAGATTTTTGATCGCCTACAGAACTTTCAAGAGTTCGTTACTTCCATGTTTTTAAGCGTATCGACGTAAACCTTGTTAAAACTTACCTAATTAGGTACCTAGTTAAAGTTTAAATTCGACCGTTAAAACGGTTTTGCCCAACAACGGTGAAAGACGCGCATTAAAAAAAAATATACTTAGAGGAAATTCTTGTCTAGGATTGACGAAACACGTATTAATACATTATTAGTTGAGTCGAATAGTTAATAATCTGTTAACGTACACTACTATAGGTAAGTATATAGAACAAGAATAATGTTGATTCAGATTATCCTTTTTTATGAATAAGGAAGGCCATCAATATTAAACATTGGCACACAATGAAATTATATACCTATATAGTAAAAAGTCATTTATTATTTGTACTCACCTCAACAGATGGTGTCATTGTGATTCCATTGAACACTAATAAAAAAAAAGCACTAGTAAAATCAATCACAACGATACTTTTTCAATATTTTTAATGACAAATTCAATCAATTATACTTGGGTGGTTTGTATTTACAAACATACCCTCAATTATTTGATTGTCGAACACTTCTTGGATACGCGCACGAGTGTTTTAAATTCATTATGAATACGGTTGCCAGATTAAAATAATATTTAATTCAAAATTAAATATTTTATTTATTTTGATTGAAATTGAAAAAATGGAAGGCTGTTCTCTTGAGAGTTGACAGGGTGCTTGATGTCTTTTATTTTCATAAAATAATGCGTAGTAACAAATATCATCGTTTCTGAAGTAACTTTCATTTTCTTTGAGGTAATTTTCTTTTTATTCGTGGAATCCTAATTCTAAAAGCTAACAGTATTAAAATAATAATATGTACAAGTATATAAAAAAAAAACTGGCCAAGTGCGAGTCGGACTCGCACACGAAGGGTTCCGTACCACAAGGCGAAAACGCCGAAAAAAACACGTTTGTTGTATGGGAGCCCCCCTTACATATTCATTTTATTTTGTTTTTAGTATTTGTTGTTATAGCGGCAACAGAAATACATAATTTGTGAAAATTTCAACTGTCTAGCTTTCGCGGTACTTGAGATACAGCCTGGTGACAGACAGACGGACAGACAGCGAAGTCTTAGTAATAGGGTCCCGCTTTTACCCTTTGGGTACGGAACCCTAATCAAAGGGCATCAAAAAATTATCTGCATCGCTGTCAACAGGAAACGTGCCGAAAAGACTGGCAGCATTGCTACGTTGTATGTAATATTTTAAAATTAAAACAGCACATCAAGCTACCCGAAACTGTCAAATTTTCCCAAAGAACTTTGAACCTTATGCTTTAGCGATAAAGTTGAAAATCTATTAAAGAAATTTGACAGATTGTAGTAGCTTGATGTGCTGGCGTCTGTACATACTAACACAGAAGCAGGCCTCCGTCACTCCATGTACTTGCGCGCTGTAATTACCTACCGCCCGGCGGGCCGTTTGCGTACCAAATTCAGTGCAGTTTTCGCAAGCGAAGCGCACGCACGTTGTTCAATTTTAATCGTTAAATCACAACTACGCTTGAGCATTTAGGCACATTTTAGCATGCAGCGGTGGCTGACGCGACGGAGTAGGCATTATAGCAGTAGGTATTGGAAATTTTCTGCTGAGTGAAGTGATGATGATGATGATGCAATCCGACCGATTTCGGCCAGGGCGATCGCTTCAACTCCGCAGTAGCTGCCGTTTGTGAGCTCGCATGTGGCTTATGTAGCCAATCTTCTTCAAAAAAACCCTCGCACAATGTGGGCACGTAAGCACACCATCTATGAAATTATAGTTTATTGCCGCAGGTGGTCGCGCTTTCAATCGGTCACGCTTGGCATCAAGCTCAAGGCGCCGCCGTAGTTCAAACTCATGAACTTGAGGAGGGCAAGCGCAAGCATGGCGGACTGAGTGAAGTATCTGTTACGTATTAACTATTTAGTAATCTCCGATATTTTTTTATCGTTCCACCTCTGTTGAAATCCGTGTTGTAGGTCCTGTACAAAAAATAGATACCCATTTTTTCGCAGAGTGCTCATTCTGGAGTAGACTCGTCAACACCCGTCACTCATAACGCGAATCCAATTTATTGGCGCGCTCAGATGGCTAAAACGTGTCTAAACCTAATACTCGTTTTTACTACAATACTGAGTTTTATCTATTTCAAATCAAAGTGTGAAAGTCTAGTGAACTCATGTTGCGGTTAGCTTAGTACTTAAGTTATTCTTATCTTTATGGGTTTAAAAGGCATAGTCACAGAGCATGTAACCTTTTGGCATAGTGATGTTATGTAATATGACTAGTTATGCGCAGTAGGAACTGCAAGCTATAACTGCGGAGTAAGCAGTCGTGTTTATATTCAGGTGATCGAAATAAATAATCCACATTCCAGTATGATTTTAGAGAGTTTTGGCATGTTGATCTGAAAGTAAAATATGGGCCAATATAGCTTGTTTTTATTGAAGAAAAAACTACCTAACCGTCATTATAAAATGTCGTCATCGTCGTTTGTTTGTTATTGGTATCAATTTAGCGAAATTGGTAGCAAGGTTTTGGTAGCATTGAAGTTGCAAGTGGTTGTATTGGCCGAGAAATTAATTGTTAAGCAATTTGACTGATACCCTACGTCAATTTGCCGTGTTATAGCCATGTCACACAAACTGTCAAAGAAAGTGTTGTGATTTGAGAATACGGACAATTTTATATGGTAGGTAGGTAGTCAATTTGCTTTCTCTCGTGGTGCTTTCTCTCCTTTTCGTCGTCGTCGTTTCAGCCGATAGACGTCCACTGCTGGACATAGGCCTCCCCCAATTTTGGGGGGGTTTGCCATAATCGCCACGCTTGGCAGGCGGGTTGGCGATCGCAGTATGGTATGATGGTGGAATAAATAGAGAACGCTGCTGCCCATTCTCCGGTAAGACCCTTAGTCGCCTTTTACGACACCCACGGGGAGTAAGGGGTGGTGCAATTCTTTAAGTCCGGCACCACACAGACACTCTCCTTTTAATACCAACCAATCGTCCTAAAATAATAATAATCACATATAGGTACCTAATGATTACCTTAACATTTATACCTACAGTTCCCAAAAGATATAGGTAAGTAACCACGGTCGTCGGATGTAGTTAAAGTTTAGTAAGAAACCGATGGATGTGTTCGAATGTAACTTACTTTGATAAGTGAACTGTTTGTTTAATAATAATTAAATTACTAAAATAAAAAACAAAATTCTATTCGAAAACATCAAACGTGGCTAAATAATCACAGCCGTACAGGTCGATCGATCGGGTTAAGCTACGCTTGCCGCGGTTGGTCTGTGGATGGGTGACCATCTTTACATACCGTGACCCCTCCGTGCCTCGGAAAGCACGTTAAGCCGTTGGTCCTGGCTGTCATTTGTGGATCTTTGACAGTCGTTACGGGTAGTCAGAAGCCTGAAAGTCTGACAACCAGTCTTACCAAGGGGTATCGTATTACCCATTAACTGGGTTGTGGAGGTCAGATAGGCAGTCGCTCCATGTAAAATACTGGTATTCAGCTGCATCCGGTTAGACTGGAAGCCGACCCCAACATAGTTGGGAAAAGGCTAGGCAGATGATGAAACGGTTTATTTACTAAACTTCAATTATATCCTACGACCCGACACTTATCTCCTTTGGTGACCGTACGTAGAAGGATGGAGGGGGAGGCATCATTTGGCATAAAAAAACAAACCTACTTTTAAATCTAAACGATAAGTTGTCCTATTAAAAACCGTCTCGTTTTAGAACACAAGCCTACGAGTGAAACTGAGCCCGTTTCCTGAAGGCTGGCACAAAGGAGACAGGAAATTGCGGCGCGTCCACCCGGAGTGCGCAGCGAGCAGTGTCGAGACACTTGTTGGTACACCACTCATATTAAGAAATACTACATGTGTGACGTAGTTAAGTGGTTTTCTAAAAAGTAAAATTAGAATCTAGATGTTAAAAGGTATGCATATAATTATTTTTAACCGACTTCTAAAAAAGGAGGAGGTTCTCAATTCGGATGTTTGTATTTTTTTTTTTTTTATGTTTGTTCGCGCATAACTCCGTCGCTTGCCAACCGATTTGAAAAATTCTTTTTTTGTTAGAAAGGGTATGCTTCCCAAATGGTCCCATGAAAATTTTATCGAAATCGGAAAAGTGGTTTTTGAAAAATCAACAAAAACCTAAAAATGTATCTACATTAACGATCTTTTCATATTTCATAACTCCGTCATTTACGAACCGATTTGGAAAATACTTTTTTGAGCATTTGCTCTCGAAAATAAATAAATATAAATAATAAATTATGCCCTGCATCGGGTAAAGCAATATTTTGTAAAAGGTGACGAGCAGTTGACATTAGGCTATTGTAACTTAGATAAATTACAAACTGACCCACTAAAAAAGTGAAAAATAAAAACTTTTTTACAAAAAAAAACAACCGACTTCCGAAAAACACTATAAAGTGAAAAATAACTTTAATTTCGGAAGTCGGTGTTAAAAAACTAAAATACAAATCCAAAGACACCGACTTTCGAAATTAAAGTTATTTTTCACTTTATAGTGTTTTTCGGAAGTCGGTTGTTTTTTTTTTGTAAAAAAGTTTTTATTATATATGCTTACACAGATGGTGGTGGTAGGTATAGTAATTTTATTTTATTTTAGGTGCATCGGCTTCACATATTATTATATAATTAATGTATGCAAAATATTGTAAAACATTTTAAAAGAGTAACGGTGGAGTTTCTTGCCCATTTTTAGGGTTCCGTAGTCAACTAGGAACCCTTATAGTTTCGCCATGTCTGTCTGTCCGTCTGTCTGTCCGTCCTCGCTTAATCTCTGTGACCGTTAGCACTAGAAAGCTGAAATTTTGTAGGAGTACGTATATCAGTTACGCCGACAAAGTGGTAAAATAAAATTTTGGAAAATATTTTTTTTTAGGGTAGCTCCCCTACATGTGAAGTGGGGATGAATATTTTTTTCATCATCTACCCCATCGTGTGGGGTATCGTTGAATAGGTCTTCTAAAATGGCTTTGGGGTTGCTAAAATTATTTTTCGATTTAATGCTCCATTTACGAAATATTAAAGTTTAAAGTGCAAATTTTTGTTCCAGTAGGGCGTCCCCCCCCCTCTAAAAGCTAAACTACTGGCTTGAAAAATTTGGAAAAATTCTCGATGATAGTGCATTTCATGAACTTTAAAGGAAAAGTATAGCGGTTAAGATAACTTTATTAGTTTAGCAGTAATAGTCGTTGAACTTGGGTGTTGGATAATTTTGTACCAAATACAAAGATGAAGTAGTTGCTTGTTTATAATAGGTAAAGACTTGCATTGAAAACCCAAATATGTTATTTTTTTTACCTATTCAGAATAAAGAACAACAGAATCGTACTACATTGTGATAACGGGCTACTACGGAACCCTACACTGTGCGTGGCCCGACACGCACTTGGCCGGTTTTTAATACCATATTTCACAAATAAAAAATGCGTTGCCAGTAGGTACTCATCCTAGCCTAGCCTTATCTCAACTATGTTGGGGTCGGCTTCCAGTCTAACCGGATGCAGCTGAATACCAGTATTTTACATGGAGTTACTGCCTATCTGACCTCCACAACCCAGTTACTGGGTAATACGATGCCCTTTGGTAAGACTGGCCGTAACGACTGTCAAAGATCCACGAATGACAGCCGGGACCAACGGCTTAACGTTCTTTCCGAGGCAAGGAGGGGTCTCGATATGTAGTGGATGGTCACCTATACACGAGCTGACCGCGGCAAGGGTAGCTTAACCTTCGAGCGAACCACGCGGCTGCTGCGGCTTATTATTTGGCTACTTGAAGACTTATCATTTACTAACTGCACCCCGCGGTTTCACCCTCATAAGTTTCGATCCCGTGGGAATATCGAGATAAAAAGTAGCCTATATCCCGGGTGCTAGCTACCTCCATACCAAATTTTATTAAAATTGGTCCAGCTGTTTGAGCGTGAGAAGTAACAAACATATAAACACACACACAACCCCCCCCACACAATCACAAACTTTCGAGTTTATAATTTTAGTGTGATAGTGTGATCAATGTTGATTGATCACACTAATATTATAAAGGCGAAAATTGGTCATTAGTATTTTTTTCGTAGTAACTCAAGGATACAAAAAAAAATCTAATGACTACTGGTACTGGCATTTATTGCGATTACTAGACCGTTGGAATGGTAAAGGGTAAAAGAATACTAGGGTTGAAGTCACAGGTTTCAGTGATCAAATGCCTGTTTATCCGTGTCACTCATAATGGTTCCGTCGTAGTAACAGGTTCCGTAGTTTATCCGACATCCTATCACGCCCTATTTGCCCCAAAAGAATGCAGCCATAGTGATCCCTGCGCTGCCACCGACGAAGCCGTGGAGGTGGCCATGTTATGGGCCAATAACTAAGAAGAAGAAGTTTATTACTTTTATGATAGATAAGAAATAATTTATCAAACAACATTCACGAAATATATGTAATAAGTTACCGACAGTGTTTGATCGAATGGTTTTCTTTCTTTACGCAGATGTGTTGTTGTTGTAGCATCATAGTAGGTACTTACAAAGACGAACTTTATGTACAGTCAACAAAAGAGATAAGCATTCAGGATCGTCGGATATAGTTGAAGTTTAGTAAGAAACCGATGGATGTTCACGAATAAAATGTAATTTTATTCATAGAAAACAAACAGCTCATTTATCAAATCAAATTTCAGTCGACCACATCCATCAGTTTCTTTTTCTTACTATACTTATCTCATTTGTTGACTGTACCAGGCAGGAGTGGTTCTGTATTCACTTGTTTTGAACGTAGCTTACCTGAAACAAAAAGAAATAACTTTATTAGACGGATATAAGTAGGTACCCAAGGATGTACTGCATTTTAAACTGAAGCAGCTTTTATAAAAAATAACCAGCCGGTCGATTCTGTAAAGATCTCACCGTGAAATCTTAGGTGAAGTGAGATTGTTTTTGCTAGGAATTGACACTATTGACAGCTGACTTCACGCTCACTTCACCTAAGTTTTCACGGTGAGATTTTTACAGAATATCACCGCTGGGCCCTAATGCGTACCTCACTTTCAGTTGCAAGTCGAGGATTTTGCAGTAAATTCATAATCCATTGCCTCATTTGTTTGAAAAATTAATCTGCTCGACAACATAAAAAACGCAATGAATGTTGTCGAATTGTCAAAATGAAAAGCTTTGCTAGTGTATTACGCAATTACTCAGAAAAAGAAGTGACAATGAAGTTTCACATGTCACAGAAACATGATTCAGCAGCTGTGTTTAAATTTCAAACCAGCAAGCAACATAATAATATAAAGTTTGGTCACTGCGTCCTGTGTCAACTCGAAAAATTCGATAAGGATTTTCATGTGCAGTGCACAGCAACATCCGAATTTTGCCTGAGTTTTCTTTCACTAAATTTATTTAAAGGAAAATGGAGGAACTAACTGTAACTATAGGTTTTTACATATTTATCATGTGTCCTGCTTTAGAATTGGTGTTGCTGTTATCAGTACATACCTTAACCTAAGTATACATAATAATATACTTAGTAACAATTTTGTTAGTAAATAAAACTTAATAACTATGTTAGTATCACTTAGTTGCACTAAGTCTTTGTAAGTAAGTAAGTCTTTGTAAGTAAAATACTGCTAGCTATGTTAGCTGCATCCGGTTATACTGGAAGCCGACCACAACATAGTTCTCAAAAGGCAGGCAGATGTTGATGATACCAGTTATACGCTGATTTCCCTGAACCGCTTGTCTTTACGGGCTATTATTCCAATGTCAAATTCTAAATTGGAACTTCTTTCGTTATACCCACAAAGGAAAAAAAAACTATTAGTTCACGTACCTAATGATAACCGTTAATCTGAAGATCGTATATCGATTCTCAAACCTACAAGCAGGGCCGGTCGTACAAAGTGACAGGAGCGTCACTTCTAGCGTTGAAATTGCGAAAGATACATTTTGTTTTTTTCGAAACTGTATTTTTCCTGTGTATTTTTGTTTATTTTCGAAAAAAACAAATTTCACGTTCGTCTGAAAAATACAATCATACACGTTTAATACTTGTTTTATACTGTGTATTTTTCAAATTTAGCAATCAAAGGGAAATAAAACTTGCTTGTTAATATTAATTGTGTGTCGCCACAGCGCTACCACCGCCACGCTGACTTGTGATTGAATATTATAAGAGTGTAAAGTAAAAAAAATAATTACTTACTTAAGAAAATTTATTATATGTAAATCTAATAGGTTTCTATATGTATTTATATTGATGCATAATATTATATAAAAAATGTTCACCATCAGGTATTTCACTCTCCGGCATAAAAGTTAGTAAAGAGAGACACCAAGGTACATCATAAATCAAAACTGATGAAGACGAACCTTGTTCTTTTTTAAATATTAGCGCATTTTGTTTCCATTTGAAAGTACTAGTTTCTACACTGTGCTCACTACACATATGTGTTATTTTGCCCATTTCTCTTTTTATCAGGTACTGGATCAAATCTCGACACATAACTATAATGACTATGTATTTAAGTAGTTTTCTGTAACAATAAAAAATTACACTTTTTCAACACAATCAAGACTAAGAGATAAAAAAATTATTAAATAAGTACCTACCATCAAATTCAATCAAAGTATTATAACGAAGTTTGATAATTATTGTTATTGGTAGGTACCTATTTATTTACGCGTCTGGGCTTCCGCTAGTTTATTTATACATTAATATTTTGTACATGCTACTATATCATAACAAAGTACATACCTTTCACTCCGAAACTTTAAAAACCTCAAAACCACACTGAATATTTAAATATTTAATTTCGCATTTAGAATGTATGCAATTCATCCAGCCCAGTCAGTACAGAACCCGTAATACGAACGATCAAAAATACAAGTTTTATGTAGGTACTATATTTAACATCATTATACTTAAATTTACCCTCAAAATACCATATTATTATAATATAATGCGATGAAAAATACACCGTAAAATACATGTAAAAAAACTTAAACTTGCGAAAGATTCAACCGGAGGAAAAGGAAAGTTTCTGTATTTTATTGAAAAATACAGGGGCGTTTGAAAGATACATGTATTTTAAATGTCATTTTCAACGCTAGTTAATTAGTACTTCCCGCGCTTTTGTTTTACCGGGCGATTTGGATATTAATGTTGGATAAAATATATTGAAGTTATTAAAGTAATCGGTAGTTGTTAACCATCTTTTAATTATTATTGAGTCGTCCGGTACCCGGTCCCGGTAACCTGTAGCTGGTAGCGTAAAATTTAGTTGTTCAGTCACTGCGTCAACCAAACTATGTATATGGATTGAGGTCATCAAACGCCCTACAAAAAATTGTAAATAATCCACCACACACGTTGTCTTCGCACCCCAACAACAGTGTTGTTCTCACATTTCTCCATAACAACAAAGGTACACATTATGTTCTTAGAGTACACAAAGCAACACACACTATGTACACAAGCGGACACATTTATAAGCCGGTATTTGCTCCGCCTGCCGACCACCTGTTGCCATGCTCATTTAAAATTTCACAGCTAAGAGAAACTATACACTTGAAGTATTTATGTTTTTCCTTATTTACCTACTGACTAGTTAAGACAATATTCGTTACTGCACGGAAACTGGGTCAAAGTCAAAGTCAAAACGTTTATTGCGAACTAAGTGTAAAATGTTGGTGTTATGTTATGTTAGTACCTTATGACTTAGCAGCCTTTTACAAGCATTGCAATTATTATTCGCCTGCCCTTATCATCATATATTAGCATGCATTAAACATTATTATTATTTAATTATTTTCTTTTATATTACTACAATTAAATTGAGAAATTATAGTTATGTCAAAGTTAAATGTCAATAATAATGAATTTAATACAATTATTCAGCAATATTAATGTCATCTTCATCATCTTTTCAGGTAGTACAAATTATAATTATAATTTTATATGAAGTTAAATAGGATAGACTAAATCTTATTGTTTGTCGTATAGGACAGATCGCCAATTTTGTACATGAAAGAAAATCGCTATCTTAAGCTAGACTCTAAATATTCTTTTACTGAGTAGAAACATTTTTGGATATGTCGTCACGCGACTCCCGACGCGGAGCCGCGTGACGACATATCCCGGACACTGTAGGCGCGGGCCTGCGGGCTGAGAGTAATGGGTAGCTCACCGTCCGATCAGGACCAGGCCCGTGCCGGATGGCGCGTACGTGTTCCACGTGCGCCTCAAAGAGATGTCAGCATCGAGGTGGGGCCTCCTTACGGCCGAAGCCTGCTAGGCTACTGTCTAACTTAGAACTTGGCGATTTGAAGCCCTCGCAACTGCTACGCCGCACGCAAAATTTAGCAAGTAACAATATTGCTGAGAACACGTTGGGTGTTATGTGGATGAAGCACCTACCCCCATCTGTACGCGCCATTCTAGCTGTGAGCGAAACTATAGCCAAGCAAACCGAACTAAATGAGTTAGCAATAATGGCTGACAAAATACTAGAACAACTTCACCACCAAATATCAGCAGTACACAACACTTCGTCACCGTCCACACCATCCACTCCACCTGTAGCTACAAATCATGAAAACGCAAGCGAAGATCGACATGTTGGCGAAAGAAATATCAGAATTAAAAACACACCACAGCCGCTACGGAAGGCAGCGCGGGCGCAACTGGCGAGGCGTGCGTCATCGATCACGCAGTTCATACCGATCGCCGCATGGTAACCGCCGGTCGGACTCAAATCAGCAACACAGAACCTAGTACAACGACAGTTCCGTTTGTTATTTTCATCGAAAGTTCGGCGGACAAGCGCGTAAATGTACTAGGCCATGTACTTCTAAAGATAAGCACCCTTAAAGCTCGGGAAACTAAAGCAGGTGTTATCAGAGACGGAATCTGGCGCCTGGGAAAAATCACACCGTCTATTTCTGAAAGACAAGAAGACAAATCTAAGCTTCTTCATCGACTCTGGTGCAAACATATCCGTAATCCCTAGAAAACGCAGCGAAATCCTGAAGCCAACCGCATTCAAACTATTTGCAGCTAACAACACAGAAATAGCTGCCTTCGGTGAAAAAACATTGGATCTAGACTTCAACCTGAGACGACCATTCAGATGGAAGTTCGTCGTAGCAGCAGTGAGCAAGCCCATCACCGGCGCTGATTTTTTGAAGCACCATCACCTACTAGTCGACCTCGGTGGAAAATGTTTAATCGACAAATTAACTAACTTGTCAGCCAAGACATCCATCTGCAAATCATCAGCACCAACCATCAGAACCATAGACCTGGAACAAAAATATCATGACATATTGGCGGAATTCCCAGATATTATAAGACTTTCTACTATGAAAAATACACCGAAGCACAACGTCGAGCATCATATCGAAACAACAGGGCCGCCATTATACTGTAAAGCTCGTCCACTGCCACCTCACCGGTACGAAGCTGCGAAGAAAGAATTTCAAATCATGATGGATCAGGGATTATGCCGACCAAGCAAGAGCCCCTGGACCAGTCCACTTCACGTGGTACCCACACCAAACGGAGACTTACGCGTATGTGGAGACTACAGAAGACTAAATGGCATAACCAAGCCAGACCGATATCCGGTACCACGCTTGAAGGATTTCACTTACCAGTTGCACGGGAAGCAGATATTCTCAACGCTTGACCTAAACAGGGCATACCAACAATTGCTTGTTCTGGAAAATCACATCGAAAAAACAGCCATCACAACATGAAAAATGCTGGACAGACTTTCCAGCGGTTTATTCACGAAATACTCCACGGACTCGACTTTGCCTACCCTTTTGTCGATGACATCATCATAAATTCCAGTACAGAAGAAGAACACAGACAACATTTACGAACCGCCCTACGACGACTGAACACATACGGCATCACAATAAATCCATCGAAATGTGTACTAGGCAAGAAAGTGATCAAGTTCCTTGGACACACTGTCTCACAAGATGGCATCAAATCTCCAGCAGAAAAAGTAGAAGCAATTACCAACTTTCCACTACCAACAACCTTAGACCAATTAGAAGATTCCTTGGCACCGTCAACTTCTACAGAGATTGCATTTCAAAGGCAGCCGAAATACAAGCACCTCTAAATGCATATTTGCATAATAGCAAGAAACGAGACAAAACTAAGATTGTATGGAACGTCGAAGCCAAGAAGGCATTTAAGTTATGTAAAGCTGGTTTATTAAACGCGGCATTACTAGCTCACCCCTCACATAACGCACCGATCGCATTGATGACTGACGCCTCTGATAAGTGTGCCGGTGCTGCACTGCAACAATATGTACAACAAATGGCAGCCACTGGGATATTTCTCCAAAGCATTGTCAGGCGCGCAAGTCAAATATAGCACTTACGACAGAGAACTGTTAGCTATACATGGCCGTGAAGCATTTTAGAAAAATGTTCGAAGGAAGACGTCTTATAATATTCACCGACCACAAGCCGCTAACATACGCGATAAATTAAACATCGCCAGACAGCGAGACACCGCGCCGAGCCAGACAACTTATGTACATAAGCGAATTCACAAACGACATTCGTCATATCAGCGGGCAAGACAACATAGTCGCAAATTCATTATCACGAATCAACACAAAAACTATCACCTGTCCTACAACGATCGACTACAAGCAACTAGCCACAGCGCAAGAAAGAGATAGCACTATACGTGACTTAATGAAGCAAAGCAACTTACAATTGAGGCGATATAGTGAAAGAAGAAAAGATAATTCGGAAATAATTCAGAGTATTGAAAATCGGAATGTCGTTTTTCGTTTTTAGGAAATTGTGTACCGAATAATAAGTCAATATGTAAAACGTTTTTATTCCAAACGTTGTTTTAAGAGATAAAATGAATACAAAATGAATTGTTTGTCAAATAACACGTTATTAAACAAAAGTTTACCTGGTAATTAACTTGTTGTTGTATAATGATGAAATGACAAATCATGTTTTTGCTAATCGTTGCTTGTCAAGTAAAAATTTGTAAATTAATTTTTGGTGAACTGACGTTTAAAATCTAATCAGTTTTTGCAAAAATAAAAGTAGACATTTCCAAATTATAGGAAACGTTACTTATAGATTTTGAATATTATATGATTATATGATATGATCTAGATACAGTAAGTTGGCAAAGTTTTCTACACGCCATTTGAACATATTTGAACTGCTATTAAACTTAAAGGTAGGCACAGGATAATATTTGTATTGTCAATTTCTGTCAAGGTATTTCTTATGTCATACATCAAATCAAAGTAGTTATTTGTTGTTTGAAGTCGTCTTCTCCAATTACTATTATACAAAAATCTTCCTTCTTTAAGCATGTTTTTTTATTCCTTTGAGTAGTTGCTGAATTCCGCAGTTTGTTTTTAGGAATGATAGATATTATAATTGTCTATTTTTTCGTCTGCGATCGATAATACTTTATTAGATTTGTTGGTACTGATGATACAAATTTTATTTTGTTTGCTCTGATTGTGTTGCATGTAGTTATGGTGTTTATTTCTGGTTCACTTAAACTATTGATTTGCTGTTTTCGTCTAAGTCTTGGTTTACTGGTGTTTTTAATTTTGAGGAACCACATGTCATGTCTTTATAATGTATATTTTGCTCAAGCAACTCCTGATTAATACGCTTGAGGTTCGTATTTTCTAGAGATAATAATTCTATTTTATTGTGAGCGCTGTTTAGTTCTGTTTTTAATCGTTCAAGTTTTTTTTTTAGTTGAATAGTTTGGTTGTCTTCGTCATCAGGATTGTCAGGTAAGCTTATTGTGGTGCCATCTATGGGCGATTCAGTTGAAGATATACTTACATTCTCAATACCAGTAGTGTTTGAGTCAGACTTAGTACGGTTGCGACGAAAGGTGATGTTATCTAAGAAATACATATTAGAAATTTTAGTTTCTAAAAATATTTGCACTTGCTTAGGTTTGAACCTGGAATCGCACGGCGGAGGTGTCAGATATTGTATCCTTACTGTAGTAAATTGGCTACTTGATTGTTACATACTGGAGTTGAAATTGTCTACTGCTTACTTCTTCGTACAAGAAAGTGCGTTATGCAAGATAGTCATTAAGAAAACATTTTTGAACACTTCACTTTTGTTTTTGTATTGATAGTTTTATTTGCCAATCGTTATACTCGAGCAGTCTGTGAGTAGCCTTTACTTGCCGGGCTGCTAGTGCTCTGCGTGTCGAATACAACAACGTCTTCAGGATGCTGATGCGGCTGCCTCGCTATTGTAGTGCGTCCGGAATGTTTGCGGAGGCGCGAACGGACGGCTTTCATGCGGTTATACGGAAGAAAGTAGCATCCTTGTTGCAGCGCGTATGAGGCAGTAGCAACAGTATCCTGCAGATGGTTGTATCTCGTGCGGATTGCCGTATCCAGAACAAATGGATTCCTAGTGTGAATGGATTCTTAGTGTGATGGGTTGACTAACATCGTATATAAGATTTTACTAACACAATAGGTACCAATAATTGTAATAATTTATTTCTCTGTGTTTTTATTTATTTCTTTGTATTTATAATTTGTAATTTTATGGATTGATTTTATCTGAAATAAATTGATTAATAATAATAATATTTAATTATGGTTGTTTTGTCACTGTCAAGGGTAAAATTTTGTGTGGGATTATTGTATAAAACTAAACTTACATGTAAAGGAAAACAGCATTCATTTGTAAGTTAATATTTGGATTGCAAATAAAAACATAATATTTATGTTTGTCGTCAGGTCCAAAACTAAGAGAAAGTTGTCTGCAAAACCTGTTATTATTGTTCAAATTTTATTTTTGTCTGTAATGTGCCGGGTATCTAATCGGACTAAGGCCGCTTCTCGTACAGAGGAGGTGATTTCAGACCGAAAGTTCAGGGTTTTCTCACAATGTTTCCCTTCACCATTAATCAGTGGTGTCCAAGAAAATTAAGCAATTTAGAAAGTACGCATAAATGCTCCTTCAAACAGGCGTGACAAGCGAAGAATCGCGCGCGACACAAAGGCACCGCAAGTCGCGCAATGAGCGATGCCTTTGTGTCGTGTGCGATTCGCGATGCACGTCGTGCCTGTTTGCAGGAACCTTAACGTTTATAAAGTCACATAGGTACTTCAGACATAAGATGCGGATCAGATAAGAAGCATGCCACCACAACATACTAAACCTTATTCTAAACCAAAGACATTAAACAATTCAATGTAATTGTCAATTTTGTTGTTTCCAAGGAGTAAAATGGAAACAGTACATGCATCTCGTTATCTTGGCACCCTGTGCAGAGGACAACCAGAAAAGTTCAAACACAACCAGGCTAAGGAAATGTAAATAGTTAAATTCATTCGTTTATCATGTTAATAATAATACTTTATTGATGCAAGACCTTTACAATTATGCTTAGTATATAGCTAAAGTTCTCAATAATTAAAGGCGCAGAAACATTGAAACCCTGACTCCTAAACTAGAAATATATTATAATAGTTTTAATTTGATTAAAAACAAACCATTGCTCACGTATTTAAATGTAACTTTAAAAAATCTGTGCCAGTGTGCTTTGTCTGTGTGTGTGTGTATATAGCCTTACAAAATGCATACTTGCATTTAGCAGCGCTCGAACGGACGGATGGCCGTAGGTACAGACGTACAGACGGACGGAATAACGGGCCTGTCGCTAATTGGTTCACTTTGTCGCCCAGGGCGTCGCGGACGAGTCAATTCGGATTTTTTTGCTGTCTTTTATTCAATTTAGTACTAAAGTTCTGATGTTTTTTTTTTACATTTCTTTTCGTGAATTAAAGTTTATGAAATAGTTTCGGATGGTTACTAGCTTAAAATACGCAATAACTTCTCTTACCGTTTGTGTCCAGGATAAATCAAAATCAATTTCAAAAGTCATAAATATTCAACCCTCAGCCTAAGCGTTCGAAAAGTGTTGATTGTCATCAGCACTTTTCAAACGTCATAATTACATAAGAGAGTCCCCACAAACTCCCTCTTTTCACCAATTCGTAGTGCTTTGGCTGGAAAGAAGTGGCGCAACAAATTCCTCAAAAGCGCAGCTGTCTCTTAGAGAACAACTAATTGATTAGGACAGCAGTATTCCTCTCGACTTAGAACTTGCTCCCGGGCCAGCATGCGACAGCAGCGGGCAGCATTATATAATTATGTTTGTTGCTTTCAAAGGAACTATAGTATGTAGTCTCAGTAGTTCCTTTAGCTTTTGCAAAGGAACTACTGATCCAAAACTTCTCAGTAGTTCCTTCAAAGGAACTGCTAAAGGAACTATCTAGTCTCAGTAGTTCCTTTAGCTTTTGCATAGGAACTACTGATCCAAAAATGCTCAGTAGTTCCTTCAAAGGAACTGCTAAAGGAACTAGTGAGCACAAAGGCCTTTTTTGCCAATTGCGGTAATTATGGCGATTTCAGTAACATCGGTAGACGTCCAAAATGGTATTGAAATTATAGGTACTCTGCGTGCTATGTAAACTGTTAAAGAAATAAGAAAATGTCCAGCACTAAGAAAATAAGGAAAAACGGTCTCCCGTTGGCCCACTTTGCATAAGTACATACTTATATCCAAACTTATTATTATTATATTATATTATATTATTCTCCTAACACATACGAATCTCTTATGTACTACATTCGCACATATATCATCGTAATATAGCTCCAATTAAACATAAAATTCTGTTTGGAACTTAAGTGAAACCACACGGGGTTTGTGTGCCCGGGTAAGTCAATTAGAACATCCTAATGTGAAGAGGCAGCGGGCTTGGTATGGGCGGGTGCGGGTAGCGGGTTGACGAAAACTTTACAATAACTTCAAACTAGGTCAAACACGATGGAGCGGCGATCAGCAGGGTGGCTGGTAGCAGCTGGATGAGAGCTGCCGAGAATCGAGAATTGGAGAAACCTATGTCCATCAGTGGACTGTAGGCTGGTGATGAAGTCAAACACGAGTAGGGCGAATCGGGTTGACGTTAGGGAATCCTTCCAGTATCTTGTAGATATTAATACGTTTTATGAACCAGCTGGTTTGACCCATCTGGTTGCTTTGGTGGCTGATTTGATACGTGTCACATCTAATCTGTAGCCGTCATTTTGAATATTTAAGATCTTCGCTTATTCTGATTGTACACTCAGTGAAAATGATTTGTTAAGTATATAGACATGTAAATTAGTCGTGTTGTAATGTATGATGTAATGAATGAAAGTTATGATTTTAATATACGGACAGTTTAAGTTGGTGATTTGCTAAACGGTTAATTTTTCTGATTTTACGCAAATTATGTTCCTAGTCTGACATCATCATTATCATTTGCCTAGCCTTTTCCAAACTACGTTACAGTCAGCTTCCAGTCTAACCGGATGCAGCTGAGTACCAGTATTTTACATAGAGCGATTGCCTATCTAACCTCCACAACTCATTTACCAGGTAATACGATACCCCTTGGTTAGACTGATTGTCAGACTTTCGGGCTTCTGAATACCCGTAACGACTGTCAAAGATCCACGAATGACAGCCGGGACCAACGGCTAACGTACTTTCCGTGGCACGGAGGGGTGTTGGTATGTAAAGATGTTCCTAGTCTGACATGTTGATTTAAATAAATATTCTTTTTCATTTCGCAAACAAAACTCGATTCACTCCGATCACGACATGTACAAATCATGGCAATTGATGATGACAGCAACATCTGAATAAAGTAATCGGTTAGACTGTTCATTTGGCTACCTGATCTCAAAAAAAGCAGTCAAAAGTTTGAAAGCAGTGTCAAAAGTCGAAGTCAAATCGAACTTTTATTCTCCTTGCACCCTTAAGTTTCTCAAATTTCCCTCGCCACTTTAACCGCATCCTCTACGTGCTAGCCGTTAATTACTCGGTATATTTTGACGCACAGACGCCAGCACATCAAGCTATCCGAATCTGTCAAATTTTCCCAATCAACTTTGAACCTTATCCTTCAGCGATAAAGTTGAACATCTATTAAAGGACAGATTGTAGTAGCTTGATGTGCTGGCGTTTGTACATTAACATTTTGAGACACTGAATGATATTTTGTTTTGATTTTTTTGAGTATTGACTAACATAGTTTTAAGACCGAAGTTTTAAGACTAAAAACCATGGACATGTTATTTTATATGAATTATTATTCAGTAACAGGACCTCGCCGTGACTTGCAGAGTATTTAACGACTTTGTAATGGTACTGTGTAAGATTTTTAAGAGATTTCACGCTTTTTATTATTAGTTTAATGTGAACAAAGGAGCTATTTCTATACCATTAGCAGCCTGTTTGTTTCAATTTAAGGAAAAGTCACGGTAAGTATAGGTACTCAAAAAGTTATTTAGGTCAAACTCCTCCACACCCAATTATTAACTAATGAGGTAGTATGTTGTGTTTTTCTCATAAATGAATACTTGAGTAATAAACCAAAATTTTACGAGGATTTTTCCATATTAAAAGAAAATACGGTGCAGAAATCAAGACTAACTTTTTAAAAGAGTTGTTGTTTTGCAGTACTGTCAACCGCATATTAGTAACAAGTGTGCAACGAAAACCGCACTTAACTGCGAGGACATAAAGGTGCTGCTAATTTCATATTGCTACCTCATGCGGGAGACTTTAAGTGCTTTTAAAAAATATTCGAAAGGCCAAAGTAATGATCCAGATTTTTAGTTTTTAATATAGGGAGAACACAAAATTCGGGTAAAATTGATAACAACATTTAATTTTACTTAAATAATAACAGCCGCACAGGTCGAACAATCAGGTTAAGCTACGCATGCCGCGGTTGGTCTGTGGATGGGTGACCATCTTTACATACCGTGACCCCTCCGTGCCTCGGAAAGCACGTTAAGCCGTTGGTCCCGGCTGTCATTCGTTGATCTTTGACAGTCGTTACGGGTATTCAGAAGAAGCCCGACAGTCTGACAACAAGTCTAACCAAGAGGTATTGTGTTACCCAATAACTGGGTTGTGGAGGTCAGATAGGCAGTCGCGCCTTGTAAAATACTGGTATTAAGCTGCATCCGGTTAGATTGGAAGCCGACCCCAACGTAGTTGGGAAAAGGCAGATGATGACTAGCAGTTGAGTTACAATTCGACGCCCTCTCATCAGCCCGCACAAGCGGTATTCAACTGTGAGCCACAAAGGGTAAAACGAACAAGATAATATTGAAACAACGGACGGAAAGAAACCTAATTATTTCCGAAAACCGTATAATTAAACAGAAATATCGAAACGTTTTGATTGAGCTATTTATTTATGTTAAACGTTGGGACAATCAAATGAACCTCATTCAAAGGAGTTACCAGAGTAAATATACGTGCAATACTCAGAAGATTATCGGTGTTCAGTTTTCGAAGGATAAAAATAAATTTAAAGGTCTTTTGTGCCTCATTTTTTTTCCTTTATCAGAATTGGTGATACTTTATTATATTATATTCATACACACATATTCTTTATAATAGTCAGCAGCACTACAGTTTAAGTTCACTCACACTGCACCATCATCATCATCATTTCAGCCGAAAGACGTCCACTGCTGGACATAGGCCTCCCCCAATTTGGGGGGGGGGGGGGGGGGGTTTGCCATAATCGCCACGCTTGGCAGGCGGGTTGGCGATCGCAGTATGGTATGATGGTGTAATGCATAATGCATAGAGAACGCTTAGCACACACTGCACACTTACTCAAAAAGTTTTATCCTTTTTAGTCTTCGCACTAATTCGGTGTTGTCATATTTGATTGCCCTGTAAATTAAAACCTCTTTAAATTTTTTGAAACTGAGGAAGTTCCTATTTTTTTTTTAACTAACAATGCGTTTGAATCCATATTTTCACAAAAGTTTCGTCTGAACGCCGTTACATTTTCTCAATTCATTTTGCATGTATTAAAGAGGAGAAAGGAATACAAAAAGTAAACTTATTGTCTGTTTTTTTTAAATAATAAAATTAGGGCTGAAATTAATTAAAACGTGCGCTTAGCCAATACAGCATATCCTAGTTGCCCTTCTTTCACATACCCAGTACCCTCCTAACGTTACCACGTATACATAAAGACACATATTTTAACTGACTTCCAAAAAGGAGGAGGATGTTCAAATGTTTTTTTTTGTATGTTCACCGATTTCTACATCTCTCCGTCAATTGTGAACCTATTTTAAAAATATTTTTTTTGTTTGAAAGGGTATGGTCTCGAGGTGGTTGCATTGTCACCAAGTCAGAATCTGATGTGGGAATCCCATGGGAATCGAGGGAACCCTCAAATTTGATAGGCTATAGCGATTTGGGTATGTTTTATAGTAACTCATGCATTTGCTCTCTTTGTGAAGTGGAACTGATTATGAAGACCACAGATAGCCATCGGAACTACTCAATAATAAGTATTTCACGGGTTGCGATTACATTAGCAAATTAGGTGGCAAAAAACTAAACTACATATCCAAAGAGACCGACTTCCGAAATTAAAGTTGCTTTTCATTTTGTAGTGTATTTTGGGAAGTCGACTTTTTTTTTAGGATGCATGAAGAAGTCTCCTCGTGTAGCGCTAAACTGAATCGCGCGCTCGGCGCAACCTGGACAGTCACACCCAACACCTTATTTGACTGGCCAATTCTGCCCTTGCGGTGGTAAGGCTTACGCCCGCCTGGTTTGCGACCACCCACCCCCCGGAGTCCGGCGTCAAGCAGCCTACTTTTGTTTCGTCGATGCGTGAGAGTACAAGTGTCTTAGGCATCTTCTGGGCACGCTCGTTCCATCGTAGACCTCATCCATCGCTTTCCATCAGGCGTGATCGAGACCAGGTCCGAGCCCATTCAGCAATAAAAAACAAACATAAATACCTACGAAAAACAAATCAACACCACAGATCGCGACAAATCGGCCTAGCCTTATTACGGTGACGTTGTTGAACGATGACACCTACCTCCGTCAAACTGACGGCCGTACCCGTTCCATGACGGAGGATGGCCGCCTATATTGACGGTATGACAAGGGCAGCATTGACGGTCAAAGCCGTGATGTGTGAATTTGCGAAACAAACGTGTTTGATATGGGATGATCGAGGGAATATGACGTGTGTTTTGTTTTGTTTTGAGGGTGGCAGGTAATTTTGTGGGGATTGTCGCTTTGTTTGTTTCGTAAGGGATTGTTTCTATTGAATGTATTGATGATAACAATATTGTGCGCGGATGTAGGTTGTTTCTCTGTAAACTTTTTCTATCCTTCAGATGCAAATGTGTTATCTCTGCGGCTCTGCGGAAAGACATAAAGTCTTTTCGCAGAGCCGCAAAAAGTAAAGTTTTACATATCAATCCAATTGACTGATCAACACAAAGGCGATAGTACCTAATCTATACCCAGTTAGTAGATAGGTATAATTTTTGAATAAAATATTTCTTAGTACTAATTAACGTATTAAACATTGAACTTCACGTACTACCTTTGCAAATCCCCTTAATTAAATTCTGCTACCGTAATATTATTATGGAACCAACTACATGTCATACCAAATTACCCTTCATTATCACCCCTTATCAGTGTACTATCAGCCGCAAATTACCCAATGATTACATCATCACCACAAATCAGTGTCTTCAATTAATTCAATAGTTCAATTAATGCTATCTGGAATCGTATCATTTAATTGGTGCAGGGTGATTGTAGGAAGTGTTATTATTAGTCAATTAAACGTAAATCTAAATTAGAGGGCACGGTTAGCATAGAGGCTCAGTGCCTAATTAACTATGATGACAGTCGCTCGTTCAATTCCCACACGGGACAAACATTTGCACGATCCACAGAATTATGGTTGTTCCAGGTCTGTAGGTGTTTCAGCGGGATTGTCCGAAAGGGTTACCGCTGGCCCGGAACATAAAGGGCTAAGGAAGGAACACGGGTGGGTTTTAGTCAGTAAGAGTCTGACACTCCCTTCCGCTCCACCCAGAGCGAGAGGAGTCATTTGATGATTTCCCATCCTCAAAAAAAAAAACAAAAAAGGTCTGTGGGTGTTCGTGGATGTTAGCTTTGTGTTTTTTTTCCCAGTTTTGTCCCACTGCTGAGCAAAGGTGTTCTCTAGCTTCTCTTTCTACTTTGTATCACCAGAAACCTGGTGGAGTATGATGGAAACCTAACAATGTATGTTATATTCGTCAACATATGTTGTAACACATTCTTACGGAATAAATAATTCATGTTCTTATTCTTGTGTGCTACATTTTCTGTGAAATCTTCCGTAATAGTTTCTGTGCGGATGTCGGACCTGTGACTCACAACGCAGAAGCCAATCTCAGCAACTGCGGCAACCATCCCATCTTTAATTCTTTCACGCTTTTAAATTCACCTAAAATTGTACCCTAACTTCAAGCCACATATTTCATTGCTATAATTCCCCGGAAGGTCCCGCTACCCTCGCGAAACTAAGCCGTGACCCTGTATGATAATATAATATATTAAGACCCCCATCTATTTAGGAACCGGTAGGCTCCCCTTTCTTACACAAAGGCGTTGGAGTATGAATGAGGAGTGGAGCGCGTTTATGCAATCATGACCTCTTAGTATACGTGTTGACTGATGTATACCCCACTGTAATACAGTACCAACTAGTATTGTGACTGTTACTGGCGGCCTTACCTATTTATTGTAAAGTCAACAGTATACTTATGGTAATTGTGCATAAATACATAAATGTTGAGTGTACTAATATTTGCAGGGGCTGATCTAGTTATGTTGGAAATGACATTGACAGCTCGGTTGATGCAGTACTGGCTGAACAGTTTTAAGCTACGGATAGTAGTTCCAAAATCCTGCACATGACATAACTGATATACCTTTATTCTATTTGTTCCACAGATAGCAGAACTTTGCGGTTTATGTATATTAATAATGAATTATAAGGATTATATTCAGAATCCGTTAGAGGCTGATTGAATAATAGTAGATTGTTACATCGAACGCAAAGTGATTAATCTACTTTTCTTTCAACTACCAATCTACATACCGTGATAAAATATACCTACTCAAAATAAAAACGCAAGTTAATGAAAACAAAGTTTTCATAAGCTTTTAAATATTTATCACGCGACGTTTGCGGCAAAAGGTTATCAATTTAGGTTAACAATTTCATTTGCAGCTATTTTTATACTTCTGGAGTTGTATTCATAATGCTTTCGCTGTCTATTTCCATTTTTGTAATCTTTTCTTGCTAAATATGAAGAATCAAAGTTTTACAAGGGTACAAAATGCGCGCCATTTGTTTTTTTTTTTTCACGAAGTCAGTTTTATTCAACCGATTTTTATTTTCAGCCAGTATCTTTTTGATCTAATGCATACATTTTATATTAAACTTAATGGGAGACATTAAACCTCTGTGGTAAATTTATATCTAAATAACAATAAAACACAGTGTATTAATGAAAAACTGTGCAACCATGAGATTTCATATAACATTTCTGCACTGCTATGGTTCTAAGCAAAAAATACGTCCTTTGTGATCGGTTTTGTAGTGATTAATGATAAAATTACTACGTAGTTGAAAGAAAAAGTAATATAATTATTTATTAACGCGTTTTCAAAAATAATCAGAGCTGAGTTTTGTAATTCAATTAAAAATCTAGTGGCTAGGTAACTACATAGTTCGGGTAGGCATGCTCTGTAATCCGTATTACTACTATTATGTACCTGCCTTAGATGTATAGCTCGTCTTATTTATTCCCTTGGGGCTCAATGTAATTTCCATAACAAAACCAGCTCGGCCAAAAGGAGAGGTCGCTAATTACACTATATTTCTTTCGCACAACAGGCGTGACAATTTTGCAGGGTATATTACTATACTTACGAGCAAGGTGTTGTGTCCGCTTTATACCTATTATCCTTACTTAGTTTATGGAAAACTTAAAACTTGCTAACCACCACCACCATTTGGACCTCAGGCAACCAAGTCATCATCATCTCTTAGATGCCACGGGTTATTTTAATGGTTGATTTTTTTTTAATCTTTATAGTGACACTTTTATCGTGGACGTCTTTCTACATCGTTCTCACACCTATAATTTCAACTTGATTGATGAAACCAATATTTTGTAAGAATATTTTCACATGAAAGAGTGTCCGTGGAGTTTCTTGCCCGTTCTTCTCCATACGGTGGGCCTACTACTCTTTGGAACGGGCAACTATCTTCATCTTTCTGACTGATCACCCCTTGAAAATTCAAAAGTGCCTCCAATTAGTTTATCACACTAATATTATAAAGGCGAAATTTTGTGAGTGTGTGTGTGTTTATAATTATGTTTGTTACTTCTTCACGCTCAAACGGCTGGAACAATTTTGATAAAATTTGGTATGGAGGTAGCTGACACCCTGGATTAACATATAGGCTACTTTAATCCCGATATTCCCACGGGATCGACATTTACGTTGGTGAAACCGCGGGGCGTAGCTAGTTTAAAATAAATGCTTTGAGTTTGAGTCATGCAACTCGTTTCTATTTTTTTTTCTTAGGGAAATCCTCATGGTCTCCCGTCTAGGAAGAACGGAGGGTTATGTTGCACTCCAACCGACTAAAACCCCTACTGTTCCTTCTAGTACCACGAGTCGGGGGCCCGGGAGGTACTTGTACATTCGACGCGCCCCCGACTGGGTATCAGCCTGCCATGCCTAGCGGGTCCCATGCCCAAGTGCGGCCGATCCCACGACCGCACGTCCTTCCATTAAGGCGCGCTTACTGTGAGCGACGACACGGACCCAATTTCGCCGCCCGCAGACCCCTTCTTATGGTGGCCAATTTCTATGTATCTTACCTACATTCTGTATAAAGCAAAAATGTCATGATCCTGACACGACGTCCTTTTGGAAATTATTATCTTTCTTCAAAATGAAAAGAAAAATACTGGGTTATTTTAAGATTATTGAATATTTTATTCGCTTAACTGATTTTTCCATCGCCAGATAACTTTTGTTTGAGGAATAAAATTGACGTTTGACAGTTCTTGTATGAAATAACTGTCAAAATTTCAAAATTATTCCTCGAATAAATCTTACGATTGAAAAATCAGCCCTACTTAGACAGCGGCTTAAAACCTTTCACTTCAGTGGTTTCTAAAATATATTTGTAAAGATGAAACCCTATAAGACGATTACATAATATATGTAGGTACATAGTAATCGGCTTAGGTAACTTTATTTTTAAATAAGTGTTCGTATTATTGATAGTTCTTATGTATGAAAATATAAAAAAAAAAATCTGATTGTTTCCATATTCATATCATGAGGCACTTAAGCTACAAGCGAATTCAATAAAAATAATTCCTATCATAACTACAATAGGAAAATGGAAACTAGATACAAGCACTAGATACATTGTCAGTAACCATCTGGTGACTTGAGTTTAAATAAAACTGAAGCGTCATCTGCAATCAACACTTATATATCATGATTGTCCTTTATAAGGTAAGGCAAGCCATTAATATTAAAAAAGAAACAATACAGAGCCAAACATTAAGCCTTGGGGGACCCCCATTGTCACAAGAGATCCGAATGATCTATTTACGTTATTAGGTATCAACTCTTTGAATCCAACTTATGAATGAAATAAGAAGATCCAGAGAGGCGTTCCGGATTCCGTAGTGCTCAAGAAAAAAAAACACGTCTACATGTCAAAACGCGTGTGGAAACTAGACATGGCGCACAAGGTAGGCATCTAGGTACACAGAAAAGAGAAATGTATCACACGTTGCAATGAATTGTTTTCTATTGATATTTCTTCGGACAGTTGTGGCTAAGGTAAGGGGCTTGTGGCTACGTAATAACAGCCGCACGGGTCGATCGATCAGGTTAAGCTACGCTTGCCGCGGTTGGTCCGTGGTGAGGCCATCTTCACATACCAAGAACCCTTCGTGGCTCGGAAAGCACGTTAAGCCGTTGGTCGGTTGTCATTCGTGGGACTTTGACAGTCATCAGAAGCGGAAAGTCTGACAACCAGTCTTACGAAGGGGTATCGTATTACACAGTAACTGGGTTGTGGAGGTCAGATAGGCAGTCACTCCATGTAAAATACTGGTATTCAGCTGCATTCAGTTAGACTGGAACCCGACCCCAACATGTTGAGAAAGGGCTAGGCAGATGATAACTTCAAAGGACACATCCGCCTTCCAAAACATGAGCAGCAGCTACCGCAGCGGGACACGTTTTATTGCCGTGAAAAACTACGGTTTATTCGCCGTGTGTAGGCACGGCCGCCATTGTTGTATGGATCACTATGGAAGCATGTTGACGGACACGTTTTTTCTACGGCACGGTTTATACACCGTACCGCAATGAAACCGTGCCGTGTAAAAAAGTCCTAACACACATATAACGGTAATTGAACGCAATGGATTTTATTTCGACAGATAAGCCACGTTCTTCGCGTTATTTATGTTGTTGAGCAGACGATTTTTTCAAACCTATTTCCTTCAATAGCCTCATATTATAATTGAAAGTGTGTGACGCAATTACTTGGTAACAATAGCTTGGTACCTATCACACTAATATTATAAAGGCGAAAGTTTGTGAGTGTGTGTGTGTTTATATGTTTGTTACTTCTTCACGCTCAAACGGCTGGACCAATTTTGATAAAATTTTGTATGGAGGTAGCTGACACCCTGGATTAACATATAGGCTACTTTTTATCGCGACGTTCCCACGGAATCCACTTTTACGCGGGTGAAACCGCGGGGCGCAGCTAGTAACAATATATAGGTACGTATATATATCTTTGTCTCAATTAATACGGAATACTAAAAAGTCTTAATTTACTAAAGTGGCTTCGTAATTAATACAGCAAGGTCTTCCCGGGAGCTAATTTAGTAGCAATCCGTAAGAAATTACCATTTTCACTGGGACTCGGCAAAAACTGGCATTAATTATAATGGCTGGCGATTCCATTTATTGTAAAAGAAAAAAGAAAGAAAAGAAATGTGTTTTTTAACGAAACGTACAATGTTATGCAGGGCGAGTTTTTGAGATGGGACTGCCGGCCGCAATCTGACACTGAGACTGGAAAGCGGAAACAGAAAAAAGGTTTTTCAGAAAAATAAAATAAAAAGTAAATGCCTAAGATCTTTAACCATTTCGCCCAATTAATTTGCCTAGCCTTTTCCCAACAACGTCGAGGTCGACTTTCAGTCAAACCGGGTGTAGCTGAATATCAGTATTTTACACGGAGCGACTGCCTATCTGACCTCTACAACCCAGTTACTCGATAACACAATACCCATTGGTAAGGCTGGTTGTCAGACTTTTGGGTTTCTGACTACTCAGCATGCATCATCTCTCATCAATCTCTAGGAAGTGGTGAAGGGCGGGTGTTTTGGGTGACTGCCTTATGTAATCTTGCCGTTCGAAAAAATGTTGATTCTCAGCCTAATTTGAATAAGTGACTTTAGATTTGATTTGTTTGATTTGACTCGTAACGACTGTCGAAGATCCACGAATGACAGCCGGGGCCAACAGCTTAACGTGTGTTCCGGGGCACGCATCCACAAACCAACCGTGGCAAGCGTATTTTAACCTTTGATTGACTTGGCTGCTATCGTTTAGCCACGAGTCCCTCTTTAAAACATTCGCCCATACCTATAGGTATTATTATTTCTCTGGTTATGTTATATTATTCTCATGTAATTAGGGTGAGTCTATAGCCATAAAATCAAGATTCCAAACTTCTACAGAATATTTTTAAATCCGAAAAACACCGCCCCTTTCAGAGATCTAACTCAGCACTTAGAAGTCGCATATTGCCAACCACTAGACGATTAATGGTTCAGTCAACTAATTATTGTTTCATCATCATCAATACACAGTTTTTCCCCCAAACTTGTTCTTTTTTGTGTTCGTGTTCTTTCTCTGCGTGATGTTTAGTGCCGCAAATAAACGTTTTTCTTTCTTTCTTGATAGCGTTATTCAACTGAAAGATGTTTATTGCTGGATGCCATTAGGCCTCGTCCAAATATCGTTGCTGCTACTGGTCTGGTACGGTAAGTCAATGGTAACAACATCAGTACCTCGTGTTTTATTATAACATTTTGACCTTGATCTTGCCTAGCATGGTACGGTGCTAGGAAAGATCAAGGTCAGAATGTTACCAGTGACGTGTTGCCGCCTAAACTATGCGCATCCATTCTCGATTAATTCACCGTACAAATACTATTGTAATAATGCGTAATATTCCAATTAACTGTATGACAGATGATGAAAGCAAACACAGAGCCTGTCAGACAGCTAATTATGTACATTTGTCATTCCAAATCAACACTCAGCTGAGTGACGGAGACTTGACGGGGCTATGCGAGTCATACCACACCTGTTGATTTTAATTACTGTTGATTAATTCAAGCTGAATTATCGTGGGATCTAATCTGGGCATTCTATCGCTGTCAAGTGATTGGGCTGTGTCCAGCTTTGTTATGGTAATTTGTTACTGTCTTATTGCAGGACAAGGGTTGGCCTAAATTGGCCTCCTAATAATCCAAATTGGGTAGTCGTGTTTAATTGAATACCTTCCAATTTAGATAGCGGAGCGACAATATTCAATTACTAGTGTCATTTGTTTTTACTGTTCAATATTGTTTTTTTGCTGACCGTCTATATTTTCATGATAGTGTCAGCTAGTCATGAGCCATAACCATAACCCATACCGATACTATAGATGATATAATCTTAGTTGTAATTCAGATTATGGTAATCACATATTTTTGCCGACTTCAAAAAAAAGGAGGTTATCAATTCGACACGTAGGTATGTATGTAATATTATTGGAATTGCATTATATTTACATATGACAATCTATTAAGGCTTCCAAACAAATATACAAAATTTTATAGACGTATGTATGTATGTATGTTTGTTTGTTCACGCATTTCTCCGCACTTATTAATCGGATCGTGTCAATTTTTTTATTGGCTTAAATTTACTTCAACTTAGGTAACAGTGCAAGTTTCATCAAAATCGTTTCAGTAATTTTCAAGATATGGACTGATACGTGTAGGTAAGTGTGACGGCCTGGCTTATTGATACGAGCTACGGGTGTAGTGTCAAAGGGAAAACATTTCAAAACCTTGCTCAAATTATAGTGAAAAAACTAAAAATAACGAATTAAAAAGTAATTTAAAAAAATTAAACCGACTTCAAAAAGAAATTAACTCAAAATTATGAAATAATTTTAATTTCGGAAGTCGGTGGCAAATAACTAAAACTATAAAATACAGATCCCAAAGACACCGACTTCCGAAATTAAAGCTATTTCGTAATTTTAAGTTACATAATTTCTTTTTGAAGTCGGTTTAATTACATTTTATGTTTCCCCCCATAAAAATATCGGGATTTATCATTTATTAATATCGGGATTTATTTATCGGGATTTTTTAACATACTGGATTTTCAACTTTAAGTGTTGAGTTGAGCATTGAGAATCCAGTAGAATGCATCCCAGCGCGTCGGAAAATCCCATTGTTGGACTTGCAACTCTCGGCGCTAAACAGTGCGTTGAAAATTCAGTGCGCGAAAAACAATCGCCGCGGGAAAAAATCGCCAATCGCTGGGCTTAAGTGACATGAAGACGCTGCTGATCCTCTTGACATAATTCCGCGTCTTTTACGACTCCCAAGGGTGGTTAAACAGTAACTTACTTACCACGTAATACACGTGCCTCCCTTAGGTACCTCCACGTCCTTCCAAGACGTGCCATATTAACCTAAGCCTTTCTCCCTCCTTAAACATTACAGACTTATATCTTCAGGACACTAGAACTAGGGCAATAAAAGGCGTAATCTAATAGATTCAAATTCATAGATAAGTCTGTTTCCAAACAATCCAATTATTTACACCTTTTATTACCTGGGTGTAAAAAGGATTTATGTGTCCCTCTGAAATCAAGGCCTTTGTTGAGAGGAGGCTGTGAAACATGCGACATTATAAAAGCAGGGAATTGCCTTTTAAACGTTTTCTAATCGATCAGGTAAAAGTTTAATCGATCAAGCAGCGTTATAGGGCCTACTAGACACACACATAACATATTACAAGAAAAAATACTTAAGAATATTCCTATAATTATGAAAGCTGAGTAAAAATACTGATTTCTTTTAAGTAGAGCTGAAAAAGCAGACCTGTTTGGAGAAAAAAATATAAAAATGAATTGTGTTAGAAAAAAAAACTGCGTGTAGAGTTCTGATGATTTACCAATAGGGGGTTGTAGACAACAAAAGAAAGCAAAAAAATAAAAGCCTATGGCATTAAGTCCGCCTCTGTACATTTCTATGCACGAAGTATTAAATAAATAAATAAAGAAGGGTTCTGTTGGTTTCACTGAGGATCCCGGAATTTCTATACCGTATAAGACCAAAATAAGGTAAGCAGGTACAGAAATCTCGCGCATTTACATCGCATTTTGAAGCATATTCCATCAACAAAAGAGGTAATGTTATGTAACACGACCTAGCCTCAATGTTGCTGACAAAGACCTTTTCACTTCAGTAGCTCAAACATGTAGGTTTTGCTGCCTGAAATCAGTGAGAGATTTTGCTCACTGAGTGAGACAAACTAACTTTTTAATATTTTTTTTCTGAAAGCCGCGAATAGCTTATTCAGCTTTGGTTTAATCATACAATTCGAAACATTCACACTCTATCTTTTTCCCGCCATTAGAAAGAGAGAGAGACAAAGACCAGCCCTTTTGAAGTTCCGATTTTGAATTCGACCTCAAAGACAAACACGTTCGGAATTTCGTACTAACAAAAGAAATTTTGCAAAAAGGTAATTATGTCTTTAATGTAATTTATTGAATTTTTAACTTATTGTTGTATTTAAACGAAAATAAGTATTTACAACAAATAAAAGAATATAATAGAATACTCTTTATTATGTACACCATATAAATTACAGACATATAAATCTAGAAACTGTACAAAGGGTGACACAATGGGCGGTCTTATCGCTAAAAGCGAGCTTTTATAGACAACCTTTGGATGGATTAAAAAGGGAAAGGACAGACAAATACTGTAGGTAGTCTGTGGTGTACCATTTACATACATAAAGTATATTATACTAATATATATATAAATATATACATATAATAATAAACATGGAACATGAGCAAAGAAAGTATAATGATGATGTTTAAGGAGAGAGGAAGTGCTTTTTAACCATAATTTCAAAAGTGGACAAAAGATGAGCACGCCTTACCGACACGGGCAAGACATTCCATAATCGTACTGCTTGAACTGTAAAAGATTTGTAGTAGAAACTGGTGGAATGCATCGGCATCTCTAGTCTCAGGTTTTCCGATGACCTCAGATATCTATTATGTGTGTCATGAAGGAACTTGAAACGTTCTTTAAGATAAGTAGGGGTTTTAGGATTAAACAAAATACTGTAGAGCTGAAACAAGATATGAGAATTCCGGCGAAGACGTATGGGAAGCCACTTGAACTTTGTACGAAATTCTGAAATGTGATCATATTTGCGATCATAAAACTGATATTATTTTATAAGCTGTAAATATTTATTTCTAGTTTCAATAATTTTACGTAATATATTTTGAATAATAAAATATTATGGGTGCTATTTCCGAACACGCCTTAATTTAAATATAAAAGAGCGGGAATAAAATTTTGTGGCTGGCGTAAAGAGTTCAATAAGTTAAAAAATATTAAAATAATCGTAAAATATGAGTGAAACTAGCGACGAGAATAGTATTTTAACACCGGAAGAGTTAAAACAACAAGTTATTAATTCAGAATTAAGATTCCTTCCTGAGAAGTCTCGCCAGAAATATGTGAAAGCATACCATACTTCAATGAATGGGGACTTACAAAGGGCGCAAGCAGTTTTTCAGAGACGGTGTTGCTATCTTATTTTTTAGATTTATCACAGACGAGGCGATAATCTACTATGTGGAGGATTTACTCAATGTTGAAAGCTACTTTAAAAACAAAACATAACGTGCATATTGAAACAAACGCAAAACTCGTATTATTTAATTGAATTGGTACCTCTACCTACAATGTTAATTATTTTGATTCACAATAAATCGTTATTTCAATCTATTCCTGTTTATTATTTTATCTCGTAAAGTGTTCTCGCTGCTGAAGTGAAAAGTTATGTGTGTTACACGAGAGCAAAGTTTTTTGCATCTCGTGCCTTTGAATCCCTCGCCACACTCAGGATTCAAAATCAGCAGTCGCAGCAAAAAACAACTTTGCTCTCTTGTTGCACAAATAACTATTTAATACTGTATCGATAAAAACTTACGTTTCAAGAATACAACCATTAGTTACCTAACGATCAATGCTATAAAAACATAGGACCTAAGCCTCCCAGACAAAACCCCGAACACGTTCCCATTCACAGGCATTGAAAACCGATACAGGCTGAATGGAATCCTGCTCTATACAAGTAATTGTCAATACCACAATGCGTGATGAATAATGTAACTCTCGGCCGTCGCGTTTCTCTGTCGCACGCGTCGCGGTGTGAATGTCCGACTTTATTTGCCGTAATTAATTCGATTACGCGAAGCATTATGCGGGTGACAGCGGCTCGTGTGATAAGGGTCAACTTTTCACCAACTTATTTGTCGTATTGCTTTGTTTTTTTGGGCTAATTGTCGATATTTATAAAAATAAATCGCTGTGGGTGCTAAGAGGTTAATTAGGGTGGATTGTGGAGTTCTATTTTTGGTTGGAAGTGGCCTTCTTAATATTTATTTTTGGTTCTAATTTTTTTGCTTACATTTCGTACACAAAATGTAGCCAAATCATAGAAATTGTCTGTCTTGACAAACATCAAAATACGTCATTTCCACGAACAGTTGCCAACAGAGTTATATCCTCTTCTATCTGATGCTCTCGTATCCATCTGCAAAGCGATTTTCTTCTGGCACAGATTACCTACTTGCGTAACGTATGGATGCATCAATACTCAATGCTAGGACTCTTTCAGTTCAGTCCAGCTATGAGAGTTTACCTACCATACACACACATTAAGTACTAGCTTCCGCCCGCGACTCCGTCCGCGCGGATGTCGGTCTTCGCGTGGATGGTTTATTTCTTCATTTTGAGTAACTCTGACAATGACATCTTATAAATATCTATTGGACCCAAATACGGCTAAGCCTATAATAATTAAGGAGATCCCTCTATTGAGCTACTGCTGTTGAGCTCGCGTTCTATAGTAAGTATTTTTTCCATAGTAATTCCGACCTTGATAAGTAGCATGTAGCAGTAAATTACTGACAGTGACGAAAAGTTTGCAATAATAAAAAAGTGATCGTGACAATGCGACAAAAAGTTAATTGAGAGCTTCAGCATACACAACATTGTTAGTGAGCTTGTCCGGAATATGAACATGAAGATTTCTTGGACTGCTCACACAGGAAAGAGCTACGTAAAGTTGCCCGTGTGAAAAACAACTCGCGGTAAGATCTACGCCAGCAACTCCTAGGGTCTGACCTTGAGCCTTATTTATTGTCATGGCGTAACACAAAGCTACAGGAAACTGTATTCTCTTAAATTGAAATGGAAAATTATCCACTACGGGTAATGCAACGTGTGTTCGCGGTTCTACAGAACAACGTCTATGAATAAAACCGAAAAATAAGATTTTTTTTTCTACGTATTTTTCCAGGATAAAAAGTATCCTATTTTATGCCCAGGATAATAAGGTATAATTATACCAAGTTTCATCGAAATCGAACCGTTAGTTTTCACGTGATGCCTGCATATACAGACAGACAGACAGACAGACAGACAGACAGACAGACAAAAATTTTATTAATCACATATTTGGATTTGGTATCGATCCAGCAACACCCCCCGCTATTTATTTTTTCAATATTTTCAATGTACAGAATTGACCCTTCTACAGATTTATTATATGTATAGATGTTTTTCTGTAATTAATATTGGTGTATAATCAATTTAGTAATCTTATTTAAATAAATCTGTTGGTTCAACTTTAGATCGCGCAAAACAAGCGCGTTGAGCGAAATAGGATTTAACTTAAGTCTTAAAAGCACATATTTAAAATTAATTAAAGTCTTATTTGAGTACAAACACGTCTTTGTTATGTCTTAAGCTGTGTGTTTTAATTAACAGTGCTTAAATAGAATTTCCAACGTAGAGTTCTTACTGAAAACTAGTTTATATAAGTATCATTATTTGTTTTGAGTTTTCGCAACGAAATATTAATAAATAAAAAGCAAAAATTGATTTAAATAAACATTTCAAAATAACAAAAAACAATTCTACAATTATTGAACAAAATATTCTAGTTTTTCTAGTCAAAAACATTCGTATTAACTTCGTAACTTACTCAGTATTCAAATTCATTTTATTCTAATGTCCTTAGCTATCACTGAAATTAACACAAAATAAAACAATGGTCTTAAACGAATTCACAGAATACCTTGAATCTTTTAATTTAATACAACATTATCTTAAATTGGTGGGAATGCACATAAAATTCGACCCTCGTATAACCAGGAATGTCACATTGCTTTCCAAGATGGCCGCCACACAAAATGGCGGGGTTTATTGCTTATTTATTTAAATGAGCTCTAATTAGGAAGGCCGATGTGTTTTTTAGGGGAATTATTTATTAGCTGTACGCGGTGATTATAAGTATTGTTACGTTTTATACAACATTCTAATTATCCATTTTTTTCCAAATTATGGAGCGTGGGAAAGTTTTGTAACTAATAAAAATAAGCCAGGTTTTAGTTTATGTCAGCAACTGTGAGTGTTACGTAACTGATTGCGTTCGCACTTTTCCGAAACGAAATAGACCGCTTTTTCGGGGCAATTTCTCGTAATGCTTAGGTGCTTATGTAAATAGCCCAGTGATAAATAAAAAGTTTCCTCCTGATATTTTCTTTAGTAAAATAAAGGTAAGGTAAGTAGGTCCTACCCGTAGTGGTCCTACCATGTGTAAAAAGTGTTAAGCAAGACTTTTTGTTTGAATTACTTATAAGTATTATTTGTATTTTGTAAGTTTGTTCCATGGTGGTTCTTAATTCGAAACGTTAAAACAATTTACAACCTATAATCATTCAACCAAAACCAGTTCTACCATTGAAACTGCGAGACAAAACTTTTCTCTCACAAAATACGAAATCGCTTCGAAAAAATGAACGAGTATAATAATTAAACTCACAATCGCATCAAACCAATCAACAAAGCAGCTCTTCAGGCTGAAACTGTGTCGCGTGCAGAAATTTCAGAAGATGCTAGATAAAGGTTCTTTCAGCGGTTGAAAAGGAATTTGAACAATGGCGGTGAATGCGGAACGGGCACCCGCTGTCCTCAGGGCTGGTCAAATATGAAATTTTCGAAGGCGTTCATAACATTTTTGTGGATGTCTAGGTTTCTTTGAAGATTTTTTTTTATAAGAAACAATGATTATGTATATTTTCGTATGTGTTATTTTCGTATGAGCACATAGTATTATATGAAATTTGTACCCGGTTTCTTGAATGAAAGTCAACACAAATATTACTAAGCAAAAATCGATCGTATGTCAACTGCTGTGATTAACTAACTAAATTGTCAACATGGAGCCATTCAGAGGGGAAATTCACGTAATTTTAAGAACTTCAGAGCCTGGTCTCAATTGGCTTCAGCCGGTCGATTCTGTAAAAATCTCACCGTGAAAACTTAGGTGAAGTGAGTTTGTTTTTGCTAAGAATTGACACTATTGACAGCTCACTCCACGCTCACTTCACCTAAGTTTTCACGGTGAGATTTTTACAGAATAGCATCGCTGATCACTTAACATTTGACATGAGTTTAATCTTGACACGTTCATTTTCTGTATATGTGTATCGTTAAGTAACAAAGCCAATATTTTATAGTAGGTACAAAATTCATTATTCAAACTTTCTCTGCAGTCCACAATTTTTCTGAACAAAAATAATATTTTATGCTTAGCACGCAGAAAAGTCACACATAACGATAACTTTTATAAAAACTACCTCTATAAATCAGCGACCATTCGTGGCCACCCCTGATATCCGTCCAATCAAGCCACGCATCCGTTCAAAGACTCCGTTTAAGATATTTCGCGCGCTTCACACAATGAAGTAGTTTCCAACTCCGTGGTCTAAAGTGCACGCCACTTCTAGCATTTATCTTATATTCTGTGTATTGTGTGTGGTTAGTATTATTTGTGTGCTTATAGCGTTCTGTGTTGTATGTAATGGATTGGTTTGAGGAGTGATGGGATTGCTACGTCTTGGTTGTGTTATATGCACAGCACTGATTACTTAAAAGAATTTTCTCTTAAGAATAGGTCTCAGTCAGTTATCGGCATAATATTTAAGCAAATCTTTATAGTAAGTACTCGATATTCTTTTAGGGGATTAAGCACTGAATTGATTGACCGTATCATCGACATTATCCGGCCTGAATTCTCAACTCATTATATAATTTATATATTTTATTAATACTAGTTTCTATTCGAACGTTTCGAAGCAAAGAAATCATTGGCAAATAGACAATCTTTTGCACCATGACAGAGGTTTCCATTATTACTTCACTGGAGTTCGCTAGCTGAACAAGGTAGCCATTGTCATTAGTTCATTACTACTAGTTGGCAACTCCACCATGTTTACAAGCCATTGTCAGCTGTAACAATGGCGCTAATAGATTGACAGAACGTCAAACGAGTGAATGAGTTGAATGAGTTGGTTAGGATTAAGCCTGATAAACACGGTGCGATTTGATTGTCTGTAATATCCATACTGATATTATAAATGCGAAAGTGTGTCTGTCTTTTACCTCTTCACGCTTATACCGCTGAACACCGATTTAGATGAAATTTGGCGTAGAGATAGTTTGTGTCCCGGGAAAGGACATAGGATAGTTTTATCCCGATATTCTCATGGAATCGAAACTTATGCGGGTGAAACCGCAGGGCGCTGCTAGTACTGTATAAGTGCTAACTTTAACGATGAAAGTAAGCCATTTATAGTTTGGTTTATTTTTTCCACTCTGCAAGCGGCATTTTGTTTTTGTTTTGATTATTGTTTGTTTGTTGTCTTTATTGCCAGTGTCGAAACACAGATTAATGTGTATTATCTTGGTCCTGACATCAAGAAAGGGACAAAATTGACAAACTCTTATTGCTTAAATACGATGTTTTTGGCTACTTTTATGTGAATATTTTTTTTTGTAATGACCGTTTTAAGGCTCCTACAAACAGGCGCGACACGCGATATAATCGTGCGCGACACAAAGGCACCACTCGTTGCGCGACTTGCGGTGCCTTTGTGTCGCGCGCGATTTTATTGCGTGTCGCGCCTGTTTGAAGGAGCCTTTGTGGAGAATAAACATTTATTTTCTCTTACTTTTACTATGCCACTGGCAAGAAACAGTTTCACATCGTGTAAATAGGGTTTTAGGACGGGAGTGAGTATTTTTAACGAATTATTTTATGCTATGGTAACGTATTTTGTATCGTCATTCATATAGGATGTTTTAATGCACTCCACTTATTTATTAAACAAAAACTAAGAAAACCATATATGTACAAATAAAACAATACCTATACGAAAAAGCTTAGCGTGAGATGAGAAAATAATTTTCTAATTAAATTGATGATCCAAGGACAGCGGCAGAGATCGGTGTCTATTTAAACATACCCGACAGTGTATTGTCTTCAGAATTATTTGGGTACATAATAAGGACAAAAGATCTCTTGCAGTTCTTTGGTTATAGGTACGAGTCTTTATACGAGTTATTTCCCCTCCACCCCCCCCCCCCCGTCCTCGATTCCCTGCTTGTTCGTCTTCTGTTTTATCCACTATACAATCCCCTAGTGACATAAGAATAACAACAAAATAGAACGGATTACCATATACTTCCCGTGGGTGTCGTAAAAGGCGACTAAGGGAGACCGGAGAATGGGCAGCAGCGATCTCTATGCATTACACCATCATACCATACTGCGATCGCCAACCCGCCTGCCAAGCGTGGCGATTATGGCAAACCCCCCCCCCCCTCCCCAAAATTGAGGGAGGCCTATGTCCAGCAGTGGACGTCTTTCGGCTGAAATGATGATGATGATGATGAGAACGGATTATAATGTTTACTCTGGAGCACCCTGGGCGGTCAGCACGCTGTCAAACGTGCATAGTCTAAAAAAAGCGACCAAGTGCGAGCCGGACTCGAAAGAACGAAGGGTTCCGTACCATCGTACAATATTTAACACTACATATTTAAAAATAAATCATGTTTCTTGTATGGGAATAAAATATTATTTGTTGTCGAAGTGGAGGTGCTTGGGGGAGGCCTATGTCCAGCAGTGGACGTCTTTCGGCTGAAATGATGATGATGATGATGATTTGTTGTATGGCGGCAATAGAAATACACGCTCTGTAAAAAAAATAACTGTCTACCAATTACTGTTCATGAGATTCGCCTGTTGACAGACATACGGACGGACGGACATCGGAGGCTTAGGTCCCGATGGCACCCAGTGAGTACGGAACCCTTAAAAGCAAAACTTAAATCAGTTGCTCTTACAAAAGACACTAAAACTATCCTCAATGGCTTTATTATTATTGCTTCCCTTAAAAGGAAAGTCGTTATCGATTCGTAGGAAACAATATTTTTCCTTAATGCGCCGCTTACGCTCAAAGCCCCGTTCTGATTACCTTCCCTGTCAGTATTGGGCCTGAAGGATGTCTTCGGAGATAATGCTCGCTTAGGAAGCTTAGCGTGATTATTATTGGTCAATCTGTATGTTTGTGGAGACTACTGAGTTTTTTGTTGTTTGTTTTGTGTGAGAAAAGTAATATTAAACGCTCAAACAACGCAACTCTAGTAAAACAATTTTTATTTCATAGAAATTGTTCTACAGGAATCGCTTCGAGGCACGACGCCTATTGATCGCGATCGTATATGCGATCGTCGCATTCAATTATCACTTATTTGTTCCTAAAACTCGAACGTGCCCCTTGTAGGCGCGACATCGTGTTCGTGTTTACCGTCCACGATAAATGGGTCGATCGCGTATTCGCACGAGGATCGCTTATATTAGGACAAGGTCTAATGAAGTTAGAATATTTTTTACTTAGGTATACGCTTCTAATTACTGTAATGTTCCGGGTTTGTCTCTCAGGTCAGTAACAGATTTAAATTATTGTGTGTAAATAATGATTTATTTTCGTTGGATCCCACTTTTGAATCCCATTTTTAGGGTTCCGTAGCCAAATGGCAAAAACGGAACCCTTATAGATTCGTCATGTCTGTCTGTCTGTCTGTCCGTCTGTCTGTCTGTCTGTCCGTCCGTATGTCACAGCCACTTTTCTCCGAAACTATAAGAACTATACTGTTGAAACTTGGTAAGTAGATGTATTCTGTGAACCGCATTAAGATTTTCACACAAAAATAGAAAAAAAACAATAAATTTTAGGGTTCCCCATACTTAGATCCGAAACTCAAAAATTTTTTTTTCATCAAACCCATACGTGTGGGGTATCTATGGGTAGGTCTTCAAAAATGATATTGAGGTTTCTAATATAATTTTTTTCTAAACTGAATAGTTTACGCGAGAGACACTTCCAAAGTGGTAAAATGTGTGTCCCCCCCTGTAACTTCTAAAATAAGAGAATGATAAAACTAAAAAAAATATATGATGTACATTACCATGTAAACTACCACCGAAAATTGGTTTGAACGAGATCTAGTAAGTAGTTTTTTTTTAATACGTCATAAATCGTAAACTACAATTTACCATTCATTCAATCAAATCAAAAATAAAAAAAAAACATTTAATTTCATAAACATAAACCTTATGCATAAACCCGGATGTTACGGAACCCTCGGTGCGCGAGTCCGACTCGCTCTTGCCCGGTTTTTTTAGGTATTAACTATGGGTCCCATTTGCTATTTCCAATGAATCCCAAAACAATTGGTGAAAAATTATAAAATCCCTACTATTCTCAAAATCCTACTCCTCTGCCTTTCCCTCTAAGATGGCTCTGACAATACCACACATTTACCACTACCCATACATTTTATTTTGTCACGGTATTTACTTTTTTACTGTTTCCATAAGCCACGTTTATCAAGTTTCTATCACAAAGTATTTAGAAGAAAAACGAGCTAAAATATAAAACACGTATTTACCTTGCGATAAAGCTAAAGATAGGCGGTGTTTAGAACACCATTAATTTTACTCCCCCATAAACGTCAGGCAGGTGGGGGCTTAATATATATTTGACACCATTGCACACCGTGGAATGTCTTAGAGGGTATACGATTATGGGAATCCAATGGGAAATTCTCCCATTGCTGTGAATAAATAATGAAGCGTATGGTTTATGTATTAAGATCAAAAGATCTGGTAAATAAATTCGTTGAGAAGGTGGAATATGAGATGTTTTAAATAAATTATTGAAGTTACTTAGTAAAATAATACATATAAAGCAATAGTTCGAAAAAAAAAATGTTTTATTTGTTATACCTTACCTACAAGCCATAATTTACATCAATTTGTCTGTAATATCAAGGATTGATTCAACCGTTTTATGTATGATACTTCGATTGAATGAAGACAATTATGTGAACTCCACTCAGAAAGTATTGCGAAAAAAGACTGGCCAGTTATAATCTATTTTGAAAATATGATTATTTGTAAGTAAAATAATTCTTAAACTACTGCTTCAAATTGAATGAAATTTGAAATATAGCGTGTTTATACAATGCCTGCTTGATTACTGAACATTCAGATCTCTAGTTTTATCCACAACGAAGTTAAAGGGTGTCGAAAATGGCCTGAACTGCTTCGAGAAAAGGATGGTACGGCCGTGCCCCTTTTTGCTCGACTTAGTGGGGGCACTCCCGTGCCCCCAGATTGGTACGTTCCAAGTTCATTTCCCTCCACATTGTTTGCGGGCTAATTTAAATTATCGTGTCTGATCTGCTGATCTGCGCCGGGAACATTTTCGCGCTATGATTTTTTACGATCTCAAGTGTCGCCTGAAACCGGACGAATCGTACGATAGACTTCAAATGGCATTCATGGATGAAGGCCCTTCTAAGGCAACCGTGTATCGCCGAATTCAAGAAGTCGTCGCTCTTTGACGGCTATTACGGAAGAAAACGTGCTAGCAGTGAAGAATTTTATCCAAGACAATAGGCGAGTTACGTATCAAAAGTTTTCTTTGTTATGAGAAACAAGCGACTAAAATCACAGGGCTACAGGTCTAGGGACAACGCGCCTTCGCACACCGCGCTCCAAACGAGGGACTTCCTGGACAGCACGCCGGTCAAACTTCTGGGTCACCCTCCTTACAGCTCTGACCTAGCACCGTGTGATTTCTTTTTATTCCCGAAAATAAAAAATCAGCTCAAAGGGATACAATTCTCGTCGCCGGAAGATGCGCTGTCAGCGTTCGAGCAGGCTGTAAACAGGGTGTCTGCGGCGGACTGGAAAAAGTGTTTGGAAAACTGGTTCAGACGCATGAAACTTTATAGAACATTTTATTTTTATTTTCGCATAACTTTCTGTGTCCCACGTAATAATATTATAAATGCGAAATTGTGTCTGTCTGTCAGTTACCTCTTCACGCTTAAACCGCTGAACCAATTTAGATGACATTTGGTATAGACATAGTTTGAGTTCCGGGAAAGGACATAGGATACATTTTATCCGCGTGTATCAGGTGAAACTGCGGGGCACAGTTAGTCTCGGTATAAAAAATCACAAATGTACACCTGCAAAAGGATTTTTTTCACACAGTGGCGAAATAGGTTCAACCATTATCCTCTAAGCCCCAGCATGTATCTACACATAACCCACGCAAAAACAACCGAGTTAACAAAAGTTTGTTTTGATGCGAGGATAATGCCCACGCGTGTTGACACAAAAGACAAAAATAAAACAAAAACATACAGGAAACAAACTCTGTTTTTAGGCAGATCAACCGGTTGATTACAGAAACAATTAAAAAGCCATTGTGTCTCGCATGGATCCACGTTAATATTTTAGCGACCTGACCCTGTTTCGCACTGGGGCAATGGCGATGTCAAAACAACGAGATTTCTGTGCTGTATCTATGTTCAATATTAATATATTATCCTCAATATAAAATCTTCCGTATTCTCTAAATGATTATGAAAATCGTATCAAGATCCATTGTTGAATTTTAAACATCTTATCAGTCACACAGGTACGAAAAGCGACTTGTTCTACACTATGTATTTATATATAGAAGATAAAAAAAAATGTACTTCGTTCGACCTCCAAGGGCAATAAAACGCAACTCTGCTACGTGCTACGAAGCTACGATATTACTGCTACGCGAGCTACGAGCTACGCTGTCGTAGCAAATCAGCTACGCATCGAGTCGGTATGAACGAGCTTCGTCCTTTTTCAATTTTCCTTTGATTTTATATCAAATTGATTATCTTACACCATAGGGATGGACTTAGGGCCAGTTTTAGCACAGTTTTTAAGTACCTATTTAATGACCACTTTTAACCTACAAAAGACCTTATTTTGTCTCCTCCAGTCGCTCAAAAACAAACAAAACAACGTCGGTGCACCAATTGAAATTTTAGATATTCCTTGAAATAAAATTTTAATTTCTTTAATGTGTACCGAGATCTCAAGTCTCTCTCTAGAGTGCCGGTGTGCTTAAAACTATCTTACATTAAGATAATAGCTTTAAGTGCTGGATTTCATGTTCACTGCGAGCTCATTTTGTGTAAGATATTTTGTTTTCAAGTATTCTAGGTACGAAAAACACATCTTGGTATATTTATCTGTGTTTTGTTGTTATAAATAAAGGTAAACTGGGTAATATGTTCTAGTGACTTGCTTACGAAGATTTGTTTGTAGACAATAATATGTTTGCAAAATTATGAGGTCATTGGTCTAGTGGTCCTAAGCGTTACAGCGCATGAGGTCCTAGGTTCGATTCCCGGGTCGGGTAAAATGTTATTGGGTTTTTCCCATCTGGAATTTGTCAGTATTAAGCTGGAGTCTGGCTTTGTGCTCAGTCGATGCTCGCCTTTTGCATGTAATAGGCGAAATGTGGGTGTTCAGACTGGTGTCTGTACACCCACAAAAAAAAATTTCAAAAATTAAAAAAAAAAAAAAAAATAAAAAAAAAAATAAAAAAAAAAATAATAAAATAAAAAAAAAATAAAAAAAAATAAAAAAAAAAATAAAAAAAAAAAAAAAAAAATAAAAATAAAATAATATAAATAATAGTAAAATTTTTCCAATCTATCTATCAAAGAAATTTGACAGATTGTAGTAGCTTGATGTGCTGACGTCTGTACTATAGGTGCAGCTCTGTCTCCCCTCGGGGTATACAGTCGTGTTGTTACGAGTATCTATCACTAATATTACAAAGGCAAAAGTTTGTGAGTGTGTGTGTGTGTGTTGTTTGTATGTTTGTTACTTCTTCACGCTCAAACAGCTGGAATAATTTTGATAAAATTTTGTATAGAGGTAGCCCACACCCTGGATTAATATATAGGCTACTGTTTATCCAGATATTCCCACTGGATCGACATTTAGGCCTGAAACTGCGTTAAGCGGGCGCCCGCGCGGTTTCATACAAAAGTGCTCCGTCGCGGGGACCTGCGCGGGCGTCCGACACGGGGTGGCGCGCCCCGCATCCACGCAACGGGGCCCGCCTCCGTGCGACGGAACCCGTCGCGGGGGCACGCGCGGTGCCCGCAAGCGGTAACATGCACGGGCTTGTCCAGTCAAGAACGCTAGGGTCGGAGCCTATTTGTTCAGGTAGACTGTCAGGCATCCGACGCTGCAGGACTAAAGTTAATAGACTGCAGCGGAAAATGGCCATTCGTATCGCACGAGGATACCGAACAATATCCTATGAGGCGGCAACTCTCCTGGCGCGCTTTCCGTCGCTGGACATCCTGGCGGATATGGACGCGAAGGTCTACGACCAGATTCGCGATATCCTCCAAAGCGGGAATGCTGTGCCAGGAAGCGTATTTGTAAGAACAGCGTATTTGCGGGAACGGCGACACGCGCTCGAGCGGTGGCGCGAGCGGCTACAGCAGCCGCAATATTCGTGCAAGCGCGTTGTCGAAGCCGTTCTGCCGCACTTTGAAGCCTGGCTGAAAAGAGGAGAGCGCATCTCCTTCAGGATCACCCAGGTGCTCACCGGACATGGTTGCTTCAGTGAGTACCTAAACAGAATTGGGCGAGAGGCCACGGCAAATTGCCACCATTGCCACATGCTCGGAGAAAATTTCTAGGTCTCCATCGACACGAATAAACCGTTCAATTTTAACGGTGTGCATCCGTTAAAATTGAACGGTTTCCGCGACGGGTACCCGCTACGGGGACCGTCGCGTTCCAACGGAGCCCACCCGCGTGTCCACGCGCGTAGATACGCAACGGTTGCCCGTCGCGGGCGCCCGCTTAACGCAGTTTCAGGCCTTACGCGGGTGAAACAGCGTGGCTCAGCTAGTGATAAGACTGTTAGCTTTTATAATATATAAATATCTTGTTTGAAAGTAAATAAGTAACGAAATAAATAAAAACACTTGTTTTGCACGACTCCTAATGCGAAGCATTAAAGAGTGGTTTACGATCGAAACATTTTTTTTGCCTCCTTTCTGTAACTGTTTCTATTTTTATACTCCTGCTAGTAGATAGAACCTACTTAATTTATATAGGTATTGATAATTTAATAGAGATTCTTAGAATTTGAATTAGAATGCAGTAGAATCTATCCGATAGAATATCTAATAATCTAGATAGAAATCCGCGCAATCTATAAAATGGGTCCTCGCGAGTCTCTTAGAAACAAATTCAAAGAAATTGATATACTAACTCTGCCTTCTCTTTATATTTTAGAAAGTATTTTGTATATTCGCAAAAACTTAGGACTCTTCAAAATAAGAAGCGATTTCCATAATATAAATACACGTAGTAAAAATGAAATTGTGTTACCTAAATTTAGATTAACTAAAACTAGCAAGTCATTTCTTGTAAACAGCATCCGTTTTTATAATAAGTTGCCAAAGCCGGTTACAGAACTTAGCGATGGAAAGTTCAAAACCCTCATCAAACGTGTCCTAATCAAAAAAGCATATTATAAGATTAAAGACTACGTTGAAGACAAGGTAGTCTGGCAATAATTCCTTCTGCACATGTGGCTTCCCTGGCTTCTCATTAACGGCATAACTATGTAAATGTCTATTAACTGCTCTCAAATTACGATGTTAAATTTTTATTTTTTTATTTTTCTTTTACATACTCTTTGACATAATTTCTTTATTATTCTTTATTATTTGACATTATATACTTTTTGACATAATTTCTTTACTATTTGACATTATATACAGACAATTCAAATTTTCACCTCTTTATTAGTGGTTTTAATGGGAATCATAACACTTGGTTTTAGTAGGTTTTTATTAATATTTTTTTTATTTATCCTTTTGATAGATTCTTATTTTGTAAATGTGAGGACTTTGTAGGCCTTATACACTTTAGATCTGTAGACCATTTTTTATTCTATCAAGTACTTGGTACTTGTTGACAGGCCTGCGCTGTCCTCCCATACCTACTGTAATCTGGAAACATTGTAAAAGCCAATTATTTTTAAAAAGAGTAACCGTGGAGTTTCTTGCCGGTTCTTCTCCATAGGAAACGACCAATTGGAACCGTGCACCTAGCTTCTGACGTTTCATAAGTGCCCATGTTGGTTTATGTGAAATAAAACATTTTGATTTGATTTGATTTGATTTGAATCGAAAAAAAAACATCAAAATATTTCAAAAAAAAATCCCGTCAATCAAGACAAGTGTGAAACCTAAAAAAATTAATTAAGAGAGTCAATTTTTTTTAATAGTTTCACCCATAGGACGAACGCAAGATCCCTATTGAAAATGGTTCCTATTCAAAGTAGTTTAATATAAATAGTAAAAAACTAACTAATACCTATAATATCTATATCTATGGTTTTTTATACGATCAAATGAGCATTATGAGTCGTGCACTTTTGAATTTTCCAAATTTGTCATATATTTTCTCAATTGTATCACCAAAAATAACTATTTTACAAACAGTGATTCTATAACAAAATGCTAAAGAATACTTAATTGACTCCAACTTTGCAAATCATCATCTCATCATTATCTGCCTAGCCTTTTCCCAACTATGTTGGGGTCGGCTTTCAGTCTTACCGGATGCAGCTGAACACCAGTATTTTACATGGAGCGACCGCCTATCTGACGTCCAGAACCCAGTTATTGTGTAATACGATAAAAAAACCAGGCTACTGACGACCCCTACCGACTGCCGACTCCAACGCTGCAAATACCAGATTGAAATGTTTGCTTATTACAAAGTTTGACTTTGACGCAGCATGGTACGGGATTCCATACGTCCATTAGCATTGTCCTTTGACAGTTTCGTGTAGCTTGATGTGCTGGCGTGTGTACATACGTTTATTAGGTACCTCCCTCTGTATCTCCCTGCCCTTGCAACTTTAATGTGTAACTTTCTCGAACGAAAGGAGAATAAGAAGATGTCATTCTGGACCCAGCACGACCCTAATTGCATGATACACTTTCAATGACAATTTAAGGGTTTTGAAGGAAATTCATAATCCATTGCTTCATTGGTTTGAAAAATTAATTTGCTCTGCAACGTAAATAACGCAATGAATGTGGTTGAACTGTTTCGAAAAAAGGAAAATGACAATTTACCTCTATGCCTTTAATTTTTAAAGGCATAGAGGTAAATTGTCATTTTCCTTTTTTCGAAATCACCCCGCTGATTTCAATAAGCATGTTTTATTTTTTTCAAAACTATTATAATTCTAGCCACGTTGGCACGTCTGCCAATTTCTGCCTTTGCTTCTCGTTTCCGGGATCGATTCCGAGCCAAAAAGATACACGTTAAATAGGTTAAAGATGGTACTAAACATTCTAAAAAGATGGGTTCAAATACTTTCTGTGAAAGTTATGCTTTTAGATCTGTCTCAAACGAAGCGATCGTTCTCTATAACTAGATAATATCTTTAGAAAACTATATTTCGCTTCCCTTTTTCCCGTGCGTATTCAGGTTAAAGGGTAGTTAGAGTCGTGATATAAAAGACGTTCGGTGTCGTAAGAAGTCGGATAAATTAATTTGTGGATTTGATGCAGGTATACGCATTTGAATAAGACTTAACCATTATTTAAGCTAGGGCATTATTTCTGGGGACAACACAGTCTTTGTATTGTGTACCCAGAAAGAAAAATAAGGTGACTGAAGCTGCTTCTTCTCAAAAATAATTGCGGTGCCAGGAGATGGGTTGTCAATCAATCAATCAACTCAGTCTATCGCAGTCCACTGCTCGACATATGCCTCTCCCAGACTGCGCCACAGCACCCTGTCCTCTGCCTTCCACATCCAGTCTACCTCAGCCACCTTCTTTAGGTCGTCCGTCCATCTAGCTAGGAAGCATGCCACACTACGCTTGCCGATACGCGTGTATATGGCAATGCCTAGATGAGCTGTCAGTGGTTATTTCAACCAGCCTACTTTCCTCCAGAAGTTATTTAGGTCTCTTGGCCTGTTGAGAACATCTGTGTAAGATCTGGGTATCCCGAGGGTTTCCGACGCACTCAAAGTGCACATGCGCAACAACGGTTTCATTAGCCTCCATGCAAGCCCTGCACATGGGACCGTCCGTTATGCCTATTGTGTGGAAGTGTTTCATTAGGGAGCAGTGTGCCGTGATGGTCCCTGTCACCAGACGCAGGCCTGTCCTGTTCAGGCGTCAGCTTGCCATCTAATGATAGCATGGCTTCCTTGGACTGCTTCAATTCTGCACAAGATTCTAGGACCATAGAAAAATAGTCAGCTGTTTCATAGTAAACTTAAAGTTACGCGGTGAAAATGTATGAAACAGCAATTTTTTTTTAAATAACCGATCAAAACTTTCATCGTGTCGATTTTTATTTATTGCTGAATGTGCTCTTGATCCTGATGCCGCTTGATGGAAAGCGATGGATGAGGTCTATGATGGAACGAGCGTGCTCAGAAGATGCCAAAGGCACTGGAACTCCCACGCATCGACGAAACTCAGCAGGCTGCTTGACACTGGACTCCGGTGGGAGGGTGGTCGCCAAACAGGCGGGCGTTAGCCCTACCACCGGAAGGAAAGAATTGGCCAATGAAATAAGGTATTGGGTTTGACTGTGCAGGATGCGCCGAGCGCTAGGTTCAGTTGAGTAACTGGCGGAACAAACTGCGCTACACGAGGAGGCTTCTTCATTCATCCCAAAATCGATGCATCGATGTGGATGTCATCCTGTACTGTGCAAAAGTAACATAACAAGTGCGAGTCGGACTCGCACACGAAGGGTTCCGTACCTCAAAGCAAAAACGCGGATACAACAAACGTGTATGGGGGGCTCCCATACACGTTTGTTGTATGGGAGCCCCCCTTAAATTCATTTTATTTTATTTTTAGTATTTGTTGTTATAGCGGCAACAGAAATACATAATTTGTGAAAATTTCAACTGTCCAGCTATCGCCGTTCTTGAGATACAGCCTGGTGACAGACAGACAGGCAGCAAAGTCTTAGTAATAGGGTCCCGTTTTAACCCTTTGGATACGGAACCCTAAAAAGCAAAATACTAAGACATACAACAAATGAATGCCACTGTTTAAGAAAGGGCTTTTGTCTGATCCTAATCTATTCGACTTTCTAATCTTCACAAATATGTAGCTACACGGGTAGGATACACTACCCGTGTAGCTACATATTTATAGATAACGTTCAGTACTACTAGATAGAACAAATCAAAGCGGTATCGTCATATTTCCTGCCTGCGCTGCCATTTGGCTCACATCTAGGGCAAGTTGCACGAACTTTTAGATTATTTGGTATGTGAACTGAACATTGTATGTACATGTCTGTTTTATTTATGGCATAGTGTAGTTTATATTTTGAAAATTGATGTAAAATTACTGTAGTTACAAGGGTTACGAAAATCAGATAAAAATTTAAATTAAATCAAATTATTTATTAGTATGGTTTTAACTACATAACATAACAATAGCCCCGCCTACTCATCACCTGTCTAGTCTTTTCCCAACTTCGTTGGAATCGGCTTCCAGTCTAATCAGATGAAGCCAAATACCAGTATCTCACACCGTCTACTAACATCATCAAAAAATATTTCGTGTGAGAATTTATAAACATCGGCCTAATGCCACAGGTTATAAATCTAGCCTGTTACAAGTTGAGGTTACACTTGCACAAATTTTATAACTTGAAGAACCTTGTCCAAAGAGTCTACAATGTAGGTACCCAAAATTACAACAGCCAATAATCGATTGAAGCCTTTTTAACAAAACAGTCTGCTAGTCATAGAGCTATCAGTAACAAAGGCGTTCTGTTACAAAAGGCGGGCAAGCGAGTTGCCTTTCGAATGAATTAATTTTAATCGGGAATGTCAACCAATGTAGGAGCCGTTAATATTATTATCATTGTAACGAGATGTTTTCACAGCTGTAGGGGAGGTAAGCCTAAAACGGGTAGCCCGCCTAAAACGGGTATGCTTTTTAAATTGCGCACCGTTATTGCTAATGAGAATGTGTGCGTGCAGTGCGCGGCGCCTGCCGCTCGCCAATCACAGGGACTCGTCGCGCTTCTCTGGCGGACACGAGTTCACGGTAAGATAAGAAAGAAGTTTTTTGCTATTTCCACTAAAAAAAATTGAGTTACATTACTTTTGAATACTCGAAAATGGTTTACAATATGGTCTTACTAGTTTTGTGTTATTATTTTGCAATAAATAGATGTTTTATTTGTGTAATAGGTTGGCGTTTATTATTTGGGTTTTTAGGATATGAGTCGATTGAAAAAAATACATGCTTCTGGGCAAAAAGGGTAGGGGTAAAGCGGGTGCCCGTTTTGCCCATACCCGATTTGCCTTGTATAATTTCATTGACCTTATTAGTTCTTTTATTTTTGCAGATGGTTATTAATTACAAAAGAAAGACTGCAAATGCATCGTGGGATGAGGGAGTTATGAAGCTTGCGATAGAAGAAGCTCTCAAAACTTCCGTCAATGGTGCAGCAAAAAAATATTGCATTAACTTTTCGACTTTACAGATACATGTAAAGAAAGGATGTCAAAAAAAATCTAGGAAGATTCACAACAGTTTTTACAGCAGCTCAAGAATTAGAGCTAAATGAGTATCTATTTCATATGGATTATCTGTTTACGTTGCCAACTCATTACGTTGTCTACAAAGTGCCGCAACCATTCCAAGAGTACTGTTCCATTGATCCAACCATTATCACTGCAAGTAGCTGATGATCCTGGTGGAGCTCCATCTGAGTTATGATTGTTATGAAACAGTTCTAGTCATTGATTGACGTTGACCTAATGTAATTTAGTCCCTACCCGCTTTGCCCAAAAGCCCTACCTGCTTTAGGCCCCCCCTACGGGCAAAACGGGTAATTCGAATGTTAATGATTTTTGTTATTTTTTTATTCTTAATGTACAAAACTACTAAATATGTCATTTATTTTATAGCCCTTGATAACTAAACATTTCAAAATGTACAAATAAATGTTCAATTTGTATCTATAAATTGTTTTTATTTATCATCAACCTTAGCTTACCCGTTTTGGGCTACTCTCCCCTACATTTATTTCATGCTACAGTAATTCGGAAAATTTTCTGTGTTATTTTTTAAATAGGTGCTTTAAAACTCCTTTACATTATAGTTTTATGAAATGCTAGGTTTCGCCACTGAAACGTATTACCGAACAAAAAGAAGTATGTCTTAAACTAGGGCCTAAAAAGGCCACTTTAGCAGAATCATAAAAGGATAAAATTATGAATCATAATAGACCGTTTACTGTTAAGTTAATCGTATCAAATCCCATTGGTGAAGGATTTTTCAGTTATTTTTTTTTGCCTGTGCTAAAATACCAATCAATCCAATCCAAAACCAATCCTAATCTCTTTGATTATACCTACGTTGTGCAGCGAAAAAAGTGAAAACACGGACTGTCTTCGCCATATTATGATTAATAATGTTATCCTTTTATGATTCTGCCAAAGTGGCCTTTTTAGGCCCTAGTTTAAGACATACTTCTACTATTTACGCCCCCAGGTCGTGGTCTAGCTATGTGATTTTTATCGAAATCCATTCAGTCGTTAAGACGTGAATAAGTAGGAGACCGACATACAATATAAACGACTTAGGGTCAAGGTCACCAAGCTCTGCTAGTTAGGTCCAATTCAGTATTAATGACAAACTAAGATCGCTGACTTTACTGATTGCGGCACAAATTCTACTTTGATCATTTTGTTTCGTAACTCCACTAGGTATATAATTCTTTGCTTACTATTGTATAGAATCAAGTATTTCTAACTGAAAAGACAGCTGTGCTGCTGGGGAGTTTGTTGCGTCACATCTCCTTCACAGCTAAAGCACTACGACGTGGTGAAGGGTGGGTGTATTTGGGTGACTGTCTTATATAATTTTTACGTTCGGAAAATGCAGACTCTGCCTAGTTTGAATAAATGCCTTTTCATTTTTCAACGTCATTGGACTGGTGTTTGTGAGTTGAAAAGTCACACCGTGACACTCCATGCATAAGTATTTCAGACTATCTAGTCTGTAAAAAATATCACCGTGAACACTTAGGTGAGGTGAGATTGAAGTAAGCTGTCAATAGTGTTGTAGCGGTATCTACAACGCCACATGCGAACCACGCATCATAATGACGTCACGCAAAATTGCCCGCCAGACACGACACCCGTCTGGTCGGCGGATCCTCCCTTCTCTATGTAGGATGAGTGGAATTTACACCCTGTTCCTCCTACCTCTATTGTGTCAATCCCTAGCATCAGGAGGAATAACAGCTCACTTCACCTAAGTTTTCGCGGTAAAATTTGTACAAAACAGTTCGCTAGCTGTTGCAGGTAGCCTGAAATGCGCTACCTACATAAAGGCTCCTTAAAACAGGCGCGACACGCGATAAAATCGCGCACGACACAAAGGCACCGCAAGTCGCGCGACGAGCGGTGCCTTTGTGTCGCTCGCGATTATATCGCGTGTCGCGCCTGTTTGTAAGAGCCTTCAAAAAGAAAGAAAGAAAAATAGGTTTAATTGTCACAGAAACACGTGCATACAAAAAGATAATTAATTTTAAAAATGAGGAAAAAAAAATCTATATTCACGAGCACAAAGCAGAAATAGTCGACGGCTGCACGTTATGACTGTGGTTTTCACTCAGCATAATGCTGTGCTATAGGGGCCCACAGCAGAGCGTTGATTTTCAGTGGTTACACATCACTTATTCTAAAAGTAAGTAGGTAAAGTAAATTTATTTCTCAAAAACCTTAATAATTTTTTCAGAAAATAGATTGGCAGTATTAATCACACTAACATTATAAAGGCGAAAGTTTGTGAGTGTGTGTGTGTGTTTATATGTTTGTTACTTCTTCACGCTCAAACGGCTGGGTCAATTTTGGTAAAATTTTGTTTGGAGGTAGCTGACACCCTGGCTTAACATATAAGCTAGTTTTTATCCCGATATTCCCACGGGATCGACATTTACGCGGGTGAAACTGTGGTGCGCAGCTATTTTCTAATAAATGGATGTAGCCACTGCAACCGAACTAGGCAAAGCCTGTATTTCGGTTTACAGGCTTTGCCCTCTCTCATTCTGTTTAAATCATGCTCTTTATATAATCAAATAGCCCATTGACATGTTCAACCTCTTTTGTATTTAATAAGCGTAGTATTAATACAACATGTTACGTCCATGACAAGGTACACGATAGCGGATATCTCTTGTAGAGTAGCTTCATAAAACGTAGGGATCGGTTTACGATAGAGAAGTTCGGAACAAAGTACAATTGACGAGCAAATGTTGAGCTCTGTTGAGTTATTATTGAGCTGTGTTTGTGACAGCCGAAACTGTAGTATGTACAAAGTGAATATTGTATGGAAAAAGTGTCATGGAGTGGATACAAGTGTAGTGAAAATTGTTTTTGGAATGATCTGGGTGATGGAAGGTATGAAAATTGAAATTTTTTTTAAGAGACCTGGTTAATAGTTTATCGTGCTTGCATTTAAGTAAATAGGAAGATATACTTCTATATTGGTAGATACACACCTAAATACATAATATGTGAAACATGACATGAAATGTACTTGTACTTAGTCTTTTTTTTTTTTTTCTATTGTTTAATTTCTCTTCGAATTAATTGCTTCACTTGGGTACATAAATTAAAATGTTTGCCTTACTTGGGAAGAGACTGGACCCCACGAGACAGGGAATCCTAGTGTGGGGTCCAGGGGATTTGTAAAAACCTAGCACCTAAGGCTCCTTGTAAACTGCTACTAGTTTTTGTTTTTTTTTTATATTGTACCTTGTTTTTTCTGAACTGAATAAAGTTTTTATTTATGTATCACACGTTGAAGCAAGTTCATCTAGTTGTTGTGTTAAATTTCATGTTGCATTGCATATAGGTATTGGAAATTTTAATTCGGCAGTTTCAACGTATCGTATTTTTAAATTCATATTACGTTTCATATAAATGTGAACCCATCATAAAGATGCTACGATAGAGGTACTATTTCTTATCGCTTTTTCGACTTTTATATGAACAGTGGATATATCCACTGTTCATGTTTTTTCTACCGTAGTCGCACTCCAAAAAGCAAGCATAAAAATACAGTTTACAACTTAAACCGTACTTAATTCTGCTATAATATTTCTCCTGCCCCCTCTTCCCGAAGGACGCAGTGTCCTTTGCTTTTATCTTCAGCGACATAAAACCACATATTCAGTATATCCTAGCGGCGTTGAAGTAACTTGTGAGATTCTCAGCTGCGGAGATGTATTTAAGAATGCTGGTGCATTTTCTGTGAAGGGTATTAGACATTTATTCAAAGGCTAGCTGCGCTCTGCGGTTTCACCCGCGTAAACTTCGGTTTCTGCCGTTTGATCGTGAAGGAGTAACAAACATATAAACACACACACACACACTCACAAACTTTCGCCTTTATAATATTAGTGTGATTCAAAGACAACTTTTTGGTCCACAGTAGGTGTTAGTACCTAGTACTTAATACAATGTTAGTCCTAAAGTAAAAATATATTTAAAATAAAAGAAAGAAGAAAGTTCTTAAAATAAAGAATCATTGATCATAATGTTAAGTGGTTTGGTAAACTTAGTTTTAAAATTAAATATTTCTAAAACACGATTTCATGTAAAAGCCAAAAAAGTTGTGAAACAAAATCATTATAAAAAGACCTTCTGTTGAAAGTATAAGCATGGAGTACAAGAAAACTTAAATGAAATAGTTCAAACTTGTAACTAAGCACATAAACTTATAAGCAACCCGAACATTAAATATATATTTTGTTACAAAAGTTCCAAGTATCAAATAAATAAAAAGTATCGGTACACGTGACAGCCGGCCGCACGTCCGCGCGCACTGAATACTAAGCAAGAAATGACACATAAGTTTTAAAAAGGAATTCGCCGGTTTTTTTTTTCTTGCGACGCGAATGAAATATGGTGTTAGTACATGAAAAAGTACTGCTAACATTTCTCCAAGATGAATTGATATAAAAAGGAAACAGAATTTCAGCTTCATGTGATTCAGTAGACATTGTAACTGATTGATGATCGAATCGAAGGCACACTAGCTGTTTATATAGTAATGGCTAATACATGCTCATTACAAATTCAACATACCTAATAAAAACACCTGCTTTGACACTGTCAGATATCCTAGTAAAGCTAAGCGCGCACTTCAAATTTTAATCGTTAGGTATGGATAATATGGGTACGCCACAATTGCGGCGATAAGTCCCCTCTTTGAGGAGTGGCTAGGGAGGCGCCACGGCGTCCTCACCTTCCGCCTAACGCAGGTCCTCACCGGGCACGGCTGCTTCGGGAGGTTCCTGTCCAGAATAGGGCGGGAGGAAACGCCCGGGTGTCACCATTGTGTGGATCGCCCGGAGGACACGGTGGAGCATACGGTGGAGATCTGCCCAGCTTGGGCAGAGCACCGCCGTGTCCTCACGGAGGCGATCGGCGGCGGCGATCTCTCGCGTCCGGCCCTAGTCCGGGCCATGGTACGGAGCGAGAGTGCATGGGAGGCTGTCGCCTCCTTCTGCGAAGCAGTGATGCTCGCGAAGGAGGAGGCGGAGCGCGTGAGGGAGAGGCAATCCTTGCGCCCTCACGCCCCTAGCCGCCGCAGTAGACGCCCTGGGCGTCGGGAATCGATAGCCGATTCCCGGCCACCGTAGGCGCGGGCTTGCGGACGGCGGGCAATGGGCAGCTCGCCGTCCGGTAAGGACCAGGCCCGGGTCGACGGCGCGTTGTGTTCCACGCGCGCCTCAAGGAGATGTCAGCACCAACTGACGGGGTCCGTATTAGATAGAAGTGGAATTAACATGCTTAGTTTGCAAATAGGAATTTATTTATTTATTTCGTTCACGGTTCGGACACATTCCATATGACAGATTATGACAACAATAGACAGTAGATACAAAAGTCTATCACCATAGACATATAAGTAATGAGGTTTAGTTCACAAAGTCCAATACTACCCCTTGAACTAAAGTCTTAAATATTACACTGATAAAAGAGACAAAGAGAACTTAACATGTTTCTCTTTAGTTAACGGTTTAGTGAGCAAGTCAGCTACCATGTCACCTGTAGGCATATAACGGATATCAATAAATTTATTAGTTACAATATCCCTTATAAAATGGTGCCTAATATCTATATGCTTGGTACGAGCATGAAACATTGAATTAGAGCATAGTTTTTGAGCCGACTGATTATCATTGTACAAATTTATCTTACAATGAACTTGAAGGCATTCATTCAAAAAAATACGTAAAAACAACGCTTCTTTGCAAGCATCTGAAATAGCCATATACTCTGCTTCAGTGCTTGAGAGAGCCACAGTTCTCTGCTTACGGCTTTCCCAAGATATAACAGAATCACCTAATGTAAATACATACCCTGTGTATGAATGACGATCAACCTCATTGGATGCCCAATCAGCATCTGTGTAGCCATTTATGACCAATCCGCCCTTAACATACTTAAGAAAGTAATGACTTGTACCTTTGAGATATCGCAGGACCCTTTTCGCAGCTTTCCAATGTGTTTCATCAAAGCATTCGTTAAATTGGCTCAGAACACTTATTGCATGCGAGATATCTGGTCTGGAACAGACTGAAATATACATTAAGCAGCCTATGAGATTTCTGTAGTCGAAACGAGACGTATCCCTGACTTCTCTTTTCTTTAGTTTCAATCCTGCTTCCATTGGGGTTGGAGACGGTTTGCATTCAGTCATATTAAATTTTCGTAGAACAGTTTCAATGTAATGTGACTGATCTAAAGTAATCGATTCTTTATTCCTGCATACTCTCATGCCCAATATTTGATGAGCAGGTCCCAAATCCTTCATCTCAAACTCTGACATGAGTTTTTCTTTCACCATATCTCTTTCTTTGGATATCGATGAAGAGAATAACATTATGTCGTCGACATAAAGGGCAATTATAACCATTTCCCTCTTTTGTCCTTTATAATAAACACATGGTTCTGAAGGCATCCTATTGAAATGGAGTTTATTTATTAATACTCCGTTAATTTTTTCATACCATGACTTTGCAGCCTGTTTTAATCCATAAACGGCTTTATCCAACTTATACACCTTATGTTCTTGTCCTTTCTTCACAAAACCTTCTGGTTGTTCCATTAGCACATGCTCTTTAATATCACCATTCAAAAAGGCTGTTTTGACGTCTAGGTGATTTATTTCCAGATCATATTCTGAAGCTAGTGCTAATAACAAACGGATAGTAGAGTAACGGACAACAGGTGAAAAAGTTTCATTGTAGTCAATGCCATACCTTTGAGTAAATCCTTTGGCAACCAGCCGTGCCTTGTATTTTAGGAGACTTTCATCTAAGTTCCTCTTTTTCTTAAAGATCCATTTGCATTTTACTGCTTTGTGATCTTTAGGTAGATCCACAAGGCGCCAGACTTTATTGGTAATAAAGGATTTATACTCATCTTCCATGGCTTCCTTCCATTCTTTAGCTTCATTGCCACCAAGTGCTTCCTTAACAGTCTCCGGGTCTCCAAGATCCCTATACTGTTGAGCTACCAGTTGTGCAAATAGATCTTCATTTACAGCATCAGTGAAGTCTGTAGTTGTAGAGTCTTCACTTGAACTCCCTGGAATGTAGGTTTCATCCGACGAGTTATCTATTTCAGATGAATCACTACTGTCATTGATACTAAATACTGTGTCCCTGTTCCTATTTCTGTCATCAGAAGGACAATGTTCAGGCACACCCTGAGAACTTACATTCCCGGTGTTTTCGTCTGCCCTACATATCTGTTCTGTATGTGAAACAACATGAACTACTTGATTAGTATCATCATCTGACAAATCCTTCTTCCAAAAACGATCTTCTAAAAACCTCACATGATGTGCTTTAATGCAATAATCAGGGTTCTCTGGATCAATGAGTCTGTAACCCTTTGTATTGTTGCAGTAACCTACAAATATATATTTCTTTGCCTTCGAATCAAGTTTCTTGTGATTTGAAGTCAAAGCATAAGCCAAGCAACCAAATGTACGAAGATGACTTACATTTGTCTTTGTATTAGTCCATTTCTCCAGTGGTGTCATGCCCATGACAGCTTTTGTAGGTGAGCGGTTCTTCAGATACACTGAAGTGTTTACAGCCTCTGCCCAAAAACGTTTGTCAAGACCAGCATCTTCCAGCATACAGCGAGCTTTGTCCATGATGGTACGATTAGCTCTTTCTGCCACACCATTCTGTTGACTACAATGCGGGACAGTTGTTTGGTGACAGATTCCTTGCTGTTGCAGAAACTCCTGGAATTTTTTATTAATATATTCACCACCATTGTCGCTACGAATAGTTTTTATTTTCTTATCAGTCTCATTTTCAACAAGCTTTTTAAACATTTTGAATTTTTCAAAAACCTCGCCTTTTGTTTTCAGAAAATAAACAAATGTTTTTCTTGAACAGTCATCAATGAATGTAAGAAAATAACAAGCACCACCAAATGACTTCTCTTGCATTGGTCCACACAAATCTGTATGTATTAAGCCTAAAATCTCCTTAGACCTACTATGAGACACTTTTGGAAAAGGTAATTTTGTAAGTTTTCCTTTAATACAGGCAATACATGATTGAAAACGAGTACTATCATAATTAATACCAAAAACCATACCTTGTCTCATGACATTCATGCTCCTAGAGTTGAGGTGCCCCAGCCTGCGATGCCATACTTCCTGTGACACCAAGCTGCTCTGCTCTTGCTCTGACACATCACAGTCCAATAGTGATTTACTGCTGCTGTCAGACACCATGCATTGAGGCTGCACTTCGACATCAGCTCTACTGCTATTCCCTATAGAATCTAATTGAAAAATACCATTCACATAACTAGCAGTAGCTATGGTTTCATGCCCGTCCATTATTCTACAGGTTTTAGAATTGAAATTAACTTTGTAACCTTTTCTTGTTAACTCACTCACTGATAAAAGGTTAGTTGACAGTTGAGGAACCAAATAAACATTAGTTATTGTTCTAAAACCGCTATCTAACTTAATTCTAACTTTACCTAATCCTGCAGTACATAACTGATCACCATTTGCAATGTTCACAGAGAGTTCTTTAGTTGATTTCAACTCTAACATAACACTCTTGTTGTTGCACATATGGTTGGTTGCACCAGAGTCCACGTACCAGACATCATTCTTAAGATTTACCGATAATGCTGACAATAATACCTTCTTCTTGTCCTTGACATTACTCACTGGAGTCGTAGAAACAGCATTCTTAGGGCAATTCCTCTTTGTGTGTCCTGGCTTCTTACATCGGTAACATTTGATCTTCTTAATAGTAGTCAAAGCCGATGCAGTCTCTGTCTTGTCATCTCTTCTGTAAAACTCCTGTAATAATTTCATTTTCACAGTTTCACTGACAAGCTTGTCACTAGAATTCTCCAACGCCATGATGAGCGGGTCGTAATCGGATGTCAGTCCGCTCAACATGATGACTGCTATGAAGTCATCGTCTAGTGGAGAACCTATGTCATGCAATTGTTGTCCAATTTCCGTTATTTTCGTAATGTAAGCTTCCATGTTACTAGCATTCTCTTCGAGCTTAGTTCCAAAAAGCAATCGCAGTAATCCTAAGCGTCTGCACAGACCCTTATCCTCGTAAGCCTTTTGTAAATTTGTCCATGCTTCGTAAGCTGATTTTGCGTTACGCACAAGCGAAAAAGCATTGGGATGTACAGATAGACAAATTTTTGCAAGCGCGCGCTGATTTTTTCTGATATCTTTGCTTCCGTCGGTGGACTCGATACATTCGAGTAGGTCCTCGTGCATCAGGAGCATCTTCATGGAAAACTTCCAGTTATTGTAATTTTCAATGCCCTGCAGCTTTTCTATTGGAATTCCTGTCGAACTATGTGCTTCGCTGGACATTTTTATTATTTTAAACTAGATTATAATGCCCACGGAAAGAGAAAAAAAAATTGTTAAACAAAATCCGCTAGGGCCGATGCCCGCCAGGGTCGCGGGTTCGAAAGAGATACCGTGGCCCCTGGCACAGGCAACTGAAGGAACACGGGTGGGTTTTAGTCAGTAAGAGTCTGACACTCCCTTCCGCTCCGCCCAGAGCGGGAGGGGTCATTTGATGATTTCCCACCCAAAAAAAAAAAAAAAAAAAAGGTATGGATTATAAACGCCAATCTGTGAACAATACTGGACCGGCTAGAGTCCGCGCACTGCGGTAAAAAATCACTTGAGAATTCGCTTGAAAAATAATTTGCGTTAGCGATTTTATTTCGCAGAACATGCGATTAAAAAAAACGCATCGCAGTGCGCGCCTAGCCTAAGCAGTAGAGACTGATTTCCCAAGTTGCATCAGATAGTAGTAACTCAAATATCGTCACCCTTGTGGAGGCTCTTTGGATTTCTTCCCTACATTTTCGATAGAAATAGATACGCACACAAATACATAAATGGATATCCATTACACTATTTTCCCTTCTATTTATTCTGTACCTTTGTGTCCTAATATATCTTTTGTGGCTCAAAATAATTACTGCGCTGTATTGAATGGGCACAAAATATCAAATATCGGGCATCAAAGACAGAACTTATGAGATCTCTCTTTGAACGAGTATTTTGTTTTCGCCATTAGTAGATATTTCTTGGCTAAATGTGGTTCGTGGTAAAATTATTCGTATACAGGCTAGTCGTTTCCCTAATTACTTCCATTACTTACATACAAAACTCCTTCCTTTAATTTTCTAAGCGCGATATTTCAGTCGACAGATAACTTTCATCTGAGGAATGTAATATATTATAACTTGCTGAGGTGTGCAAATTAATATACTAGGTACTTAATACTCGTAGCAACATTAAATAAACAGAATACATTTAAAATTGAGTTACATTAAAACATAGAAATGTCAAATTATTATACATAAGTCAGATCAAAACTTCAATCTTAATCATTATATTTGTGGTGCCATTTCAGATAAAATCTTTCATTTAAATATTAATTGAATAGTAACATTTTGCAACTAAGACTTCGTGTAAAGTAAAACTGCCATCATTATTTATTCTTAAGATAAATGTTAAATGACAATTGAAAAATCGGCCCTAAGGGGGTAAGGCTTATCCGATGATACCGCACGATCTCAGGCGAGGCGGCAAGCCTCCTTGTCGGACTGCCGCCATGGGATCTGGAGGCGATAGTCCTCGCGCGCCTGTATGGTGGCGCGCGGAGGCACTACGCCAGGAGGAAACTCCGCTTCCGAGGCAAATCGCGGCGGACCGGACAGACCTCAGGCGCGATCTCACGGCGGCATGGAAAGAGCGATGATCGCAACCCAGCTCAGGGCACACCTCGAAAGTGACGATAAGATCCCTCTTTGAGGAGTGGCTAGAGAGGCGTCCCGGCGCCTTCACCTACCGCCTGACGCAGGGCCTCAACGGACACGGATATTTCGGGAGATTCCTGCACATCATCAGGCGGGAGGAAACGCCCAGGTGTCACCATTGCGAGGAGCGCCCAGAGTCGGAGCATACGGTAGAGGTTACGGCTACCGTAGGCGCGGGCCTGCGGACGGAGAGTAATGGGTAGCTCACCGTCTGATTAGGACCAGACCCATGCCGGACGGCGCGTACGTGTTCAACGCGCGCCGCAAAGAGATGTCAGCAACAAAGAAGGGGCCCTTTTGGGCCGAAGCCTGCCGGGTCAGGGGGATTGTCCGAAAGGGTTACCGCTGACCCGGAACATAAAGGGCTAAGGAAGGAGCACGAGTCGGTTTTAGTCAGTAAGAGTCTGACACTCCCTTGACATCTCATCCTCAAAAAAAAAAAGAGGGTAATGGATGGGAAATCATCAAATGACTAATCCCTCTCTTGGCGGAGCGGAAGGGAGTGTCAGACTCTTACTGACTAAAACCCAACCGTGTTCCTTCCTTAGCCCTTTATGTTCCGGGCCAGTGGTAACCCTTTCGGACAATCCCGCTGACCCGGGACAATCCCGCTGACCCGCGTGACGCAAGACCTTCAAATCTTTTTCCAACATCGATGACTAAATGATCAGCTTTGCGTTTTCAGTCAGTTATTTAGCACAATCAGCCTATAAAGTTCCCACTGCTGGGACACAGGCCTCCTGACTGTGAAATGGAGTGGTCCGTACCAAACCACTACGCGGGTCCAGTGCGAGTTGGCGGATGCCACATGCGTTCGAATTTTTGGTTCTAGGACATGCCGGTTTCCTCACGATGTTTGTCTTTACTGTTTTGAGAGCAGTGGTGATGAAAAAGTAAAGTGCCTGATTGATTCCGAACTCACGACCACGGAAGTCGCGGCCGTTACCACTGGGCCACAACAGAACTGCTCTTCAGAGTTATTCAGAGCCGTCTCTTATACCAATAAGAAGCAGAAATTGTAAAACATTTTGGTGGGATTGTAAAAACCTCATTACAATAATTTTTGAAACTGCGGTAAGTTCTATAGAAAATTGGGTACAATAATTCGATACTCACAAAGCGAGTCTTTTTATAAGACTCAACTTTGAAAATAATTATTTATTTAAATTACAATTGTATGTAAATTATCTGATCATTATATAGAGAGAAAGAAAAATAAATACCTACAAGTTATTGAGACTACAGACAAGAAAATCTATTGGGCACCTAATTGATGTACATCAAAGTTATTGTCGACTGTATTCACATTTACCATTTGTTTCTTTTTCCTTAAATAAATATTATCATCATTTATCATTCTCATGCCCTAATCCCAATTTCATTTGGGCTCGGCAACGTGTCTTTTCTTCCATACTTCTCTATTAGTCGTCATCTCGGTAATTACCCCCTTTCAAACCATATCATCATTCACACAGTCCATTCTTCAAATCAATATCAAAGTATATAGTATTGCCTCTTCTAGTGCCCAATTTTTTTGTGTTATGAAACGTTTGATGCTAAATTCACCGTTTTCCACTTCATAGCCACTAATTAGTTACTTACATCATAATCTTACGATTCAATCAAAGTAAGCCTACCGCAGTCCACCGCTGGACATAGGCCTTTGTCAATTTGAACCCTTTCTCCAGTCTTCCGCAACCACAACTTTTTTCCAAAACCAAAACTAGGTAATCAGTTCAGTGGCCTAAAATCCCCTTAGTCCTAAAGTTTTTCATCACATTCATATTTGCAAAACTGAAAGTCCTGCTCACCCTATGAAACAATGCAAGCGTGAAAATAAGCCAGATCAGTCCATTTGCACTCGGATCACGTAAAACCCATTGAACTGAAATAATATGAGGATTTATTTTATTGTCCTGCAAGGTACAGTAGCTCTATCTTGATGGATGGTACATTAAACTTAGGAAGTCGGGAGTTGAAACATGACATATGCAGGATACAGGGTTAAATTCCAAATTAATAAATTAAATAATAATTTAATTAATTAATTAATTTATTATTATTTTTTATTTATTTAATTAATTTACTGCCCGTGACATCACAGCGGGCCCTATCAGAATACCAGCGCTGAGACAATTATTTTTTAAATGTCGCAGCATCATGCTGAGATAGGAGCCTTTTGGCCTCGTATAGGACTTTCTGTTTTATTTTCCTTTTTCTTTTTTTTTATATAATATGGTTTTTTATTTGACTGTGTTTAGTTTAGTTTGTGATCTTCCTGTACGAGTCGCAATAAATACTTTTTCTTTCTTTCTAAATTTAATTAATTAGCGAAACTCTTCAGATGGGTATTGATATCTAAACACTATACGATAAAGAAAAAAAAAAGTTATTTAAAAAATAAAAAACCCGACTGCCAAACTGAAAAGCTAAAAACAAGCCCATTTTAAATTAAATAAAAGTTGGAAGCAGGCGGGACCCATTTGAATTTGAAAATATAATAAAAATGGTTTGGGTCCCGCCTGCTTCCAACTTTTATTTAATTTAAAATGGGCTTGTTTTTAGCTTTTCAGTTTGGCAGTCGGGTTTCTTATTTTTTAAATAACTTTTTTTATTTCCAGCTTTTTAGTTTACAAATGTGAAATATTTCGCAAACGATTACGTCTTGGTACATGTTTTTTACGATTTGTCACTTCGAATTACTTTTAACCATATAAGTTATATATATTTTTGTAATCACCTTTTAAAACCCTTTATTTTGATTCCCCACTCGATAGGTTTTGAGAAAAAAAAATTTTTTTGAAGACATGTTGCGCCAAAAATCGGCCATTTAATTTTTTTTTTTTCAATTTTGGTATACCCAGTGTCACTCTCACAATTAAGACGAATCTAACGGCACCTCTCAAGCTGAAATCGATCAAGCCGTTTAGGCTACAGAGCGTGCCAAAGAAATATACATACATACATACATACATACATACATACATACATACATACATACACTCGAAAAACATAACCCTCCTTCTGACGCAGTCGGGTAATAAAAAAGAAAGTTTAAAAACTAAAACCCGATCATTGAAAAGGATGAAACCAGAAAATACCTTCCCGTGGTCGCATGCCGCTGTACTAACATACTTGTAAGCTATGGTAGCATGCGACTACGGGAAGGTGCTTTCTTGTTTCATTGAACAGATGAACACACATACATAATTACTGGTTAAAATCATATACCCTCCGTAGTCGGGTAAAAAAGATTTCATGTGTTTTTTCTGGGGACCTACGGTCCAAGTAGTTGAGGAAATATGTTTGTTTTTTTGTTTTATCGTATCTAGATATCTCATCATGTTTGTGAACTTTACACAGAAAATAAAACTGATTGTGTTACTGATATTTCAAGTGACTACAGTCGTTGACCCCAAAATCTGTTTTTTTTTTGTCTTTTCGTATTTTGATATTCATAGCCATCACGTCTGCGTAGTCGTATATTTTATCGAGGCAACCAGTCTTACCAAGGGGTATCGTATTACCCAATAACTGGGTTGTGGAGGTCAGATAGACAGTCGCTCCATGTAAAAAACTGGTATTCAGCTGCATCTGGTTAGACTGGAAGCCGACCTCAACATACAGTTGGGAAGAGGCTAGACAGATGATGATAATTTTATCGAGACACAGTAACCTGCATTTGTATTATTTGCATGTATTTGGAAGATAGAAGGATGAATTTGTTCCAATTTCATCATTGAAACTAGAATAGGTGGGTACTGTCAGGGTAATTAATTACATCATAATCTTACGATTCAATCACATACAGACCCTACGTCATTTGATACAGGTGTCAACAAATTTAAGACAGATGTGACTTTAATATACGGACACGTTAAGTGTTGTTTATTTATTTAATTTACCATTTATGTCGTCGTTTCTGCCGATAGACGTCCACTGCTGGACATAGGCCTCCCCCAATTTTGGGGGGGGGTTTGCCATAATCGCCACGCTTGGCAGGCGGGTTGGCGATCGCAGTATGGTATGATGGTGAAATAAATAGAGAACGCTGCTGCCCATTCTCCGGTAAGACCCTTAGTCGCCTTTTACGACACCCACGGGAAGTAAGGGGTGGTGCAATTCTTTAAGTCCGGCACCACACAGACAATTATGTACACACATATATAAACAGACAAGAAAAAAAAAACATAACAGAAAAGTATCACCTCTGTACCTAACAGAGGTGATACTTATTTCATAAAAATAATAATAATTTAAGTATATAATTTTCATTTTGTTTGTAACATTACCGAAACTTTTACAATTTACGATTCTGACAAAAGAGCGTTCGTCCACCGAACGGAAAGATATATAAATGCTTACACTACAAGTCCGACCAAAACCCTTTTAATCTACCGCCATTAAACATCAAACATGATCACCTATACATCACCCTTAGCCAGCCAAAAACATGGCTACCGCATCGACGTCATAAATTTCTGCTTGTCAATCGTCATCAAAAACCATCCGGGCTAGCTTTAAGCGCAAATTTATAGCCATTTATAGCGTGTCCTCAGCACTTAAGCTTCCATGTTTATTGCCTATCACTAAACGGCGATTCTCGATATAATTTATCGACTCTTCCCAACCGTTTGTTTTTATTTTTTTATTTACGATGCGAATTCTGATTGCAATTTTTACGATTGAACGTACCGGCAAGGTGAGGTAAGGTTATCTAATTATACCATTAGGTAATGGCTGTTTTTATATGGGCGTTTTAGGATAAACAATAATATGCGGTATTCTTGATATAAATAAATTGGATATGAAGGTGTTATCTGTATAAATTCCATTTGGGAATGGCTCATAAAATGGGGTGTAAAGGAAAAATATTAAAATTTTAAAGTTGGGTTCGTCGGATAGAATAGAATACTCTTTATTTAGTACACCATAAATATTACTGGGAGGTCTGGACCGTATTATTATTAATTTTTCTTCATTTGCGTCACTATTTGCATCATTCCTACATGCAAGATCGAAATATCGTCAAAACGAAAGACAGCAAAGACCTCACTCCTGATTTCTGCCCACAAGCTTTCTTATCCAACCTTATGTAACAACTTGTGAACTTTAGCCTTGCAATCATAATAAATATAAGTACATAACTACATTTTATTGTTAGTTTATTATGTAACTATTTACAGTAGGTACTAAATTAAATGACTGACTAACTAGAAAAAAAAACTAGAACGAAAGGACAATTAGGCGTCGAAGTACTCGTCTGCATCGCTGTCATCCGAAAACGTAGCATTGCCACGTTGAATGGCAATGCTAATTATTTGGCCAAAGAGCGACCTAGCCCTCTTGTCACGTAAAGTGTCGACCAGTCGGCGAGAAAGTACCAAGTTATAACTTCAACTAATGTTGAATATCCTTCTTTTAATAAAAGGACTTCCACCACCCAACCTCGAGCACACTCACATCGTAAGCCCACATAAAGCGGCGCACTCACTTGACTGTCAGACATAATCCGCGTCACGGCCGCGACACCGCGTTTGTAAGCGGTCGCGCGTCACAAGCGTGCTAACGTGACCAGACTGTAAGCTCAGCGTGACATCCAGACCAGATGGAATATTATACCATTATGTTTATGTAGTAAAAGGTTTTAAAAATTATTGTTGTATAGATTTTAAACATACTTAACTATTACTGACACTGACATCTAAGGACGCCAGATGACAAGAAATAAAAATGTTTTTTCTGTTAATAGGAAATCTGAATCACTTGTTGACGTCATGACAACAAAAAGCAAAATAATAAGCTAGATGGAGTCGACATTTCCTAACTAAGCGAACCTCTGAGAAGAAATGGCGGAACAAACTCAGGGGTCGCAGTCTTTTTTAAAGTCCAGCCATAATCTTGGTCAGATAAGACAGACAGAAGATAATAACAAACCACTTATAGATGAGAAGAAGTTATATGTGTAACAATTACTTTTCCTTGTTTTATAGTTTTAATATTGACATAGAAAAACAATCATGACACTCATACAGGGCCTCAAGTCTGCTATTACAATAGTGTCAGAATGGTCTATCATTGATTTCATAATTATCGATTTTGACAAGTTTGATAATCTACTAATATAATGGCGTCATTATGACTTTCCAATGGTCAATCACTGACAGTCCATTGAAAGAAATGGCATAGAATGGTAATCTCGTACTTAATGAAAAATGAATTACTGTCATAAGCGGTAATCTGCTAAAATTTTGACAGTTCCTTTGATCAGTGACCTACCATTAGAACGTCATTGTGCAGTCATTGCTTTTAATTCGTTACGAGTATCGTATATGTTCTGTGCCATTGACCGACCAATGATCAACCGTTATGAATTTAGCAGATTACGAACTTTTAGCAAAATTACAATGGGATGGTGGTGGAATCGTGTTGGAATGACGAATTTATAAAAATAGCAGACTTGGGCCCCAGGTGGCTTGACAGACAAGACGCCGCTGCCGCAACCAGCGCGCCCGCGCGGTTGGAAATAAAAGAAAATTAAAACAATATTCACAATTATGTAGAACTAGCTGAACCGACAGACGTTGTCTTCTTTTCGATTCAAAAGACACGTGGCACCATCCATTATCATAATAACGTTATTGTTGTTTTCCTCGGGAACAGCACTTTTTTCGGGATGAAAAGTACCCTATGTCCGTTTCTGTACACCTGACAACGTATATGCAAAATTTCAGGATGATCGGTTCAGTGGTTTAGGCGTGAAAAGGTAACAAACAAACTTACTTTTGCATTTATAATATTACTTAGTTAGGAAGTTAGGATAAAATGCAAGTAATTCTTTCTTTTAAAATTTTTAATTAGAACTTTAAAATATTTAACATATCTACTTAAACTGTAATACACATATTATGTATGTAGGTAATTCTGACAACAAATTCTGTTTTTGCTACAATACCCAACGTTTTAAAAACCGACATTTTCTCGGCTCAAATACACAATTTATACATTGGCAGACCGATACATACCTTTGACAGCTAAAAAAATCAACCAATTCTCGTATTTCTATGCCAGTTGTCCAATAAAATAAAATAAAGGCATTGCGTGGATATAAATTGTCAAAAAAAGGTTTTTGTATTTTAAATACCTTTGCGAAAAACCGTAGGGAGGCTTAGCGGTTTTGGGCCGTCAGTCGCCGTGAGGTACACTCGCGAACAGAGAGCCCGAACGCGAAAACATGACTTTATGCGACTGACAGGTTTCACGCAGGCGAGCTGATGCGACTTTTTTTTTACATTTTTTATCTTCCCTTTTTGTCGGGAAATCGGTGAGCTGTGTGTGGCCGGATTTATTTATGGTTGAGCAAGAGGCGTGTCGTGCTTGTGTGTTTAATTTATAGGCTCCTTTCTCGATGTTGATCGGTGTGTGGGAAAAATGTTACGTTTATTTTTCCTTGAAAGGGATCTAGACAGTACGATGCTGGTTACTTGTTTTTGTATTTATGAATAAATTGTTTAGGGTTTTGTGCAGTGAAGCGGAAATGATTTACACCGAACAAGGGGATCACATCGCTTGATCCACGTATCTAAATGATATCAGGGATCTTTTTTTCGTCTAATATTGTGCTGTGTGTTGGTGGTGCGAGCCTCCAGAAGCCTCTTTGTCGGAACCAGTGCGGCACCGCGCTGGCGGGACCCAACATGCTGCTGCGTTCAGCAATCCCGACGACGCAGCTGCACGTGTCCAGACTGCACCACTCCCCGAAGGTTGAGGAGATCGTGGAGTACATGCATATGAAGACCAACTAGACTTTGAGGGTCGAGAGGTTGAAGTCGCGTCACAACACGAACTTCAATTCGTTCGTGGTACGTGTTCCGACACATCATCTCGAGAAGTTCCTCAAGGAAGAGTTCTGGCCGAAGGGCGTTGTGTACCGCCGGTTTCGTGGCCGGCTACATGATACCAGTCAGCGAAACATGACGCAGACACTTCGTGTGCTTTAGTTTGTTAGTTTTTTAGTGGTGTTGTATGTATTTATAGTATTTTTAAGTTGTGTTTGTTGCTATGCTATGTGTTTTATATGGGCCTTGATGCCTGAAATAAATGAATAATAAAACTAATAACAATTTAGTGCTGGCTTGATTCAATATACCGACCTAAAGTATTATTTCGATCTAGTTTGGTACAATTATTATGAAAAAATATTTTCGTGGAAGCCGAAATTATCTTTACCAGCAAAAATAAAAACACAATACATAATCAAATTGCCCCTTCATATCCGTTCAACAACATAATAATATATAACAAAAAAGATAAATCTCTCTTCCAAAAAACAACCCTCTCAACGCGACATATGGGTCCAAAATACCGTCATAACATAGTAATTGTACCCGAGATACACGTTATCAAATTTCGAAGGACGCACGATCCGATCCGCCGTTTTTTATTAAGTTACGAACATACACCTCACGATTTGTTGTGCGTCCCCAAATGCGATCTATGTCTCAAATTTGATTCAGGCTGAAAATAATAAAGTTAACTCACCTAAATTCGTTATGGGATTTTTTCTGAAAATCAATGCTTACCTGAAATGAGAAAAAACATGTGTTATTTTTTGTGTTGAAGAATTTGCAGACAGTTCTTTTATTTATTTAGTAGTGAGGTATACTCGTATATCTGAATCAATGGATCGGAATAACTTCAAAAGAAAGTGCCAGTAGAGTGTAAAACATTTTTTTTTCTATTTTTCCAGCGTTTGCCTAATTGAACTTATTGAAAGATACGTGGCTTATGTCAAACAAGTTATTGTTTTAGATTATATTTGGTTCAACTATTTTTTCTTTAGAACGGTTGATTAAAACCATCTGCTGTCTACAAGAAAAAAGTTTCTTTTACCTAATCTCCCAAAGTTCAGTACTATGTTCATTGATCACAATTAATCATTAGCACTCCACCTGCCCTTCAATCTTCATTCACTGCATTAAGCCTAATAGACGCAATAAGTGTACATTCAGTGAGATTGCGTCGCCGTATTAAATGTCCCTCCAGCATCTCATTTGATTGCTAAGACCATTAATTGGTTTTAGTGCAATGAAAGCGATTTAATTGAAAGTGAGCAGCGGAGGGTTAAATACACACGTGAAATTACGTGGAGAGTCTCAGTCGGATTAATTAGAGTTGAAATTAGTGTCGAAGGAATTGATGCTTGTACACTTTGGGAGCATAATTAATGACCTAAAAATAGATACGACGTTTTTGCACGCGGTTATGTGAACGCAAAAACACAAACAAACAAACTCTTCAACTTTATTATTTTAGTTTACTTTACTAAGAAGACATTATAGAACTTCTACGTGAGTAGACTTTGCGTCGATACGAAACATTTTCAAAGACAAGCCAAAATGAAACCACAGATAAAATACAAAAGTGTTATTTCTCCTTTACAAAACCCAATTTCACAAATTAGCCTCAAAACACTCTAAATAAAATGGCACAATTTTGTTAGCACTGAAACGTTTCAGTCTAAAATGATACTTTTACATAACACTTCAAGAGCTTGCTGAAAAACTTTCATATATAATAATAATGGTTTCCACAAATCGTGAGTAAATATATTGAAATTCTTTCGTATTTACCGTTATGTTTGTGCATAAAAATAAAGCTTACCTATATAACTTTATGACTTATGTGATGTGGAGGTGTAAAAGCAAATAGATCTAATAGACCTTAGCAATATTATGGTCATAGAACTTAAAGTCTTAATAAAAGCACATTGACATGCATAAAGTCAGTAATCCGAATAAGACTTTATTACCTACACATCTGACAGTAAAGTTTTGACAGCTCATAGGAAATGCGGATGAAATGTCGCAGCGGAAATGAGGTGAGGACACCTGTAAAATATTTTATTTTGAAAGGTATTTGGAAGGAATTAATTTGAAATATAACCGGAATTTCAGAAAGATTATATTTTCCTGAATCTTGTCCACGGGAGTATCTATAATAGTGTAGGTTCGGAACATGGCAGGTAGGTAACAGCTGTTGTGGATTTTATCAATCTTTACTATTCGTAAACATACTCGTCCACGACTTCGAGTGTAGCGTCTCCGATCTTTATGAGAGCCCGAAGAATTGCAAAACTTAAGTGGCAACGGGCAGGGCACATTGCTCGCAAAACAGATGGCCGATGGGGCCGAAAGGTTCTGGAGTGGCGACCGCTTACTGGAAGATGTAGCGTTTGAAGACCTCCCACAAGGTGGTCCGACGACCTTCTGAAGGCCGCAGGAATCTGTTGAAGTCGAGAAGCACAGAACCAGTCGAAGCGGAGGTGCTTGGGGGAGACCTATGTGCAGCAGTGGACGTCTTTCGGCTGAAAAGATGATGATGAAGGCAGGAGAATGATAATGATGAAACACTTTTACACGTAAAAATAAATTATGTTTTAAAACTAGATGAGTTCGGTGTTTCCTACCCGACTACTCTGAGAAGAGAGACTTAAACAAACTCAGTTAGCAAACGACACACATACCACGGCTGGCAAATTCTGCAAAAATTGCAGTTTAAACACATATTTTTGTCATCTTAAACATAATTATTGTTGCTTACGTGGAGTACAGTAGAACCATCCCATATAGAGTTTACCGAAAATACAAATTATAATGAAACGGTGACTTTATGACAGAGTTATAGTCAAAATATGCTGTATGAGACACATTTTATGCTCTTTACGTCCAGGTGAGTTAATTCGCTGTATAAACTTTGATGAGCTATAAAAGTTGTGTGAATGTGTGTTTACTTGTGTATCTATACAGTTTGACTCGAGCTGCGTATCTGTATAATAATCTAGGCTTTGGAAGAGGTTGTTTTATTTCATTTTCATTATCTACAACATGAGCGATTGAGGTTCTTCTTGATTATCGGGATAAAATTTATCCTATGTCCTAATTGAGGCCATTTCATCCAAATGCGTTCTCCCGTTTTAGCGTGAAAGCGTAACAGACAAACAAATTTACAAAAATCAATATTAGTTTAGAAATGATTATGCCTAAGAATTTTTTTAGTTACTACACGTAGGTGTGTACAGTCAACAAAAGAGATAAGTATGCAGGATCGTCGGATATAATTGAAGTTTGGTAAGAAACCGATGGATGTTCTCGAATATAATTTTATTTTATTATTAGAAAACATACAGCTCATTTATCAAATTAAATTTCGGTCGACTACATCGATCGGTTTCTTACTAAACTTCAACTATATACATATCTGATTGTGTGGACACTGACATCGTGAAGATCGCTAATAATGGAAATTAGGTAAGACGAAGAATGGTATTTATGATATTATTGCGGTAGATTGATCCCTATTACCGTATAACTTTTGTGAAATATTTGACTTTAGTCTGTTCATAAAAGGATAGGTCGCACGACACATTGACTATGGCTTTGTCATCAATAACAACTAAGAATAATGTTTCTTATGACTATATTGGATATTTTCCACGACTTTCCCCGCGTAGTGGTCGGAAATTATCCGACGGGGCAAACTACCGGGATGACAGTTGTAACCCTAACCCAGGTCATGGTCAATTATCAGCCCATACTGTTCCCAATGCTGGGACACCTCTCGCGAGAGGGAGTGGGCCATAAAAAATCTACCACGCGAGCACAGCGGGTTGGCAGTTGGCATTTGTCTTCAAAATTTTGGTTCTCAGATATGCCGATTTCCTTACGATGTTTACCTTCACCGTTTTGAAAGTAGCATGGTCTATCCGTGTGCCTAATTTCATCCAAATCCGTCCAGCAATTAAGTTATGACAGCTAGAGTGACCGATAGAGTCACTTTCCCATTTATAATAATTAACTAGGATATTATGACATCTATTACTCATGATTTTCCGAGCACCACATGATACTTCTTTTTATTAGACACTGACTTACTTCTCTTACGCCATTTTCTTCACAGTTAGGTCCTTTTTTATGGTTTGGAGTTAATTTGAAACATAAAGCCTGATGAGCCATAAACTCGTTTTATTTAGCTGTGACGTCACAAATATGAAGATGAGTGACGTAATTTTATGCTTGTTTTGAAAGAGGGCTTTAGGTTGTTTTATATATGAGCTGAATGAGTTTCTTATTGTTAGGTATGATAATAGGAATAACGTACGTGATTTCTTAATAAAATGTCATGACTTTTGACGTTCTCTTTGATAATTTTGATATTTAGTTCCACTTCACAACTTGTTCAACTATGATTTAGACAGATCAGGAACTCGAATCTGTGTAATTTTTTTTTCCAACTGCCCCGTTAATATCGTGGTCGCGCGACTGCTGAGCGTGGGGTCCTGGGGTCGGTCAAAGTGTTACTGGGTTTTCCATTGGGAATTTCTCAGTAACAGCCCAGAGTTTAGAAGTTGGCCCGTACCTCGGAAAGCATGTCAAGCAGTTGGTCCTGCGCCTAATCTCGCTCCAGTCGTGTCGGATTAACGTCCCATTGGACTATGAGAGTGAGGGAAGAGAAGACACACGCTTGTCCACTGCTATAATGTTACTTTCTTATATTAGTTACCTACTAAAATAAATCTGTAGCGGTATCGGACAACGCGTCATACTGACGTCACGCAAAATCCTGCATCTCGCAAGCAGAGTTTACGGCACAACTAGCATAGATACAACGGCCCGACATGGATCATCGGGGAGTTGCCTGTCAGATACAATACCCGTCTGGTCGGAGGATCCTCCCTTTTCTATGGAGTATGAGTGAACCCTGTTCCTCATACCTCTATAAATCTTAGGAAAATTGTTGCTAACACTTATATGGATTCTGTCCGAAATAAATGGCTATTATTATTATTATGATGATCTCCCGCGCGAAGGCTGGTCTCCGCTGAGATTGGTCGCCTTGGCCGAAGTTCAGTCTGGAGGACCTTCTGAAGGACCTTTTTAAAAGTGCTTCCAATAATTCACACTAGTACGAATTATACGATCCTTTATGCTTTTTTTACCTGTAGTTACTAAGTACTTACGCTTTCGAATTATTTAGTGACATTAGTCACATCCAAATTCCACCATTTTTCTCGATAACCTAACATCAGCTATTATTCTTTCATCCATCAAGTTAACCGACTTCATAAAATCAGTAAAAATAGAAGAAAACATTAATTTCCACCCCGAGCTGTTTCTTGAGTTAACAGTGGAGTTCAGGAATTAAAAAAGTGCTAATTTCCGTTCTAGTTGCAGTTACACTTGCGGGATGGAAGATAAATATAGGATGGCTTTTTATATTGTTTTCTAAGGCCCACCCGGCTAGCCTCTCTTCAACCATGTCAGGGTCTATTCAGATACGTATGAAGAATAATAATGCGACTGCAGTCTCTGACCTCTACATTTCTACAATCGTATTACTTAGTGAATAATGTCGAGATAGTTCTAGGCCAGTTGTACTAACCGAGTTGACTGTAGATGTTCATATGATAAACGTGATTACAAGTTTCAAGTGTGCTGCAAAGAGGGTCTCAATATTACAGGATTGGACACCTATTCTCGGATTGAGTGTGGTAAGCGCAGTCTGACCTCGCAGGTTGATCCTATTGTTATCTATGTCTGGTATGCGCGACTGCCGAGCGTGGGGTCCTGGGTTCGATTCCCTGGTCGGGCATAGTGTTAGGGTGAGAAGAAATTCCTAATGGAAAAGATTAGGAATTCTCCGAAACAGCACGGAATTTAGATGTTAGCGCGTGATACCGCCGTACCTCGGAAAGCGCGTTAGGCCGGTGGTCCTGCGCCTGTTCTGTCTCCGGTCGCGTCAGGTTTTTGTCCTATCGGACTATGAGAGTGAGGGAAGAGGGAGTGCACCTATGTCTGCGCACGCACTTGTGCACTATATCTTCCATGTAGATAGCCAGTCTGCTCAGAGAAATTTGATCTGGTGGACTATTAATTATTTGGCAAATCAAATCACAATATTTATTGGTTTGTCAATGTCTGGTGCACTTATTGACGTGTAAAAGTGTTTGTACAAACCTACTTACAGAGAATAAATCATTTATCATTTACTTATATGCTGTGCTTTTATGGTAAAAAACACAGTATAAGTCTATGCTTATAATTGGTAATTATAATTAAGTTTCTATGAGTAATTGTTATTAAAATCCTTTCCCTAAAATTACCTTAAGATCTCATTAATCAAATTTCCATACATTAATCTTAATATCAGCTTATTTGTTTCACACGTATAATTATATAAAAACAAAGTAACGAAACAAGGCTTGAATCCTTGCTTACAACTTAACTCAACAACTTCGCACGGTATAAATTATAAAATAATTAAAAGTTCACAACTTTGTTTGAAAACATTTTGCTTACAGATTCACGTATATTTTGTGTTGGAGAAAGATTAGAACAAGAGTTAATTTGCTGCTTGTAAATTAGGGTTATATTTGCTTAACATAACCTCCGCTTTTTATTTTTGTTCAAAAAAAAACTCTGCGCTATGCACAATGTAAAAGAAACTTTTTTACAGCGCAGTTATCGCCACCCACGCCCCCTATGTGCCTTTGACATTATACTTTTAAAACTTTTTACAGAGGTAAAACAGTAACCCATAAAAAAAAGTTTACCAACTCTGTACCTACCCCAAGTTTACCAGTGCCTTAACTAGGAAGCCATTATAAATTAACTCCTATATTCAAAGCTGACCTCATCAGTAATTTAGGAGTTAATAAAGAATTGATAAAGAGTAGAGTCTTAAGCAATGATTGCTTTTCGAAACGCCTTATGACGAAAAATTGTACATAGGTAGGTCTAAACTTATTGATCTACAGAAAAACAGTAATAAGTACATGCTGTGGTTCAGAACGAAACTGTCCAAAACTATTTTGGACCAAACCGGCTTCAGCAAAGCAACCATTTTGAAAACATTACCTTGTAAGTATGCCTTTTGAAACAGTAATAACAGCCGCACGGATAGATCAAAGTTTAAGCTACGCTTGCTGAAATCAGTCCGTGGATGGATGACCATCACGTTAAAACGTTGCTCCCGGTTGTCATTTGTAGATCGGGTTACGGGTAGCCGAAAGTCTGACAACCTGTCTTATTAAGGGGTATCGTATTACCCAGTAACTGGGTTGTGGGGGTAAGATAGGCTCCATGTAAAATACTGATAATCAGTTGCATATGGTTAGACTAGAAGCCGACTCCAACATAGTTGGGAAAAGTCTAGGCAGATGATGAGTTATAATGATACATAGATGCATCATAGGACTTGTCTACCGTTAGATTCTACCCTCCTCACCCAAAAACCAACAACAAAGATGGCGGCCGCTCACGTTAGCCATAAGAGAAGGTATTCGCCTCAATAAAAAGTACTTCGACAAGAAATTTAATAACAGATTCCGGCAAAGTTGCAGCTCCGTTGTTCTTGTTATTTGACAACTTTGCGTTATTGCATACATTTATGTATCCGTAGTTCTGTATGGGGATTTTAAATACCAGACAGACTACATCCGATAATTTGAGGTCCAACTTTGTGATTAATATTGCATAATTTAACGAGTCTTTTACATTGGTTTTGATACCGCATTTTGTAATTAACGCTTAATAATTTCATAGTAAGCTACATTTTCTATGAACGAATCTGCGATTTTTTCAGTTTAAATAGGATAAGGTGGATGTGGATAGGTGGATAGGGTAAGGTGGTGGTGGTGGTGGATGTGGTTTTACAGAACCCGACAGAGGGTTAACCCTCTGTCGGGTTCTGTAAAACCACATCAAACTTTCACTGTTTTCTTCCTTATTTTATTAATTTCTTCTTCATGACGCAGTATGTTCTTCTAAGTAGGTATTTTTTAGAACATAGGTAATTATTGCGTACCTATTGAAGCAGAAATTAGTTCACATTTTATCTATTATTTGAGTGTTAATGATATTAGTATCCTTTAAAACTAAATGTATGCATAAAAACATAAAAGTCATTACAGTCTATTTTCGATAAATAATTTTCAAGAACAAAAACAGTTGCGCGCGGATCGGTGAGTCGAGCGCACGCGTTAGTCCAACCGTATCGGCAATGATTTTTAGCATATCTCGTCTTACTTACGGAACTTATAATAATGAGTGATAAAAGTAATCAAAGTTTATCTTGTTTGCCTAGAGTATTGAGTGATAGTGGTGAAGATGAAGCTGAGATTTTAGTTAGTCAACCTGATGAAGGTACATTGAGAAAAACATTAGAAATTGATGAAATACAGAGAAGCAAGAGAATTAGAAGTGACAGCAATGAATATGAAGGAGATGCAGATGAAGAAGGCTTTATAACTGTGAACAGGAGAGCAAAACGATTAAATCGGTGTTTGTCTAAGAATAGTGACGCGCAAATTGAGATGACTACTCACACATTTGAAAAAACTTTTGAAGTTTGTATTACTGCTAAAGAACCATTACCAAAACAGATCGCCCTAGCTAAGATGTTGAGATGATATAATATAGAGGAGATACAAAGAATGAAATATAAAAGCAGCTTTAAAGCCCTAATTTTATTTGAATCACAAGAAAAAGCGAATTCCTTATTAAATTGTACGGACATAACTGAGTTGGGGCTAAGATGCCAAATGACATTTGATTTGAGCGTTTCATATGGAATGATTAAACAAATAGATTTAGAAACTGAAATGGAAGAGCTTCAAAATATGTTAAAGTGTGGCACAGAGATTATTTCCTTATTACGACTCAAGCGATTAAATAATGAGGGCAATTGGGTTGATAGTGAGACCTTAAGGATATGTTTTAAGGGTCCGACTTTACCCCCGTATGTTTATGGATACGGATGTAGGTTTAAAGTCGAGCCATATACTTTCCCAGTCTCACAATGTTCTGGCTGCTGGAAGTACGGACATATAAGAAAGTATTGCCCGGGGAAAAAGGTCCTATGTCCCAAATGTGGCCAAAATCATTCTAATTGTGAAACTAACACTTTTAAATGTCTAAACTGCGGTGGTCCTCATATGTCTTTTGATAAAAGTTGTCCTATGTTCCAGAGAGTGAAAGAGATTCGGAATGTTATGTGTAAAGAAACTTGTTCATACTGAAAAGCTTTGGAACTGGTATCAAAAAATGAAAAGATCTCAAATAAAAACAGTGCAGAACTAAATAATTTCGATAAATCTGGACAGTCTCCAGCATCTGGATCTAGAAGTTATAGAGATATATTACGAGGTAATCTTCCGGACACTTGTATGGATCAGGAAATAAACAATGAAGTGAGTGACATATTAGTAACTGAGGATGTTTACGAACAGAAGGGATATACAGTACAAAGAAATAAGAAAAACAAAAAATCTAATGCAAACAAAGATCCAGATATAGAGGTGTTGAATATGGAAGGGATCGAAAATACCGTTCTTGAAAACCAAGTTCAAGGTAAGAAGGAAGAAAGAAAAAGGAGCGGATTTACGATAATGTTCTATAAATTAATTCAGAAATTGAAAGAAATTATTATGTCGAATACGAATTTTGAAGATAAGGTGAAATGCTTTTGTAAAACTATATTTGAAGAACTCTGTACATATGTTGTAGAAATAATTAAAAATGGAGATTTGATAAACAAGATTTTCTGTAATGGATAATAAAATTAGGAATTTTTATGTTAATGTTTTGCAGTGGAACTCACAGAGTCAAAATTCACAGAATTTGAGACACTTTTGATTAAAGACCAAATACATATTGCAATTATTTCTGAAACATGGTTGAAGGAAGGAAGTCGCTTAAATATGTCACATTATAGTATTTATAGAAGAGATAGACACGGTGGTTATGGCGGTGTTGCAGTGATGGTACACAAGTCAATAAAATCCGAAATAAAGCCTACTAGAATTAATAATACTGCCATAGAAATGCTACATGTAAAGATTCATAATTGTAAGTATTTAGAAAATATATTTTCTATTTACTGTTCACCCTCGGCAACAACTAGAGAATCTGATTGGGATGAACTTTTTGCATTATGCACAAGTAAAACCATAATAGCTGGAGATTTTAATGGACATCACTCGAATTGGTCATCTAAAAACGATACCAGAGGAAATGAAATCATGAACTCTGCATTGGAATATGGCTATATACCCATTAATGATGGCAGCGCAACCAGAGTAAGACTTGTAAGCAATGTATTACAGCAAACGTCGCCTGATATCACATTCACCTCATCTGATATTGCAATTATTTGTAAGTGGCGTGCATTTAATGAGAACTTAGGAAGTGACCACTTGATGATAAAAATAAAACTAAACTATCAAGATGTGCCACATTTTACTAAAAGAAGGAATTTTAAGATGGCTGATTGGTCAGCATACTCTAAGGATATTGAAAACAGTCTCACAGAATTGTTCATGTGTAGCGGTAGTACGCAAGAAAAGTACACGAACTTTATTTCTATCATTAATAAATCAGCGGATAAAAATATACCCCTAATTAAAACTTGCAATGACCCAGAAAGGGATTTCAAGCCAAAACCCTATTGGAATCAGTGTCTATCCAAACTAGTAGCAGAGAGAAGACTCGCACTGGCTCAGTTTAGACGAAATCCTACGCCTAGAAACTTAACTATACTAGAAGATAAAACTTTAAAGGCAAAGGAAGAAATACAACGAGCTAGGACAAATGGTTTCCAAACGTTTTGTACAGATGTAGACAGTAGTGTGTCGTCTTCAAAAATGTGGAGAAGAATGAAATGGATTAAGGGCTACAAAAGAGATAAGTATCACTTTTCAATTGATAGGAAACAAGAATTATTGCGCAATTTAGCCCCTGATTCAGTTCAGTCTTCCAAACCTGTATTTACGTCAACAAATGTATTACTAGAATCCGAATTTAGCTACCAAGAGCTAGAAACATGCATTAAGAAAAAAGATACAGCACCTGGCGATGATGCCATTACATATTCTATGATCTTTAATCTATATTATAGCAAAAAAATATTTGCTTGGCTTATATAATGAAATATTTTACACCAGCTGTATCCCTATTGAATGGCGTGACATTAAAATTATTGCAATACCAAAACAAAATAGTTCATCTAGCACTAACGTTAAGTTAAGACCAATATCATTGATATCTTGCTTGTGTAAAATTTTTCATTTGATGCTAAATAAAAGGTTGGAGTGGTTTGTGGAACATAATACGATATTGTCTTCAAGTACAACGGGCTTCCGAAGAGGACGTTCATGTTTAGAATCCCTCACTCAAGTGGTCACTAGTATTCAGATTGCTTTTACTAAGAATATCCCAACTTTAGCATGTTTTCTCGATATTGAGAACGCATATAATAATGTTTTAATTGAAAGTGTTGTCAGTAAATTAGATCAACTAAAAGCAGGAAGTAGAATATGTAACTACTTTTGGGATTTTTTATGCGAAAGACATTTAATTATTAGAGACGAATTAGGTCTTTTTTTTTTTTTTTTTTTTTTTTTTTTTTTTTTTTTTTTTTTTTTTTTTTTTTTTTTTTTGTAAGGAAGGAACACGGGTGGGTTTTAGTCAGTACGAATTAGGTCTGGAGGAAGATATCGTTAGATGGACGAATCGAGGTCTTGCACAGGGCGATCCAATTTCACCATTGTTATTTAATATTGTCACTATGGAGATTGCAAGAAATAATGGTGAGAACATTGTACAAATATGTCAATACGCTGATGACTTTGCAATATTGACGAGCTGTAAAAAACTAAATGATAGCATTATTCATATACAAACATCCATAAATATAATTACTAAGATACTACTCAAGATTGGCTTAGAACTATCAGCAGCAAAATCTCAACTATGTTTGTTTAGTAGAGGACACAGAAGGCAACATATTCACATTCTGGTCAATAATTTACCATTAGAGCGAGTCGATAATATCAAGTATTTGGGTATGTGGCTGGACTCCTCACTCCGGTGGGGCCGACACATTAATGAACTCAATCAAAAATGTCAGAAAATTTTAAATATCATCAAAGTTCTGGCTGGACCCGGGTGGGGAGTACATCCCATACATTTAAGACGTTTATACATAGCTTTGATAAGGAGTCGTATGGATTATGGTTGTTTTCTATATGATAATAGTATTAAATCAAGAGTTTATAAAATAGATAAAGTTCAAAACAAAGCTATGAGAACTATAGGTGGTTTTATTAAAACGACCCCTATACATGTAATGGAAAGTGAATTATGTTTGCCTCCTTTGTATATCCGGCGTATGTTTTTAGCATTTAAGTTCTGTTCTAAAGTTAAATCTTGGTCAAATGATGTCACTAGTAGGCTGCTGGATAGATTTTGTTCACTTTCAACAAATAGATATTGGTTATCTAAAAAGAAACCTTTGCTAATGACTATATTCAATTTTATTAAAGTAGAAAAAATATATTGTCCTTTAGACACGTATAAGCTAAATATTTGGTGCAGTTACATTGATGTTAATCGTGTTATTAAAATCAATTTAATTAGTGTCGTAAAACCTAAAATATCTTATGAAATTAATTTGTTAAGAAAGGATGTAATCTTAGAACTTAATGAAAGGTATGGTCAATGGTATAAGTTGTATACAGATGGATCGAAAAGCACTGAGATAGGAGCAGCCTACTATGATCCAGTTGCTAAAAGAAGTGAGTGTTTTAAAATAAACTCTCCAATATCTATTATGACAGCAGAAATGTTAGCGATTTCAGAAGCGTTGTCTTACGTTAAAACACTGACACATACTACAAATTTTGTCATTTTTACCGACAGCAAGAGTGCTCTCCAGCATCTGGCACGATGCGCCTCTGCACACCGACGTGTACCGACTGCCTATGATGTGCTGAGAAAAATACACTCACTTCTTTTAGATAACGTCAACATAGTACTGCAGTGGGTCCCGTCACATATTGGCCTGAAGGGAAATGAGGAGGCAGATAAGTTAGCAAAAATAGGGTCAATTTCGGGTATCGAAATTTATATTCTTCCGTTTTATTCGGAAATATTGCGTAAATTTAAAAATTATTGTTATAATAAATGGAAAGATCACTTTAATGAGCAATCTAAACTAAAAGGTGTATGGTACAAGATCATACAAAACGAGCCTCCTCATATCCCCTGGTTTGATACCAATACCATTAGCCGAGGTACTGTTGTAACTGCTCATCGGGTTCGGTCTGGACACATGCCATTAAGAGCGTTTGCGTATCTTATGAAAAAAGTAAATTCACCCAATTGCGAGGTTTGCGGTAAAAGAGAAGATGTTCAACATCTTTTGATGGAGTGCGTCAGGAACGAATCTGAGAGAAATCAAATTATTGGGGAGTTAGGTATAAATAGGTTAGACTTAGGCGTGTTTTATAGTTTATTATCTCAACCTTTGTCCCGTGAAGCTAAAATGATTTATTCATTAGTTAATATTTAGTTGTTAGTTGTTTTTTAACTTAGTTTTGCTTTTTGTTAGTAATCTATATATTATATAAAATTCAAAGTCCTGACTGACTGACTGATTGACTGACTGATATATCAACGCACAGCCCAAACCGCTGGACCTAGAGACTTGAAACTTAGAAGGTGTGTTCTTTGTGAAGAGTAAGTATCCACTAAGAAAGGATTTTTGGGAATTCAACCCCTAAAGGGTTTAAATAGGGGATGGAAGTTTATATGAAAGTCCGACAGTTTTGAAGTTAGGATCTTCTAATTTTGTATTTAGGCTGACAATTGAAAATTAATTTATACGTGTCTCAGCGTTTTTGATAATTCCACCCCCGAAGGGTTAAAAAGGGGGATGAAGTTGTGTATAGAAAGTCATTAATTTTCGACGTAAAAATCACTAAATTTATTATCTAGGCTTATGATTAGAAGCTAACACAACGGTGTTGTTAGAATTTCATCCATTAAGGGGGTGAAAAGGGGGATGAAATTTTGTCCTGACTGACTGATATATCAACGCACAGCCTAAAACGCTGGTCGGTACCGGTGGGTAGAGAAATTAATTTTGGAGGGTGTGTTCTTTGTGAAGAGTAGATATCCACTAAGAAGGGGTTTTTGGAAATTTAACCTTTAAGGGGTGAAAAGAGGGGATTTTGTTTGTATGAAAAATCTTATTCCTTGAGTTAATAACCATGAAACTTGGCACGAATACTTATCTAAATAAATTATGAAGTTTGGCTTTTTTTTCTAAACTACCCCCTAAAGGGGGATTGGGAGGTGTCAAAGTTTGTATGGAAGAATTTTAACGCGTGGTCCGATTAACTCGAAACTCAGTATTTATACTTAAGACCAAAAATAAAGAATAACGTGAATCATCGTATTTCGAAAATTTACCCCTGATGGGGTGAAAAGTTAATTTTATAGGGGAAGACTTTACTGCGTGGCTTGATCAACTCAAAAATTGGTATAAACAATCTTTGAGTCGAGTAATGAACACATCCCAAACAATTTTATGAAATTCCACCCCTGTGGGGGTAAAAAACGGGGATACAGTTTATAAGAAAAATCTTATTAATTTGGTTAATAAACTTGGCAAGAATACTTGCCTAAGCAAGTACCTAATAAAGTTTATCATTATTCGTTTATCAAAACACCCCAACACCCCTTGTGTTGGGGTGTTAAAGTTTGTGTGGAAAAATTTGAACGCGCGGTCCGATTTACTCGAAACTCCAGTATTAATACTTTTGACAGAAAATAATCAATAATAACAGCCGCACAGATCGATCGATCAGGTTACGCAGGCTACGCTTGCCGCGGTTGGTCTGTAGATAGGTGTCCATCTTTACATACCGTGACCTCTCCGTGCCTCGGAAAGCACGCTAAGCCGTTGGTCCCGGCTGTCATTCGTGGATCTTTGACAGTCGCTAGGGGTGGGTGGTCAGAAGCCCGAAACTTTGACAAGCAGTCTTATCAAGGGGTATCGTATTTGGGTTGTGGAGGTCAGATAGGCAGTCGCTCCATGTAAAATACTGGTACTGAGCTGCATCCCGTTGGACTGGAAGCCGACCCCAACATAGTTGGGAAAAGGCTAGGCAGATGAAGAATCAATAGTAAGTGTATGGGGTTTTCGAAAATTATTGACCCCTGACGGGACAAAAAGTGGTAATTCGATTTATAAGGGGATTATAATGAGTGCATTGATAAACTCAAAAAAAATGGTGCCAATAAATTTGGACTTGAAACTTGGCACAAATAATTATAAAGTTCGAATTTTTTTGGAATTCTAAACTAACCCAAAGGGGAGATTGGGGGTGTCAAATTTAGTATGGAAAAATTTTAATGCGCGGTCCAATTAACTCGAAACTCAGTACCTATTTAAGACCAAAATAAATAATAAAATGTTTCAGGGTTTTTCGAAAATCTACCGCTAATGGGGTGAAGAGGGGTAGTCAATTTCACAGGGCAGAATTTTATTACGAGGCTTGATTAACTGGAAAATTGGTATAAATAATCTCGATTATGTTTCGAAATTCGGGATAGAAAGAGGGGATACAGTTTATATGAAAAATCTTATTCATTTGGTTAATAAATTAGAAACTTGGCAATATTTGGGTCAGTAAATAATAAAGATTGTCACTTTTAGTTTAAAAAATCCCTCACAGAGGATTTGGGGGTGACAAAGTTGATGGATTAGAAAAATAACCCGCTGTCGGATTAACTCGAAACTCGGTACTACTAAAACAAAAAATACTTAAAAAAGTGTTTTAGGGTTTTTCAAAAATTGACTCCTACGAAGGTGGAAAATTCTACTGCTTGCTTCCATTAACTCGAAAATGGGTATGGGTCTTTGAGTCAAGTTATGAACACATCCCAAACGATTTTTCAAAATTACTCTCCTGGGGGGGTAAAAATCTGGGATACAGTTTATTTGAAAAATCTGATCCCTTTGAACTATAAACTTAAAAATTGGCCCGAATACTTATTTATATTTAAATAAATGATAAAAATCATAAACATACATTTTCGAAATTATAAGAGGAAAGTACGAATTTCACGCGGACGAAGTCGCGGGCAGAAGCTAGTTCAAGATAAGTTTATGATGGGGCTGGTATGAACGCAGTTCAAAAGTCCCTTAAAATAAAGAATAAAAAAAAAAAGAACAAAAAAATAATCACGTAAACAAAGTCCTACGAAATTACAGTCACGGACAGTCGGTATACCCCGTCGGTTTTCCAACTTTCTTGTTATTGCATACAACTATATCAGTATCTTGTTTATAAGTAAAACTAGGACAAAGTCATGGCTTGCAATTTGATTTGGAAAAAAAGGGAGTTAAGTATATACTTCTGGCTCCTTTTGGATACTTTATAAGATTTTATTTCCATGACCTTTTATGATGTGTTTTACAAGATTGATGTTTTTTTTTTTGTTTTCGCTCATTCTATTCTATCAAATCTTATCTAGCTAGTCTGACCATCTGATTTCCTACCATAATATTACTGGATTAGGTCTAGGTATAAACCGTAAAACTTTTGACAAAATGAGTATTTTGTAGGATATTCGTAGCCCGAAAGTCTGACAACCAGTCTTACCAAGGGGTGTCGTATTACCCAGTAACTGGGTTGTGGAGGTCAGATATGCAGTCGCTCCATGTAAAATACTGGTATTCAGCTGCACACTGGAAGCCGACCCCGACATAGTTGGGAAAAGGCTAGGCAGATGATGATGATTCGTATGTATCTCCTATACATACTTTATTAAATCAACTCGGTCTATCGCAGTCCTCTGCTAGACATAGAGCTCTCCCAGGCTGCGCCACAACACCATGTCTCCCACCTTCCGCATCCAGTATGTACCATTTAAGATTATCGGTCCATGTTACTGGGGCCGTCTTTATTAAACACGAAGTTATTATCTAGATCGTTAGTATTCCCTCTAAATCACCATTAACATCTAGCAGGTATCTGCTGAAGATTATACAAGAATAATATGTGCCGACATGGTTTAAACCCAGTATTTCATGGCTTCGCATTTTTTAACTCAAGTACGGTATTATTATACGTCGAGGGCTTACTAATGGTGTCAACAACGCACTTCGTTTCAGAACGTTTGCAATATAATATAAAATAAAATAGAACCAGATTGAACAGATATGCCTATAAGGTAGATGGTTCTGAATTCGACTCTCATGAAAAGTTTTTTTTATTGATGAGGCAACGGTTCATTTGGGTTTTGTGATTATTTATAAGCAATTGCGGCATGATGCCATGCTGATCTAGACCTTTTTGTCGTATTTATGAGGGTCAAATCAGCCCATTATGTTCCAACTGCTGGGACAAATCAGCCCATTATGTTCCAACTGCTGCGACAAGTCAGCCCATTATGTTCCAACTGCTGGGACACAGGCCTCCTCTCTGGGGTCTCTGGGGAGTCCTCCTCTCACGCGGGCCCAATGCGGGTTGGTAAATGTCACATGTCTTCGAATTTTCGGTTCTAGGACATGTCGGTTTTCATCTACTGAATTCATCGATCAGGTTGCGCGTCGGTCCCGGCCACCGTAGCCGCGAGCTTGCGGACGGCGAGCAATGGGCAGCTTTGCCGTCCGGTAAGGCCCAGGCCCGGGTCGACGGCGTGTTGTGTTCCACGCGCGCCTCAAAGAGATGTCAGCACTAACTGACGGGGTCCGCTAGGGCCGATGCCTGCCGAGTTCGCGGATTGTTCGAAAGAGATACCGTGGCCTCTGGCACGGCAACTGAAGGAACACGGGTGGGTTTTAGTCAGTAAAAGGCTGACACGCCCTCCCGCTCCGCCCAGAGCGGGAGAAGCTATTTGATAATTTCCCATCCAAAAAAAAGGGCCCATTGCGGGTTGGTAGAAGTCACTTGTCTTCGAATTTTTGGTTCTCGGACATGCCGGTTTCCTCACGATGCGATGCTTTCATTCACCGTTTTGAAAGCAGTGGTAATAATCACACTAATATTATAAAGGCGAAAAAGTTTGTGACTGTGTGTGTGTGTTTATATGTTTGTTGCTTCTTCACGCTCAAACGTTTTGATAAAATTTTGTATGAAGGTAGCTGACACCCTGGATTAACATATAGGCTACTTTTTATCCCGATATTCCCACGGGATCGAGACTTATGCGGGTGAAACCGCGGGGCACAGCTAGTTATAAATAATTTACACATAGTGAAGCTTATGTTCGGGCAGACGACCTACAACACGGAAGTCGCGGCTGTTACCATTGAGCCACTACTGCTTCTCATGAGGCACATATTACCCTTTTTATTACTTATTTTTGCTCGACTACAGACAGAAAGGGTTAACGAACCTCACTGGCTATGTATGTATGTATCATTTGTTTTAGGACTGAATTCTATGTCTCCTTTTTCCGTCAAACTAATGCCTATTTTCTTTGTTTGTTCCAAAAGAGTCAATATTTCTTTAACATGGTACTTACCAATAGTAACTTTTTCTCTGACATAAATTGTTAAGTAACTTTTTCTCTGACATAAAGTTGTGTGTAAATCAAGTTTCAATTTCTAAATGCTTTCATTGTCTGGAAAAACATCAAAACACTTCGCCATTCAGCACAAATATCTTCACAATAGTGATTGCAAACTTTGCCAACATCTAATCACTGTACTTCGACAAACAAGATACAATAAAAAGAGAAGAACAAACAAACAAAAACAAACAATTGTTTACATTGAACATGAAAGTAAACCATCCAACCGACAAATTGTTCAAAGATGTTTAAAACATAAATGTCATATGTTTTGAAACAATGTTTTGTGTCTGTATCATTAGTTACCAAAACATAACATAGTATCACGCCTATAATCCCCGAAGAGTTGGGCAGAGGTGTATCTACACAATGGGACAACGTGCTATTATGGATTCAGTATATGATTCTGCATGGAAATTTATTTTTTCAATTATTATATCCGTTTTAATTTTATATTTTGTGAATGTTATGGACTTTGTCTGAAAATAAATGACTTATAGAACACCCACATTTCGCCAGTTATGTTTACGTCCCATGTAATATAAATGTTAAGAATTAATTACCTACCGACTAGGTTATTAAAAGTAGGTTATGAATTCGACACGTACGAATGTAATATTATTGGAACTGCAATGTATTCACATATTATGACAAGCTATTAGAGCTTCAAAACAAATATAAAACATTTTTTTTAGTTCTATAGATAATGTTTAACTGTTACTCTAAATTGTCATGGCTGAGGTCATGGCTCAGGCTGTCGCTGAAAACCAGCGCTGGGGCTCTGTCTCGTATAGTAGCTTTATGCTGAGCGATGGCCGTTTTGCGTAGATGTGACGTATACATTCTCTAAAATGTTATTTTGTTTTTTTGTGTGTGTTTTTTTTTTTAATTTTTATGCGTCACATTTGCCGCAAATAAACGTGTTTTCTTTCTTCTCATGGAAAAATCATAACACTAAGTCAAATAACAAATATTTTGCTCAAGCCAGGAATGCTTTAGTTCGATTCACGTTTGCAAAAGCAGCAGGTGACACTAAGCTACTGCATAAATTGTTCCTAGACAGGTCAAATTCCACTGCCTGGAAAATAAAATGGTGCACCTTTGAATTTTGGGAAATTCTACCAAAGGTGGCATTTCTCGCAGTACCATCGTTGCACTTTAGAGCGAGATATCGCAGCAAAATGTTATCGCGCTGGTGCAGCACTATTCCAAGGTACGAAATGCAAGGAATGTAATAATTTACCACTATACTTCTCCCCAGATTACCATGCAAAAATCTCATTCCTCATTCCCAAATTGCAAAATTCCAATAGAAGGAATTCCCAAAGTGAAATAATAACATCTATATGTAAACGAGGTTGAATGCTCCTCGTTTTGTGAACATAACACACAGATTCGAGTACACTGAATTAATTTTATTGTTGAACTTAACTTGTTTTTGGGAGCCATAACTCCAACTGGATCAAGGACTGGCCTCTTTCGACAACATTCATTTTATTAGTCCCCAAGTGTTCGGAATTTGAACGAGTTTTTGAGATCTGAATAGACAAATATTTTGAAAAAGTTTTGTTGTCCGGGTTTTGGTATTCATAACAGCAAATAATTATTTTGTTGTGTTGAGTGTGACATCATAATTTGGTGTTTCTTGAAAACAGTTATTTATTTTTATTAACTTATTTTAGTCACTGTAATTTCCTAATTTCTATTATAAACTTAGACTTTGTCTAAGGACTAAAATATAAATACCTACAAGAGCTGTTCTACCATTCAAAATATTCAATTCAATGAGTTTTAAATTGAGTTGAAAATGAGTTTTAAATTTAAAAAGCAGAGACCACCCAGGAGATATTATATTTTATTCACTTTTATCGCTTATTCGACGACTTTTGAAGAGACATCATGGCAATAACCTGTCACTGCAACGGTTATTAGCTGCCCACTTCCGAAAAGATATCAAACTAAGATAATTAAACAGTAACTTGCTCAAAAATATTTCACAAGAGACACTTCCAGATGCTTAACCCAAAAACTGATTCAACTTTTATGATACGACAAGTCCCAACTTGTTGTCAAGTAATGCACCCTTCGGTCCTTTGTTCCGCAGTTGACATTATTATTTTCGTAATTACACACTAGTAGGTCGAGGGTGCACTTTAGGCTATTTTTACGAAGAGAAAGAGATGTTTGTTAAGCAAATGAGTTGAGATAATGCAATTTTTGTTATTGACATGGTTTTATGTTAGTAAGGAAAAGAAAAAATAATAAATGATTTAATATGGAAGAGACAAACTGAATAGTTTAAAGCAGGGTTCGTAAAAAAGTTAGGTGGCACCGAAAATAACGTGGTTTGAGTGGAAGTTTGATTACTCTATGTTGCAAATAATCGCATGGACATGATTTTGTAAATGAAGGAAAGAGAATTTTTTCAGACGACACATACATACAGTTTTCATTTGTCAAACTTGTAGTAAGACCCGTCAGTCGGGTGATAGGTATCATACTCAAACCTTCCCTTTTCTTGACAGTCGACTCTCAGATGACACGTACAATTCTCATTTCTCAAACTTGTAGTAAGACCCATCAGTTGGGTGACTAATTGCATAATCAGCCCATAATGTTGCTACTGCTGAGACACCTCCTCTCTTCGAGAGGGAGTGGGCTGTAATTTACCATGCCGCCGCCCAGCGCGTGTTGATAGATGTCACTTGTCTTCAAATTTTTGTTTCTAGGACATGCCTGTTTCGTCACGATATTTTCCTTCGCGATTTTGAGAGTTTAGTGGTGGTAAAATTATTTACACAAAGTAAAGAGCCTGTCTGGGCGATCCCAGGCCCACTACTGCTGAGATTTCAGAGAATTCTTACAAAATCGAATATAATCCATTTCGTCGTGACACAACTCAATATTATATCCAACAATAACCGAAACAAAGAAAACACAAATTTTATCACATTTACATAACACAATCAGCCAGTATCGTCTACAAAGCGAGTCTGAGCGAGTCCATTCCTGCAGAATAAGTGGAGGCCACAATGGGCCTCCAGGCTGAATGTGAGGCCAACAGCCTGTTTGCTTGGCGCACACTTCTAGGTCAGATAAGTCACGCTTTACGGACTTGGTAGGGTTGTCAAAGGAAATATGAACGGATTATTATTTTATTTATTTATTAATAACCAACTTAAATTTTCAGTTTGCACTACACGTACAAGTTATCGGTATAATTGTATACTAGTAATTACACATACAATCATACAATTAGGTTAAATTAAGTGCCTACATAAAATTAGACAAAATAAGATAAAATTAAATGAATAAAGGATTTTTGAACCTGTGTATTGCGTGAATTTTGATGATTTATAAAAATAATAAAAGTTATTTATTATAAATATTATTTGCATGCTGTATATGTTTAACGGTAACAAATCCAAATGTATTTTTTGGACCCACCAACGTGTGAAATATCACTGTATGAATATTAATTTACCATGTAAATCTCGGTTAACCATAGCAACCTGTGGCTTTTTAAATTGAGCATGTTATGCTAATGGTTTTTGTTAGGGTTATCATGCCTAATGTTGAGTTTTACATTTCTCTGTTAATGAAAATGCATGCATACGAGACTTTTTTTTAGTTTTCCTTGTTCACTTTCGTGTTTATGTGTATTAATTAGGTACTATTACTAAGTATCGTCAAAGGACTGCTCTCTTTCCACTTCTCTCTTTTCAAGCCGACTAAGAATCAGTTTTTGTTGAAGGAGTGTCACCATTTCAGCCGAAAGACGTCCACTGCTGGACATAGGCCTCCCCCAAGCACCTCCACTTCGACTAGTTCTGTGCTTCTCGCATCCAAAGGGTTCCTGCGGCCTTCACAAGGTCGTCGGTCCACCTTGTGGGAGGCCTTCTAACGCTACGTCTTCCGGTACGCGGTCGCCACTCATAAAGGAGTGTAGTGAAACTTAATTCATATTTAAAACAAAAAATCTATTCTCCTCTCCACCAGATGACTGAATAACTAAGGCAACAAAATCATATGTAAATGAAAAGTTAAGTAGTCATTGACAGTCATCATCATCAATGTCAGGGACGGGTTTCAGTCCAACTAGATGCAGATGAATTATTATGGATAATGACTACTATACTTTCAAAACAGGATTTTCTGAAAGATTAAGAACGTAACGTTTCAAAATTTAGTGACAGCCCTGCATCGCCGTCGGCTCTCACAACGACACATGACGTCATAAATCCTGCTTAGCTACGTTCCGGTGTACGTATGTATTTTTGTAGTGTCGCTATAAGTTTGAATCGCTCAAGCTCAATCTTCTTGACTTTTACGCCTTTCTTGTTTTAAAGAGATCTAGCAGCTGACTTCATTAGAACAATTGAGTTTATTTACTTTGATTATGACAAAAAAACGATTTACACCAGTTATAAGAAGTCCATGCTACAAATTTAAAGAATAGCACCACCCCATACTTCCCGTGGGTGTCGTAAAAGGCGACTAAGGGAGACCGGAGAATGGGCAGCAGCGTTCTCTATGCATTACACCATCATACCATACTGCGATCGCCAACCCGCCTGCCAAGCATGGCGATTATGGCAAACGCCCTCCAAAATTGGGGGAGGCCTATGTCCAGCAGTGGACGTCTTTCGGCTGAAATGATGATGATGATGCTACAAATTTATGGATTGACTGGATAATAACATAACCATCACGTCATGTTTCTTCGAAGGGTTAACCAGGGGTGTACAGTCACGAGCATAAGTATGTGAACACTTGGCTTTATTCAAAGGCGATTTTCTCTTTTATTTTTTAATGTAATTTTATATTATTACGAACATAGTATTTTCGAACCCATTGGTTTATGTAAAGTGTCGTATTTCAACGTTGCATTCGTTATTTCGTGAAATAATCTCAATTTAAAGTTGCCAAGTGTTGACATATTAGTGCTCGTTACTGTACCCATAGTAGGTACCTACACTCACATTTCGCCAGTAATATTTAAGTCCCATGTAATAGGAAGCACGCTTATTACCCAGGCACAAATCGAGAGCCGGAGCTGCCACTGAGAAATTCTTGAAAAAAAAGAAGTTTTTTTAACAAGTAACAATGGACTCAAATAAGTTAGTAACAATATTTCTTAACAACTATGTTAGTAAACTTTACCTACACACTTCATCATTTGCCTAGCCTTTTTTAGGCTTCCAGTCTAACCGGATGCAGCTGAATACCAGTAATTTACATGGAGCGACTGCCTATCTGACCTCCACAACCCAGTTACTGGGTAATACGATACCCCTTTGGTAAGACTGGTCGTCAGACTTTCGGGCTTCTGACTACCCGTAACGACTGTCAAAGATCCACGAATGTCAGCCGGGACCAACGGCTTAACGTGCTTTCCGAGGCACGGAGGGGTCAAGGGTCGGTATGTAAAGATGGTCACTCATCCACAGAAGCGTAGCTTAACCTGATCGATCGACCTGTGTAGCTGTCGTTATAACACTGCAATATAGTTAATGAGAATCCCTCATATAAGCTTAACACCGATGTGGAAAGCTTGCAGCAGCGATTCACACACAAGCCGATCAGTCTACTCGCGATACACATAATGTTGGGGCTAACCCGCATCCGGCGCACCATGCAGGCGAACTTCATCAAATATCCCTGAAAACGCACTTTGCCTGATTTGGGAATCGAATCCAGGAGTGCGGAGTTGCGTCTGCGTCCACTAGACCAACGAGGTGATCTTGGCTGGATAACTGTCGATTAAAAACGATTAAGCCCCATTGAATCAAGTGGAACCCTTTCGGATTCTATCTTCTCTAATGCAAGAAGTAGCAATAATGGAATCGATTGTCATTCTAAATCGATTTTCATTTATTACTTTTTCGTTAAAATGACAATTGAAACGCAATTTAGTCCATATTTTTAGGGTTCCGTTGCCAAATGGCAAAAAACGGAACCCTTATAGATTCGTCATGTCTGTCTGTCTGTCTGTCTGTCTGTCTGTCTGTCTGTCTGTCCGTCTGTCTGTCTGTCCGTCCGTATGTCACAGCCACTTTTCTCCGAAACTATAAGAACTATACTGTTGAAATTTGGTAAGTAGATGTATTCTGTGAACCGCATTAAGATTTTCACACAAAAATAGAAAAAAAACAATAAATTTCGGGGTTCGCCATACTTAGAAATGAAACTAAAAAATTTTTTTTTCGTCGAACCCATACGTGTGAGGTATCTATGGATAGGTCTTCAAAAATGATATTGAGGTTTCTTATATCATTTTTTTCTAAACTGAACAGTTTGCGCGAGAGACACTTCCAAAGTCGTAAAATGTGTGTCCCCCCCCCCTGTAACTTCTAAAATAAGAGAATGATAAAACTAAAAAAAATATATGATGTACATTACCATGTAAACTACCACCGAAAATTGGTTTGAACGAGATCTAGTAAGTAGTTTTTTTTTAATACGTCATAAATCGTAAACCGCAATTTACCATTCATTCAATCAACTCAAAAATAAAAAAATAAACATTTAATTTCATAATCATAAACCTTATGCATAAACCCGGATGTTACGGAACCCTCGGTGCGCGAGTCCGACTCGCTCTTGCCCGGTTTTTTTAATTTAATTTGATTAACATATATGAATGTGTCGAGGAACTGAGAAAGGTTCTGAAGTGGTGACCGTGTACCGGAAGACGAAGCGTTGGAAGGCCTCCCACAAGGTCGACCGTAGACCTGGTGAAGGTTGCATAAATCAACTGGATGCTAGAAACACAGAACCGGTCAAAGCGACGGTGTTTGGGGGGGCCTATGTCCAATAGAGGCCTTTTTCAGCTGAAATGATGATGACGATGCAATTAATGCCAATCCCTATACATATTCTTTGTAGTCGTTTTTCCAGAATCTCTGTGACGACCTAGTTCTTCTTAACCGCAACGCATTTAGATACGGTTTTCCCCATCATTTACTTAAAGAGTTTATTCCGGAAGCTTATGTATATTATCAAGTTGCTAATAGACTTAATTTTGTCATTTTCAGAAAATCATAACCTGTTCCTTCAGCCGTATGTGCAGGAAGCACGCAGAGTTGACTGGAAACTGAAATGTACTGATGAAGTTAAAAGTTCCTACACCATTGCCATGTTTGCTGAAGGACCGATGTCTGTTGGAGCAAACAAGTCCTTTCTTAAGTGTTGGAAAATTTATGAGTCGCTTTCCAGTTGTTACGAAGGTAACTTTCAGGAAGATAAGAGAAGCTATGGATAAATCCAACGATTACTACTTACATAACACATAAACGGCCTTTTCCCACTGCTGAGATACAAGCCTCCTCTCTGTGACACTCCTTTTCACCACCACGCAGACCCAGTGCGGCTTGGCAGATGTCACGTCATGTCTTCGTAGTTTTGGTTCTAGGACATGCCGGTTTCCTGACGATAACTTCTTTTATCGTTTTGAGAGCAGTGGTGATGAGATGAGATAATTTACACAAAGTAAAGTGACTGCTCATAGGTTCGATCCCACGACCCACAGCTTGTAAGTCGGGACCGATACCAACACCGCTGCTGTTTACTACTTGATAAGCACTATTTTAGCAGTTTTCTTCTTTCGTAACTATAAGCACAGTAAACATATGTGTTATAAAGTTGGTGGTAACGGGACTGACTGCACCCTGCAGACTGTAAATAATAAAGTATTAACTCTCTCAGGCCGAGATCTATTAACATTAACGTCAGGGTAATTACACGCCGAAGATTCTCGTGATCGCGGTCACTATATCTAGATACTCGCTAGTTCTACATGGATGGCGGTGCGAACACGTGCGTTTAGGCACACCTGACGGCTCAGTTGCTCAGTCGTGTGTTTGTGCTGCAGTGCGTAGAGAGCCTAGAAGACTACTACTTCTACAAGAAGTAGGTTCTTCCAGTAGAGACTGGAAGAACCTACTTCTTGTTAAGCCAGAGGGCTTAAACATATATCTGCTGTGGTGGTTTTTCTCCCGCTTATCCCACAAAACTAAAATATTAAGAATAAAGTTCAAATCACACAATTACTTAAACAATCGAATGGAAGTGGCACGAAAGTCAAGCAGATACGATAAGCTGAGGCGAACTGATTTGACCAATCACGAGCCATATTACATCGTTGACCGCGATGTAAAATCAAGATATTTTGTTGTCACGTAGGCATCGATGTAAACCCCAAATTAGACGTATCGCAGTGAGGTATCCTTCACCATGTCTATGCGTATCTATTAGCATGCATTTGTTTTACATGACGGTAACATCGAGGTAGCGAGTTAAACTGCGATCGCGAGGTATCCTTCACCATGTCCATGCGTGTCTATTAGCATGCATTTGTTTTACATTGCGGTAACATCGAGGTAGCGATCTTAACTGCGATCGCGAGGTATCGCAGTCAGGTTTCCTTGACCATGTCCATGCGTATCTATTAGCATGCATTTGTTTTACATGACGGTAACATCGAGGTAGCGAGCTAAACTGCGATCGCGAGGTATCGCAGTGAGGTTTCCTTGACCATGTCCATGCGTATCTATTAGCATGCATTTGTTTTACATGACGGTAACATCGAGGTAGCGAGCTAAACTGCGATCGCGAGGTATCGCAGTGAGGTTTCCTTGACCATGTCCATGCGTGTCTATTAGCATGCATTTGTTTTACATTGCGGTAACATCGAGGTAGCGAGTTAAACTGCGATCGCGAGGTATCGCAGTGAGGTTTCCTTCACCATGTCCAGGCGTATCTATTAGCATGCGTTTGTTTTAAATTGCGGTAACATCGAGGTAGCGAGCTAAACTGCGATCGCGAGGTGTCGCAGTGAAGCATTTTCGGCATGTACAGTTGCCAGCACATCAACTTACCCCACTTTGACCTTGAACGCGTTATGAGCAACAACAGCGAGAATCGTGCGAAAGAGATATATAGCTTTTTGTCTGTCCTTACTTGTAATGTTTCGTGCTGCAGTGCGTAAAGTCGGTGACCAACATTGTCTTACTCAAGTCGGCATATCTTGTTAAGCCATTTTAATCATTATCTTCTTGTCGTTAAAGTTGAAAAGCTTTTAAGTAACACGGCAAAAACAAGTGGGTAAATTAAAAAACACTATAAATCCTCAAATGAGTAGGTCGAAGTAAAAGTTTACTTCGTGGGGTAGATACTAAATTGATCTAAGTGACAAAAGTCAGTCTACCTACGCCTAAACAGCGACTGCGGCGCACAAACATTTCTAAAACGTTTGAAGCAAATCGTGAAAAGCACTTTTAATGAATTTGGTGAAATCAAAGCGTCATGTCGCAACTTAATGACTATACAAAACATTGCTGGCTGGATGTTGTCTATAATATTAGTCAGTATTTGGAGATTCTGCGTGACGTCATGCTGCCGACTGTGCGAATTGCTTATCTATCCTAACACTGATATTTACTTCGTGCAAGATAACTGCCGGATCCACCGTGCAGGCATTGTGAAGAATTGGTTAGCTGCTCAAGAAGGTTTAACTATTATTTACTGGTCATCTAAAACTCCTAATGGGGTCAAATCTTTTTAAATTGGGACAAATCCGAAGTGCGAAATAAAAACAATTTGGCTGAGATCGTGTCATCGACATGGGAGCACATGAGAGGAAAAGATTTGTGTTGGAACATGGTGTGCGGTATGCGTAGCCGCTTACACAAGCTAAAGAAGAAGACAGTGCGCCACTCCGCTACTAACTAATCTACTTATAAGTATTTTAAAACACACTATGTAAGTAAATGCTCAATTGAATGAATGCTAAACCATTAATGGCTAATGTTGCAGATTATGTGGTGATGTTATTGTTATAAATGGAAATGCATTTTTCTATTTAAATAACATGTTGATTCACTACACATAATTATACTTAGCTATAAATCTGTAAAACATAACAACAACAACAACAATCGATAACAAACTTCCAAGCATTAGCAATGACTTTTTTTTAATTTTTAAATGGTTAGGTTTGGATATGATATTATAAAATGTAATATTTTAAACTATGAGCATTTACTTACTTTATCTTACTTTAATGAAATAATAAACATTTTTATTACTTGCAATGATTTTGTTTCATTTCTATACAAAATACCCAGTTAAACAGATATTTCCCGACTTCGTTCGTTAAAAAAAAAAGAAAAAAAAAACATAATAATTAAAAACAAAACATTGCTAACAAAAAGCTGTATCTATGTTTCTCCTGGTTTCGAACGCAGATATCGATGAATATCGAGCTGCCTTAGTGACCATGAGACCAACCCAACTCTTGTAATATGTTTTGAAATTCGACCTTAGTTGGGATGATACGCGCAATATTCTAAAGAATTTAAACCATATGGCACATTTTCATAAAGTTCATTATCACACAATCACAACCAGCTATTTAGATAATGAATCATGGAATTTAGATATTAACAGTAGACAACTTTAAAATGTTACTGATGCGCGATATTTCTTTTTATTCATCCACCCTCGCCTTGGTATTTTTTTTTAGTAGTCGTGAACATGATAATTGGCTGCCAATTATTAGTATGCGCAACCATTGGGTGATTTTAGAAACGTTGAAAACTCCACCAATCATACCAAGGATACTTTCTTTCTAACACTATACAGCGCGTCGTAGTTATAGATATGTATAGAGTTTACATTGATGTGCTGCAGTCTGTACTATCCGTCTCTATCCTGCACTTGTAGCTTGACAGTAGTGCGACAGTGACGGGCCAAACACTTAGACAAAGTACGTGCATTGGGTACATAGTACAATCGGATACCTATGGTACAATCGGTAGATTATAGATCTAAAGATGCTATTTTGATTAGAAATATGTATGTAGTTTATTATTGGGCTTTACTGTTATCAATGTCATCAACGTTTCCCGCCTGGTGTTAGGATCACTGAACCACCTCACTTTACTAGATTTTCATTACTTACACATCTTCTAAGTGCAGCTGCTCCGCCCCATATTTTATCCCCTAAGAAGAAAATGTACATGTAACAAATTACTTTTATTCAGAACTTGTATCTTAGCTTTCAGTGCGAATATAAAAACCCTCTCTATGTTATCTCGATGGATTCGAGAATTTTTCATTTGAAGGGTTCCGTTGGCGAATTCTTATTGCGATCATAGACGCACCATTGTGTGACATACGAGGTGATGTTTTGATCGTACACGTTGCGTGTGTCTTTTGTTTTTGTCCTAGGTATTTTTGCATGGGTTCGCGATTGGAAACGCCTATGTCCAGCAGTGGACTGTGGTAGTCTAATAATTGTTACATCAATGATCGGTGAATGTTTTGTTTAGTCTTGCTTACATAAATAGAAATTCATTAATGCAAGGTCCATGTTATTTAAGGCATTCATTTCTGTGTACCGAGACTAAAAAATTGATTCATGATTCACTAAATTTGGGTACCTTGACAAAATTAAATCCATTCAAATCATCTGTTTAATTTGTCTTGTTTTATCCAGTCTTCGCATCAGTAAATAAACGTCAGAAACATTTTCATAATTGCCGATAAATATACATTATACATAAATTTCTTACAACGCACATCTTGCCACAACTCCATTAACAAAATTCCTCAACTAAAACCCGTCCGGAAAGCCGCCGCGCGCCCGCCACAACATGGGTTCCCGTACGTATACACTACCTAGGCGTGGTGTGGGTAATGGATCCAAGATCGATCCTCTGTAATATCCATTTAAGTCTTGAGGCATGTTCGATCAACACTGTGTACATTGCAATACGAGGAGAACACAATTTTTGGCTACTTGGTATGCTCAGGGTGGTGACTAGGGGATCCGAATTTTATGGCACTTTCGGATGTCCCTTAAATTGATTTGTAATTTGCGTTAAATTAAGTCTCGGTAGTTTTCTGTGGGAATGGTACGCGTTTGTGTGGATACAGAATTGAAGCATTTGTATATTTAGTAGCATTTAAAATTCGGAATTGAATTCTTTAAAAGCAATACTTGCAGCGACAGAGAGATCCATTCCAGTCATTGATTGTAAAATTCACTTGGGACAATAGCTCTTATTAATCTGATTCCCTCAGGGCTCATAAAAATGTTTCAGTACCTATCACCGAAAAAATATTTTATTTTCGGGGAAAATATTCGTCGTTAAATTGGAAAATTGATACTCATGATGACGGTTGTCACAAGATTATTAACCTTCGGTATCTAGAAACATGATCAAGTTTCTAATCAGTGAGTCCGTTGTCACGTCCTTCGTTAGCTTTTGAGTATAACCGTAATACACGGTGACATGAAACTATAGAACAGATTCAATTAAACACGCGTAGGCGTGGTAACGTGGTAACTTGGGGATAGCTTAGCCGACAGTTTACAAACGAAGCGGATCAACGCACAGCTAACATGAAACTCTTTATCCAAACACCATCAAACCATAGCATGGCCAAGTCTCTAACACACAAATGAATAATTTAAACAATGAGACAGTACCAATTACCAATTCAAATCCTAACGTTTACCAACAAGTTTACGTTCGTAATCTGTCTTGTTGGCGTTTCGGTGAGATTGCAATTAAACGAGGTTTAATTCGACGATTAGTCTTAACTGGCATGGCCCAATTACTATTGAGTGACTTGCTAACGGAAGATTTGGGGAAATGACGTATTGCTAGGGCTCGATGAACTGAGATCCGTGAGGTGTAAGGGCAAGCCCACAACACGCCGTTTCCTCGATCGCTTACTTACTGTAGGCAGCTGCGTTCTACCCACAAAGATTCTGTAATTACTAATGATGAATAAATTGTGAAATAGTCATCAATAAGATGAGTACATCTTATTGATGATTATTTCACAATTTTTTTTATTTTTATTGAACGCACACGAACCCTAAAATAGTAATTCGGTTTGCGTTCAATTCTCTAAATAATACTTATATTATAGCGACTCAACATTAAAGTTTAAATTAACTTTGTCCGTATTAATAAAAGGTTTATTTTTGCATTTTTGGTGACTGAAAATGTTCATTTTAGTATTATTTTGTGTTTTTGTATTATAATGTCCTTTATCTATTTTTTACAATTACGAAATACCTAATTATAATTTAATCTGTGTTTATTATACCTACGAAATTAAATAACACTAAATAATAATAATAAAAATCCTTATTTATCCTTACTACCACAAAACAGTGTTTATCAGTTGTTTAGGCTAAACACCTTTTAAACAAGACATATTTATATGGACTTTGACGTAACACTAAATGATAAATGATAAATGATAAATGATTTATTTTCTGTAAGTAGGTTTTTACAAACACTTTTACACGTCATCATATTTTTTAAAACTAGATGTGGTCGGCGTTTCCTATCTGACTACTCTGAGAAGAAAGGCCGAAACAAACTCAGAGGTCACAGTCTCTTTTAAAGTCCAGACAAAATCTTGGTCAGATCGTGTGAAGACCATGTAGATTGATGTCTGAAATGGTCTTTTGAGGAAAGAACCACACAGATTGAGCGGACCTGTCCAATCAGTGCACGCATTTGTCAAAAATCGTGCAGCTCGACTCAGAAATGAGGAGCTCAACGATTCGACGAACAATACCAAAGAAAGGACATTTGGGTAGGCCGCGTAAATTACTCAAACTGCCAGATCATGATTAAAACTAAGAAGGAAAACAGAAAAAAAAAATGACCCACATAGTCCTCACATTCACAATAATTAAATGAGAAGAAAAAAAAAAAAATAATAAAATAAAAAATACTTTACAAAGTAAATATTCATGTCATTGTCTAAATAAAATTCATCAATGTCAATGTGTATATAAAAATCCGGACATAATCTTTGAGGACCATGTAGATTAGTGTCTGAAAAGATCTTTTGAGGAAAGAACCACACAGATTGAGTGGACCTGTCCAGTCAGTGCACGCATTTGTCAGTAACCGTGCAGCTCAACTCAGAACTTCAGGAGCTCAACGATTCGACGAACAATACCAAAGACAGGACATTTGGGTAGGCCGCATAAACTACTCAAACTGCCAGACCACGATTAAAATGTAAACAATGACCCACATAGTCCTCACATTCACAATAATTAAAATAATATAATACTTTATACAGTAAATGTACATGTCGTCATTGTGTAAGTAAATGATACTTAAAAAAAAAAAAAAAGAAAATATTAAAGTGTAAAAATTGCAAAATAACATTCACTGTCTAAACCTATTGGAGCAGCTCAATCCCAAGCCTTTTTGTCCTCAATATAGTCTTTTACAGTATAATAGGCTTTCTGGCATAGTTTTCGCTTTATAAAAGCTTTGAATTTATTTAGGCTTAGTTCTTGAATGTGGCTAGGAAGTTTATTATAAAAATGTATACATTGGCATCTAAACGAGCCACCTATTTTCTTGAGCCTTGTTGTAGGAACAACAAATTTGTGTTTGTTCCTAGTATTTATGTTATGGATATCACTGTATTTTTTAAACAGATTAATATTTTTATGTGCATACAAAAGATTATCATAAATGTACTGAGAAGGCACAGTCATTATATTAATCTCTTTAAATTTGTCTCTGAGGGAGTGTCTAGGACTTAATTTATAAATAGAACGAATTGCCCTTTTTTGTAAAATAAAAATTGTCTGAATATCGGCGGCATTTCCCCACAACAGAATACCGTACGACATCACACTATGAAAATAACTAAAGTAAACTAAACGGGCTGTCTCTAAATCAGTCAAATCACGAATTTTCCTAACGGCGTATGCTGCAGAGCTAAGCTTTTTTGACAATTTATCTATATGGGGGCCCCATTGAAGCTTGGCATCCAACGTTATGCCTAAGAATACTGTGGTATCTTCGGGTTTTAACTCTTCATCCTTAATGAGAACACTAGTTTCTACTTGTCTAACGTGGGGTATCGTAAACTTAATACATTTTGTTTTTTTTCCGTTAAGAAGTAGGTTATTGACATTAAACCAGTTAACTACTTTTGCAAGGGCGTTATTTACATTGTCAGTAACCAGCTGCTGACGTTTGATTTTAAACAAGAGAGAAGTGTCATCTGCAAACAACACTATATCATGATTATCCTTTATGAGGTACGGCAAGTCATTGATATAAATAAGGAACAAGAAAGGACCAAGAATTGAGCCCTGGGGGACCCCCATTCTTACTACAGATCCGGGTGACCTTTTTCCGTTAACATCAACTCTCTGAATCCTATCACTCAAGTAAGAAGTAAGAAGATCCAGAGAGGCGTTCCGGATTCCGTAGTGGTGCAGTTTCCTGATTAATGTTTCATGAAGAACACAATCGAATGCCTTGGACAAATCGCAAAAGACGCCCAAGGCATCGCATTTGTCCTCCCATGCATTATAAATATGTCCTAAAAGTTCAACTCCTGCATCGGTAGTCGAACGACCCCTTGTAAAACCGAACTGTTTATTATGCAGTAATTTATTTTTATTAAAAAAGCTTTGCAATTGATTCAAAATGAGTTTTTCAAAAATTTTACTAAAGGTAGGTAGTACTGAAATAGGTCGATAATTAGTAGGGTCTGATGTACTACCCGATTTAAATAACGGTATTATTTTACTGTTTTTCATAAGATCAGGAAACTCACCACGGTCAATACAATTATTAAATATAACAGCTAAAGTAGGTGCTACAATGTTTATAATCGACTTAGCAACATCCACAGAATTACCCCATAGATCTGCGGTCTTTTTAACATTTAACGTGTGAAAGGTTTTAATGATATCGTTACAGGTTACATATTCAAAGTGAAATTCAGAATCACAAACTGAAACGTTTTCTCTAAGTAAAGACTCTGCGGCAGCGGGTGATGAGTTAAGAGATTTAGTAGTTGATACTGGAATCTCTGCAAAGAAATTTTCAAAGGCCGCGGCGACTTGAGAATCTGATTTAATTATATTGTCATCAATAGCAAGGCTGTAGTCACTACTTCGGGTGCATGACCTACCCGTTTCGCTATTAATGACATTCCAAGTTGTTTTAATAATGTTGCTACTATTTTTAATTTTTGAACTCAAATAACGTGACTTGGCAATACTACAAACTTTTTTAAATATTTTAGAATAATTCTTAACATATAAATTAAATTCAGCAGTGTTTATACAAATCCGTTCTTCATAGAATTCATAAAGTCGTTTTCTACTTTTATGTATACCAATGGTGGCCCAGTCACTGAAGGAAGCGTTACTATTAACCGATAATGTTTTTGGAATAAAAGTGTTATTAAATTGTGTGCAATACATATAAAAAAAATCATTATATTGTTGATTAGGGTCATCATTAGTGAATAAAAGTGGTAATTTACCCAAGAGTTTAGTTTTAAATGTTTCCAAGCGATTAGTTGTTTTTGGGTTAACAGTGATATCTTTTTTAGTAACTTTTTTGTTGTAATTTGGAATACTGATCAATTGTCCGCAATGATCTGAGTCTATTAACCTCTTGAACGCCGGGCCTCTGTATGCGCAAGTGCCACAAACGCCGGCAGATTTGGAAGTACTTGTTGATTTTTGGGCAAACCTTCGAAAAAACGCAGATTTCGTTAATACATAGCCAGTTAAACGTTACATGTTATACCTTCCTGGCTTCGTTATTAGATTACCTAACTACTTATACCATTCATTATGCAAACACAACTGACCTTATCTAGCAACGATGCGTTAAGTTTTTGTTTTGATAATTTTCACTCACATAACCTTCATTCAAACTTTCTCACATCACATCTAATCTACACAAACATTCACCAAAAAACACTTTATTATGATAACACAATATCTGTAGAAACGATAAAACACCACACATTAACAACAATCCACTTATAAACAATAAGTAAACCATAAAAACTATTTGTTTACGCAACGACAAAATTTCGGCGCGAGCTCCGCGCGGTGCCGACGATACACTGACGGCGAAGAAGAAATACGATTACGATGTTATTACGGAATAATGTCCGTAGCTATTAGCCAAAATATGTTTGTGGAACAATAATCTAACTATATAAGTGTATTTCAAATTCAAACACTAAACAAAAATATTTATCATAAAACATTACGAAATACGGCGGCCATAACTATCAAATTATGAACATTACAAAAGTTTCGTAACTTTTTCTCGACATATTTATAACTTTTCTATAAACTATCACTTCATACGAAATCTATACTTATTTCTCAGTAATCCTGTATAAAAATCTCATAAGATTACTCACTGTTCCCTTCTTGAAAACATTTTTTCAAAACATAAACACCCGCACTAATCACTCGTAAAACAACAAATATGGCCGTCACAGAAGCACTAATTTATTTCTTTTTTTTTCTTCCGTTTTGTTGGCGCTCCTGTTTGAATGTTACCAAAATAGGTCAAGCATGAATCGACTAATCGAATGATACAGCTAGATCGTGTTGCAAGTGCCAATAAATAGAAAATATTACCGTCCAATGACAACCATGCGTGTTGACAGTTGTTAGGATCCAATGGTGTAACGCCGGCGGTTCGAGTCATTAAATTTTACGATCCAATGGTGTAACGGTGGCGCTTGAGGGGGTTAATAATTTCTTTGTGGGTCGGTATAACATCTGTATAAATGTTATCTAGGCATGTGGCACTAGTAGGAGTTATTCTAGTGGGCTCTAAAAATTGGTTAGCAAGATTGTATGACTGAAACAAACTTATAATTTTAGTACTTAACCCAGAATTTTCTAACAAATTAACATTAAAATCACCACAAGTGATGATAGACTTCTTTGTATTACAGATTTTGTGCAACACTTCATCCATAACTTTTTCAAAACAATCATACAATCCTGAAGGTGGTCTGTATACACTTAATATAATGAACTGCTCCAATTCTATACAGGCTATTTCAATTGTTCGCTCAACAGAGAGGCTTACGATATCCTTTCGGTCCTTAAACTTAAGCTGGTTATTTATTAAAATTAATGAGCCACCATGTATAGCATTTACTCTGCTGAATGAACTACCAACCTGGTGATTACTAAAATTGAACATGAACTGGTGGCTTTTAAGCCAATGTTCTGTCAAACAAAGAATATCTATATTGTTACAATTCAGGAATAATTCTACTTCTAAGTCTTTGTTTAAAAATCCTTGAATATTTTGATGCACCAGATTGATACTATTTAATTTTTTTACACTTTCATTTGACTTATTATTTGCCTTAGCTACATTTTTGCAAGAGGTTGCCTCTATTGTCTTAATGTCTAATTTAAATGATGATTAATGTCATTAATTTTGACCAAATTATTGGCAGAATACTTTAAAATGTCAATAGGAACAATTTGTTTAGCCAAATGTTTGGCTGAAATTGAAAAAAAATATGATAGCGACACAGCTATCTGTCTTTTAAGATAGTTAGAAAGATAGTACATAACAATATTGTATCTATCTTTTGTCAAATATAAATTATTACCAACATAATAGTTAGTATCAATTAACTGGAATTGGTTATCATTATATGTCAAATTGTGCAATGTCATGTTCATATCAAATCTTAAGTTATTTTCTTCCTGTGGCAAACTGTTACTGTAAGGGAATGTAAACAATACAATTTTTCTTAATCTAAGGTTGCACAATGTTCGATGATATTGGAGCAATTCTCCTTTATTTAAATTACCCCTATTTCCCATAAATATTAATAAAGTTGTTTTCTGCTTAAAGTTATGTTTAATAACTTCTTTCATAATATCAAATAAAGAACAACCAGGCATACAGTAATTTATTATTGAGTGTCCCGGATATTCATCTGTCAACAAGTGACCTAAGTCCTTTCCAATCTCATCACAAAATAATACTATATCATGATTTACATTTTTTTTACATGGTATAATGGAACTATTAACAGAGGGAATAGTCAAATCAACACAAGGATGCAGTAATGTGGTATTGCATGCTGATAATGAATGGTCTGGTGTAGGTACAGTGGATGGTGTTTGACAGCGCTCACAGCTGTTTGTTTGTGAGTTCACCAGCTCATTCATTGCCAACACATATTCCCTCATTAGATCTTCAGAGGTATTATATTTGTTAGTCATAGATCTTAGTTTCTCCTGCAGCTGGTCAAGTTGAGATTGCAAGTCCTGTGTGTCAATATTGTACTTCCTAGTACTTTGCTCCAAATTAAAAGAATACATATCTAACTGTTTAAGCAAATTTAACCTTTCCCTATTAAGTTTTACATTTTTAATAAAGAACTTTTGTCTTTTTACCATTTTTTGGGTTTTAACAATGTATTTATTAATTTTGATGTACTTTTTGAGTTTATTTTTACTAGTGACTACCCTCACTGATTTACATGATTTTGATTCATCATCACCTGTCAAATCAATAGTGTTAGTAGGATTTATGTCAGAAACCATTGACGGGGCAATAGACACCAACTCATTGAACAGACTTTGGTTCAGCGAGGCAGTGATGTTAAGGTTTGTAGTCTCAAGTTGTGTAATCTGACTTTGAGCCTCATGTAGCTGCTGTTGTAATAAGTGTTTGTGGCTAAGAGCTTGTTCATACTCTACGCTACACTGGCTGAACCCGTCCACAACAAGCTGAAGTCTATCCCGTTCTTCAATGGCATCAGTGTATTGAGTATATATCTGAGCCATTTCAATTTTTAATTTCCTATTCTTGTCATTTGCATCAAAGAGCAGACTTTCATTGTCATCTATTTCCTTAATTAGTTGGTCACAGGACTCATTTGACGCCTTTAAAGCGCTCAAAGCCTCATTGAGTTTGGACTCTTCGAGACGAGCACGGGCGCTGCGAGTCATAATCATGATTAAAACTAGTAAGGAAGCGACAAGAAATTAGAAAAAGAGAAGGTTGTTGTGGCACTGAGATTAGATACACGTTGAACAAGTGTTTTTTAGAGTTCGAAATACAGTTTTAATATTTGGTTTAAAATATATCCTTTATAAAATGAATGACAAATCAAGCCAGTCGTATTTAAAGACCATTTTTTCAAAAAGGAGTCTTAAATCGTCGGACGCACGTTATGCATGAAATTCGTAGTGTTGGCCGAAGTAACGGACGTAGGTATCATGCTCCGTATCACTTACGGACTTAAGATAAGTTCGAGGCGTGAACTATGAATGACTGACAACACGATTTGGTAATTGATCCCACACAAAAATAAAAAAAATATGATTGACGTGTAAAAGTGTTTGTACAAACCTACTTACAGAAAAATAAATCATTTATCATTTACACACGATATGTAATTTCCGCCCTAAAAATAATTTGACACTTGCTTTGATGGATCAACGACTTTCGGACGGGCTCGTATCTTCATCGACGGACTTAGAGAGTAAACCTTCAGATCTAATAATAATGACGTTATTAATTTATAAAAATACAAGACGGAAAACAAGACACAAGGGTACGATAAAAATAAAATATGTATCCATTAAAATCAGTTTAGTAAACACTGTAAGTACAGTTTGTCAGCTATAAATATCCGTGTCCTGAAATTTTAATCATTAATTCAGCGTTTAAAATGCCAGAGGAGCCGTTTTACAGATGTCAACCATCCACCAACTTGAAACTAAGTTGGCGAGGGATTTCAATTGTCATTCCTATTTACATTCGTAAACGAATTGTAAATTTAGTAAAGAAAATATTACGAACCATTCTAAAGATATTCAATTTTCTAATGGGTTGCACGAAAGCTGAAAACAAGTTAGGGTCTAAAGTGACATTATTTTGTTCATAACAACAACACAGTATTTGACATGTTTCTGAATCAAACTCAAACCATTTATTTCAAATAAATCAATTACAGGCACTTTTAAAGGGGCCGGTCAGTCAGAAAGATGAATCTAGTTGCCCATTCCAAAGAGTAATAGTTACCTATGGAGAAGAACGGGTAAGAAATTCCACGGACACTTTCAAATCATAAAATTGTTACAAAATATTGGTTACACCATTTATGTTGAAATTATACACGTGAGAACGATGTAGAAAGACGAGCATGTCAAAAGCGTCCGTTATAAAAAAGCTAAAAATAAAAAACAGAACAGAAATGCCTTTAGAAGTCCAAAGATAGTCGATTACAACGTACTGTCATAAAACTTTGTCTTTTTATTGATCAGTTTTTCATAGTAAATCAACATAATATTATGTAGGTACCTTGACATTCAGTAAAATAGAATAACAAGACGAATATTCGCTGAATCTTGTTTTTGAAATGGTCTAAATCACAGTCAATATAAAGCGTCCAATCTTCCACCAACTGCCCAAAATTACATGAAATCTTGCCAAAAGTTGGAGCTAAACAATTCCGATTTATTTGAAGCCAACCGCGACTTTTGAGCAATCTAGTAAATTGGAAACATTGTCGGCACTCTCGTTAACGACTGCAGATTTGAACGATAGTCCATTCGTTAAGCAAGCGTTGATAGATTGTTTTGTTACCAATTTATATAATTAAATAGATTCTGTAGATATTGGTTTACGGAAGTGTTAACAATGATTGATCAAAAAACATTGTTATTTTCGATCAAGCGCTTTTCTCAGATTTTTGGCGAGTTTAAACTGTATGTGGCGACGTTATGAGCATTTTGATCATAATGTATATTTCCCATTTCTTAAAGGTCATTCGTGATCGTACAACCTACTACGTACGTGAACTTTAACATAAAGTAGGTACACATAGTGCCTACATGGACATGTATTTCAAAATAAAAAAAAATAAAAAAAGGTAAAATATGGTGATACCAAACTCAAAACTCAAAGAATTTATTTCAATTAAACCATTTACAGGCACTTATGAATTGTCAAGAAGTCGGTCAGTCAGAAAATATAAAGCTAGTTGCCCATTCCAAAGCGTAGGTACCTATGGAGAAGAATCAAAACCGTGACTATGTAAAACATCTGCATATTGTTTACCCATTTTGCGAATAAATGATTTTTAATTTGAAATTGGGTATCTGTGCCAAAATAACCCACATTCTCAAGAATTTTTGGCCTGATTAAATTGTTCTATTTATTAAATTCCGACGCAGAGTTTTTATAATCATTGATCACCGGACATATTTATTATTAAATGATTTGATTAAATGGTTGAGTTGGAATTTAGCGATGTTTTTCTCTTGTAAAAATAGGTTGAATGCATGATCTCGTGAAGATTTACGGCAGTTGTTATTGTGGGCTTGAGGCCTCTAGGACGTAAACAAAAGAAGTTTTCAACAAATGACAGCAGAGAACTTATGTGGAAGCCCATTTGTAGCAGAATCTCCGGCTTATCAAAACTTCAATAAGAAGAAGAGAGTATCAAAGTCAAAGTCCTTTTAAAGAACAACAACATCGAGCTCCGGTAGAAAATCAAACATAACCGGAACCAGATTAATTAATACGATTAATGGCATTCAAATTAGATTTACGAAGCTCACTCCTTGTTTGTGCAACGTCATATTTCAGATAATACGTTTTATTGAGTCGAAATCTATTTCGGGAGAAAATGTGAAGAACTGTTATTAATTGTTTTATTCTTTTAAATCGTGTTTTCATTACGGACGCTTTTAACGTTCTGCATCGTTCTCACATGTATAATTTTTAACATGAATGATGTAAACAAGACATTGTAACCATATTATTTTGATTTAAAAGAGTGTCCTTGGAGTTTCTTGCCCGTTCTTCTCCATAGGTACCTACGCTTTGGAATGGGCAACTAGCTTCATCTTTCTGACTGACCGACCCCTTGACAATTCAAAAGTGCCTGTAATTGGTTTAATTGAAATAAATGCTTTGAGTTTGAGTTTGAGTTTAACTTACAAACATTAATTTTTAATTATGTTTATCGGTGATGGTAGTAAAGTAGGTACTTAAAGTTAGTTGAAATTGTTTGAAGACGTGTAAGTTCCAACAAATACGTGTGTCGTATACCGACGATTGCATCTTTGCAACAATGGATTGGTTTTTAGAGAAAGCGATAATTTGCCTTAAAACGGAAGCTTATTCAGTATATACCTATGGGAAAGAAGGAAAAACAACAACAAAAAGAAACAAAGAAACGACGTAGAAAATTAAAATCTAATCATCCACAGAGCAGAAAATCAACCTTATCTAACAGAAACCAATTTGGTCAATAAACTCCTATCTGGATTGGTCCATGTTTTCGCAAATAAAGAGTGTTTTCCCTCTCGTTGCAAACCCTCCGCAACCTCCTTAGTAGTAACATAATGACCTATTCTGGAGCCATAAAACGGGAATGTCAGCGTTTCCATATAAAAAGTGAAGTATCGAAAATAGAGAATTATTTTTTTACGGGTTTTTTTGTGAAAAAACAGAATTATGACATGAATATAAAGCTTGTAGTCCTTAGGAAGCTCGGAAGATAGGCACGGGATTATAATAAGGGGTTTTAACGAAGCCGAGAGTCACTTGTTTTTCTCATTATTTATGATTTTTTTTTGTACAGGACCATGCCTGGAAACCTTCTAAGTAGTTACTGAAATATTGAAGAACAAATTTGGACATTTTTTTACGAAATAAGCTTAAGTTTACACACGCCCACAAATCTTGTACCGTTGTATGTCACCCATAAGCACAATGTTTTGCGTGCGTTACATTACCTACGCACTACCGTAAACAGTGAGGTTTCGCACCAAAAATGAAAGTCGTTTCCCAACAATTATTTTTTCACAAAGTTACTTAGTTTGATGTACAGAATGCATAGATGAGTGCTTCGTAAAGGGTCTTTTTACACCCGGCAACATTACGACTGAACAATAGACAAACCAAACGGGGAATACAAAAGCACAATTTGGGGAATTAAATCCTGGTTCCACGGTTTCATTCACCAAACCTTGTCAACCAAATTCTAAAGGCTAGCAAAACAGTCCCACCAATTAATAGACGTTAATTAAAAATCAGTTCGCGTAGTCGAAAACGTAAAAGAAATTAAAAATAATTAAACGTTTTATAGCCCATAATTTAAAGAAAGTGTTTGTGCTTTTCTTTTAGAAAAAAAGAAAGTAGGAATGGCACCACTTATTGCAAAACCGAACTTTACTCAACCGGTGGAATTACGGCGCTCTTTAGAAAAAGTAAAAGGAAAGGGAACCATTTGAAATATTCCGCTGAACTATTTTAGACTCAAGTAAGTAAGTTTTTGGTATAGTTTGAACGAAATCTATAAATAGGGCTCATTCAAAACTTTGTCCGGAAGATAGCCATAGATCATAAGATCTTTGATTCTGAAACCGGAAGATTTGACATTGAATGAATGAATGAATGAATGATTTATTCAATTACATTTTTCTTAATGCTAGGTACATTGCCCCACAAAACTGCTTACGCAGTTTAACTGTGAGATCATTGAGTCTCTATTACAGTTACATATTACTATAATACATATTATAGTAATATGTAACTGTATAATACATATTACTATAACCTATATATAATACTTAATATTTACGCTTAAATAGAATCTAATAAATATTTTTTAAGTTTACGAGCAAATTTTACTTTATTATCTTCTTGTCTGATGTCAGAGATTGAGTTTTAGCATCTAGCTAGGTGAAGTGTGATTAATTGATTCATCTATGATGTAACGGGTCCTAGAAGTCATTTGACCAGAGAGCAGAGGTGGCCTAGTGGAAATGACCACGACATAGATTCGAGTATCGTAGGTTTACACTTGCGGTACACTTTACTTTGTGTAAATTATTTCATCACTACTGCTCTCAAAATGGTGAAGGAAAACAGCGTGAGAAAACGAACATGTGCTAGAATCAAAAATTTGAAGCCATGTGACATTTACAAACCCGCACTGGGCCCGCGTGGTGGATTATGGCCCACTCCTACTCACAGAGAGGAGGCCTTTGTCAAAGCAATGTGAAACATTATAGACTGATTATGTTGGAGAACCCGAAGCCTTTCATGCTAAGATTTGCTATCATATAGTTAAATTGGGGTGTACGTTCCATGAAAATTTCCGCATAAAAAGAATCTCTTAGCAAATAAAATAAAGTTTAAACGTTATTTAGAGACGGAAAACTGACACCTACTGTATTTCCTCTCACTCCTCGATCAGCAATTGAAATGGCTCCACAAATAAATACGAGATACATATATGTATGGCCTCCTCGAAGGGGTTCCTTATGTGCTTCCCCCTTCCGGGAGCGTTAAACAAAACAATTCAATCTTCACACAAACTCTAGGCTGCTGTGTGGTATGTTATTGGGGTTAGCTTTAGAGATATTTTGGTCTTATTTTTTTTAGAGTAGTTTAAATTCATTCTTCAACTTCTCGTTTTAATTCTGTTAAACTGTAAACCTTTTTCAGTGGTTATGGTAGTAATTGGAAACGTGGCATACAAAATTAATATTTTATATAAACTATATGTTATTGGGATCTTGTCACCTGAATGTGGCAGTCGATACGCAGGATATAAAAAGTTACCGAAATAAATTCCTCGGGAACTATTCGTACATATTCAATAGGAGCTGGAAATAGAGTCTATATCGGTAATATCAATAATTACTAGGCAATTTAACCCTTTTGTAAACACTGGACTTACCTAATTCTATTGACATCCCTAGGGAAAAGACCGGTTAGTAATTAATCAATTATTGACTCGCAAACAGAGATGTGTCAACAGTTAATTTATTTATTGCTGCGTAGAATATCATTCAATTCTAGGCAAGGTTTAAAGCCCAGCTAAATAGTAATAGCTAACTCTCACAATATAACTAAATTCAGTACCTAAAGTTCCGATTTCTGGAGGAATAGTAGCCAAGTGGTGATGACCGCGACTTACGAGTTGTAGGAGGTGGGATCGAGACTAGACAGGCGCTTTACTGTGTGTAAATTATTTCACTACCATTGCCCTCAAAACGGTGAAGGAAAGCATCGTGAGGATACTGGCATGTCCAAAAAATTCGAAGACATGTGACATCTAGAGGAAGTCCTCACTGAGACGAGGCTTGTGTTCAGGTGGTGTGAACATTAGGTATAGACTTTTTTTTTCGTATGGGAAATCATCAAATTACTCCTCCCGCTCTGGGTGGAGCCCTTTATGTTCCGGGCAAGCGATAACCCTTTCGGACAATCCCGCTGACCCGGCAGGCTTCGGCCCTAAGGGGGCCTCCTCGATGCTGACATCTCTTTGAGGCGCGCGTGGAACACGTACGCGCCGTCCGGCATGGGCCTGGTCCTGATCGGACGGTGAGCTACCCATTACTCTCCGCCCGCAGGCCCGCGCCTACGGTGGCCGGGAGTCGTCACGCGGCTTCCGACGCCCGGAGCGCCTCCCGCGGCTGCTGGTACGGGAGGCTCTCTCCCTGAGCCTTCCCGCCACTTAAGAGTCTTTAGGCTGATCATGAAAATTTCCATTTTAATTTTATTTCTTTATTCAAAGCTACATTTGTTATACAAAAAACATCAACAAATTATATTTTATCTCTAATTTCACCACCACCCTGCTCCATACGAATACCTCACAGCAGCATGTCATATAAAAACGCTGGCGTTTAATTTTATTTTGTGTGCTCACACGGTGCCTTGAGCCTGAGGGGACAGAGTCTACAGGAGGGAAGGGGGAGGAGGGTAGGACGGTATAACAACATTGTCACCGCTGCGCGCCGCAATTTGCCTGATTATACCAGCTCCGGGGTTCATTGACTCTAATATCATGTTTATTTTGGGTAATAGAGAAGCGTTATGTAAAGTGGCGCCATCTCCAGGGGTTTTGGCGAACTAGATGGGATGCTGAATTTAATTCTGGTTGGTTTGAGTCTTGCAAGGGAATTTTACTTCAAAGATTTTCACCTAGAATTGTTTGTAGAGATGAAGGTAAAAGTGCCATTAGATAATGGTAGTGTGGAGTGTGTCGACGTAGAAGGTAGCTAGTTTTTTTTTTGAGGTTGGTCGATGAAAGTGTCGAATTGAACAAACTATGCAGTCTCCAGTCTCTCTCTAGGAGCAGTGGTAGCCAAGTGGTAGCGGCCGTGACTTACGAGTTGTAGATCGTAGGTTTGAACCCAGACAGGCGCTTTACTTTGTGTAAATTATTTCATTACCGCTGCTCTCAAAACGCTGAAGAAAAAACATCTTGAGAAAACAGGTACATACTAAAACCAAAAATTTTAAGACATGTGACATTTACCAACCAGCATTGGACCCGCGTGGTGGATTACAGCCCACTCCCTCTCACCGAGAGGAGGACTGAGTCCCAGTAGTGGACACATTAGAGGCTGATTATGCTTTGCAGTTTCAAACCATGTATGGTTCGCTGCAGAATATTAACCCCTCCATGAATGCCCAAAATAACCATACTCGGCAGACGGATTGGTGATCGCTTAGATTGGAGCAGACAATCCTCTCGACGTTATCCCTTACTAGCTAATAACGACACCCACAGAAATAGAATAGAATATAATACCTAGTCTTTATTATGTACAGTCGCGAGCACTAATATGTATGTCAACACTTGGCAACTTTCAATTGCGATTTTTTCACGAAATAGAGAATGCAACGTTGAAATACGACACTTTACATAAACGTATAGGTTCGAAAATACTAGGTATGTTCGTAATAATATAAAAAAAGGAGAAAGTCGCCTTTGAATAAAGTCAAGTGTATACCTACATACTTATGCTCGGACTGTACACCATAATTATTACATTTATTACAGACTAGCTGCGCCCCGCGGTTTCGCCCGCATAAGTGTCGATCCCGTGAAAATATCGGGATAAAAAGTAGCCTATATGTTAATCCAGGGTGTCAGCTACCTCCATACAAAATTTTATCAAAATTGGTCCAGCCGTTTGAGCGTGACGAAGTAACAAACTTATAAACACACACACACACAAACTTTCGCCTTTGTAATATATAAATGTAGAAATTTTGCAAGGGGACACAATGGGCGGAATGGACAGTGTGGTTTATTTTTTCAGGAATATCAGGAGTACCTATTCAGAAAAATAGAAAAAAAAACTTAAAGTGGTTGTTAATGAGCGTCCGACGCTAATGAATTTCATTCATTTTTTCTTCCATATAATCGACCAATTAAATCAATTTCATCATTAAAATATCACGCCTCAAATATAATTCCGGAGCTTTATTAAAAGCCCGTAAAATATTCCCAGCGAATTCATTTTTGCAGCGAATTTTAAGTAAAAAAAAAAAAAATTAGGCTCGTCCGGGATTTGAACCCGGGACCTCTCGCACCCTAAGCGAAAATCATACCCCTAGACCAACGAACCGACTGGTGAGTGTGCTCAATTTACGTATGACATACAATAACAACTTAAACTATTTAATTGGCAGCAATAAATTAACTTCAAAGATATAGGCATTATCGGACGCATTTTTTAGTATCTATCTCAAATCATTTATGGTTCGGATCAATTATGGTTTAGGAAACTACTAAATTATTGACGATAACAATGTTCCATAACATAACATCACGTCTATCCTGCATCCGGTTAGACTGGAAGCCGACTCCAACATAGTTGGGAAAAGGCTAGGCAGATGATGATGATGAACATCACGCCTGTTTACCCTGAAGGGTAAGGCAGACGTGTACCCATAGTACTGTAGCGGTATCTACAACGCCACATGAGAACAACGCGTTATACTGACATCACGCAAAAATCCTGCATCTCGCAAGCAGAGTTTACCGCGCAACTAGCATAGATACAACGGCCCGACATGAATCATCGGGCAGTTGCCTGCCAGACACGACAACCGTCTGGTCGCTCCCTGGTGCTCCCTTTTCTATGGAGGTTGAGTGAACTTTACACCCTGTTCCTTATACCTCTATAGTGCACCCACATTTGACCAGTTATGTTTAAGTCCCATGTAATAGGCGGCGAACCATTGCCTTCAACCGGGCACAACAAGCTGCTAATAAAAAATTCTTGACGGAAAAACCCATTAACACTTTGCCCAACCTGAGAATCAAACCCAGGACCTCCCGCTCAGTAGTCATGCTAGCGACCACTAGACCAACATGGCAGACGTAGATATAATTATTACTAGCAGCGCTCCGCGGTTTCACCCGCATAAGTGTCGACCCCGTGGGAATATCGGGATAAAAAGTATCCTATGTCCTTTCCCGGGACTCAAACAATCTTTGTACCAAATTTCATTTAAATCGGTTCAGCGATTTAAGCGTGCAGTGATAACAGACAGACAGACACATTTTCGCATTTATAATATTAGTACCTATGGATATTCTATTTTTAATCAAATTATAAAACGTGCACATACTGATACAGATACCTTGGTATTCTTTGCCTTTAACTACGCTCTCTCTCTTTGCAAGCATAGCCATCATTAATCGTGTATCCAAGTTTTGTGGGTATGTGGCGCCATCTACATTGCCACATGTGAACTATGCATCACACTGACGTCACGCAAATCCTGCATCGCGCAAGCAGAGTTCCGACATCCATCATCGGGCAGTAGCCCATCAGACACAATACCCGTCTGTTCGGAGAACCCTCCCTTTTCTATGGAGGATTAGTGAATTTTACATCCTGTTCCTTATACGTCTATAGGTAAACTAAAATAGACATTCAACTGATTGTTTTTATTTAACCCGTAAAAAGATCACTATCCTTCCCATACCACGCTATTTCCCTTCCATTAAACCTCATAAACCAACCCAATTCACTGCGACATCAAGTTTATACCTGTCCCCCATAACCAACAGATACAGTCCCCCATTGGGTCGTAAACACATAAGTGTGCACTCTGCCTTACCTACTTTAGCACCGCAAAGAGTCGTGTAGCACCATAAGGTATTGAACAGACGTGCAACTACTACAACCATGCCACAGCGCCAGCGGCAAAAATGTCGCCGGGCAGTGGCTAGTGTTGTAGTTACACAATCATAATGGACAGTTAACTGTTAAGTTAATCGTGTCAAATCCCATTGGTGAAGAATTTTTCAGTTATTTTTTTTTGTCTGTGCTAAAATACCAATCAATCCAATCCAAATCTCTTTTATTATACCTACAAAGTGTAGCAAAAAAAAAGAAAAACACTATCCTATTATGATTCTGCCAAAGTGGCCCCCTGTAGTAATGTTGAGTTTCCGTGCCCGTTTTGTCGTTCTGGTGTGGCTGTGATCAGTGGCTCGTCTGCACGAACCCTAAAACACGGTTACCGCTAAGTGACCCAGTTCAGAGACGACAGATTTGGACGTAAACGCACTGAGGCCGGGTTCGAGACAAGTTAGTTTCATTTTATGTGTTCTAGGAATCTTGCTGCATCGTCGACTTAGATGTCTCGTGTGGTTGACATGTAATTGGACCGTTTGTATCTGGATTCTCTTCTTTGATGACTAGTTACTTAATACGTAGGTACATCACGGGTTTTGGGTATGGTTTATTCTCTGATAAGATTGGGTACAAATGTGTAATCCGTCTGAAGTGCCTTGTTGTTTTGTGAAAACCTAGACAATTAATTAACTCAAACGTTGTTGAAAGCGAAATTTCAACTAAATAAATTACTTCTTCTTAGAAGGTCAAATTAAATACGCCGGCGAAACTCGATCATCATTTCAGCCAAAAGACGTCCACTGCTGGACATAGGCCTCCCCCAAGCACCTCGACTTCGACCGGTTATGTGCTTCTCGCATCCAACGGGTTCCTGCAGCCTTCACAAGGTCGTCGGACCACCTTGTGGGAGGCCTTCCAACGCTACGTCTTCCGGTACGTGGTCGCCACTTAGAGCCTTTCGGCCCCATCCGCCATCTGTTCTGCGAGCAATGTGCCCTGCCCATTGCCACTTAAATTTGGCAATTCTTCGGGCTATGTCGGTTACCTTGGTTCTCCTGCGGATCTCCTCATTCCTGATTCGATCACGCAGGAAAACTCCAAGCATAGCCCTCTCCATTGCCCTTTGTGAGCGACACGCACTGGTCAAATACTTTCGTCTTGAGACACTGCGGTATGTGGGAGGAGAAGATTTTGTGTAGCTTCCCCAACGCTGCCCAGCAGAGCCTTTACACGATAAAAGTATTTTCAACACACGTAAATTGGCTCTTATTGAACCGCTTTTAGGTCCATAATGCAGTGTATTAAAAACGCGTGCTTTTCTTTATTTTAATCCACAAGTGCTTTATTTCCACAGATAACTATTTACTAGTTGGAGATGCGCGCTTTTTTAATCTCATCAATTCCCTTTTTTTTTAAATAGTCTGTATTGTCCTTGGTCCCAAAATTAACTAATATTTATTTACCTTAGGATGAATGCGCCGGGACCACGGACAATATTTATAGTGAGCGCTAGACCGCGAAATTTAAATTTTCTTAGGTTTTTTGCTATTTTCAGGTCAGTGTCAGGCTGTGTCTTGTTCAAAATATGATTTGCGACTATGACAGGTACGTCTTTACACAATGATAATATCATTCGAATCATTAATACATCTTTCTTATGGAAAAGTTCTTAGCGAAAAAATCTAACTTGAAAGATTCTATTCTAATGACTATAATTATGTAAATACGTATATATTATAGTCGCGAATCATATTTGATCAAGATACAGAACATCACAGTACTGCTCAGGTCTCTGAGCTACGTCCATCACACACTGGCACGGTTTATGTCTCCTTTTGCTTGACAATTAGTGGAAGCAAAATCGACGACGAAAACATTCGCCCAGACAATAAACACTATATAATTTACTACACAAAAATAGGCTCCTTATTAGTAGATTGATTAAATTATTCATAATAAAATACCTGTCATGTGTCATAAACTTGTTATTGTCAATCAAGTTTCTTTGTGTTTTTTTTTTTTAACAATAATAGCAGTATTCCTTGTAACTTCACCTCTATTTAACATTCCCATCAAATTTCTTAATAACTTGCCCTAACTTTAAAATCTATTTGTAAACATTTAATTACTTGTTTTAAACTTTATTTTATTTTATTTTTCCCTTCTACCTCCTACTAATCTAAATATTGCAACATCTTTTTTCTCACACTGTTATTTAGCTGCATAACTTCACACATTCCAGGTGACTGATACTTCAAAGAAAATGATGACCCGCAGTGCTACAATCAAGGAGATGGAAGCAAAACTAAGAGCCACCTTGAAGGAGCTAGAGGTCTCTGAAGCGATGTGTAAACAGCTGCTCCGTGAAAGGGAAGACAGCGAAGTGGAAGTGGAAAATATTATTTTAAAGAACACCTCGCTCAAGAATGAACTGTCTCAGCTACACATGCAACACATGGACTTAACTGACCAACACAGTCAATTACAACACGCAGTGTCATCATTTCAAGAGTGCAGTGATACCCACGAATTGGCATTGAAACGAATCACAGAGCTTGAACAGAGATTGTTTGAAGCCCAAGAGGCACTATCAATCTCCGAGTGTATCAAGGTCAACAACCAGGTTGTTCGCACTAGTAATCTTTTTGATGAGTTGGTAGGTAGTAAGTCAAAATCAGTGTGTGAGACAGCTGTAACTATAGATTTGACAGGTGATGATACCATACCATTGTGTCCTATTGTTATGAGTCACAACAAATTAAAGAAATATATTAAAATAAAGAAATTAATTAAACGGTCACAGAGATTAATAAAAAAACAAAAACTCTTAAAATTAAATCTTACACTTAGAAAGGAACGTGTTGTCTTATCGAAAAGTTTAAATATTTGTACAATTGAGTTAGATAAATGTAGGGAAAAGTATGACACTGATATCCAGCTCCTCTATAATGATATATTACACAAGGAGCAATTGCTGAAGGATATTTTTGAAAAATATGAAAGTTCACAACGACAACTAAGTGACCGCTTGTTTGAGGCTGGAGAACTAATGGATTTGGTGAAGTACAATGCTGAGAGGTATGAGTCTCTGACTAATGATCTTTCATGCAGCTGTGCCAACCAACCACCACCTCTTCAGCCCCAGTCTGACTTGCCCCTTCCAGTATTAGCTCTTCCAGCAGAGACCACACAGATAAATAAATCAATATTTTTTTGTGACGAGTTAGGTTCTGGCTTAGGAAAAATTTTACTCAATTACCTAAGCCATAGTTTTACCAATCATAGTTACCATAACATAACTTTTAAACAAATGATAAAAAGAATTGCTAATGTAAATCTAGATAATTATTGTACTATGGTTTTGCTATTAGGTAATAGCACTGGTATTACCAAAAAGGACATAGTGGATGGTGTGAACACCTTAGTAAAGTTAAACGTAGGTAAGCTAATGTTGTGTGCTTTTCCTTACTCAGATACTTTATCATATAACGAAAATAATTATATTTATAAGTTGAATAATACTATTCACAAGCTGACTTGTTGTCATAGTGACAAATTATTGTTTTTTGACACTAACAAGTTTGTTAGTGGTTTTAAGTTAACTCAGAGAACTTTATCTCTGTCTGGGGAATGTAGACATCTGATTGCTATGTTGATAGCATATAATATTAACGAGGTTATAGCTAATATAACGAATTCTAGTATTAGTGACGAGTCCGTGTTGCCTAGTTATACTAACAACATAGTGATTAATTATGAATCGTCATGTAGTACGAAGGAGGATCCACCTATAATACCAACATCCTTGGAGACCACTACCAGTCAGATAGGATATTCTCCTCCTGCTGGAACTTATTCGGGCAATCTAGACTCTCCAGTTGTAGTTGTGGAGGTCACTCCGGATAACCATTTAAACTAGTCAGTGGGACAACAGAAGTTACCCCTTCAAATAACCAATTACTATTACAGAATAATAAAAAGGTATCTTCTGGCAATATAATTAATAATAATAAAAAACCAAAGGGAGTGCAACATATTTTAAAATTATTTAATCAAAATATCCAAGGTTGCGCTTCCAAATTACTGGAAATAGAATTGTTTTTGGAAAACACCAAGATTGATGTCATTTGTCTAACAGAGCATTGGTTAAAAGATCATCAAGTGATGTCAATTAATTATGAAAATTATTGTGTAGTTAGCCATTTCAGCCGAAAACGTATGTTACATGGCGGGTCATTAATATTAATTAAAAATTCTATTAAATCGAAAGAACGAAAAGACATAATCGGGTTGTCTGTTGAACACGCCATTGAATTGTCCTGTGTTGAGCTTGATAAGCATGTTATAGTATGCGTATACAGACCTCCAAGTTACCAGAATCTATTGGTGTTTGATTCTGTAATGGAAGATGTGTTAAAGAAACTTAGTACTAGTAGTAAGTCAATAATCGTATGTGGAGATTTTAATATTAATTTATTGGAAAATAACTCGAATACTGTCAGATTGTTAAGTCTTTTTAAGTCATTTGATTTGTCAAATGTTTTTATTGAACCAACCCGAGTGACAGCTTCTTCTGCCACTTGTATTGATAATGTTTTTTGTAATTGTGATTACTTACACAAAGAAATTGTAAATAAGTTGCCATCTGATCACAGTGGACAAACAATAACATTTAGCTCCTACATGCCTTTACAAAAAATTCAAATAAGGTTTAGGACAATTACATGTAAAAAGTTAGAGAAATTAAATAATTCTTTGGCCAGTAAATTATGTGATCAGAATTTTAATAATATAGGTGACCCAAATGAGTTCTACGCCGAGTTCTTTTCAATATTGAACGCGCAGTTTAATAACACTTTTCCATTAAAAACTAAAAGTATTTACACTAAGTTTTTATTTAGTGACTGGGCGACTCCAGGTATTCGTAAAAGCAGGGAAAAACTTTTTGAACTCTATGGCTTAAAGCAACATATGAATAATACAAACTTTCATCAGTATGTTGCAAAATATTCAAAAACTTTTAAAAGTGTGTGTCAAATAGCTAAAGCTCTTTATATTAGCAATAAAATAAAATCAGCTGATGATAAAATAAAAACTACTTGGCAAATAATAAATAACGAAACAGGTAGGAAAAAACAGCGTAATACTGAATTTAATTTAGATACTGCACATGGCCCCATCAACTCAGATGTAGAAATAGCTCAGGAATTTGAAAACTTTTTTTCTAATATTCCCCTTAAAACTACTGAAGCTTTAAATTCATCCCCCACGCTTTCTGCTGCCTTACTTAAAAAGAATGTAAAGGCATGCCCTTTGGAGTTTAGGTTTCAGCATACAGACCCTCAGGCTGTTATAAAAGCTTTTAAAGATCTTAACATTAAATCAACAGAAGATCTCTGGGGAATGTCTGTAAAAATATGTAGATCTTTCATCGAAACCATTGCGCCCTATTTAGCTTTCATATTTAACACCAGTGTTGATCAAGGAGTCTTTCCGGATCTTATGAAACATAGTAAAGTTGTACCATTGTTCAAATCCGGTGATAGTAAAGAACCTAACAATTATAGACCTGTCTCAATTCTGCCAGTTCTCAGTAAGGTGTTTGAAAAGTTGATGCTCAATCAAATGTTACGTCACTTTAATAAAAATTCCATCTTTCATGAACACCAGTACGGTTTCACCAAAGGGCGTTGCACTACTGACGCCGGTGTTACCCTAATAAAGAACATTTTTAATGCCTGGGAAGAAGCAAAAGATGCCATTGGAATCTTTTGCGACCTCTCTAAGGCGTTCGATTGCGTAAACCATGAAACACTTCTGATGAAACTGGAGCACTATGGAATTAGAAAAACAGCACTTGATTTGCTAAGATCATACCTGAAAGATAGAAAGGTTAAAGTTCAAGTAAACGGCGTAAACTCATTAGGGTCTGAAATGACAATGGGTGTTCCTCAAGGTTCGATATTGGGTCCATTCCTCTTTTTAGTTTACATTAATGATTTACCCCAATTACTTCAAAATCAACCGAAGATGGTGTTATTTGCAGATGATACGTCATTGATCTTTAAGATAGACAGACGGGCACAAAATCTTGACGATGTGAATAACTCTATTCTTCAGGTCCAAGATTGGTTCACGGTAAATAATTTGGTACTGAATGAAAAGAAAACCAAATGTATTAGATTTAAATTACCTAATGTTAGAAGTAGCGAATGTGACATCATACTTAATGGAGAAAAACTGGAATTTGTTGATCGAACGGTTTTTCTGGGAATCACGCTAGACGAGAAATTACAATGGGGACCTCACATAACATCTCTTGCAAGGCGGCTTAGCTCGGCCGCTTATGCTGTTAGAAAGATTAGACAATTAACTGATGTAGAAACCGCGCGTTTAGTCTATTTTAGCTACTTTCACAGCTTAATGTCGTACGGCATTTTACTATGGGGTCGAGCTGCTGACATTGAATCCATCTTTATTTTGCAAAAGAGAGCTGTCAGAGCCATTTATAATCTACGTCGCCGCGAATCTCTCAGGGAACTTTTTAAAAAGATTAATATTATGACGGTACCTTGCCAATTTATTTATGAAAATATTATGTATGTTAGAAAAAATCTACATCTTTTTAATAAAATAAGCGATAGACATAATTTTAATACTAGAAATAAAGATAAAATACATCAACCATTTTTTAGATTAGCCAAAGTAAATACATCTTTTATGGGGTACTGTGTTAAATGTTACAATAAAATACCTTGTGATATATTGCAATTAAATGAAAGAAAATTTAAAACTCACATTAAACGTACACTTTGTAAACAAGCATACTATAAATTAGAAGATTATATCCAAGATAAGAACGCTTGGAAACATGCTGGTTCTGCTCCATAGGACAATCTAGAGTCTAGACAAAATCAAACTGGTTGCTAATTTAATTGTAAAATTGATTCTTTCTTCTTTTTTTTGACGTTGATTTATATTCTGTAAGTACTTAAACTCACACCCTGACTTATTACTTGTAATTTTTTATTTTAATGAAAATCGTTTATTTTTACCATGTTTGTAAATATGTGAGTACCATGTATCTATTAGATAATTAATTTATGTCATGTTTTCATTTTTAATTCTTTTACCTATTTTGGTATAGTAATATTATTTTATTTTAGGTGCATCGTCTTCACATATTATTATATAATTAATGTATACAAAATATTGTAAAACATTTTAAAAGAGTAACGGTGGAGTTTCTTGCCCATTCTTCTCCATACGAAAACTACCTTTTGGAATGGGCGACTAGAATCAATTCTATTTTTTCGTAATTTTTGACGTTCAAAAGTGCCTTTTAAGTGCCTACTTGAAATAAATGTTTTGACTTTGACTTTGACTTTGACTTTACAACCTGATACTGACCTGCAAATTAGAAAAAAACCTAAGAAAATTTTAATTTTTAACCTTAAATTATCCGTGGTCCCTTCCGAAACCAAACGGAAAAGACCCTGACTGGCATTCTATTATTGCGGATTCTCACTGTACTAATGTACATTTCTCTATGCCAATAGTACTTTCTAATTCCATACTAACTAAACTACAATTTGACATACGACAACACTACGATCAGTCTAAACATTATTTTGTGTTTATTATATTTTTTCTATAGGCTGTTTAGAGGTTTTGTCAGTGCCATGGACTAATATATTTAAAATGAGAGTCAGTGCTTTTATTTACACCTGCGCGCGCATCGCTAGTGCTGGCTAGCACGGCCCGCGGAAAAACAAAACTAGCGCGCCATTTTCAAAACAAGTTAATATTTAACAATACAAGTCTGTTTTTTTCCTCGCAAGTGTGTTGAAAAACGTCGTATGAAACGCGTGTGCATTGATCATTAGACTCTTGGCTTTCGTATCGCGCTCGCTTGCGCCTCGCGCGAATAATACCGCCTTAAGCATAATTATCAACAAAGCACACATGTATCATAATGTACTATTATGCAACCGTTGTATAATAAGGGGTATTAAAACACGAAGCTGAGTGTGATAATAGTATCACTTGAGTGTTTTATTACCTAATTATGTACAGTTACATACAAGACTTTATCTACACCCATGATATGAATCCTCTACAAAAAGGTTCTGAAACCATAAGGTGTTGTCCAGTGTTGTAAGAACTCTATGCAAATTCATGGAAAGTTTAATTGCTGAGTATCAAAGCTTGTATCACTCATTTTTGTAAACAACAAAGTAATAAATGTTTGCAATACTAATATCGAAGAGAAATGGCGGGATACGACGTGAACTCGAATAAATTATAAGTTGTTTTTTTAAATTACGGCGCTGTAGTAATGAGACGCGCGTGTATGACTGTTATTTTTAGGGTTCCGTACCCAAAGGGTAAAACGGGACCCTATTACTAAGACTCCGCTGTCCGTCTGTCCGTGATAGTTATAAAGTAGACATTTTTACAGATGATGGACCGTATGTATTTCTGTTGCCACTAAAACAACAAATACTACAAAAACAGAATAAAATAAATATTTTAGGGGGCTCCCATACAACAAACGTGATTTTTCTGGGGTTATCGACACAGTAAAAAGCTAATTTTTAAACTGATATTTCAAGTCACTACGACTTGAAATATCAGTTTAAGAATTAGCTTTTTACTGTGTAAACTTCATAGACGTGATTAGGATTGTTACCTCAACACGACAAACTGAAGAAAACAGATTTATTCCACTCATACTTCAAATAACAAAATATCTAGCGCTCGTTGAACCCAAAAAAAACATCAAATCTTTTCGTTTTCATTTTATAGTGTTTAGATATCGTTACCAATTTCGTTTGTTTTTTTTTCGTGAGTTTCTCTAGCTAGTTCAATAGTTAGTTGCTAGGTCGATTGATCGGGTTAATCTACGCTTGCTGCGGTTGGTCCGTGGATGGGTGACCATCTTTACAAATCAAGACCTCCCCGTGCTTCGGAAAGCACGCTAAGCCGTTGGTCAAATTCAAATTCAAATATTTATTGCTCAACACAGTCAATTTTATACATTTCCAGATGTTAAGTGAATGCGCAGTCCACTGTATTGTACTAATTCAGGCATGCAAAATTCATAGTTATAGTTATACAATTTCATAATTTCAGGTCCCGGCTGTCATTTGTGGATCTTTGACAGTCGTTACGGGTCGTCAGAAGCCCAAAAGTCTGAGAACTAGTCTTACCAAGGGTATCGTATTACCTAGTAATTGGGTTGTGGAGGTCAGATAGGCAGTATATAACTAAGTATTAACCTTTTAAATATTGACATAATATTTTTCATAATTTCTTTTTTGATTTTTATTTTCTCTTTTGAGATTTGTATTGGTAAATTGAATTTAATTTTTATTTTATTTTTTATATAACTACTCAGTGGCTTTTACATGTTTTACGAAGATTGTTTTAAAACTTGTCACTCTTTCATAATTTCTTTTTTTTTTATTTTAATTTTTCTTTTTTTATGTTGCTTTTCATGCTTATTTTATATTCAAATATGCGAATTTCGACACAATGTAAAAATTGTTAATGAAATAAATAAATAAAAGACACTCCATGTAAAATACTGGTATTCAGCTGCATGCGGTTAGACTGGAAACCGACCCCAACATAGTTGGGAAAAGGCTAGTAAGAGAGTTTTGCTAGCTAGTTTGATAATGAAAAACGAGATAATTAATAAAGAAACATTTTTTTTTCTGAACTACGCATTGCCAAACGCACTACCATTAATACTCATATAAAAATAAAACCTACTTCAACAATTTCTCTCAAAATTGACAATACGAGTACAAATTTGTAACAACAGAAGGGGCTGGAAGCAGGCTCTAAACAGATCCGTAGTTAACAGAAGATTGACCTACTTGCACACGCGACTCCCCAATTTTATCAATAGGTTCGGAACGCACTGGGGACTACCATTGCAGGGATCGTAAATGAAGTAGTTGCGAAATTAAGGAATTTTCAGTTGTAAGTCGACTGGAAAAGTGGCCCTCACTGAAACGGTTACGGTTATTAGTAAAACATTAACAACCTGTTAAGAGGTCATTGTACTCATCATTATGAACTACTTTTACTATGGGACCAAACCTGAAATCTCAACAAGAAACTCCACGGTTACTCTTTTTAACACATTGAAGGACACTGATCCATAGACTTTAGATCTGTAGACCATTTTTATTAGTACCTGGTACTTCTTGACAGGCCTGCGCTGTCCTCCCATACCTACTGTAATCTGGAAACATTGTAAAGGCCAATTATGTTTAAAAAGAGTAACCGTGGAGTTTCTTGCCGGTTCTTTTCCATAAAAAACGACCAATTAGAAGCGTGCACTTAGCTTCTGACGTTTCATAAGTCATGTAGGTCTACGTGAAATAGAATATTTTTTGATTTTGATGATTTTGATTTTGAGATAGGCAGTCGCTCCATGTAAAATACTGGCATTCAGCTGCATCCGGCTAGACTTGAAGCCGACCCGAACATTTTTGGGAAAAGGCTAGGCAGATGATAGTGTAGCCAGTAGGTACATATTATTATTGTGTTAAGTATTCTGTAGTGAGGTATTGTGTTTAAAGTTCCTAATAGGTACTTTTCAGGATCTATTAACTTTTCTAACAACGCATACGTCTACAAAAAGTTGTTCTAAATCTGGGACTAAAAGTGCGTCATGGTATCCCAATTGAAATTATTATTTATTGGTTATTGTTTAATAACATCATTTTGAATTAGCTCAGTGAAGTCAGCATGCCTTAATGAACTAGCTAAATGTTTATTCTGTTTATGCACAATGATATTCAAATAATTTACAGTTAATTTGACATTCCATTAATTTACATGTAATTGATTATTACTAAATTATTGTTATTCAATTATGGCGAACTAATATTCAATAATGAGTCATTAGTATTGGTTAATTAGGATGTTGCAAATAGTAAATTAGTTATAGCATGTATTATTATCTAAAATGATTAGATGCAGATAGTTATTGTTTAAATAATTTGTGTCAAAAATAACAAGGAATAGCTAGGTACCTATATTTTTTATTTAAAAATTTAAAACTTTTCGCAAACTAAATAGGACACAGATATAAGAAAAATACAAGGTGAAATCGAAAACTTTCGCCTACTTCGAAATAGGAGCTGCAGCAACTGTTACATAATCGTTTTTAATTAAATAAATAATAAATAAATAAAAATCTTTATTACTAGAAGAATGTATGGTACAGTAAATCTCCTTAAAACAATTAGGTCTTATGTAATGTGCACTTAGGTATCAAAGGAGTACTTTGGCACTCGTACTAGGATTATCCTGTATCACGAATGCCAAAATTATATCATACCTAATCTATCAAAACAAATAACAAAATTAAAGTATCAATTTTAATGCGCACCCGATAAACAATCCGTACATCGCAGAGTTCAAAACCCGAAACAAGTCGGCAATGCGGTCGATTACCTAGTTTTGACCATGCCTACGATGTAAAGGGTGCGCGACGACCTTGCCAAACTCAAAATTTTATTTATAACACGTCAAATTATGAATTTTAATTTGACGCACCATTTCAATTTCATGAGGGAGAGGGAGACTATTGAGCGCCTTGTCGTGCAGGGTAGAGTGGAGGGTACTAGACTAAGCGGACGGTCACCCATGAGATGGACTGACCAAATTAAATCCGCAGTGGGTGATCCATTGTATGAGTGCAACAAAAACATCCGAAATCGGAGGAGGTGGCGAGAAATCGTGAGGCGAATCACATCAGCCCCTAAACAAGAAACCACGACCGCTCTGACAAGAGTGCTACAAAGAAGAAGAAGATTCAATTTCAGTAGAAAAAGTCTTAGATTTTTTAAATAAAATTGTTTGGCTATATATTTTTTTAGCGTAATTATGCCTAATAACAATGAAATATTCTATGTTCTCGTTGCATCCCCATCTCACACAAACTATCTAGTAAGTAGATCGTAACCACCCTCGATCGATCTCCAATTCAAACTTATATTTACGACGAAAACAAACTATCCCCTCCATTCTGTGTATTGGTAGATAAAATTTATTGCACTTTCATAGGCTGAAGAATATCCTTAAGAACTTTGTTGCTTAGGAAACTATCGTTCCGTACCAAAATGGTAAAACGGAACCCTTATGGTGAGACTCAGTCTGTCTGTCTGTCTATCACAGCTGGATATCTCAAGAACTACTAATGCTATCAACTTGAAATTCAGAATAGTTTTAGTTGACGTTTGCCTAACTATTTTGCAAATAAGAAAGAAATAAAATCGATGTTTGGCTACTAGGGCATGTGGGGTATCATAATATGAAAGAGCGGAGATTGCACATACTCAAACAATTTCTTTTTTTGAGGCAGCATAGTTTTCGACTTTAGATGAAAAATGCATGTGAAAAAAATACCCTACCCTTATCACCGAAGTTCGCAAAGAGATTTCTCTTTGCGAACTTCGGTATCTGAAATAATTCTATGTGATAGAAGTTTATGTAAAGATTACAGGAACAATAAAATGATGTCTCTAAATAGCACACTTTTTCAGAAATCATCAACAAAAGTAACATTAGTTCCACTATCGGTCAAGAGATGGCGCTGACCCAAAACTGCAATATTGTTAAATTCTCGCACAGTGTTAAATTCTGTGACGAATATAGGCCTCGCCGATGAGAAAAACATATTATTATGATGGTACGGAACCCTCGGTGCACGAGTCCGACTTGCACTTGACCGGTTTTGTAAAAATACATTGTTGTAACTTCATGAAAGGAAGGAAAAAATCGCAGAAAATGTTTGTAGCTCGATAATTGACCAACGCTTGTACTGACTGGATAGGTGCACTCAAACCTGTGTGGTTGTTTCATCAAAAGAACATCACAGACATTAATCTAAGAGATGTCAGCATCTACGAAGGGGCCCGCTAGGGCCGAAAACTACCGGGTCAGCGGGATTGTCCGAAAGGGTTACCGCTGGCCCGGAACATAAAGGGCTAAGGAAGGAATACGGGTGGGTTTTATTTAGTAAGAGTCTGACACTCCCTTCCGCTCCGCCCAGAGCGGGACCCGGGGCCATTTGATGATTTTGCACCAAAAAAAAAAGACATTAATCTACATGGTCTTCACGTGATCTGACCAGGATTATGTCTGGACTGTAAGAGACTGTGACCTTTGATTTTGTTTCGGCCTTTCTTCTCAGAGTAGTCAGATATGATTGACTTGTACAAGCGTTTGTACAAAAATAAAATCAAATATCATTCATTTGAAGAGTTCGTCCAGGAAAGTAGGTGCTAAAGTCCCTAAACAACTGCAGTATATTTGACCAGTAATAACTATTCAGTTATAAGCATAATTTGGAACAAATTATCAGACCAAAGGGCCAAATGCTTCAAAGCTCAAAAGGGTTATTTTAATGCACCCACAAAAACTCCCATGAAACCATTCCCATAACATATCTCATCTTCACACAATACCACATGAAAATATCCTTGCGAACTACCTCTAAAATAAATTGGGGTAATACCTGCACCCTGATTCATTTTTAATAGCGATGTGTGTTGTTAAATTGCTCGTTAGGTTAGTATGTGATAGTCCCACCGAACAAATAGGTACAGAAGGTCTGCTCTAAACAACGACTGGAAACGCATAGACACACGTCTATGTCCAGCAAGCGCAGCCACAGGCGCACAGTGGAGTTGCTTCCTGGAAGCTTCGCCGAGAGAGATCACTGAGTGTTTGCCACATCACTTGTCAAAATCATCATGAACTTTAGTTCGACCAATCAGTCACATTACGATATTTGTGTTAAAATACTTAGAGCCATTATACAACGGAGTTTACCAATTCTGGGTTAAGCTCGCCTTTGCATATGCTGTCCTTATGATGTTATAACATTGTTTTCTGTAATTTATGTGGATAAGAAAGAATGAGAATAAGTTCTCATCAAAGAACTCCATCATTGGCGGCTAGATAAAAGTAACAATCACTAAGCGCCGTCTACGCGGAAATAATTTTATTATAAGCATCCACTTGATGTATGTAGTTTGAGAGCGCCATTCGTACGTTCCTGGGGATCTACTCCGAGGGTACTAATTACGAGGGTTTTCTAAACTTACGGACATAAGGTTACCTCGGAGCCCAACCCAATAATGAATGACAACACGATTTGACAGTAGTTGTTCCTACTCTCGATTTATTTTTGACCGTCCGAAACTAATAATTTTACACTTATTTTGATGGATCAACTACTATCAGATGGGCCCGTATCTTCATTGACGGACTTAGAGTGTAGACCGCCATGGTTTCACTAGTTGTATAGAGATGACCTTCTGTATCATTCTGTTCTGTGGTAGTACGAAACCCCGATCCTAACGAGAACAGAACTGCTCGTATAAAAGACTGGGTAATGGGACTGGGCAGCAGTTTGGACATTAGATGTTCAGTTTCAAGTTATGGGCTTTGATAATGAGGTTATTAAAAACATTACCCTCCTTTTGGGCTTTGCCGCAGTCGGGTGATAAATAGGGCGAGTGTTTTTCAAGGAATTGCAAGTTCGGTATTTTGTTAACTTGTTAAATGACAATAATGTAGGTGTTCATTCTCTCATAAAGATCGGACGCTACACTCGAAGTCGTGGACGAATATGTTTACCTAGGACAAACTGTCCAGTTAGGTAGTTTTAACTTCGAGAAAGAGGTCAATCGACGAATCCGACTCGGCTGGGCAGCGTTGGGGAAGCTACGCAATATCTTCTCGTCCCACATACCGCAGTGTCTCAAGACGAAAGTCTTTGACCAGTGCGTGTTACCAGTGATAACTTAAATGGCACTAAAACGTGGTCGCTCACAAAGGGCAATGGGGAGGGCTATGCTTGGACTTTCCCTGCGTGATCAAATCAGGAATGAGGAGATCCGCAGGAGAACCAAGGTAACCGACATAGCCCGAAGAATTGCCCAACTGAAGTAGCAATGGGCAGGGCACATTGCTCGCAGAACAGATAGCCGATGGGGCCGAAAGGCTCTGTAGTGGCGACCGCGTACCGGAAGACGTAGCGTTGGAAGGCCTCCCACAAGGTGGTCCGACGACCTTGTGAAGGCCGCAGGAACCCGTTGGATGCGGGAAGCACAGGACCGGTCGAAGTGGAGGTGCTTGGGGGAGGCCTATGTCCAGCAGTGGACGTCTTTCGGCTGAAATGATGAGGTGTTCATTAAAGTAAAATAAATTCGATCATAAAATTCGTGTAATTCTCGTCATAAGGGACTACCTCTAAAATCCTCGAAAACCTACTAAGCGAGCGAAAGTGATGCAATTACTTTTGAAACGCAAAAGAAGAGTGATGGCTATGGTGTGTGTGCAAAACGAATTGACTACTTTTTTAACAAAATATATTAATTAAATTTAAAACTACTTTAAGTAAACTTCTATATGATAATTCTCTATGTTTTAAAGTAAATTCCATTGAAAAATTCTTAGGTGTTACGCCATGATGTCGAAAAAAGTAAAAAAATAGATATAAATTTTGACTGAAAGTTTTTTCATGATCGTTGCTCCCGCTATGTTCTGATACAAGGTGGTGACGACAATACGACAACAAATTAAACTGCGTATATATAATGACGTTCATAATCTGCATACCTACGAAAATTCAACCAGAAATATAAAATAGTTTGGTCACTATATAAGTAGCTAGACGGCTGATCGGCAAATCCAATACCTAGTTGGTCCATCTCTGCTACTTTAAAAAGAACACCTTTTTTTATTTCGATATTATAAATTCGACATTAATGATGTAATTAATATTTTTGTAAAAATATTTTAAAAAGTATCCATAGAGTTTCTTGCCCGTTCTTCTCCATAGATACATACCAATGATTTGGAATGGGCAACTGGCTTCATATTTTCTGACTGACCGACTTCTTGACAATTCAAAAGTGCCTGTAAATGGTTTAATTGGAATAAATGCTTTGAGTTTGAGTTTGAGCATTTATTTGATAGTCCCAAAATCCATACTAATATTATAAATGCGAAAGTGTGTCTCTCTGTCTGTTACCTCTTCACACTTAAACCGCTAAACCGATTTAGGAAGATGAATGAATATCCTATGTCCTTTCCCGGGACTCAAACTATCCCTATACCAAATTATAGCTATGTCCTTTCCCGGGACTCAAACTATCCCTATACCAAATTATAGGGATAGTTTGAGTCCCGGGAAAGGACATAGGATAGTTTTTGTCTCGATATTCCCACGGGATGCAAGTGAAACCGCAGGGCGCTGTTAGTACCCGTATACAATTAGTATAGCCAGTCTTTTCATTTCAATTTGAAACCAAGTTCGAAAACCTGTCCACACTAATCACTATCTGGCCAAAAACCCTACTACAATTAGATTAATCGCCGTAGGTACCTAGGTACTTGTGTTTAAGCGTAGTACAGACATTCAATGCTAATACGGGTACGTGTAACATCCAGGAGCGTTCGTTCGTTACGTATAACACGTCTTACCCACTTTTACCTACCTCTTAATAGCAGATCGTTACACTAGATTGCGAATACAGGCGCTAGTGGTGCGCAAGTGTCGATAGAATTTGTCCGAAATTATAGGGGCATAATGAAATTGAGGCGAAATTGTTGTGCTGAATTTTTATCAAATACCTACCCTATGGCTACATTCGATTAGATTAGCATAAAAGTCGTTACGTCCAAGTTTAAATGAGGGTTTTTATACATGGGTGGGGACGTCGAGGTGCAACCTTAATTTATAACCAATAAATAAATAAATATAAATTATAAATTAAATCACTTTATAAATTTCATACATGATTCTGAACCTCCAGCGTTGAGATTTTTCGTCGTTTATTAAAAAAAACATTAACTGTTCCGTACATTTTGACCGCGTAGGTATTGTACAGACGCCAGCACATCAAGCTACTACAATCTGTCAAATTTATTTAGTAGATTTTCAACTTTATCGCTAAATCATTAGGTTCAAAGTTGATTGGGAAAATTTGATAGGTTCGGGTAGTTTTCTATGAAACAGCAGATTTTTTCTTTGATAACCGGCGAGGAACTTCTACTGTATGGGGTTTAGAATCATGTGATAAATTCATGGTTATACTTTGCGTGTCAGTGTCTATGCCACCCTATATATATTATTATATATTATATTATTTACAAGCGATCAAACAAATAAATTACAGTGTAGGTATATACTCATCATCATCTGCCTAGCCTTTTCCCGACTATGTTGGGGTCGGCTTCCAGTCTAACCGGATGCAGCTGAATACCCGGTTTTTACATGGAGCGACTGCCTATCTGACCGCCACAACTGGCAGTTACTGGGTAAGACGATGACCCTTGGTAACACTGGTTGTCAAATTTTCAGGCTTCTGACTACCCGTAACGACTGTCAAAGTTCCACGAATGACAGCCGGGACCAACGGCTTAACGTGATTTCCGAGGCTCGGAGGGGTCACGGTATGTAAAGATAGTCACCCATCCACCGACCAACCGCAGCATGCGTAGCTTAACCTAATAAATTATTTATACCGGTATGCTCTCCTGAACCCCTCTCCACTCACCCCCCTCCTCGATCCCCTCGACCTGTGCGGCTGTTATTATTTAGCCACGGGCCCCTCACTGTAACCCCCTTAGTAATAAACATATTATATCAGATGAATAGTTACACACCGATTTCTCTCTTTCAGCCGTCAGTAATTTGACTTTCGTAATAAGAAGACAAAGCGTTGTGTAACTATACAGACGCTATACAACGTTTATTAGTAAAGGGGTTAGTATAATAAAAGTTTTCGCAGAGGATGCTAACTGTTTTTGGGGCATTATGAATTAACAATTATTATAATTATATTCCTTTACATCTCTCATATTCGGTAAGTAGGTCTTTATTACCCCCAAATGGGGCTTGTACTGACAAATTAGCGCTCTAGGGTAATAATGTAGCTAGAAAAGCCCTAGGGCGGTAAGTAATTAAAAAAAAAACTTAATGGTTAGATGTACGCGAACTGTTTGAAAGAGTGAAGTTTTTTTTTTAATTACTTACCGCCCTAGGGCTTTTCTAGCTACATTATTACCCTAGAGCGCTAATTGGTCACCTACAAGCCCCATTTGGGGGTAATAAGGACCTACTTACCTCACAATCGAGATGTAAAGCAGAGTAGTTAGCTCGGGTGTAAGCATCAATTGCAGCCCGAGATATTTAGGCGCACGAGCGCAGCGAGGGCGCCTATAGTTCGAGGGTTGTACAGCCCTTGGCTACTAATCTACTATTAATTGTCACAGTAAATAATAAAAAAAACGTTTCGTAGCATTGTAGGACAGAAAATCCTTTTTAAAATAGCTCGATTTGTTCATAGCCCTTTTAACTATACCTACTAACTTTGGAGGGTTTATTTATAAACCTTGTTTATTTAAAGTTAGCCCATGGCTAAATAATAACAGCCGCACAGGTCAATCGATCAGGTTAAGCTACGCTTGCCGCGGTTAGTCTGTGGATGGGTGACCATCTTTACCTACCGTTGAGTGCCGGTGCCGGCTGTCATTCGTGGATCTTTGACAGTCATTACGGGTAGTCAGAAGCCCGAAAGTCTGACAACTAGTCTTACCAAGTGGTATCGTATTATCCAGTTACTGGGTTGTGGGGTTAGATAGGCAGTCGCTCCTTGTAGAAAACTGGTGTTTAGCTGCATCCGGTTAGACTTGAAGCCGACCCCAATATAGTTGGGAAAACGCTAGGCAGATGATGATGCTTAAAGTTAAGTAATGATTAACGATTATATAACCAAACATTTACGTTTCAACGTCTCTTAACTGTAATCATCGTTTATAAATAAACCCCTTAATGTCTGAAGCAATTTCTGTGAAATGCTTCCAATATCGATACAACAGAGGCCAGATCTATTGTGCTGGCACAAGAGTGGCGGTCGGCGTACGATAATGTTAACGTTAATCACTGGATTCCCGCGCCGGCGCCGTAATGAAGTTTCTTGTTAACTTTACTAAACGCAACCTCCTGCACGCTCATGTCAACCTGCTATTTTAATGTGGATTTGATCATAGTTCAGCAAACGAAGCTATTCCAATAAAAAAACCGGGCAAGAGCTAGTCGGACTCGCGCACCGAGGGTTTCGGACCATCATAATGTTTTTAAATTTTTATCGGCGAGGCCTATATTCGTTAGAGAATTTTAACACTGCGCACTGAGGTGTAGAATATTGCAGTTTTAGGTCAGCGCCATCTCTTGACCGATAGTGGAACTAGTGTAACTTTTGTTGATGATTTCTGAAAAAGTGTGCTATTAAGAGACATCGTTTTATTTTTCCTGTAATCTTTACACAAACGTCATCTAAAACTATGCCAAATTTGAAGTTGATAGCATTAGTAGTTCTTGATATATCCAGCTGTGACAGACTGAGTTGCGCCATAAGGGTTCCGTGTGACAGATAGATAGACAGATGATAGACAGGCAGGCAGGCAGCGTATATCCCTAAAAGTGCTGTCCTGTCTGGTGATTTTGCTCCCGATTTATGAACGCGTTCTCTATTGAAAGATTTGCCTTTTCTTAAATTATGTCAGCCTGCTGATGTAATCGATGTGTTTACCACCTTTAAACATCGCAAAATCATTCTTATAATGAACTAGCTTCTGCCCGCGACTTTGTCCTCGTGAATATATTTCTTGCTCCCCCAACCCACCCATCGCATCGCATCGCCTGCTTAACCTTCTTTCTGGCTCTTTTTATTCGGCTCCTAAGGGTTCTACCGTGAACTAAAATAGTCTTCCTCGAGACCTATCAAGTGCAAAATAAGTTTTAAAATCCGACTAGTGGTTCCGGAGAATAAAAAAAAAAACAAACAAACTTTTCAGCTTTATTATTAGTATGTGAGACAAGCACTTAAAGAAGTAGATATAATTAAGACTCTGTCACAACGACGAAGAGTTCAAGAACATAGAGATTATTATTTCTTAAAAGACACCTTCACTAATCCAGACAGGCCAGAATGTCCCAAATATGTGCGGTCCATTAATTACAACGACGTGTGGACCTGACAGCCACGAAATGTCTTCCTTCTGTCTCAATGTCCGTAAAAACTTCCTGGTTATCACTCGGCGACAAAAAGATATAAAGTGAGCGTATGAAATAGTTTTGATGGCAGGTTAGCTATATTTTCTGCACCATCTTCAAAGAAACTGATTGAGTGAGCGCCATTTTTATTATTAACCGACTTCGGCTGTATTTTTTTATATTTTTATGTTTGTTACCTACCTCAGAACTCCGTCATTTATAAACCGATTTGGAAAATGCTTATTTTGTTTGAATAGCTTATCCGTATTTATAGAGTGTGGTTCTATAAAAAGGTCAAGTTCTGATGAGTAATAATTCGTATTTTTTCCACGAACCTGGTGTATGTTGATGAAATTAAAATAACTGTTAACTGTTTTATAACACTTTTTCCGTTATGTTTAGAATAAAGGTCACAGCTCATTAGAGCCACTCGGCACCCACCCCGCACCGCCTCGTCGCACGGCGTCCACTCGTTGTCGACAGGTGGTCCACGGGTGGAGGCCGCGTTATCACCAATAAACGTCGCGCGGTCAACCAATGGACCTCGCGTCGCGTATAACATTATCGGGTTTACAATGCGCAGTCAACGCAAGGCAAGCATGCGAGCAGCGAGTTGTCACCGAGTGGTCCACCCGCCGTCCGCGCGTGGAGGGCTTACGACCGAGGCGATCCGGTGACGCTACGGAGTTGATGTAGTGAGCGCATACCCATACAAGTCCATATAAAGAATACTAGCCGCAGAAGTCGAGGCGGTGCGGAGTGGGTGCCGGGTGGCTCTAATGAGCTGTGACCTTAACTCTTCTGCAATTCATTCTAGACTGAACTTTGTGTGGAAAAAGAAAATTTGCATTTCTTGTACACACAAATGTACCAACATCGTTCAGTCTGGAATCACCCACTGCTAGATTTAGACCTCCTCTCCTTTTTGCAATATTGGCTTGGACAAATGAACCTTAATGCGGTAATATTTACATAGTGAGTTCAAGGGGCCTAAAAAGGCCACTTTGGCAGAATCATAAAAGGATAACAGAATGGACAGTTAACTATTAAGTTAATCGTATCAAATCCTATTGATGAAGCATTTTTCTGTTATATTTTTTTGTCTGTGCAAAAATACCAATCCATCAAATCAAATCAAATTATTTATTTGCTAGAATGCAGGTAAGTATACAAATAAGGTCGTGAAGAATTAAAGTTGAGCCATACATTCTGCCCAAGATTTGGCATGCAAAATTTAAATGAATGAATAGGTAAGATGCTTTAACTAATAAAAATAAGAATATCTTAAACACACTTTTCAGATAAATAATAATAATAATAACAGTTCAATACAATTAATAATACATAATGGTCAAAATAAAATTAAGTCAAAATAAAATTAAGATGTCAAAATAAACTTGGATGTCAAAATGCAATTAAAATGTCAAATTACAATTCAGAAACTATCATTTAAAAAATCCTTAACATTATAATAACATTTTTAAATAAGAAATTTCTTAAATTCTCTTTTAAATAAGTTTGGCTGGTTTATATTTTTAATGCCCTCTGGAATCTTATTATATATTAATGGTGCCATACAAAACACGCTTTTATGAAGGAGTGCTGTTTTCGCAGAGTAAGGCTGTAAGAAGTTCTTATATTTAGTACGTCTATTTCTCGTGACATTGTCTGACAAAAGAGGAAACCAGTGAGGATTGCTTCTAACAAATAAAGCTATTTCCAAGATGTATAGTGACGGAAGTGTCAGTATATGGTATTTTACAAACATTGGTTGACAGCTGTCGGTATTTTTGATCCTAAACATAGCCCGAATACAACGCTTTTGCATTTTAAACACCATGTCAGTGTTTGTCGAATTACCCCAAAATATTAGACCATATCTAAGCACTGATTCAATAAGTCCATAATACGCAATGAATAATGCGTTTCTACTCACTGTTGGTGCCAGTTTGTAAATCGCAAAAGATAAACTACTTAGTTTTGTACAAAGGTCTTCCGTGTGACATTTCCAATTGATTCTACTGTCAATTTTTAAACCAAGGAATTTGGCTGTTTCTACTTGATTTATTGTATTATTATCATATAGTACTTTAAATTTAATTGAATTTTGAGGTCTTTGACTGTAATTCATTACATTTGTTTTATTTATATTTATTTTTAGATTATTATTGATTAGCCATGTTATTATAGATGTTAGTGCTTTATTTATGTCATTTTCAAATAGATTTTTATCAATACATGTAATATTTACTGTGCTGTCGTCTGCAAACAATGTCATAGGATGCACAGTTGCCTTAGGGAGGTCGTTGATGTAGGTAATAAATAACGTAGGCCCCACTACGCTGCCCTGGGGAACACCATATCTAACATATCTTACTTTGGATTGGTATTGTTCTTCTTTTTTAGTTTTTATGTTAAATTTTGTAATTTGTGTGATTTGTTTTCGATCAGTTAAGTAAGATCTAAATAGTTCTAAAACGTTTCCTCTTATACCGTAAGTCTCCAATTTACTAGCCAATATGTTGTGATCCACATAATCGAAGGCTTGTGTCATATCGCAGAAGATGGAGCACACAGGGGTAGTTTTATCAACCGCAGTCATTATATTTTTTTTAAACTCAAAGATAGCCATATTTATATTTTTATGTTTTCGAAAGCCTTTTTGTTCGCTGCATAAGATATTGTTATTTTCTAAGTAATTATTTAATTCTATATTATAATAAGTTTCAAAAATTTTAGAAAATATAGAAAGGAGAGCAATGGGTCGATAATTTTCAACTAATTCTTTATCATCTTTTTTCAATAAAGGTTTTACAATTGCCAGTTTAAGATCCTTTGGAAATGTGCCATTTGTTATAGACAGGTTAATAATATGACTTAAGTGATGACATATCTGACTATTTACTTCTTTTACAATTTTTGTACAAATTTCGTCATATCCGACACTTTTAGTATTTTTTAGGCCCTTTATTATCTTAAATACATGAAGAGGTGTGCTTGGAGCTAAAAACATTGAATTAGGTCTGTGATTAATTAGGGATGTTACTTTTTTACCAGCACCCAAGATTGGTTTAACTTTATCAACGAAGTAATTATTAAATGTGCTAGCTATTTCTGTAGGATTTGTGATACTTGTATTTTGGATTTTAATTTTTTCTATGGGTTCTCTTGGTAAATTTGGCCGTACTTTATTAATCATTTGCCACGTTGTCTTTGATTTATTATTTGACATTTCAATTCTGTAATTATTTTGCGCACGCTTTGTTAGTGATATAATTTTTTTTAGTAATTTGGAATAATTAATATAATTTTGTTTATTTGTCTTTGTTGCTTTTTGTCTGAGTTGCCAGAGCAATAATCTTTTTCTTTTACAACAAGTTTTTATTCCGCGTGATATCCACTTTGATTTATAATTAACTTTTATCATTAAGCGTTTCTGCGGGAAGCACAGATTGTAGAATAATTTAAAATTATCAATGAAATATGTATAAGCATTATCTACGTCCTTAGTTGTGTAGATTTCTGAGAAAGAAAAATTATTCAGGCACATTTTGAATTTATCAATGTTTTCTTTACAGTAATCTCGTTCCGTTTTATACCAGTATTTAAATTTGAAAAGCTTTTTTATTGGAAGTTTTATTAATTGGGCCGTGTGATCTGATAAACCAAATTCCAACACTTCAGTCTTACACTGTTTTTTGAAATCATGGGCAAAGTTATCTAAACAAGTCATGCTAATCAGTCTAGTAGGTTGTTTTAAAGCAAGCTTTAAGTTGAAATTTAATAACAAACATTCGAAATCTAGGGATACATTGTTACTTTTTAAAATGTCAATATTAAAATCTCCAGCTATTAAAATATTATTTCACCTTATTTTTGAAATGAGCAGAAGGACTTTTTCAAGTTTTGAAAGAAATGTTACCACATTGTTTGGATTCGGTACTCGGTAGACACAGACAATAATAACTTTGTAATCAATAAGTTCGATAGCGCAGCATTTAAATAAATTAGTTATAGAATGTTTCCTAACATCTGGAATTTCCCTCCATTTATGCTCCTTATTAACCATGATACACGCTCCGCCTCTTTTGCTATTATTTCGACTAATACAACTAGCTAAAACATAGTTATTTATATGGAGGTATGTTTCGGATCCTGCCATCATAAAATGTTCCGTAATACATAGTACATCAATTGATTTGCTTTTGTCTGCAAGCTCTTCCATATTTATCATCAAGAGATCAGTTTTGTTAAATAATCCAGCTATATTTTGATGTAATACGTATAGGTGTTTAGTTTCGAAAAAACATGGATTCAGAGCTGTTTGCACCAGTCAGCTGATTTGTGTGTGTAAGGCTATCCAATGTTTGTGTTAAATCCTGTATTATTCCATTAATGTAGTCTTGGATGTCTTGGAAAATGGTTTCCATGCCGAGTTTGTTCACCATGCCACTATGCATATTAAACATCTCATAACTCCACTTAAGATTCCTATTTGAATCCAAGAAGTACGCATGCTCATGTTCTAGTATGTCCAAATATAACAAATTATTAAAATTCTCTACTCGCCAGTTGAACATATTGGTGTGGTGCCCATACTTAAAAGTGGGTGCACATATAATTATATTAGTGTGACTCAACTTCTGTATAACTTCTCTTATGTAGAATATAAGGCTAAAGTAATCGCGAGTATTCTGAAAGTCTTCTTCGCCTATTAAGATAACACAGAAGTCGTTAATTGTAAAATCTTGTATTTTATTTTCCAAATTTTTAATTAGTAGGTCTGTGCTACAATTCGGCTTGAGACATCCAATCCAAATCCAATCCAAATCAATCTCTTTGATTGTATCTACGTAGTGCAGAGAAAAAAAGAAAACACAGACTGTCTTCGCCATTTTATAATTCATAATGATATTCTTTTATGATTCTCCAAAGTGGCCTTTTTAGGCCCCTAGGCAAATGCAGATCCTATAATCAACTAATCAACCGAGTCCTAAATTCAGTCCACAAAACAGAAAGTGTTACGAAGAAAATATGATTAAACCCTACCTTTTCGACTGCGTAATTATAGGTGACATCTATTCAAACTATGAAATTAACAAAAGCAGCACAGCCGCCTAACCACAACAATTACATAATTAAACGATAACATGCGAAACTGGGCCCTAACAATTTGCCAGCAGGAGCCCAAATCTGTCAAGTTTGCCCATAAGAGCACTATTACAGGCCCACGTTATTGCAACATGTGGTCCCGGCCAAATTGATTTTATGCTACAACTTTGACACCTTGTGTTTGTCCTTAAGACGTTGGATCAAGGGTGCTAAGTTTTGGGACAGTTTAATGTAATGATATTAGCTGTGGAGTTGTAGTTGTTGAGGAAACAAAAAGCTCTTTGTTGTTGAGATTTTGTTAGACTGTCTAAATTAAATTAATCTGTTCATTCTGTAAATAGATATTGACTGATATTGTAAAATAAATAAGCTAGATGAAGTCGACATTCGAGTTCATCCTATCTGAAAACCCCTGAGAAGAAATGGCAAAATTAACTCAAGAGTCCAGATATAATCTTGACCAGGGGGCCTAAAAAGGCCACTTTGGCAGAATCATAAAAGGATAACATAATAGACAGTTAACCGTTAAGTTAATCGTATCAAATCCCATTGGTGAAGTATTTTTCAGTTATTTTTTTTGTCTGTGATAAAATACCAATCAATCCGATCCAAATCCAATCCCAATCTCTTTGATTATACCTACGTAGTGCAGCGAAAAAAGAAAAACACGGACTGTCTTCGCCATATTACGGTTCATAATGTTATGCTTTTATGATTCTCCAAAGTGGCCTTTTTAGGCCTCTAGATCATGTGAAGAGGAAAGAACCACACAGATTTGAGCGGACCAGTTCAGTCAGTGCAAGCATTTGTCAGTAATGGTGTAGCTCAGTTCAGAACTTGACTATTGACTTCATGATCTTCCTAAAGCGTGCTTCCGGGTATCTAAATTATGTCCGTCGTGAGCTCAGCTATGAGTATTGAATTTAATTTAATAAAAAAAAAATTAAATTTAAAAAACACTTTAAACATTTCTGACTCCCAAGATACAGGCAAATGCCTAGTTTGGCGGTCACCGTCTATTCTATTCGTGTACAAATTGTGACTAATAAATAATTTGAATTTGAAAACGTCTAAAAGTTCGTAACTTCTGAAAATACTTCTCGCTTAAACCCACTTTTTGTAATTTTATCAGTTTCAAAGGAATGGTCCCACAAGATTTCTCTCCATATTTCCTCCAACTCTTGTAAAACTGCGTTCAAGGAATGCCACCACTTCGAATCTGTAACGACCTTGTATCTTAAGTATTATACTAAACTAGTACTAAAATAAATAAAGTCCTCCAGACAGTATTTCGGCCACGGCGGCCAATCTCAATGGAGACTAATCTTCGGCGCGGAGATATTATAGTGCACAAGTGTGCGCGCAGACACAGATGCACTCCCTCTTCCCTCACTCTCATAGTCCGATGGGACGGCATTCCGACACGATAGGAGAGAGATCAGGCGCAGGACTAACGGCTTAACGTGCTTTCTGAGACACGGGAGTATCACACCGCCAACATCCAAACTCCGGGCTGTTACTAAGAAATTTCTATTTGCTCGACCCGGGAATCGTACCCAGGACCCCAAGCTCAGCAGTCGCGCTTGCGACCACAAGACTCAAGAGCTCGGTTGGAATTCTGTCTTATTGGTATTTACAACCAAAATACGTTGCTCGAATTAAGCAGTAAACTCTTACTTAAAAAGGTCAATATTTCAGAGAAAACTGAGTAAGGGATGGTTATGTTCATAATCAAAGTTACTGACCCAAATAAATTCCAATCTCCCCCTAAAATATACTTTGCAATCCTCGTTTAATGAAACAAAAGAACAGTCATATAATCAATTTACACCCTCTGTATCCCGGGGGTGTTAGAAATCAAACCTAAAATAAAGCGATATAATACAAAAGGGCTGGATTTTAATCTAGGCTTAGTTCAGAATTTATGGTCCTCTACCAACCTGTCCGAGTAATGTTTGTGAATCAGGGTGAAGCGACGCGGAAAGGTCTGCTATACACGTAATAAATAATAATAATAAATATGTAATAAGCTAAATCAGCCTATACCACTGGGGACGTAGGCCGACTCTCTTCAAGAGGGAGTAGGCTGTAATCTACCACGTGGGCCCAGTGCGGGTTGGTAGATGTCACATATCTTGGAATTGGTTCTAGGACATCGGCATGTCCTAGAACCAATTCCTAGAACAACCAACCAACCAAGTCCTAGAACAAACAAAAAAAAAATATCGTGAGGAAACCGGCGTTTCTTCAAGATGTTTTCCTTCATCGTTTTGAGAGCAGTAAAGCACTTGACTGGGTTCGAACTTACGACCTACGACTCGTAAGTCGGGACCGTTACCACTGGGCCACCTCTGCTCTAAACTGAGTTTAACAAAATCCATTCGAAAAAGAATCAGTCCACAAATAAAAGTATTAACCTGCCAATACTGAATCCATTAAAAAATCCACTAGCACAATATATCAAATACAGCGAAGAAATAAATTAAACAAAATCGTATATCCAGAGCTCCGCACACAGTATCGAGCTCCGTCGAGGGCAAATTAAACAGGGCCCGATTCGCGAACAAACAATTATTATGCACTACCATCTGCCGGCGGGTTTGCCCGGCAATCTACTGCCTATCGCAGTTTATCTACTGCTGAATATAGGCCAACCTGACGCATACATCAGTTTGGCCTATATTAACCATCGACCAACCGATCCATAGGATCGGTCTGTAATTATTCCAGTACCTACGGGGCACGGGGTAAATTTGGAAAGGAACGAGCATTGATCTACGGGGTTATTGCGTACCTAAAACACTGACCGTAGTAATGACTTTCATTTTGTCAGTTCGAACATATGAAGCAATGTATTAGCAGCATGCTTCAAAACGATTCAGATAGTGTTTTATGCATTAGAGTGCCGTATAAGCGATTTTAGACTATTAGTCAAAATTGACAGTTAGATGGACCGACGACTATAAAAGTACAGATGGCATGGACTGGATGCGGAGAACTTCTCCCAATTTGTACTTGTTTCTCCGGGTGCTTTGATACAAATTGTACTTGTTTCTCCGTACTTTGTTAAAAATTGGGGAAAGTCTCTGTCCAGTTCTGCACTGCCAGGTCGAGTTGATTATTGATTGCGCTAATGTGTGATGTCGTTGTCGAATGCGGTCGAAGAGACTTTTGAAAAAGCCTAAGTAAAAATCATTCGAGGTTTGGCCCTCGCCTATTTCCTCCTGCAACATTGGTCCAACTTAAAAGATATTTCATAAACTGAATAAGGAGGATATATACTGTGTCCCTATATTTTTCTTTTTACAATAATAGTTGACAAATTTGTACACTAGGCCTCTTTTGATAGCGGTTTAAATCGGCATTTTTTGAGGGTTCTAGTGCTTATAAATATTAATAAAATATCATCAAAAACGAAAACATAGAGACGTACAAGTAGTGAGTATTTATTATTCTGTAAAAAATCTTCGCATTATGGTCATTAACCAGAAAGAAAACAGACGAGAGCGTTAGAGAAACGACCATCCGCATTTCCTCTTAAGTAATTGATGTAGAGGATATAAAGAACATACAACAAGTTTAAAGGAAATACTTAGACCATTCGAGACACCTCAATACATGGTGACATATTTCCTCCTTTGAACGTTTGAATCTCCAGCCCATTCAAAATCTATTACCGATTCAAATGACCAATTCCCAAATCCGTGCCATCCCCATCAACACAACAAAACAAAATAGTTGAAATCCTATTTTAATTGCCACCACAAAGATTAACGAGGAATCGATTGAAATTGTGAAACAATAGCATTTGTTGGGATTCAGCAGCATTAGTCTTGGGGCTCGAGTCGGCAAGAAAATTAATTAGAATAGGTAAGTGCTGTAAACTAGTTTCTTGGTCGTTGTGAAATATGTTGTGGTTTCTAATGGCTGTATTGGTACTGTACGTTACATACGAGTAACGTTCCCTCTGGGAATAAATTATATGTTGCGTACAGAGGCTTAAGTGAGAGTTTTTCCCCTCACGTTCGATTGCGAGCGAGTTAGAATTTTAATTTCCCATACAAAATTCTAACGCGCTCGCAATCGAACGTGAGACCGACTTCCGAAATTAAAGTTATTTTTCACTTTGTAGTGTTTTTTTTGGAAGTCGTTTTTTTTGTTAAAAAGTTTTTATTTCTCACTTTTTAGTGGCTTTGTTTATCATGTGTCTAAGTTCGTCGTCGTCGTCGTTTCAGCCGATAGACGTCCACTGCTGGACATAGGCCTCCCCCAGTTTTGGGAGGGTTTGCCATAATCGTCACGCTTGGCAGGCGGGTTGGCGATCGCAGTATGGTATGATGGTGGAATACATAGAGAACGCTGCTGTCCATTCTCCGGTACGACCCTAAGTCGCCTTTTACTTACCCACGGGAAGTAAGGGGTGGTGCTTTTCTTTAAGTCCGGCACCACACAGACAATCTAAGTTACAATAGCGTAATTTCAACTTGTCCATTGCCTTTTACAAAATATTGCTTTTACCGATGCAGGGACGTTAATTGTTAAGGAGTTCTATACCACCATCAGCTCTATTTCACCTTTCGCATTGTGACGAGCATAAAGTGCTTAGCAAACATATTAAAGTAATCGAATAGCGACCCGTGACATAATTATTATTGAGTAGTTCTGGTGGCCATCTGCGGTCTTCTTCATCAGTTCCACTTAACCAAATGGTGGTTTCCGAGAGCAAACGCACGAGTTACTATAAAAAAATACCCAAATCGCTATAGGTGGGCCTATAATATTTGAGGAATTCCCTCAATTCCTCATGGATCCCATCATCAGAAATGGATTTTGAAAAAAAAAATAGGACCAATCTGGAAGTATGTCCTATTGAATAAAAAAATAATTTTCCTAATCGGCTTGTAAATGGCGGCGTACTGAGGTAACAAACATAAAAAAAAGACATACAACCGAATTGAGAACCTCCTCCTTTTTTTGAAGTCGGTTAAAAATGAACATGCTGGTTATGTCTTTACAGTCTGTCTAAGGGTAAATCTTGAGATTGAGAATATTCAGTTGATTCCCGTGGCGCATTTTTATTATTATTTTTTTTTTACAAATTATAGTTTAGTATGATTTTTAGCCGAATTATAAACACGTTTATCAATCAAATAGGGGTCAGTTTTGAACGACGCATTACAAAGATATTTGAAAACATATTTTTTGGGCCAGGGGAATCAAAATACGATGACAAGGGAATCAAAATTAAAACCAAGGTAAGTAATAAAACATACTATTTATTTAATAATCGGTCACTTGTTCTCAGTTATTGGCACTTTTACACCTAATTATCAATCACTTTATTCCTAAGTAATAATGATAAAATGTACATACTAAATAATAAAAATTTAAACTATAACTTTTCTTTTTAAACATAATCAAAAATTTTAACAAAAATTAGGAACCTTTCTTTGGATGACACAATTTAAAAAATATATAGTATTCAGATCAGAATCACAACCTTGTTTTATTACCTATTGTCTAAAAAATATTTAAGTCAAAATCAGAATCACTGGCACTGGAATGTTCGCCGTGAAGAGCTGTCAATACAGGTTAGTTGTAGAAGCTGACAGATTTTCATTTATTGAAGGAACTGAAACAGTTCACAAATAAATGTACTAGACGAACTAGAAAATATTGATTACCCTGGCAAAAACGCCAAGGGAATCAACACCAAGGTAATCAATAAAAGTTTGTTTTTTATCGATTACGTAAAAAGTTAAAAGTTCTAAGCAATAATAATAAGATTATTAAATCAATAATAACAAGATTAGTAATAATAACAAAAAAGATTAGTAAAGATATATCCGAGAAAAAACTTATACATTTTTTTATGCCGTCAGGGTAATCAATGACCTAGTGAAACAAAACCAGGGGAATCAAACGTTTACCTTCGTAATTTCGTCCACGGGCAAAGTGAGACGCTACCTTCCACCACGGCATTTTAAGCGCGACTAGAGCTCGCACGAGAACGAATAAGTGCGCTTCGCGACCGCTCCACTAGCGATCTATGTCTAGTTATGTAGCGCGCCACAGGAATCACTGTTTAGCTCTGGACAAAACTTTATATCTATTTCTATGTAAAACTATGGGATAAAATAAAAACTGTATATTTTTATTTTCAACACATACTAATCTAGTTGTTGAAAAACTACATAAATTGATCATTTTACATTTATAAATTGGCGACTTCGGGTTGTTTTCATTAAAAAATGTGTAAAGGACGCGCCAGGGTTATCAATTTTTGTGACGTTTTGTTTTTTTTTTCGATAATTACACCCAAATTAAAAAGAGTAACTATTGTGCATCAATTAGATACCATAGCGATAAGACGTAAAAAAAATACTTTGGGTCTTTATTTCAATATTGCGGGTACTTTATACCTCCGGACATCATAAATTGAGCCTCTCAAGATTCACCCCTAAGCGATCTGTTTTCGTAAATCTCGCACAGAAACAAGCAAGTTACTCAGTTACCTTGCCAGTTGCCACACGCCAATGTAAGATGATCTATTCTAGTCTCACGAACTAAAACAAACATTTCAAACTTCTAACTAAATTCTAAAATTTTCCAACGAAGAAGAAATATGAAATCTATCTATCTTCTATTTAAATAAAACAAAGTCACTTAGTTACACCATTAATAACTCAAGAATGGTTGGAGCGATTATTATGATTTTTCATTTGTTGGATTTTTCTCCGCCCTGAATAGCAGATTATCTATTATGTGGGAAAATTCACGAAATAAAAGTAAACTCTACACACACACCCGCACACACACACCCTCACTACACACACACACACACACTACACACTGCACTACACTAGTAAGTACTTTTTAATTGTTAAGCAAATTGACTTATATTTTCCGTATATTCAAATCACAACTGTCATTCTTTGACGTTTGTATGAAATTGCTATAACACGGCAAAAAGACTGTTCTAGTATTCTGTGGCTACAAAAAAGCCTCCAAAAACAATTATTTCTACCCTTTGTACAATTCGCTTAGGTTTCTGTTGTTCTCCAGTTTTTTTTTGCAAAAATTCGCGTTCGAGACTTCTTTCTCTGTGAGCGCGGGTTGGAAGAGGGCACTCTGGACTACATCTTCTTTGAATGCTAGAACAACGTTCCACCCTATGAATTATAAAGGCGCCTCCCAAAATTTTAGATCCCTCTTCCGACTAATTTCCTATCTTTACTATCATACTCCTCTCCAGATCTGCTTGTGGCGCTGATGACCTTCACCCGTCACTATATAATAAAATTATGAATTAGGTATTCTGTATCTGTGGGTGTGTATGCGTGTATTTTATGTTTTAACAATTATAATATTTATTTATTTCTATTTTTTGTTTGTTTCAGTGCTGTACTAATCCAGCAAGATCAACTGGATCAAACAAATAATTTTATTTCTTAAAAACATTTTTCTCCTTTTTTTTCTCTCGCACACTTTTTAGGGTTCCGTACCAAAATGGTAAAACGGAACCCTTATGGTGAGACTCAGTCAGTCTGACTGTCTGTCTGTCTGGCTGTCTGTCTGTCTGTCTGCAAATAAAAAAAAAAATATATTTTGCAACAGGAATTGAAAGGGGGTCTGAAAAATTCGAAGTGGGGCTACTAGGGCATGTGTAGAAAGAGCGCAGTTTTCACATTCTCAAACATTTTTCCTTTTTTTTAAGCCGCAATGTTTTCGACTTTTCATGAAAAATGTAAAAAAATACCGCCCCCCCCCCCCATCTACAAAGTTTGCAAAGAGAAAAATCTGAAAAAATTCTATGTGATAGACATTGGCTGACTAGTCGACATCGGCTTTGCTTGCCATTTATCACACTATAATAATATTATAAAGGCGAAAGTTTGTGTGTGTGTGTGTGTTTATATGTTTGTTACTTCTTCACGCTCAAACGGCTGGACCAATTTTGATAAGATTTTGTATGGAGGTAGCTGATACCCTGGATTAACATATAGGCTACTTTTTATCCCGATATTCCCACGGGATCGACATTTACGCGGGTGAAACCGCGGGGCGTAGCTAGTTAAATATAGAATAGAATTGACTGTTCTAGTAACTTACTTACCATAACAGTCTGTGGAAAATACTAACACAATAATAATTTGCTTGTTGTTTGTTGTTGTTGTATACCTAAGAACTTCAATCAAAAATAATATTTGGACCTACCTGGCACATTTCAAACTCAAACTCAGAGCATTTATTTCAATCAAAAATTGTACACTATTGTACAGGCACTTTTGAATTGTCAAAATTAAATAGTCTGTCAGTTAGTTAGAAAGTTGAAGCTAGTTGCCCATTCCAAAACGTAGATCTCTATGAAGAAGAACGGGCAAGAGACTCCATGGACACTCTTTTAAATCAAGATATTACAAAATCCTGGGTACATTATTCTTGTTGCTTCTACATGTGAAAACAATGTAAAAAAAAAAACACAAATGAAGAAACAATTCAAAATATAAGATTTAAAAATAAGCATTGGCAGTTAAGAGATGACCAGTCTCAACCGACGGCGCCCTTTCGCGAACATGACGCGCGGATCAGCACCATCCAGCTCAACCATTTTGCAGGGAACCGAATGATCCAACACACGCATGACGCATGACACGTTCTCAACTGCAATGCTCTTTCTTTCTTTAATCTAAAAAATGCTTCTAAATTATACAAAACTACAGTTTGCAATTTATTTAAGGGCTGATTTTTCCAACGCCAGATAATTTTTTCGAAGGAATAATTTTGAAATTTTGACAGTTCGTCCATACAAAAACTGTCAGACGTCAATTTTATTCCACGAACAAAAATTATCTGTGGATTGAAAAGTCAGCCCTAAGAGAAATAAAACACGAAGAGATATTTAATATTGACATATTCAATAATTAAATGTTGATTGAATACTATAAAAAAGTTATGTTCGTAATGTCAGATTTAACTTTATGCTATTGAGTTAGAAGCGTTATACTCACTCGTGTTAGTCATAAATGCATCAGTCGGAAGTTGAACTCACCACCTCCTAATTTATTGCATCGCATTTTTATAGGTCTAATAAAACTCCTACAAGGTCGCCCTAACTGCTAAAGTGGTTTAACCTTCAATATTTAATTAATACGTAAGTGATTCCATTTTTATTTTATGTCCGGTTGTTACGGTTTAACGGCTAAATTGCAGAACTGATTGTGATTTGCCCTACAGACCGATTGTAATTTAACCTGCAGAGGTAAGTCTTGCGGTCTTGGGGTGTTGGGGGTCTTGGTGTGTTGGGGGAAAGAAATCGGTGCAATTTATAGAAAACATCAACCTTTAAAAGGATAAAAGAAAAAAGGGATGAAGTCACGGGCAAATGTCTAAACTAATATTGTAAAGAGAAATGATTTCATTTTTTGTTAGTTCATTTCTTATTCTTTCACGCTAAACGAGCTGAACAAATTTGAATGAAATTGGGCACATTGATCATGAACTGGATTATTATATAAGATACTTTTCATCCCGATATTTCCACGGAATCGAGACTTATTCGGGTGAAACCGCGGGGCGCAGCTAGTTATTCAATAAACCACTTCTCACTCACCACCCCTTAATATATACCCTATAATTACCATAAACCTATTTATTGCAAAACTTGCGTGCAGCAGTGTACAACAGAAGGCCAATGTCAGCGGTCAAGTACACCCGTGCAATCAAGTGCTGCTGACAGATTTATGCGAGGAAGTTCCTCCTGGCCTTCGTGGTCCACAAAATTTATGGGTACAGGATCGATATTAAAATACTTTCAGATTTATCGTTTGCTTTTATAGATAAGGGTAACAAGGGTTGGGTCAAGGTCATTTGGAGGGGGTAATTATTGTATCGTAGACTTGATATACGTTAGGGTAGGCGTGTTTTTGCGAAGTGATTTTAAATTGAAAATTTATTTTCACAAAAGGCAATATTTAGTAAAAGCCTTATTACACTACGCGATGATCAGGTGTAGTAAGAGAAAGAGAGGAAGAGTTCCCTATTAAAAAAAAAACAAGTAAGTATCCCAAATTTCGGGTCTTTAATATTATCTATTTATTTAAACTTTTCGCACAAAAAGGTACAAAGGCGGACTTAATGCCTTAGGCATTCTCTACCAGTCAACTAAGGGTGGTGAAGAGATTGGATGGCAGGTGCTTTGGTTGAGAGGAACAATGGTTAAAAAAAACTATTAAAACTAGGTACCTACACCAATACATAAATTGCTTATAGACACATACATACATAATTTTTTTTTTGCTTATGTGAAATCATCAAATGACCCCTCCCGCTCTGGGTGGAGCTGAAGGGAGTGTCAGACTCTTACTAACTAAAACCCACCCGTGTTCCTTCCTTTGCCCTTTATGTTCCGGGCCAGCGGTAACCCTTTCGTCAATCCCGCTGACCTATACATACTATTTACTATAATATATTTGGTACATGCAAATTCAAGGGAAAGCGGTGTTGTAGTTTATAGGGATTTAAGATTGCTTATGTTTTTTTTATGCGCCTTGGCGGTATTTTCGATTATTCTCCTATCAACTTTTTAGCCACTTACCAAAAATATTTAAAAATCTACCTACTAACTTATTTTTATGTACTCTGCAACGGTCACCAATATCATCCCAAGTTTTCTTTTACTTACAAGCTTCAGTTTCCTCAAGGGAAGTATATTCTGTACTAGCTTCCGCCCGCGACTCCGTCCGCGCGGATGTCGGTCTTCGCGTGGATGGTTTATTTCTCCATTTTGAGTAACTCTGACAATGACATCTTATAAATATCTATTGGACCCAAATACGGCTAAGCCTATAATAATTAAGGAGATCCCTCTATTGAGCTACTGCTGTTGAGCTCGCGTTCTGTAGTAAGTATTTTTTTCATAGTAATTCCGACCTTGATAAGTAGCATGTAGCAGTAGGTAAATTACTGACAATGACGAAAAGTTTGCAATAATAAAAAAGTGATCGTGACAATGCGACAGAAAGTTAATTGAGAGCTTCAGCATACACAAAATTGTTAGTGAGCTCGTCCGGAATATGAACATGAAGATTTCTTAGACTGCTCACATGGGAAAGAGCTACGTAAAGTTGCCCGTGTGAAAAACAACTCGCGGTAAGATCTACGCCAGCAACTCCTAGGGTCTGACCTTGAGCCTTATTTATTGTCATGGCGTAACACAAAGCTACAGGAAACTGTATTCTCTTAAATTGAAATGGAAAATTATCCACTACGGCTAATGCAACGTGTGTTCGCGGTTCTACAGAACAACGTCTATGAATAAAACCGAAAAATAAGATTTTTTTTTTTCTACGTATTTTTCCAGGATAAAAAGTATCCTATTTTATGCCCAGGATAATAAGGTATAATTATACCAAGTTTCATCGAAATCGAACCGTTAGTTTTCACGTGATGCCTGCATATACAGACAGACAGACAGACAGACAGACAAAAAATTTTTTAATCACATATTTGGGTTTGGTATCGATCCAGCAACACCCCCCGCTATTTATTTTTTCAATATTTTCAATGTACAGAATTGACCCTTCTACAGATTTATTATATGTATAGATATTCTGAAAGATAAATGCCATCAAAACAAAACTTGTAAAAAAAACCAAGTCTCGCAACTCAGTTCTTCTACCATAAAAAGTTGTGAGATCCATGTAATACCAAGTCGGTTAATGTATTCAGTCCCTACTTAAGGGACCTTCTGTCTTAAGTTATTACGTAATTAGCTAACTTAACAACATCTTGTAGTGACCATATCAATATTAAAAAAAAATATTTTAAGTTTAAAATACATAGATTGACTTGGCCATCGCATGAAAACACAATGTATCCCACAGTGCGATTGCCAAGTCAATCTATGTATTTTAAACTTAAAAGATTTTTAATATTGATATGGTCACTACAAGATGTTGTTAGGTTAGCTAATTACGTAATAACTTAAGACAGAAGGTCCCTTAAGTAGGGACTGAATACATTAACCGACTTGGTATTACATGGATCTCACAACTTTTTATGGTAGAAGAACTGAGTTGCGAGACTTGGTTTTTTTTACAAGTTTTGTTTTGATGGCATCTCACTTCTTTTTGTAGATTGTCCTACTTTTTTTCCTTTCCGGTACCCTTTTAAATTTTTTTTTAACCTAATCCGTTGACCATTTTACAAGTTACCTTTGAACATCTAGGTACATTCAATTATACACTATAGCTTCCGCTCGCGGCTTCGCCCGCGAGGTATGTCGATAAAAACTATCCCAAGCTCTTTCCCGGGATGCAATCTATCTCTCTGCCAAATTTTATCAAAATCCGTTCAATTAGGCGTGAAAAGGTAACATACAGACAGACAGACAGAGTTACTTTCGAATTTATAATATTAGTATGGATAATTGTTATTTTCCTCGCTAGAGAGCTCCGATAAACGCGTGCGATCGCTGCTAATCATAAAGTGCTGTAGACATTTACACTCCAAGGCGGAGTCGTCTATGAATCTCCACCTGAACAGGTTTTCCTTGCTTCGGCCAACCTGGGTGCGGAGTCTGTTTAAGACTTCCAGGTTACCCAAAGGAAACTCATGTCCAGGTGGGAGGTCAGCGGGTGGGACGAACGGTTTGGATACGGAAACACTGTCTCACCACAACTTCAGTCTCTCTTGTGATGGTTCGCCAGTGAGTGGAACGACACACTTTAAAAACTGTTTCGACTTTTCAGACTTTGTAGCACAAGGATGTTGTCGTACAAAGGGTTTTGTGTGTCGGAGATCATTTTGGCTCTTTCGCTGAAGCTTGCCACCGCTCTGCGAGGCACTGGTGGCGCTATTCCTGCTAGTGGATACAGCATTTGTACCGGGGTTGGTTTGAGCCAGCCAGTGATGATCCGGCACGTTTCATTCAAAGCTGTATCCACCAGCTTTGCATGGGCAGAACGGCTTCACATGGGGCACGCGAATTCCCCGCAGAAAAAGATAGCGCCAGTTTAGGAGTCCGCTTGATATTCTTGCAGTTTTTGCTATATGTTAAAGACCTGTCCGGGGTAACACCAAGATATTTAGGGGAGTTGCTGTGCTCGATGCACACTCCACCCCAAACGATGAGAGGTCGTGACTACTTAACCGGACTATCCTGAGATTCCTGTGGTTGCCTTAAGTAAACTCACCAGCGCTACCGGTATGTACATTTGAAATCTGTAATATCTTCGAAAATATTCATTTAAATTACATGCTGTAAGGGCCAAATTGATCTATATCAAATGCACAATGTATTTAAGGTACTTGATTGGATAAGGCTTAATGCTGTATTGCTTAAAATCGCTTCGTAAATAAGCCATTATTTCTCGTCAAAAGTAAAGGATAAAAAATGTTTATTGTGGGTTATCCCTAAGAGATAGACATATACCATCGCGGACTTTTTTGTAGACCTTTTTAAGGTGTACAATACTGTAGTACATTATTTTGACCTATCTCATAGGGTTCAGCTAGCTTTTGCAACATAAGCGCAAAAAATGTGTTTATTTACGACATCACATTAGCAACCTCTAAAATTATCAGTGTTTCTCTACTATATTATGCATGTATTATACATATAAAATCGCATCAAAATCCGTTGCGCAGTTTTAAAGATCTAAGCATACATGCGGACAGACAGACAGCGGGAAGCTACTTTGTTTTATACTATGCAGTGATAAACAGGTACACTGATTCATTAACTGCAAATGTAACTTTGTAATACTATATATTTATATAGGATTACAAAGTTATTTATGCAGTTGGTGTATCTAGAAAAGTGGAACGAAATTGCAAAATATTTTAGTTTTTCCTTGATTTATACACTAAACACTAATTGTATTCTAAATTTGAAGCTTCTATGTCTGCTAGAAGTGCCTTAGAGTTTTGATGATCGGTCAGTCAGTCAGTCAGTCAGTCAGTCAGTGAGTGACAAAATTAAGAAACTTTGACTAGTTATAATTCTTAAACTACTGGTTCAAATTAAATGAAATTTGAAATATAGCGTGTTTATACAATGCCTGCTTGATTAATGAAAATTCAGGTCTCTAGTTTTATCCACAACAAAGTTATAGGGTGTCGAAAATGGCCTGAACCGCTTCGAGAAAAGGATGGTACGGCCGTGCCCCTTTTTGCTCGACTTGGTGGGGGCACTTCCGTGCCCCCAGATTTAATATTTTCAGTGGAAACTTTAAAAATATTACTCCTGAATAATTTTGACTCATTTACGTAATTCATTTGCGCCTAAAGATAAGCTGAAACTATTTATTTCAGTTCAATCAGGGTTAATATAAAATTAATACTTGATTAACGTAGTTTGTCCAATAAATTAATAGCTTTACCAAATGAGCTCAGTGATCGGCTATCGATCAAACATACAATCACATTAAAAGTGATTCATGTAAATAATAAATGCTTTAAAATGACTACATTTACTACGACATTACTATGGTTGTAAAATATGAAAAGTTGATTTTCAGTGATTAAATTTCAGTGGTTTCGTTAATTAAACATTACATAACGTTACGCATGTACAGTCACGAGCATAAGCATGTATACACTTGGCTTTGTTCAAAGCCAATTTTCTTCTTTGTTTTTTTAATGAAATTGTATGTTATTACGAACATAGTATTATCGAACCCATAGGTTTAAGTAAAGTGTCATATTTCAACGTTGCATTCGTCATTTCATGAAAAAATGGCAATTGAAAGTTGCCAAGTGTTGACATATCAGTGCTAGTGACTGTACTTCTTGAAGGGTTAGATAGAGGTGTCGGGTAGGTACCTATGGCACGGACGCCAGCTTATCAAGCTACTACAATCTGTCAAATTTATTTAATAGATTTTCAACTTTATCGCTAAAGTATAAGGTTCAAAGTTGATTGGGAAAATTTGACAGTTTCGGGTAGCTTGATGTGCTGGCGCCTGTACAGTACTTACACCCACATTTCGACAGTTGTGTTTAAGTTCCATGTAATATATCGCGGGCGAGCCTTTTGCTACACATCCCGACTCCGGGCTGCTACTGAGAAATCCAGATGGAAAAACACAATAACACTTTGCCCGGGAATCAAACCCAGGTTCTCATGCTCAGCAGTTGCGCTTGCGACGACTAGACCAACGAGGCACTCAGGGTTTAATGATTCTTACATAGTTAAAGAGAAGTAACCTCGACGTCCTTTTCAACAATTCGTCGTCTGCCCAGAGATAATGAATTGGTGAAAAAGACGTTTTCCAAACTATGTTGGGATCGACTTCCAGTTTAACCGGATGCAGATAAATACCAGTATTTACATGGAACTGTCTGTCTGACCTCCACAACCCAGTTTCGGGGTAACACGGTACCAATTTTTCACGAATTATTTTTGACGATATGGTGACAGTGACATTGTTCTTCATAGCTGCCATTAGTTATTGTTCAACAGATGTTATTTTAAGACTCTTTAGTTTTGTTATATATGTAAATGAACTGTCAAGGAATAAATAGTGAGTGGAACTGAAAAGGTTTAAAATATATTTTAAGCACACTACGGTACAGTTTTCATCATCATCATCATCATTTCAGCCGAAAAACGTCCACTGCTGGACATAGGCCTCCCCCAAGCACCTCCACTTCGACCGGTTCTGCGCTTCTCGCATCCAACGGGTTCCTGCGGCCTTCACAAGGTCGTCGGACCACCTTGTAGTAGGTCTTCCAACGCTACGTCTTCCGGTACACGGTCGCCACTCCAGAACCTTTCGACCCCATCGGCCATCTGTTCTGCGAGCAATGTGCCTGCCACTTAAGTTTGGCAATTTTTCGGGCTATGTCGGTTACCTTGGTTCTCCTGCGGATCTCCTCGTACAGTTTTACTTACACGTTATTATTTTTCCAAACACGTCATTGTCAACATTTTGAATGTAAAAAATGTTCGAAAAGGTGACAACCGCCCGCTATGTGGGGAAGAAATTTGTTAACTAATACTTAACGTCATCGCTCCTTGACCGTAAGAATGTCGAAAGACACTCCGATTAGTTTAGCTTCTTCATCATACATCCGCCGTTGCATTAACTTAATTGAATAAGTAGGTATGTTCTTTGACACGACATTTTAGAAGTAGTATCTTGTCTCAACACAAGTTACGACGGCTAACAGACTGGATTCAATGTACCTTATCTAATCCATCCACCTTATTAAATTCCGCTTCCACCCCGGTCCCGTATCGTAAGTTATCCCCTCACCCCTCCGCACCCTTGTACCCCTGTCCTCCAAGTTTCACCTTGACAATGCGTCACAATTAGTGGCTAGTGTCAAGTTTCTAGAGACTTTGAACGTCCCGCTGGGGCTAATAACCTCTGGTGGTTTAGTTTCTAAGTTTATAGTGTTTTGTAATATAGTAAGTAACTTTTACTTAGTGTTTTTTTTTTGGTTATTTTGTGTAATTCGTTTGGAAAGAAGCTTCAGTGTGTTATGTAGTGTGTTTTTTTTTTAATTTTTATAAAAATCTATTCTGATAAAATCAATCATTCTTTTTGTTTACTTAAATAATTGATTAGTAATCAAAATTTTGTCTTCAATTCACCATCAAGTTGCAAAGAAAACACTAACTGCATACACCATGTATATAGGCATTCAAACCGACATAATATCATGACAAAGCACTTTAACAAACAAAAAATTATAATGCCTTACAATTTCATGCCTTTAAAACTCCCCCTACAATATCGTTCCAACGTTACCTGGCTATAGAAAAGAAAAATCTGTCCAAAGCACATGGCACTACAATGAGAGAGCTTTGCCAAGCTTGCCGGCGGCAACTTGGCGCACCCTGTATAATATCCACTCGTGTGAAGTTTACACCTATTAAAACCTGCGAGTCAGCATATTCAGCGGAAAGTGTTATTTTACTAGCTAGAGGGAAATATTTTATGAAGTTTGCTGGGGCAATATTTTTGCTGCAGCTCACGAGAATATTTGCTGTGGTAAGCACTGTTTGACTTAGGATATTTTTGTATACAATTTGCATTATAAATACACTTTTTTGTTGTATATTCTTGAGCATATCCTAAACGACAAGCTACGTTTATGAGTACTTCTTTGTTATACCCGGTAATCAGAGTCGTGACTCAAAATTCATCAATCATTAACTAATGACAATAATAAATTGAAATGCTGTCTTTCAAAAATATGTCAGATTGAAAACATTTCAATCTTGTTAACTTTTACGCCAAGATAATTATGCTGATCAATTAGAGTTAAAGATACATTAATTTTAAGTGACTTCTCTGAGTGCGGCAATAAGTGGATTACGTGGAGAATTCCGTTGAGAGACAATGGAGGGTTGTGCCAGACTATTATCTCACGGTGTTCTTTCAATTAGGTTCTGTAGCAGGTGCGAGAACCACGCATTTTCCGCTTTTCCGACAGCTCTTAACGTTTCGCTTTAGTTTTTAGAATCCAACATAATAATGAAGAAACACTGGAGAAATAGGAATAAGTTAGAGAGAAGAGTCCTTAATAAAATTGTTCAAAACTTTTTTTGTAAAATCGGTACGAAAAAACACGGATTGCGCAATCCAGCGGAGGCACAATAAATAATTAATTATGAACGTCGCTAATGAGGGCGCGCAAGTTTTTCAATTAAAATGTTTTCTTGCTCACTGCAGGGCGTAGTTATAGGTAGGTATATCTGGAAGGAATACGATAACTTTGTCACGGTATAATAAAGTGGTCATTTTCACGAGTAGAATTGTCTTTTTTTGGTGTTTTCGTGATGGTAATGATATGATTAGCTCTGTTTGTACGCTCTATTAACTGCTAAATTGCTTGAATACAAACCTACTTAATATTATAAATGTTTTTGAAAATATTTAGATGTTTGTTACTCAATTACGCGTAAACCGTTGAATAGATTTGGGTGAAAATTGACACTTAGATAGACCATTTCCTGGGTTAACCCATACGATTTAGATGAAATTTGGTATATAGATAGTTTGAGTCCCGGGAAAGGACATAGGATACTTTTATCCCGATATTCCCACGGGATCGAGAGTTATGCGGGTGAAACCGTGGGGCGCTGCTAGTATCACACTAATAAAAAGGCGAAAGTTTGTGTGTGTTTATATCGACTATTGAAAGGCTAATTGGCCTAAGCGACACTTTTTTGCAATATTTAAAATAATAATAATAATATGTATATTTATGATAAATGTACATATTATTATTATTAAAAAAAAAAAGTCGCTTAGGCCAATTAGCCCTTCAACCGTCGAATTATGTTTGTTACTTCTTCACGCACAAACGAATTAACGGATTCAGATAAAATTTGGCACACAGATAGTTTATAACCAGGATTAATACATACGCTATTTTTTATCCCGATATTCCCAAGGGATCGAAACTTACGCGGGTGAAACCACGGGCGCTGCTAGTTTGAAACTAAATTGAAAACAAATGACTGATGCTAGCTTAAATATAGAAAACTAGCTTCCGCCCGCACCTTCGCCCGCGTGTTATGTCGATAAAAACTACCTATGTCCTTCCGCGGGATGCAATCTATCTCTCTGCCAAATTTTGTCGAAATCCGTTCAGTGGTTTAGACGTGAAAAGGTAACATACAGACAGACAGACAGAGTTACTTTCGATTTTATAATATTAGTATGGATGGCAATCAGTCAAGCAATTATACTTTGTTGTGGAAAATAGTAGCAGTTTTAATTGTCTATAATACTAATGTAGTAAAGCTGAAGATTTTGTTTGTTTGGTTGATCGCCCTTATCTCTGGAACTGCCAGTCGGATTTGAAAAATTTGTTTTGCATTTGATAGCCTAATTCTTAAGGAAGACTATAGGCTACTTTTTTTTTGAAATGGGTTTGCTCTTGACTCTAGTCTAGGTCAGAGGTGACAGAGACAAAGTCGACGATGGAGTGAGCTTACCCAGAAGAAGCTTGTTCACTCTTACTTTGAAGAGATTCGGGTTGTATGCGCTCAGAAACACAGGCGCAGGTAAAGAGTTCCACTCTTTTGCTGTGCGCATTATAAAAGACATTTGAAAACGCTTAGTGCGAATTGGTGGAATGGCAACTAGGCAGGGATGGTAACTTGCAGTGCGTCTGGATGACCGAAGGTAGAAGGGGGCCGGTGGAATGAGGTCGTGGAGTTCTTGGGCACACTCACCGAAGTACAATCTGTAGAAGACCGACAAGCAGGCAACCTGGCGGCGATGAGCCAAGTTGTGAAGCTTGGCATCCACCAGTTCTACGTCGCCAATGAGCCTCTTAGCTCTGCGTTCCACAGAGTCAAGCGCGGCAAGTTGGTATTTCGCTGAGCCATCCCAAAGGTGGCTGCAATACTCCATGCAGGATGCTACTTTATATCTCGTTAGGATCGTTAGGAACCAGGAAAAAATGAAAAAGTTAGAAAGAACGCTAAGCGAAAACGGACTAAGAGCGCGGACGGACGATGCGATGCGACGGGTTGGGTCGGGCAAACAAGAAATTTTACGCAGACCAAGTCGCGGGCAGAAGTTAGTTTCAGCTGTTATTAAAAAGAAGTCCGTTAGGTGGTTTCAGGCGAAAGAGGTCCACAGCTGGACATAGGCCTCTCCCAAAAGGGGGAGGGTTTGCCATAATCGACACGCTTGGCAGGCGGGTTGGCGATCGCAGTATGGTATGGTGGTGGAATACATAGAGAACGCTGCTGCCCATTCTCCGGTTAGACCCTTAGTCGCCTTTTACGACACCCACGGGAAGTATGGGGTGGTGCTATTCTTTAAGTCCAGCGCCACACAGACAATGATGGTGATGATGAATGATAGGTGGTACAATAAATTATCTGTTAGTCATAATTAGCCTATAATGTTCCCACTGCTGGGATTCAGGCCTCCTCTCTATGAGAGAGGGTTAGCGGTAATCCACCACGCAGGCCCAGTGCTGGTTGGTAGATGTCCCATGTCTTCGAATTTTTAGGTTTAGGACAATCATGTCGGTTTCCTCACGATGTTTTCCTTTCATCGTTTTGAGAGCAGTGGTGATGATCTTTACACGAAGTAAAGCGCCTAACTGGCTTCTAACCTACGACCTAAAACTCGTAAGTTGCAGCCGTGACTACTGGGCCACCACTGCTCTCAATTATCTGATAAGTTGACTTAATTAAAGTAGGTACTTACTGTTTCAATTTTTCTTTTTATTGACTCTTTATAACACATTTGTGTGTGAAAATTATATTTGTGTTGCTAAAAAAAATCTTATAAACAAGTTTGTTTATAAGATTTTTTTTAGCAACACAAATATATATTTTTTTTAAATTTTATAAAAATTTATAAAAAAATTATAAACAAGCTTGTTTATAAGATTTTTTTTAGCAACACAAATATATTTTCACACACAAAATGTGTTTTCTCTCTAAACGTTGAAACCTTTCAACGATTAGAGAGGACATAAGGCGTGGAATGAGTAGAAGACAAATCATTCGTTCGTGTTCATATAAATCGAATGTGCGATGCATTCGCTATCGGCGTGGATACATTGAACGTCAATCATCAGAGTAGACAGTCGATTGGTATAACGTATGGTTGTTTATCACGCAAAGGAAAACAAGTAACAAGTGATGTGATGTATCATACAGGTCTTTGAACTGAAATGGAAAGAGAGGTAGGAAGCAATATTTTTCACGACTTAGAAAGAAAGAAAAATATTTTATTTGGGACACACGCAGGAAATACAAATAGTAAAAAACATAACGTCCTTCTGGCAGAGTCGGGTAAAAAGGAGCATTTAAAACTAAAAAAACCGGGCAAGAGCGAGTCGGACTCGCGCACCGAGGGTTCCGTAACATCCGGGTCTATGCATAAGGTTTATGTTTATGAAATTAAATGTTTTTTTTAATGTTTGAGTTGATTGAATGAATGGTAAATTGTGGTTTACGATTTATGACGTATTAAAAAAAACTACTTACTAGATCTCGTTCAAACCAATTTTCGGTGGTAGTTTACATGGTAATGTACATCATATATTTTTTTTAGTTTTATCATTCTCTTATTTTAGAAGTTTTTACCCACACATTTTACCACTTTGGAAGTGTCTCTCGCGCAAACTATTCAGTTTAGAAAAATGATATTAGAAACCTCAATATCATTTTTGAAGACCTATATACCCCCATAGATACCCCACACGTATGGGTTTGATGAAAAAAAAAATTTGAGTTTCGGTTCGAAGTATGGGGAACCCTAAAATTTATTGCTTTTTTTTCTATTTTTGTGTGAAAATCTTAATGCGGTTCACAGAATACATCTACTTACCAAGTTTCAACAGTATAGTTCTTATAGTTTCGGAGAAAAGTGGCTGTGAGATACGGACGGACAGACAGACATGACGAATCTATAAGGGTTCCGTTTTTGCCATTTGGCTACGGAACCCTAAAAAGTTACCTACATTAAAAACAATAAAAAAAAAGACCTGTGCGAGGCCAAAAAGGCTCTTTGAATGGATAGAGGATATTTAAATTCCAATTATATATTCCCGAATCCAATGACGAACAACAATAATTTTTCACGCGCCAATATTATATTAGGTTCATTTGTTTCGTTTTAGGGTTTCGTACCCAAAGGGTAAAAATGGGACCCTATTACTAAGACTCCTGTCCGTCTGTCTGTCACCAGGCTGTATCTCATGAACCGTGATAGCAAGACAGTTGAAATGTTCACAGATGATGTATTTCTGTTGCCGCTATAACAACAAATACTAAAAACAGAATAAAATAAATATTTAAGGGGGGCTCCCATATAACAAACGTGTTTTTTCGGCGTTTTTGCCTTGTGGTACGGAACCCTTCGTGTGCGAGTCCGACTCGTTTACTTTAAACAGCTCTATTTGCAAGCCAGTTCGAAATTTAAATAAAATCTTTCATTAGTTACCTCCTTGGTTGCCATGTTTCGAAGTAAAAAATACGTTCCATTTTTATTAAATTACACGGTAGATATGAGTTATATAATAGTAATTTATTTGGCCATTAAACACGACAGATAAATTATGAATGTTCATATACTTAAAGTCCGTACTACTGTATCCGGCGACAGCTATCCAGACTAGGCAGATAACTTTTCATTTCTTTCGTGAGCTATCTGCTGACTAGCAAAACCAAATTTGGTCTTGAAAATGAGCTGATGACACCGTGTGCAAAAGAGCTGATGAGCATCATTGTATGTGTAAGTATGAAGGCTGGCGACTCTTGCATATTTGGCGCTTCTTGTCTTTTCGTCTTTAACCTTTTGATTGCAACAGTCATGTATAGATGACAAACCAAAAGTTATTTAACTTTTTTTATTTCCAGCTTTTTAGTTTACAAATTTGAAAGATTTCGCAGACGATTTAGTTCTTGGTAGGTGTTTTTTTGCGATTTGTCACTTCGAATTGCTTTTAAGTATATATGTTGTATATATTTTTGTAATCACCTTTTAAAACTTCTAGTGCTTCAAAGGAACATATAAACATACAAACATACATACATACATACATAGGCTGATGAAGACATTACCACTCCTTTGCGTCGCGCAGTCAGGTAAAAATGTGCCCAGCACGCCACGGTTCGACTACATGACAGACTTTGACGCCGAGAGCACGTTTTTGATTTTCTGACGCGTGGCAGTCAAAAGGTTACGACGATTTGTTTCAAAGCATTCAATTGCTTTGTGGGATGATGTGCGCCACCTTTTTTGGTTTCGAGCAGGCTCCTGCCACCCATCAACGGATTTTGAATGAATTTTCACACTAACAAAGCCAGCCACATGTATTTGACAAGTACAGCATTTAGATTTATCTCGAAAAAGTTTGCAAAACAATGCTCCCACGCATGTTTGTAAGAAAAACATTCATTATTTTGTTTCAGTAAATTAACTCATGTAATTTGCTATAATACTGTTAAGCATTGTAATACGATATTTTGGATCAAAGAACCACCCTTAGGCGATCGAAGAAAAAATGGTTCAATGTGTTTGTTTTTCTGCCACAGTTGCGTGTTATTCTGGGACAAATACTTGTTTTTGTCTTCACATTAATTAATTAAGTATTATGTTTTACTTGTGTCGGTTGTAGTTTCCTCTTATTAAATATCGTGATGTAAATATCGAGGGTAAGGAAAATGTATTGTTGTAAACACGTACAGTCAACTAAAGAGGAAAGTATGTAAAAGTATCGTCACAGCATCGTCTAAATATTGTAGGTACATTTTACGAGGTGCCACTGCCAACCTCATCATCTGCCTGCCTTTTCCCAACTATGTTAGGATCGGCTTCCAGTCTGACCGGATGCAGCTGAATACCAGTATTTTACATGGAGCGTCTGCCTATCTGACCTCCACAACCTAGTTACTGGATAATACGATAGGTACCCCTTGGTAAGACTGGTTGTCAGAATTTCGGGCTTCTGACTATCCGTAACGACTGTCAAAGATCCACGAATAACACCCGGGACCAACGGCTTAACATGCTTTCCGAGGCACGAAGGGGTTTTGGTATGTAAAGATGGTCACCCATCCACAGAGCAACCGTGGCAAGCGTAGCTTAACCTGATCGATCAACCTGTGCGGCTGTTATTATTTAGTATTGCAGCCACCTTTGGAATGGCTCAGCGAAATACCAACTTGCCGCGCTTGACTCGGTGGAACGCAGAGCTAAGAGGCTCATTGGCGACGTAGAACTGGTGGATGCCAAGCTTCACAGCTTGGCTCATCGCCGCAAGGTTGCCTGCTTGTCGGTCTTCTACAGATTGTACTTCGGTGAGTGTGCCCAAGAACTCCACGACCTCATTCCACCGGCCCCCTTCTACCTTCGGTCATCCAGACGCACAGCAAGTTACCATCCCTGCCTAGTTGCTATTCCACCAATTCGCACTAAGCGTTTTCAAATGTCTTTTATAATGCGCACAGCAAAAGAGTGGAACTCTTTACCTGCGTCTGTGTTTCCGAGTGCATACAACCCGAATCTCTTCAAAGTAAGAGTGAACAGGCTTCTTCTGGGTAAGCTCACTCCATCGTCGACTTTGTCTCTGTCACCTCTGACCTAGACTAGAAAAGCCACGGGCCTCTCCAACTTGTGTATGTTTTAAACAATTGTATGCACAGATCATATTTCTATGCAGGTGCCAACTTATAGATGGGAGAACGATGTAGAAAGACGTCCACGTCTAAAGCGTCCGTTATAAAAAGTTAAAAACAATTCCGAAATTTATTAAATAGCCTATTAAAAGCCTTCCTCAGGAATTGGGCTATCAAATGAAGGAAGATTTTTTCTTCTTGTTTTTGATAACCCTATTCCCTATAAATCCCAACTGGTAGTTCCAGAGAGTAGTGCGTTAAAACAAACAAACATAAAAACTTTTCAACTTTATTATTTGGTACAGATAATAATGTAGAGATAATTATTTATGTTAGTTGACAAATTGCTAAGTGCTTCCGTGATCTATCAGGTCGCGAAAGTAGCACGATTTTATTTGTGTAATAAAGTTTGTAAGTACAAACACTTTAACACGTCCATAAACTGTAAGTTATTGATAGATGCTGATAAATAAATCTAAGAAATTTTGTATCAACACAAATCTCTTTATGTTGATCCGAACGTCGCGACGTTCGGACTTACATACTGAAGTGTTTTATAATTGTACTAGCAGCGCCCTGCGGCTTAATCTTCATAAGTGTCGATCGCGTGGGAATATCGTGATAAAAACTATCCTATGTCCCGCCCCAGGATGCAATCTATCTCTCTGCCAAATTTTATCGAAATCCTTTCAGTGGCTTTGGCGTGAAAAGGTAACATACAGACAGAGTTACTTTCGAATTTATAATAATTTTATTAGTATGGACGTTGGCACAAACAGGGCCACTACACCCGAAAGGCCGAAGGCCGAAAGGTTCTGGTGTGGCGACCGCGTACCGGAAGACGCAGTGTTGGAAGGCCTCCCACAAAGTGGTCCGACGACCTTGTGAAGGCCGCAGGAACCCGTTGGATGCGAGAAGCACAGAACCGGTCGCAGTAGACGTGCTTGGGGGAGGCCTATGTCCAGCAGTGGACATCTTTCGGCTGAAATGATGACACTCCTTCAACAAAAACTGATTCTTAGTCGGCTTGAAAAGAGAGAAGTGGAAAGAGAGCAGGCCTTTGACGATACTTAGTATTTAGTATCTTAGAATTTAGTAGTATGGTGAGACTACTAAATTCTAAGATTTCAATTTCTGACATAAAATCGCGAAAACAATCCTATTTCGAGCAACATAATTGTCACAAACAGCAGTTGACAGCCTCACAGATCCATCCGAGTCATCCTACAATCCTACATCCCGACAATTGGCTCTAAATCTCTTTAATTACTCACGTTAATTAGTGTGTGATGTTAGCTCTGTTGCTGCTACCGTTTGCCAATCCGATTTTAATCAAGTTTTCGGATAATTCGGATAATTACGCGGTCGCCGCTCGATGGGAACATATGCGCTAATTATTTTCGGTTTCTAATTGACATTTCGTGGTTCTCGTCAACGAATAGGTTATTTTTAGTTGTTTTCGTAAAAGTTATGTTGAGAAAAATGAGGAAAAGTGTTAACAGTCATTTAACAGTTCCGTTTCCGTTCAGTTTCCTTCTGATATGAATTCTCAGAATTGTTGAGATTTCTTGTAGTTTATAAATAACTCATCACAACGGTAATATTTTCTCATAGTTTGTCTTCTTTCTTTTTACCCGACTGCGCGACGCAAAGGAGTGGTAATGTGTTTATTAGTAAGTACATATATTCATGCATTTATGTATATTTATTTGTGCTTATATTTATATGTAGGTAATTAGGTTTATATTATATTCATAGTTTTAATAGGTTTATGCGTATCTTTATAATTAAAATATTTATTCCTCAATGTTCATGATTGCACCTACCACTGTTTCTCTCTGCATCACCCAAATGTTGACTGGTACAAAATGCCTATGGCATTAAGTCCGCCTCTGTACATTTTTGTGCTTGAAGTATTATATAAATAAATAATGACTATGTATTTCAAATTCACGTTCGCAAAAGAATAAGTATAAAAAAACCGGCCAAGTGCGTGTCGAGCCACGCACAGTGTAGGGTTCCATAGTAGCCCGTGACCACAATATAGTAAGATTCTGTTGTTGATAAGTGTAAAAGTAATTAGTGGTAAAGATATTAGGAGTTAGTGGTTATAATAACAAAAATCGACTTTAAATTTGAATTATCATTTCTAAGACGTGCGTGGGGGGGACGTCGATCAGAAGTGTGATGGTCTTGTAACCCGTTGGTACTTACAGCGCCATCTAGCGGCAGTATTGTGAAACTTATGATAATTTATTACCTATGTTTTTTTTTTGTTTTTTTATTTCATATTTTGTTTTTCAATGTAATTACAGGCACATATTATTAAATATTTAAGCGGTGACGACCACTTTCCATTAGATGTGACTATACTGGTTTGCCACCCAATATATCCTAACTTAATATTAAAATGCGAAAGTAAGTTTCTTTGTTTGTTACCTTTTCACGCCTAAACCACTGAACCGATCATCCTGAAATTTTACATATACGTTGTCAGGTGTACAGAAACGGACATAGGGTATCTTTCATCCCGAAAAAACGTGCTGTTCCCGAGGAAAACAACAATAACGTTATTATGATAATAGATGGCGCCACGTGTCTTTCGAATCAGAAACAGGACAACGTCTGGCGGCTCAGCTAGTCATAAATACATAGAAGCAAATGTAATGCAATAACACTTAAGGGGTGTGGACGTGGTGTACGAGGTATTCTAATGTTGTCATAAGCTAAGATTGCCACTTAACATTAATCAGGTTAATGTGTAATTATAAGCCAATTTACATGAACTAATTAGCAGAGTTGATGACTAATGAGATATAATTACTTAGGTATTAAAGCGGAGGTAATGACAAATTGCGAAGGATCAGTTTCTATGTTAGACTATCAAACAGGAGCAGACAAATTTTTCGAACATAAGTACTTAATTTATGATGCAATGTATTAGCAGTATCCTTTAGAATGATTCAGATTAGGGTGCTGAACGCATTCTAGTGAATAAAAAGGTAGTAGGTACCTACGAGTAATGATTTTAAGATTTTTTAAAGAACTTGAATGTTGTTCTTTTATTTGTACCTACTAAGCTATTTATCTAAAAACACATTCCTACTTTTAAAATGCACTTTACACTTTTTAATTGCAGAATAATAATTATGTTGATTTCTTTTTAGACTATGCCAAGTACCAAGGAGGAGATAAATTAAAGGTGCCTACGCCTAAACCTACGCATGTTGTTAGGAACCAAACAAAAAAAAAACAACAACCTTTCAATATTAGGACACAAACACACATTAAACCAATTCGAAGTCACAGATCGATAAAGGGCAAATAAAAACAACCTTTTCCAATAAACTCCATTTGTTCCGACCTTTTAATCTCGATAAAAAGCCATCGAGGAAAAGTTTGGGCCCGGGATTTGAACCCGAGACCTCTCGCACCAGACGCGAAAATCATGCTCCTAGACCAACGAGCCAGTCGATGACAAAGTTGAATTTTTTAATCGGTTAGCAATTTAACCTAAATATTCTGTGTAGGTATTATTAGATCAATCTATATAAAATTAAAGTGTCTGTTTGTAATGTCAAAATAATAGCTTTTTAACTTAATGCATACGACAGTATAATCACACTAATTATTATAAAGGCGAAAGTTTATGAGTGTGTGTGTGTGTTTATATGTTTGTTACTCCTTCACGCTCAAACGGCTGGACCAATTTTGATAAAATTTGGTGTGGAGGTAGCCGACCCTCTTGATTAACATGTAGGCTACTTTTTATCCCGACATTCCTAAAGGATCGAATCTTATGCGGGTGAAACCGCGGGGCGCAGATAGTCAGTACATAAAAGAAAAACAAAAACTTTTAAAATTTTACCGTGTCTGTCTTTTTGTTCCGGCTAATCTCTAGCATATTTACTTAATATATTTATTCAGCGCAAAAAAAAATAAAGTCCATTAAATCCAATTGTTTTCCGACATGCACGGGAACGAAGTCACAGGCACAGCTAGTCAGTCTAAAGATCGACATTGGATTAAAAGCAAAGCGAGCAGATGTATAATAATTATTATTAATGTGAGGACTGATTTTTCCAACGCCCAGATAACTAAACTTTATCGGAGGAATAATTTCGAATATTTGACAGTTCTCCAACCAAAAACTGTCCGATTTCAATTTCATTCCACTAATAAAAATTATCGGTCGATTGAAAAATCAGCCCTTAATGTGATAATTGTATTTTTAAAGACAGATGGTATATCGTCTACAATATTCGTGCACAACATGGCTACAGTGGTAATATGGAAGTGTAGAAGTAATATAATTAGGCACCTATCGTGCCTACAATCTAGGTCGCCCTCTATCAGACGCTAAAGTGCTGAGTCGGATACGTCGTGACGTCACTTGTGTGAGAGTCAGATGCAGATGAGTTATTTAAATCGCAAACTATTTTTATACTTACCTACCCCCTTACTAATACCTAAACGTATTAGGTATATCATATGAATAGTTACCTACACACCGATTTCTCTCTTTCAGTCGTCTGTAATTTGACTTTCGAAAGAAGAAGACAAAGCGTTGTGTAACTGTCGCAGCCAACTGGTTTAATTAGCCGTTTAGTTATTTAGTCAACCGCCTAGTCTTTTAACTAAACGGCCGCCGTTCAACTAATGGCCTGAATGATATACAATTATAGTTAAGGTTGGAAATGGAACCAATCACGCGCGAGTTAATCTTTAGCAGTAACTAAGCCAGTCAGTCAGTTGTCGGTGTGGTGCAGGACTTAAAGAATAGCACCACCCCATACTTACCGTGAGTGTCATAAAAGGCGACTAAGGGGCGTACCGGAGAATGGGCAGCAGCGTTTTCTATGCATTCCACCACCATACCATACTGCGATCGCCAACCCGCCTGCCAAGCGTGGCGATTATGGCAAACCCCCCCTTTTGGGGGAGGCCTATGTCCAGCAGTGGACGTCTTTCGGCTGAAATGATGATGATGAACTAAGCCAGGGCATCCTGACCAAATGGGATAGGTTAGAACTGTGATCAACCGCTTGCGAGCCGAGAGAGCGAAGCGAGGCGAGCACTACTTGCAAAGGCCAGGTGGTTAAGTACCCCTTAGGGCCGAAGCCTGCCGGGTCAGCGGGATTGTCCGAAAGGGTTACCGCTGGCCCGGAACATAAAGGGCTAAGGAAGGAACACGGGTGGGTTTTAGTCAGTAAGAGTCTGACACTCCCTTCCGCTCCACCCAGAGCGGGAGGAGTCATTTGATGATTTCCCATCCGCAAAAAAAAAAAAAAAAAGAAACAAAAAAAAAAAAAAAGAAAAAAGGTGGTTAACTAAACGGCTAATTTAACCAGCTGGCTGCTGGCTGCGACATAACTATAACATACACGCTATACAACGAGGATAAGTCTATTAGGTAATGTTTAAGGAATTAATAACAACTCTTAATAGCTCTTGTAGTATTTAAAAATTATGAGCAAGACTCGAAGTAGACGTCATCATCTTGTTCCATGGTGTCGTAAAACAGAATTAAAAACCATAATTCTTATTAAAAGAAAAAACTTTTAACCTCAAAAAATTGGGCTCGTCCGGGATTTGAACCCGGGACCTCTCGCACCCTAAGCGAAAATCATACCCCTAGACCAACGAGCCGACTGCCTCATGAGTTTAAATTGACTATCATAATAACGAACAACAATTATCTGACCAATGCTGCCTTTCACTTCAACACTGACCGACAAAAATGATTGATGTAAGGCCTGTCGTCCACAACGTTACTCAAAAGTATAAAGTTAAGCTACCGATTCCTAGAAGATCGTTTCCGTTTTGTGTTTGTAACTAGTTACTTATGATCGTTTCCGTTTTGTGTTTGTAACTAGTTACTTATGAGTATCGCCGTGGACTATGGGCCTTAGTGTCTAAACCATAGATATATGAAAGAAATATTTCTGGCGAAAGAAATATACCTATATGACGGCACAGTTGGCGCAGTGGTTATGCGATTGACTGCTGCGCTGCGTGTCGCGGGTTCGATTCCTGCACGGAACAAATATTTGTATGACCTACATGTAGTTGTTCCGGGTCTGGCTGTTTGTGTATGTGTGTTTAAATGTTTGTAAACGCACCCACAATACAGGAGAAATTTCTAGTGTCGGCAACGTTTTATTAAAAAAAAAAAATCTGTGGTCTAAACACACTATGCCGAAGGTACGCGACCGAAGTTCGGCATGAATACGCCTGCAACGCTATTTAACGCAACGTAATTTCGGCATAATGTGACGTCAGTAATTCAAATAGCATTACAGGCGTAATCACGCCGAATTTCGGTCGCGTACCTTCGGCATAGTGTGTTTAGACACTTAGGCTTTGGTTTGATAGCGAGCAACACTAGTAGTGCAGCGGTTTTAAAGTAGGTATCTACTATTTATCTATTACTAGCATTCCTGTTATAGCACCTTCGTAGCTGAATCCGAAGTTGTGAACGAATTTGAATCAACGTTTGTAAATAAGTTAGATTAACAATCGCAGTAAGTATTGTTTATTGTTTTCGCACAATGAAGATTCTAGTACCTACCAATCCAGTTGGAAACCTATTTTCGTTTTGTTTGTACCTACTCACTATGAATAGATTGATATTCTGTGCATATTTTTAAGTAAATTGATAAATTTACTTGTAGTGTAATTATTTCTGACATACGTCACACACAAAATATAACAAAAAAAAAATACAATATGTTCGAATATTTTCTGTGTAGTAAGTTGTTTTTTCGTACCTAAACGTCAACTAAGCGTGGCGATTATGGCAAACCCCCCTAACTTGGAGGAGGCCTATGTCCAGCAGTGGACGTCTTTCGGCTGAAATGATGATGATGATGAATTTCGGAATAATGTGACGTCAGTGATTAAAATAGCATTGCAGGCGTAATCACCCCGAACTTCGGTCGCATACCTTCGGCATAGTGTGTTACACTTAGGCTTTGGTTCTTTCGTTCGATAGCGAGCAACACTGGTAGTGCAACAGTTTTAAAGTAGATATCTACTATTTACCTATTAGCAGCATTCCTGTTATAGCACCTTAGTAGCTGAACCCGGAGTTGTGACGGAATATGAATCAACGCGTTTAGAAAATAAGTTATTATATTAACAATCGCAGTAAGTACTTATTGTTTATTGTTTTCGCACAATGAACATTCTAGTACCTACCAATCCAGTTGGAAACCTATTTTCGTTTTGTTTGTACCTACTCACTATGAGTAGATTGATATTCTGTGCATATTTTTAAGTAAATTAATAAAATAAAATAAAACTTTTTTTTACTGTAAGTAATATGTTATGTTGTGTGCCCTTTAGTCTGTGCTAAATAAATTTCTTCCTTTCCATTAAGTAGAGATACAGGTACATGCGGAGATTTTAACTTCATAGTGTCATTAAATAGAACAGAGTACATAGACGACGACGACGACGACGACGACGACGACGACGTAGTACATAGGTAGTTGGGAAAAAGCTAGGCAGATGATGATGAGTGTCATTAAATAGTAACAGATGTAGCTTAGTTTTTAGGGTACCCAAAGGGTAAAAACGGGACCCTATTACTAAGACTTCGCTGTCTGTCCGTCTGTCTGTCACCGGGCTGTATCTCAAGAACCGCGATAGCTAGACAGTTGAAATTTTCACAAATTATGTATTTCTGTTGCCGCTATAACAACAAATACTAAAAACAAAATAAAATGAATATTTAAGGGGGGCTCCCATACAACCAACGTGTTTTTTTCGGCGTTTTCGCCTTGTGGTACGGAACCCTTCGTGTGCAAGTCCGACTCGCACTTGGCCAGTTTTTTACTAAACACGTGCAATCCAGAAGCTGATCATAATCTAATCTTTATGAACCTTCCAGAAAAACCTCATTCTCAGAACTTTAAGCAATGAAATCTTACTCAAGTAAATGTTTATCTTATTTTACAATAATTTTCATCAACTAATTAATATCTCAATATAAATGTATATCATAATTTTAGCTTGAAAACTCAGATTACGTATATCCAATTGAGATATAAACCAAACATCACAGTTTACCAAATATCTCCTCCAGCTAAATCCAGCAGCTGTATTCAGCTATATTTAGCCACTTAACAAAGCTAACAGCGCTGGAATAATATGTAAATAAGCTCAAGTAGTGTACGGATGAATCAATTGAGGTCATCAGTGTAAACAATCGGCTTGATTTGGTACTAATTTGGTTTGTTAGTTCAATAAATATGGTAAGTTGAAGCCTCTACCTCTCTCTCTCCTCTTACTGCTGGACTAAGACAGTTTCTAAGTTGTCCCTACACCTAGTTCTTCGCCTTCAAGTCATCAGCCATACTACAATAATTATAAGTAAATGCGAAAGTAATTCCGTCTGTCTGTTACTTTTTCACGCGTCAACTACTCTCCCGCACCATAATTTTGAAGGATACCTACCTATTGCTTATCCATTGCTTCATATGTTCGAAAAAAATTGTTTGCCCACCAACGTAAATTAATAACGCAATGGATGTTGTCGAATTGTCAAAATTAAAATCATTCCTACTGTTAGTATGTTACGAAATTGCCCCGCCATCATGAATTGACAGATAGGTTAGCCTGGGACCTGGAGAACTCAAACTCAAAGCATTTATTTCAATTAAACCATCAACAGAAATAGTGTGTGAGCCCTGTATTCTACATTGAAATTACTTCAAACGTTTTAATTATTTTTATTAATTAATTGTATCTTACTGTCAAATCCTTTTTTTTTTCTCTCTCTCTTAATTCTTGTTTGTGATAATAAGGAACAACCCCTTAGTCTTATCCAAATATTAATATAATTATATAATATATATTTTTTTAATAATTAATTTATTAGGTATATTGTTTTAATAATGAAATAGTATAATATATCAGTGTATTGCTAATCTAGTGGCACCTTTTACCTTATCCTAATTGTGTTAATATGCGGATAATGTAGTGGGCTGCAATATTGTTACCTAATACTTTTTATGTGTCTAATTGTTTTTTGTAAACATTTTATTTTGTAGCTGTTTATTGTCCCATAATAAAATAAAATAAAATAAAAACAGGCGCTTTTGAATTGTCAAGAAGTCGGTCAGTCAGAAAATATGAAGCTAGTTGCCCATTCTAAAGCGTAGGGACCTATGGAGAAGAACGGGCAAGACACTCCATGAGAAGGACATACATTAGGTACTTTTCATCTAGGATCACACACGAAGTCGCGGGCTACAACGAGTTGGTCATAAAATATGAATATAACTTTGATGATCCATTTTATTTCATGACCAATTCCTAATATTCTTCAGTCCCATATTATTTGGGATCTTAATACACTCGCATTTTTATCAATATCTAACAGTTTAGTTTTATAGTTTAACCCAGAGGACCGTTATCCCTTCGTATTTGACCCGGAACGTGGATCCACGCGAGACAATGGCTTTTTAATTGTTTCTGTAATTACGGTTAAACGTAGAAAAGTGAAATATCTTTTTAAAACATCATAAAACTTTTTGGTAGATTGCATAACGATTTAATTTAAAACATCGTCTTTAATTTTTGTAATTGGTTTTAAACCGTTTTAATTAAAGAATAAATAAATAAATAAATAAAAATAAACAACATTTTAACAACTGAATTGGAATACCTACAGTTGTTAGTTTTAAATAAATTAGCAGGCAATAAATTGTTATTATCAAAGATACTTATCAGTAGGTATTAATTTATTGCATCTTTTATCAATACAAATAATCTTTATTGAGAGTATTAAGGTAGCTATGATTTAGATACTGTATAGATATTTATTTGTTCAGTTATCTTTTTAACTGTTATGATTTCTGACATATGTTAACACATACGAAATTTTAATATACTTAACAAAAAAGTATTCGAACATTATACAATAAATATGTTCGAATATTTTCTGTGTGGCAAGTTGTTTTTTCGTACCTAAACGTCAACCAAATACGTATTTTTACCGTTTAGTTCACAAAAAGATTTGGGGCTCGTCCGGGATTTGAACCCGGGACCTCTCGCACCCTAAGCGAAAATCATACCCCTAGACCAACGAGCCAACTGACATTATGTTTGAAATTGGTGATCACTACCTAACAGCATAGTGAAAGGTGACCTACATGTATGCGTTTACGCATTCCGCAACCGCGATGACGTCACGAAACGTGTTTTAATATAGAAAGTATCAACATGTTAAAATGTTATGTATACTATTCTTAACGAAGTGTTAATAAACACTTTGTGATAGCCAATTTGAACATAACAAACAGTCGGCTCGTTGGTCTAGGGGTATGATTTTCGCTTAGGGTGCGAGAGGTCCCGGGTTCAAATCCCGGACGAGCCCAAATCTTTTTGAAGTAGAAATTCACTCATGGATCATTAACAGGGCAAAGAAGGGATTCTCCTCTGTGGGATAAACTGATGTTCTAGACTCTTAGTTCCCTTATTTCATGGCTGACTGGTCTTCAACGATTGGAGGTTTAATGCTACATAATATAAAAAACTGTCTATCCGGAACATGTTTCAGTATCGGTTATGTAGTACCTACTTAATAACGTTTTTACATCCATACCCGTAGATAAAAGGTACAAAAACTACATATGAAAATATATTATTATTCCTTTACATTATAGTAATCCTTGTATCTCCATATTACCCTATTGTTGCGAGTACCTGATTGACATTTGTATAGCTAATCCTGTAGGGTCAGATCCTTTTTCGTATCTTCCGGGCACACCTTTATATATTCCAACTGGATTTGTCTTTTATTTCCTGTCTCCATTACAAAATCAATGATAGTGATAAAGGTAAAATGAATGAAAAACAGGACTAGATATTTGTACCTACATATTTTTTGATGCCGTGTATCAGCAGGCGTAACATCTGGGTGGAACGATCCCCTTGTGAAGGACGCAGGAAACCGTTGGATGCGAGACCTACAGTACCGGTCGATGTGGTGATGCTTGGGGGAGGGCTATGTCTAGCCGTGGATGTCTTTCGGATAAAATGAAGGATGAATCTAAAGGCTCCCATAAACAGGCGCGACACGCGATTTAATCGCGCGCGACACAAAGGCACCGCTCGTTGCGCGACTTGCGGTGCCTTTGTGTCGCGCGCGATTTTATCGAGTGTCGCGCCTGTTTGAAGGAGCCTTAATTCTTTACAATTTGTAGCCATAACTACATTCTACAATGCAAAAGCTAAACTGCCCAAATAGGTACTTAACTTGAACTTAGAAACTACTTTTCCTATATTTTCATTCATCATCATCATTTCAGCCGAAAGACGTCCACTGCTGGACACATGCCTCACCCAGGGGGGGTTTGCCATAATCGCCACGCTTGGCAGGCGGGTTGGCGATCGCAGTATAGTATGGTGGTGGAATGCATAGAGAGCGCTGATGCTCATTCTCCGGTATGACCCTTAGTCGCCTTTTACGACACCCACGGGAAGTATGGGGTGGTGCTATTCTTTAAGTCCGGCACCACACAGACAATTTTCATTGGCATATTTTCATTGGAATGAAATTGGAAGTATGGGGATGCTTTATCCAGCAATTGGCTTCTCAGGAGGTGTAGTCTGCTTATCTCCATTTATTATGTACTGCGTGATGTTATGTACGTGTCGTTATCTACAATAATGATATGAATGAATTCAATGATGTAATTCTTTGAGTGAAAGGCGTTCGATAGTTGCGGTCTTGTGTTTTGACAAAACAGTCAGCTGGCTCGTTGGTCTAGGGGTATGATTTTCGCTTAGGGTGCGAGAGGTCCCGGGTTCAAATCCCGGACGAGCCCAATTTTTTAACACTAGTATTTAAAAGAGGTTTCTACATACTTCTTGCTAAAAAAGCGGCCATTTTCTCAAGCGTAATCTACTTTTATACTATTTAATTCCTTCTTCTATTGTTATCACAATTTATACCTAGACTTTATGGAAATTTCAGTACCTACAAAACATACTTCATATTATATATACAAAATATACTTCATTTATAGGTTCCGCACTTCTGTATTGACTCAAAAAAGTGTTTTATTTCACTTTAACCTACTAGGCACTTATGAAACGACAGAAACTAGGTGCACGGTTCCAATATTGTTCATTTTCTGTGGACAGAATCAGAAATAATAATAATAATAGCCCTCCAGAGTCCAGACCGCATTTCGGCCACGGCCAATGTCAACAGAGACCACCTTTCTGCGCGGGAGATATTATAGTGCACATAAGTGTGCGCGCAGACACAGGTGCACTCCCTCTTCCCTGACTCTCATAGCCCAATGGGACGGCACCCAATCCGACCCGACCGGAGAGAGATCATGCGCAGGACCTATGGCGTAACGTGCTTTGGAGGCAAAGGGATATCACACCGCTAACTTCCAAACTTCAAGATTGTAAATAGTGACGATAGGTCCATATGGGAGGACAGTATATACCTATCAACACTGACTGTTTCACATCTTCTACATTACCTAGTGGATTATAAATCTGCTTACCAAGCAAGGCACACAAGCAATGTATTAAGAAACATAGACAATAGACTTAGATAGACTAAGACTTGACTATTTCTACAAGACAATTACGTCACAGCTGCTATAAATTAAACCAATCTTGTTAGTGAATGGTCTTGTGGCGTTGAAATTCAACTTAGTAATCAGTCGGCTCGTTGGTCTAGGGGTATGATTTTCGCTTAGGGTGCGAGAGGTCCCGGGTTCAAATCCCGGACGAGCCCAAATTTTTTGAGATATTTATAGTTTTTTGTATATGACTAAAACTTTGATACTTAGGTAATCTTCTTTTATATAAAAAACTCGTGTCACAGTGTTTGTTATCGCACTCCTCCGAAACGTAGATACACGACTGCTTAAATTCTTGGGGTAGGCAGAGTTCTTAAGGAAAATTAAGATTTATACAAAATAAGCAAGTGGACGCAACGTTTGTGCAACATATTTTTGCAAAAATAAAGGTCCTTGAAGTCGGACGTGTGACCCTATATGTTGTCTGCATGACACATTTGCTATGAAAAAACAAAACGCAATACTTTCGATCTTGACTATCCTTACCTGAAGATTCCTCAAATAGGGCACACTGAATACTTAAATATGATATAGAAATACATAAAATATTCACCAAACAATAATATCAACTCCAAACAATATTGGGGTGCAATATTCGACAAATACTTATGAATAATGCTGCAAGAGTAAATATATCAACATGGAATACTCTCAATATGCTGTATCATAAACTACATCGAGATATGGAAGCTAATATTTGTGTATGTATCGCTACCTTTGAACATATTATGTAAGATGAAGTTTACACTGTGTTCCAAGAGTTCTATCAAAGACCATTTTATACTTTGAAATTGGAACGCAAGTAAATCGAATGAAACAAAATGCTTGTAAACTACGCAACGATTTAGTCAATAGTAGAATCAGAACTCTTTTACTTCTAAAAATGAGTTTCACTTGTTTAAAAGCTAAAACACTTTTCAAATTTAGAATTCCTTTCTTGTTTCAGCGATGGCGACTAATCTTAACGCAGACTAGACTTCGGCGCGGGAGGTATTGTAGTGCACAAGTGTGTGCGCATGCACAGGTGCACTCTCTTTTCTCTCAATCTCATATTCACACACGACAGGACCGGAGAGATATCATGCGCAGGACCAACGACTTAACGTGCTTTCAGAGGCATGGGAGTCATCACACTGCCAACTTCTGAACTCCGGGGTGTCACTAAGAAATCCCTAATGGAAAAAGCCAATAACACTTTGCCCAACTTGGGAATCAAATCCAGGAGCTCACGCTCAGCAGTTGCCTTGAGAATACGAGACCAACGGGGCAGTTAAAAACGCAATACAGAGGCCAGAACATGAGGTGACGCAAACGTTGAATTACAACGATTTCTAGATTGAAAATACTCGTTTTGCACATAATAGTAACCAAGTTTTATACTGTATTCATATCTGTAGGTGATACTAATAAATGGTACTTGCTTGTCGCAAACAAATTAACATAAAAATAATTTTAAAAAATTTAACCGACTTCAAAAAGAAATGAGCTTAAAATTATGAAATAACTTTAATTTCGGAAGTCAGTGTTTTGGGATCTGTATTTTTAAGTTTTAGTTTTTTGCCACCGTCTTCCGAAATTAAAGTTATTTCATAATTTTGAGTTCAGTTCTTTTTGAAGTCGGTTTAATTTTTTTAAATTACTTTTTTATTTCGTAATTTTTAGTTTTAAGTAAAAACTGGAATATTTGTTTGTAATAAGTAAGGTAATAGTTTTGTTGTAAATATTGCACTAGAATTTGACCAAGGTTTTGAGAGGTTTTCCCTTTGACACTACACCCGTAGCTCGTATCAATAAGCCAGGCCGTCACACTTACACGTATTAGTACATATGTTGAAAATTACTAAATCGATTTTGATGAAACTTGCACTGTTCCCTAAGTTAAGGTAAATGTAAGCCAATAAAAAAAAGTGGTCATGATCCGAATAATAGTTGCGGAGAAATGCGTGGACAAACATACATACATACATACATACTCGTACGTCTATAAAATTTTGTATATTTGTTTGGAAGCCCTAATAGATAGCAATTCCAATAATATTAAATACATACGTGTCGAATTGTAAACTCTTTTTTTTTGAAGTCGGTAATTAGTAAATGTATTTAATATTTAATAAAAATCGTTCAATTTTACGTAATGTTACTCCGTGCGTTCGTGCTAGGCCCACACGTGCATGCTATCACATATTTTGTGGTTCTACGAACATGCTCTCGGACGGAACTCCGAGTTACGATTCTGGTTTCACCATACCCTTATACACACTAGTCGTAATTTTAGTTTTCGGTGGCTAGCCCATGCTAGGAGATTTGATACCAGTAATACCACTACCGACTAAGTTTTGTTCCAGCTTGCTATTAGCCGAATCTATTGGAACGATTAGGAACCAAAATAGTTGGATGAATAACACAACATAACAAACAAATTATATGGAGAGGCATTAGAGGGGCCCGTGGCTAAATAATAGCAGCCGCACAGGTCGATCGATCAGGTTAAGCTACGCTTGCCGCGGTTGGTCTGTGGATGGGTGACCATCTTTACATACCGTGATCCCTTCGTGCCTCGGAAAGCACGTTAAGTCGTTGGTCCCGGCTGTCATTCGTGGACCTTGGAAAGTCGTTCCGGTAGTCAGAAGCCCGAAAGTCTGACAACCAGTCTTACCAAGGCGTATCGTAGTACCCAGTAACTGGGTTGTAGAGCTCAGATAGGCTGTCGCTCCATGTAAAATACTGATATTCAGCTGCGTCCGTTTAGACTGGAAGCCGACCCCAACATAGTTGGGAAAAGGCTAGGCAGATGATGAACAAACCAATGATATTTTGAGCCGGTAAATGCAACCACCGTAAGGAAAACAGATTTTGTCATGCAGCAAAGAATCTATGATTGATAGCTCATTGCCAAGCAGTGTTCAGACTAAGATTCAAAGTAAAGTCAGGGAAATTAAGTGTTTAGCAAATTCACTATATCTACCAACTTAAATTATCCAAAACTAATTTCAACTGTCATTCTTTGATAGCTGTATGAAATAGGTAGTTATTAAGCGGCAAAATGAATTGTTTATAAGAAATAATTATTAATCAAATTGATATCTCTTACATAAAGGCTCATACAAACAGGCGCGACACACGATATAATCGCGCGCGACACAAAGTCACCGCTCGTTGCGCGACTTGCGGTGCCTTTGTGTCGCGCGCGATTTTATCGCGTGTCGCGCCTGTTTGAAGGAGCCTTAAACCAATAGGTTTGAATGTCACTTTGTAACTTTTATTAATTATTTATTCATTGGATTACTACAATTTGTTACACCGTTATGCGTTAGAGCTATTTTAACACAAGCCAAGTGCACAATATTATGCGAACCCATAACCTGAAGCAGCGGGTCTATTAAACTCCTGGGCATCACAACAAGAAATCGAACCAAACGCCGACCGCGCAGTGGCGCCCTCATCATTCAAAGGATGAGGGCGCCACTAGGCGGCCGGGGTAGCCTTAATATTACATCTAAGCAAACATTTGATACAAATACAATTTGAAACACATTCGAGTTATAACTGCAAATAATATTCAATAGTGGAGCTCAATCTGCACAAATATTGAGAAACGGTCCCTGTATCTTTGAAAAGCAAATATGGCGGATACGGCGGTGTACACACGAGATGGGATCCGAACGCGAGATAGGGATTAAATGCAAAGCTTATTTTGCGATAAGATTTTGAATATGGATAGAAAATAATGTTTTAAAACATCGACAACGGATTAGCGTCGGATTTAGGGTTCCGTACCGAAAGGGTAAAAACGGGACCCTTGTGCGTCTGTCTGTCTGTCATCAGGCTGTATCTTATGAACAGTGATAGCTAGACAATTAAAATGTTCACAGATGATGTATTTCTGTTGCCGCTATAACAACAAAATCACACTAATATTATAAAGGCGAAAGTATGTGAGTGTGTGTGTGTGTTTATATGTTTGTTACTTCTTCACGCTCAAACGGCTGGACCAATTTTGATAAAATTTTGTACGGAGGTAGCTGACACCCTGGATTAACATATAGGCTACTTTTTATCACAATATTCCTACGGGATCAACATTTACGCGGTTGAAACCGCGGCGCGCAGCTAGTAAATAATAAAAACAAAATAAAGTTAAAGGAGATGGCTAAATGACTGCCCCAAGCATGTTTAGTAATCTCACATTAACTAGTAATATTTAAATATTCATTCATGAATTATTTAGTGTTTAATAAATTCCAAGAACTTTCGTGAATTATTAAACATAAAAAAGTATCTCAGTTGCTTTTTTTGATTGACATGACAAGTTCAAGAGGAAATAATACAGTACTGCAAGCTAGAGAGGAGTCATATCGCTGTTCCAGAATGTCAAATCGAAACTCGGTTTTTGATAACAGGTATCAAAACGATTTATTTTCTGAAACTAAGAAATGGCAATCAAAGTTTTCGACGGGAATCGATGGCGCTCAGTTCGGTGTCCTGTTTAGTTGCTTGTCACAGGGTTTTGATTCGGAAAATTGGGTTTTTTTAAAGTGAGAATCGACTATACTCAATTCCACTTTTTTCTACTTAATCAAAATCAAATAAAAATAACTGAAAGCTTCGGAATATGCTTCTTTGTTTAATCTTACTACTTACCTATTTTGTGTCGAAAAATATTAACTGAATAGTGGTCGACAAAAACTAATTCTGTTTGTATCTTTCAACCCTTTCGATTATTTTATCGATTCTGTTCCACCCGACGTTCAATCCCATCTCTATGAAAAAAACTAACGTCAGATGTCAGACGTCGTTTTTTAAGACTAAACGAATAAATAAATAGGTAAATCGCATTTTTGTTGTTTTATTTCAATATCTTTTATGCCCTTGGTTACTCAGTGCGTTAATTATCTACTTTAGGCAGAATTGTTAACCTACCTACCTCAATACAGAAATTACAAATATTTGGCTCAGTTAATCTTTAAGATCTTTTTCAAATACGTTCATCATTTCAACCATAATGTTATTTACATTGTCTGTGAATACTGTCTTTATTTTAACTAATTTGGATATATGTAGTTTAGGTTTTACGAAAGAATACTTATATTATTATGATTTTAGTGGAGATTATCTATCGTAAGTCCGTTTTATCAAGTTTTTTTGGTGCAATTACTCCTTTGTAGATATTTACTTCAAGCACCTTAGTCCAAAATCGCCAATAAAAAACACTAATCAATAAAAATCGTCGCAGACACGTTAAAACGCCTAGATAAAAGTGCATAGCAATGTCATCGTTTGAAGTTTTTGTACCTTTATCGTAGGAGTTACGCGATTTTATTTTCAGGAATGTGCAGATATGAAAAGTTCCTGAACCTTTTTAATTACAAAATACTAATTTTCAGCTATTCAGCATTATATATTGCTAGGAACTATGTCTATACATGCATTTTCATTGCGGGATCAGTCGTCCATACTTCAGTTTAGCCATGTCCTTTAAAGGGGTATAAAAGAAATGTTTTTTTCGGCGTTTTATGCCTTGTGGTATGGAACCCTTCGTGTGCGAGTCCGACTCGCACTTGACCGGTTTTTAATACACATAACATCACGCCTGTAATTCTCGAAGGGTAAGGCAGAGGTGTACCTATATAGTACCTACACCCCCATTTCGCCAGTTATATTTAAGTTCCATCTAATAGGGTATATGGGTTTAATACTAGACAGCATAATATCTATCACTAGCTGCGCCCCAAGGTTTCATCCCTGTAAGTTTCGATTCCAAACAAATCTGCAGAGGACTATTCTTATCACCTTGGAGGTATAAAAAATGGGTCCGTGGCTTAGGCCCCCAGTGGTCGACGCACCTGTGGCCGACGCCCCCGATACGATTAATTTAATATCTTTTTTTTTTGTGCTTTTTCACTTAGTACAGTAAATGAGAAAAGTGTTTCACTCTACTAACAAAGTATTTTTCCTTGCTGAACAAAAGTTATCTATCAAACAGCAGAGAGAATAGATCGCCAACAATCAATATTAAGTTCATTTAATATTTTTGTAAAACAATTTTTGTGCCTGACAGTACATTTGATCAAAAATTACTTTGTATTAAATTAATCGAATCGGGGGCGTCGGCCACAGGTGCGTCGACCACTGGGGGCCTAAGCCACGGACCCTAAAAAATAGCCAACGACTTATTCTAAAAAAAAACAAAAAAAAAACATAAAAATCGGTCAAGCCGTTTTGGAGGAGTTCGATAACAAACACTGTGACACAAGATTTTTATACAACGTTACTTTTAGTATAGGTACGCGAAACTTGAATATAGTTTGTTCAGAATAAGTAACTAAATCGATTCCAATAATTTTTACCCCATGTTATATTTTGTCCCAAAAATATTTAAAAAAGGTTAAAAGTTAGACACCGAGCGACACTAAGTAGGTTATCCAGTCTCCGCGACGAACGGTTAGGCCGCACGCGCCGCGCCGTCTTGCGCTCATTGATAACAGTACCTAGGTACTGTTATCAATGAGCGCAAGAAGGCGCGGCGCGAGCGGCGCGGGTGAGCATGTTTTTGTTATACAAACATTGCTTAACTATATATATCTTTGTGATTTTTCCAGTTTTGAAATTTTGTACATAGATTCTTTACATAAAAATACTAGACGTGTTTCGGGTTTCGCAATACCAAAAATAATGTTGTAGGTAGGTATATAAGAAGATTACCTAAGTATCAAAGTTTTAATCATTTACAAAAATTATAAATCATTCAAAAAATTTGGGCTCGTCCGGGATTTGAACCCGGGACCTCTCGCACCCTAAGCGAAAATCATACCCCTAGACCAACGAGCCATCTGATAGAAGTATCGAAATATACGTGCACATTAATGATTGCGATGCCTTTCACCGACAACTTTATGTAGCAATAAAGATTAACGTGTTCCTTAATCACTATTTACTTAATAATAGTTTCGAATATTATTACATCGGGTCTGACGTCAGTTTTGTAGACTGTCGGGATCTCCGATATGTCAAAATCATTTATTTATGTAAATACAGGAGGTTCTTAAAGATATATTGATCTCCGATTCTGCCTTTTTCGGCGTGCAAATTTTACATAATTGTACAGTGGGCTGCATCAATTGGGTACCCCGGTTGTATGAAAATTTTAATACAACTGGGGTACCCAATTGATGCAGCCCACTGTACATAAATAATAACTAAAGAAAAATTTATTAATTTGAATTGTGCATGCATTCAATAAATTAAAGTAAGTAAATTGTATTAAAGTCATTCTAATTTGGCAACAATTCATTATTCATAACGTGACAATCATGACACTACAGTAGTACCTAGAAGTCGTAGTAGATTTCGTAAGGTCGCCAGAATTATCCCATTTATCAATTAATTAAATCCGTGATCGCTGGTAAATAAAGAAATCATAAATAAAAACAAAAAGATTCAAATATCGATGAGACTAAAACCTTATCTTTATCTTAACATATAGTTTTTGCACATGTACATGATACAGTCAACAAAAGAGATAAGTAAGCACGATCGTCGGTTATAGTTGAAGTTTAGTAAGAAACCGATGGATGTTCTCGAATAAAATTTTATTTTATTAATAGAAAACAAACAGCTCATTTATCAAATTAAATTTCAGTCGACAACATCCATCGTTTTCTTACTAAACTTCAACTATATCCGACGATCCTGCATACTTATCTCTTTTGTTGTACATTATTTTCGCTATTTTAATTAACTAGGTGACATAAATCCGCCTGATAGAGCGTCAAAAGTCGCATCATCTGGAACCCGCCTAAAACAAACATAGTACATAGTACTCAACAAACAATGTCGTGACTGCGATGTCCGTACGTTTTGTGTGAACAGGAACTGGGGTAGACAATGTTAGAAATACGTGCCATGTAAAATCTAGGCGGGAATGGTTTGAGTAAAACAATAAAACCGGGCAAGAGCGAGTCGGACTCGCGCACCGAGGGTTCCGTAACATCCGGGTTTATGCATAAGGTTTATGTTTATGAAATTAAATGTTTTTTTTATTTTTGAGTTGATTGAATGAATGTAAATTGTGGTTTACGATTTATGACGTATTAAAAAAAAACTACTCACTAGATCTCGTTCAAACCAATTTTCGGTGGTAGTTTACATGGTAATATACATCATATTTTTTTTTTTTGTTTTATCATTCTCTTATTTTAGAAGTTACAGGGGGGGGACACACATTTTACCACTTTGGAAGTGTCTCTCGCGCAAACTATTCAGTTTAGAAAAAAATGATATTAGTAACCTCAATATCATTTTTGAAGACCTAGCCATAGATACCCCACACGTATGGGTTTGATGAAAAAAAAAAATTGAGTTTCAGTTCTAAGTATGGGGAACCCTAAAATTTATTGTTTTTTTTCTATTTTTGTGTGAAAATCTTAATGCGGTTCACAGAATACATCTACTTACCAAGTTTCAACAGTATAGTTCTTATAGTTTCGGAGAAAAGTGGCTGTGACATACGGACGGACAGACAGACAGACGGACAGACAGACAGACATGACGAATCTATAAGGGTTCCGTTTTTGCCATTTGGCTACGGAACCCTAAAAATGCTGTTTTGAGATAACATGCAACTAACAAGCCATAGATTTAATGCAGAATGAACTAACGTTTACGGTGTGATCATAATATATCTATCCGGCCTGCTTTAGTTCATTAGTATACCTAAGCCTAATACGACTGATACTTTTTTACTGAATTACATCCGTCAACTCACAATTCAGGTCCAGTTGAAAACCAGTGTCAGACACTATAGTTGTCTGGCATTATTGCTGAACTGGGCCTTTTTGGCGCAGCCGTGGGGCACACTTTCCTGCTAATTTCATATATCGGATGTTACACTTTTTATTCGATCTTTATTTTTGTTTTTGTCTGATGTATTGTGTTTTTTAATCTGTGCTAAATAAAGGTATTTTCTGTCTTTCTAATATTTAGTTGATTATTTATAGGCCCATGTGATTGAAAATAATGATCAAAAGCGTCCTTGTCTTGAATAACATTGGGTTAAGACACACTTGATAAGGGGTTGAAGATTTTTATAAAGGGCCTAGGAGAGAATCTTGTTGCTTAGATGTTTGAAATAATCACTCTGAATGTTTAAAGTAATCAAACATCTATGCAACAAGATGTCAGCAAGTTAAAAAAAAAAAAGTTATTTAAAAAATAAAAAAAAGTGAGAAATAAAAAAAAAATATTTAAAAAAATAAAAAACCCGACTGCGGTAAAAAACTGAAAAGCTAAAAACAAGCCCATTTTAAAATTAATAAAAGTTGGAAGCAGGCGGGACCCATATCATTTTTATTATATTTTCAAATTCAAATGAGTCCCCGCCTGCTTCCAACTTTTATTTAATTTATAATGGGCTTGTTTTTAGCTTTTCAGTTTTTTACCGCAGTCGGGTTTTTTATTTTTTTAAATAACTTTTTTTTATTTCTCACTTTTTATTTTGATATACCCAGTGTCACTCTCACAATTAAGACGAATCTAACGGCACCTCTCAAGCTGAAATCGATCAAGCCGTTTTGGCTACAGAGTGTGCCAAAGAAATATACATACATACATACACTCGAAAAACATAACCCTCCTTCTGACGCAGTCGGGTAAAAAATATGGTTGTCACGTGATCAACTTCAAACGTTAATATCTCGGAAACGTGACACAACGGGGTTTGGTATTATAACGGTTTCTGTTTGCATTGATGTCAGCTATTGATTTATACCTATAGATTTCAGCGTGACCGCGATTTAAAAAAAAAAACAGTGGCACGGGAGTGCCGACGTAAGTGAAAACAAAACACAAACCGAATACTTTGCCATCTCTCACTGATAAATCGGATATACATTAAAACCGAGTACATCCCGAGGACAGCCGAACACATCCGAAGCGGGTATTGTTTAATCGTAAAAAAAACACGCGCGGTGTCGCTTACGGTAACAATGGCGCGAGTTCAATGGTTTTTTCCCATCCAAAAAAAATTCCCAAAGCGCCTAAAGAAGTGTTCACTTCAAAAACAAAATGGCGCGGCACATAACACAAATAGTAGGTAAGTTGGGTACTCGTATTTTGCTATGAAATTGGATTAAAGCTTCGAATATTACTATATGTCGGAAACGTCATTAGTACGGGAGCTGACTTGACAACCGGAATCGGAACGCTAGCGCCATCTGGTGGCGCTTGACAGAGTCTAGCCTGAGTTCGTGGGGGTCGACGCTAGAGGACAGCGCGACAAGAACGATGTGGAGCCCTCTTGGACATTGGATATCGTACGAACAACATGTGCTTAGAAACTGCCCCGCGTTCCGTATCTGGTTGTGTCGTGTACCTACATTGTGTAATTTGCTAGTGTGATTAAATTGTTTGTGAAATTATAATCTGATTTGAACTGAAAACCGTTTTTCTATTGCGCATTATCCAACACATAACCCACTGTAGCCCACACTAGTTTAAATACCTATGGCTGATAATAACGAGACACACTATACCTTCCCCGTCATATATTATCTGATATTACAACATGGTCAGTGAAAGGCATCACGATTTTTACTGTGCACGTATATTTTGATAACTTCGTCACTCGGCTCGTTGGTCTAGGGGTATGATTTTCGCTTAGGGTGCGAGAGGTCCCGGGTTCAAATCCCGGACGAGCCCAATGTTTTTTATTATGTTTAAAGAATTATTAATATAGACATTTTAAAAAATCCAATAAGAATCTGTTTGGCAAATCTTATCTTTTTTTTTTCTTTTGCTCTTGCCGATAAGTTTTTTTTTGAAAACCGTTGGTTACTTATACCCTGACTATCTAGTCAAACTCAGAAGGCACAGTCTCTTTCTTCTCTCAAGATCCAGACATTCTTGGACTATGCAAAATAGTGTCGGAGATGGTGTTTTGAAGAAAGAACCACACAGCTTTGAGTGGAGTTTGAGTTAGCTCCACTCAAAGCTGTGTGGTTCTTTCTTCAAAATACCATCTCCGACACTATTTTGCATAGTCCAAGAATGTCTGGATCTTGAGAGAAGAAAGAGACTGTGCCTTCTGAGTTTGAGAGAGAGTGCTTCAGAGTAGTCGGTTAGAAACACCGACCTCGTCTAGTTTTAAAATGTTGTATTGACGCCAATTTATAGAAATTAAATATCATTTATCGTTTATCATCGTGTAGATAAAGAAATACCAAAACGTAGCAACAAGAAGGGTTTACGTAAACTGCAGAGATGCGCAAGACAAAACAGTTTTGCATTGCAAATCATCATCCAACGTTTGCTGGGGCTAGCTTGCTTGCAAGTGTCACTAAGTTAAAGCAACGAGTCGAGATATAGCGCAGTGTAAAGAGACTCTTTGATGTTAACGTTAAAATCGTATAACGGGATTATGGTATGGTGCTAAAGGATAATATTGCGCGTTTGAAGTTGGGACTTAAGATGCATCGCAGTGCAGATTTTTAGGGTTCCGTACCCAAAGGGTAAAAACGGAACCCTATTACTAAGACTTCGCTGTCTGTCCGTCTGTCACCAGGCTGTATCTCAAGAACCGCGATAGCTAGACAGTTGAAATTTTCACAAATTATGTATTTCTGTTGCCGCTATAGCAACAAATACTAAAAACAAAATAAAATAAATATTTAAGGGGGGCTCCCATACAACAAACGCGATTTTTTTGCCCTTTTTTGCTCGATATCAAATATGGCAACAGGCAGGCACTTGAAATATTCACAAAATACTCAGTTGTATTTTAACTTTAATAATAAACAATAAAATTAAAATTAAATAAATATTTAAGGGGGGCTCCCATACAAAAAACATGTTTTTTTCGGCGTTTTTGCCTTGTGGTACGGAACCCTTCGTGTGCGAGTCCGACTCGCATTTGGCCAGTTTTTTTAACTGGCAAATGTCTTTCTCTGCTTAACATTTCGAGGATTACAGGCGTGATGTTAAGTTATATGTGGTTTCTACTTTGGTCAGAGGCTAAATATTATACAACGTGACAATGCCGCCAGTCTCTTGGGCACCTACATTACCAGTCGACAGCGATGCGGAGGAATTTTCGACGCCATATTTTAGTTTGTTATTAGTTTTAGTTAGGTTAGGATATTATATTTGAATATTAGGTTAAGATATTATACTATTAGTCTGTGTGGTGCCGGACTTAAAGAATACCACCACCCCATACTTCTCGTGGGTGTCGTAAAAGGCGACTAAGGGTCTAACCGGAGAATGGGCAGCAGCTTTCTCTATGCATTCCACCACCATACCATACTGCAATCGCCAACCCGCCTGCCAAGCGTGGCGATTATGGCAAACCCTCCCCATTTTGGGAGAGGCCTATGTCCAGCAGCGGACGTCTTTCGGCTGAAATGATGATGATGATGATGATTATACTATTGCTATTATGCTGCATCCGGTTAGACGAAGCCGACCCCAACATAGTTGGGAAAAGGCTAGGCAGATGATGAGGTTAGGATATTATATATTTATTTTATTAGTTTGTTTTTTCTTACTGGGGCTTACTGGGAGTGTCCTTTCTATCCCTAATGCTTCTTGTAGGGAAATACCAAAAATAGCAATTCTCATTCTTCAGTCTTTGTGGTAGTTTACGAGAACAGAATTAAATAACCTTCCAGTGTTAAAGACTTGTAATTAATATGCAGCGTTCGGGACCCGAGTTGATGGCTCTTACAATTCCGCTCAATTTTAACCAAATAAAACAATTGTTGAGCCTCTAATACCAGTTATATATCTCGCCTTTTTTACTGAAAGCGTTGGTTAATAAAGCCTCATAATATCCGAATATTATCTATAACAAAACAACAGTTGAAATAATCGTTCCATTCACTTCCGTCAACGAGCGAGCCGGCGGCGGCGGCGTGTAGATAAAACAATAAAGCATTATTATAAATCAATTCTTATTGAAAGCGAGAGCGTTCTGAAATTTCAGCGGTTGATAAAAATGTTTTATGATAACTTTGTTAAATGTTTTGGAGTTAAATTGTGGGGATTATGTGTGTGATTTAGGTGTGTTATATCAGGTATACGGGTTTGGGCATTGTTCATCACGCTGTCTGTGTATGGGGTGACATGACAAAAGCGTTATTACAAAAAATGGAAAGAGACTTTTAATGTTTCAGTATAAAGTTAATACGTAGCTGATACAAAAGCAATATAAAAATCCCAGTGAATAAATAATTTTTTAAGTAAATTTCGCAAAACAGCTACTAAAACAACTTTTTTAAACGGACATTAACAATAATTTGTACAGTAGATAATTTTTTTTTTTTTTTTTATCTAGTCTTCACTGTAATTCCCTGAAAAACTTGAGCCTGTCGCAATGGCGACTTAAAACACTCTCAAGGCAGAAATGGAACTTAGGTAAGACTATCTCTTTTTGGCTGCAAATATAAATATTAGGAACACAAAAAATATACAACTGTCAAGTTTTCTTAAATACTCTCCAGGATAGGTAGGACCCACTATAGAAATCATCATCTGCCTAGCCTTTTTCCCAACTATGTTGGGGTCGGCTTCCAGTCTAACCGGATGCAGCTGAATACCAGTATTTTACATGGAGCGACTGCCTATCTGACCTCCACAACCCAGTTACTGGGCAATACGATACCCCTTGGTAAGACTGGTTGTCAACTTACGGGCTTCTGACTACCCGTAACGACTGTCAAAGATCTACGAGTGAGAGCCGGGACCATGGGCTTAACGTGCTTTCCGAGGCACGGAGGGGTCACCACGGTATGTAAACTTAAAGATGGTCACCCATCCACAGACCAACCGCGGCAAGTGTAGCTTAACCTGATCGATTGACCTGTGCGGCTGTTATTATTTAGCCACGGGCCCCTCCCGTATTTCTATTCCCGTATTTCTTCCGTATTTCTATACATATCTCAATGCTCAAAATTTGTTCTAACATCATTTTTTCCCGTTAATTATTCGCAAAAGTGTTACCATCTATATACAAGATAACTTGCAACACGCTACACGCTACACATCACTCCCGTACCATGTCCCACAACATTTTCCGCGTGAATGCTCCACCTAACATTGTGGCCAAATGGAGTTTTTACGACGTCACTAAAATTATTATTGTTGTCAGACGTTATAATGGATGTGGCCAGCGAATTTTTTACTCCGTTGGACAGTAAAATAGTAAAAGTAAAAATATCTATGACTATTTTCTTGCGAGGTGATCGAAAAATCGTGTATCTTGAAGTTTTGTATGTGTATCGTCTGTTTTAGATTGTGATCGGATTTCGGCGGCGGTGAGTGCTTTTTGGTTCGGAATTTGATTCGGTGCATTTCTGCTTAGCATTTTCTGTTTTAAACTAGTGCTTTGGCAATGGTGTATTATTATGAGCATTTAACGTTCATTGCAGGGCAGGCTGCCCTTACCTCCTTCCAGTTATCCCGATGGTGTAGCCAGTAGCCACCATAAATTCATAAAAAAGACTGGTGAAAAAGTGACTAGATTATAGATACAATTAAATGTTGATGTGGGTGTATCTTATTTAATTCAATCCCTAGGGCTCTCAAAGCTACAAAAGCAACTTATTATGTTCTCTAAGCACCTATATTAATCCTGAACTCTTTCCAACTAGATATTCTAGATACGTACTGAAATTCTAGTGAAATTACACGTATTCTGTCACGGTAATGTATATAATGACTTAACTCCGATTTTTTAGTTACTTTATTACATTACTGTTTTGGTTGAAATTAATAATAGTCATTAGTCGCATCGAAAGTAACATTAAGTTTTAAATGTCTCATTAATTATTACGTTTTGGCTCAATATTTTTTGGTAAAGTAACATTAGAGAAAATTTTCAGGACACTACGATAAGCCATTTTGTAATCTAGGTTCTAATTTAAGTAAAGGTTGTTTGTAATAGTCTTGAGGGCTTATGGCTAAGAAATAACAGCTGCACGGTTCGATCGATCCGGTTAAGCTATGCTTGCCGCGGTTGGTCCGTCAATCGGTGACCATCTTTACATACCAAGACCCCTCCGAGCCTCGGAAAGCACGATAAGCCGTTGGTAGGCTGTCATTCATGGATCTTTGATAGTCGTTACAGGTCGTCAGAAGCCCGGAAGTCTGATAACCAGTCTTACCAAGGGGTATTACCTATAATTGGGTTGTGGAGGTCAGATAGGCAGGAAGATGATGACGATGTTTGTAGTAGTCTTGAAATTGAATACTGAAAGGTGCAAATAAATTGAATACTAAAAAAAGGTTAAATCACAAATCGACGCCTTATAGTGGAAACCTCGTAGGTAGGTAAGTGTTAAGGAGGTCAGAAAGAACTGCGTGCTCTAAAATTTATTATGTTTTTTTTTCACCGGCTTCAAAAAAAGGGATTCTGTATTCTTATTAATTAATATGGTTAACCCGCTTTTATATCCAGAACTGTTCGATACTATAACATTGTCCGAAATGCATAAATGCTACTTACGAGGTATTGCATTCCAGAGGTTTTCACTCTAAGGCGACGAAATTAACCTTTTTTTTTGTTGTTGTCACTATTTTGTTACATTTTAAACTCTTTATTAATTATTACTAGATAATACTCGTATATATTAGCATAAGCTTGGAAGTTTTAATGTTCGTTTTTGTTTTATTTTTTGTATGATTTTGTTAGATTTAATGTTCTTTTTTATTGTTTTTATTTCCTGTGCGTGTCTTAAAATATTTTTCTTTCTTTCTTTTATGTAGGTAGTTTTCAACTTAATATCAGTTTTATCTCTTAAGTACATGTTATGAAGTGAACATAGCCTGGGTAGTATGTAGATCCGGAGACCTTCAGAGTAGTGTTTTAAGTATTTAGCTGCTAGAACTGCTGAGTATAAAGTCCTGGCTTCGATTTCGGTGATCTACTATATCTTATCCGTTACATGGATATATAACAATGAAATGCTGTTCGTTGGATGGAATGCTTCAGAACGGCTGGACCGACTTTTTGTGAATTATTAGAATTTGGACAGGTCGTCTGTCGGGTCTGTTATGAGATATAGAATGAAATAGCAGATAAATCTAGAGCTTGTAAGGCTCACCAAAATGCGTTACATAATAATAAAAGCATTTTAATTTTAATCCAAAAGACAGCCTTTGTGCCGACCGCAGAGACATCTGTCACTCAACAAAGACTCCAGAGACTTATGTGAACATATTATATCAATTTATTCGCAACTCAGCCTAGGTTAGATAAAGTTTCAGCCTAAAGACCTAAACACAGCCAAATGAGCCGTAAACGAATCTGGATTACCTACTACCATTTTAGGCTGTCAACGACATTTTGCTGATGTAGGTGACAAGGCATGTTTCGGTACAAGATCTGACCTTTTGAACCCGTTGAAACAATTTTATGCTGGTAAGAAAGAAAAAACCTCGATGGAAAAAATATTTCAAAAGAAATTAGGTACAGCCAGGGAAGTTCATTGTTCGGCAAATTGCCGTGCCATGTTATAACTATTTCATAAGACTCTCAAAGAATTGACAGTTCTGATCTTAATAGACGGACAATTTAAGTCGGTAGTTAATTTGCATAACAATTAAATAATTTACCTGACTTTACATGTAACGTTATATCATAATGTTATATCGGTAATACTGACGAATCAGTGAAACTGACTAATCAACGAAACTGACGAATTAAGTAAACTGACGACTGAGGGAAACTGACCAGTGATACGTGGATTCCTGATTTCCCATAATGGTATAGATAACTATCAATTTAGAGCGATTTCGAATAGTTATCAAATGTATGTGCCGATAAATACGTCTAATATGTAACTTCAAGGCTCATATTCCAATGGGACCGCTCAGGGACATCCAGTTACACTATAACGAACCGGAATGCTATATTTTATATCAATTTTACACCCGACCGACAACTAGTTTAGTTTTACGGCATAACTTTGGTGAATGAAGTGTCATCAGTCGGTATTAGTTACTTTAACAAAATGTTTAATATTTTACATATTCCATTTTCGATATATTGTCTGTGTGGTGCCGGACTTAAAAAATAGCACCACCCCGTACTTCCCGTAGGTGTCGTAAAAGGCGACTAAGGGTCGTACCGGCGAATGGGCAGCAGCGTTCTCTATGCATTCCACCACCATATTATACTGCGATCGCCAACCCGCCTGCCAAGCGTGGCGATTATGGCAAACCCCCCCCAACTTGGGGGAGGTCTATGTCCAGCAGTGGACGTCTTTCGGCTGAAATGATGACGATGATGATGATTTTCGATATAGCAACTTTCGGCTGTTACCTAATTTCTGTTCACGTAAGTATAATCATCAACATTCTTCTTCTTAGTTTAAATTTGCGTTTTACTTCTATACTTATGTCTATCTGGCATCATCTCATTTGTTGCTTTCTTATCAGCCATAATTATAATCTTAATAAATAGATAGTTTTACTACCTCAAAATTAACGATAACTAATTTTCCAAAATAAAAGTTAAAAAAAAAAAATAGTAATAGTTATTCCAACACTTGAAGAAACTGCTCCTTATGTAACCTTGATAACAAGTCAGAGATACTTGTACTGAAGCGTGGGACTATAAGTAAACTTATTTTAAGAGATCAAAGGGTTCTGAGCTCCTTATCTCTACTTCAATAGTTCTTTCGATTACCCTTTGTTACGATCCTTTGTATTCTATCAAAAAGGGACTTCACTTCATTCACTTTTCATAACTGAACTTAGAATGATTGGTGGAAGAAGATCAGATATTTTCGAGAACATTTTTTAATATTACTCTTGGTAATGTTGATAATGCACTTGCGTCCTTTGCTATCTATTCTCGTGTTCTACCATAAAGTTATTTTAGGATCGTGGGCTAGTTTCATGGTTTATTTTGGTATAATTTAACCTGGAATAATGAAAGAAAAATATCATCTAAATAAGGGTTATTCCACAAATCCCCATTGAGAATGGGGATTTGTGAATTCTATCGGACTTCAATAATAATGGGGATTTGTGGACAAAAAGTTCGTAAATCCCCATTGGTTTAAAATTAAAATACAAACAACATAATTATACCTATAATAATAATCATAAAGTATTTATTTCTTATGGAGGTTAGGACTCATTGATTATTTTTATAACCAATTAAAGCAATTAAAGAAGGTTCTTATCAGAAAAACACAGTTTTAAAATGAATATAAAATCATAAAGTTTTAGAATTGTAAATTTTCTTACGATTAAAAATAATTCAATGAGGCCTAACCTCCATAAGAAATATAGACTTCATGGATATTGTATATTATGTGTTGTTTGTTTTTTAATTTTGATTTGTGGACACAAAGTTTACAAATGCCCATTATGAAATCTACGACACTTTTTCTATGAGATTGATGGGGATTCTCAATGGGGATTTGTGGAATAACCCCGAAATAACCAGCCCTTACTTCCCGTGGGTGTCGTAAAAGGCGACTAAGGGTCTTACCGGAGAATGGGCAGCAGCGTTCTCTATTTATTCCACCATCATACCATACTGCGATCGCCAACCCGCCTGCCAAGCGTGGCGATTATGGCAAACCCCCCCCAAAATTGGGGGAGGCCTATGTCCAGCAGTGGACGTCTATCGGCTGAAACGATGAACCAGCCAAAGGCGTAGGGTTAATGACCATATGGAAAATAGTAAGGCATTAAGAGCTGCAGACAAAAAATAAACGTTGGGATTACACAGCTGTTGCATAAAAAGTTAAAACTTCAACAACGTTCAGTATTCAGTTGCTGACTGCAACTCAAAGTCCTAATTAATAAAGTATCAACTTCTTGTTTGTGAGACAAACTTAAACTTCAATAGTTCTGTCTCACTCTCGCAAAGAGTGTGAAGATAAACGTTAATTAAATAGTACCAAAAACTTCACTCAAGCAATGTGTTTGAGGATCACCGAAACGATGGAATTTAGAGATATGATGACAGTGACCAGAATTACTTGAGTTTTACAAAATATTCTGCGCTATTAGGGAAATTTATGTATGAGTAATAAAAATACTCAAAATTTCGGAAAAATAAGATTTAGAATTACAAAAATGCATAAATTTAATAAATTAAAGTATATTTTTTGTGAAATCTAAATTCAAAATAGAAATATTTAATAAGTCAGAAAATTTTAAATTCTACGACCTCACTTTTAATCGACCAAATTTATCATACAAAACTAAAAAGTAGGACCTAAAATAAAATAAAAGTAGGCCTGACGCATAATTAAATTTTCAGGCGCCAACGACGATAAATAATGAGAAGGCAACTTGTTTTAATGAACTTAATAGTGAGTGCTACGATGCACAAGAAGGCCAGAAATATGCTAATTAGGATACTATCAAAGGCTTTATATATGCTCTTTGGGGCGAGGAATTCGCTACTACTCTTTGCGGTGTGCAGGGGTAATGAATGCTTGTAAGTAGGCTTTTTCCCTATGGCTTTTTATGGTAAGTATAGGTACCATAGTATAGGAATAGAGGAAAGACAAAGAAACGATAGATGAGTTATGTGAAAAATGATAGTTTACGCCGAATGGCATTTCATACAATTTTTCAAGCCCTTATTTTTCGAAATGAATGAACCAATTTTAATGAAACTTCATATGCATAAGCAGGATACAAAGGTCTAAAAAGTTAGTAGAAAACATTTTCGAAAAATAGTGTTACAGCCAAATTAGACTGATTTTAAATTTTCCATAGAAACAGAGATTTCCAGTTATCTTTTTTTAAATAAGACATTTTGAAAATGTTTTCTACTAACTTTTTAGGCCTTTGTATCCTGCTTATGCGTATGAAATTTCATTAAAATCGGTTCATTCATTTCGAAAAATAAGGGCTTGAAAGTTTGTATGAAATGCCGTACGGCGTAAACGCTCTTAAGGGCAAATACTGAGATGACGGCTAATGTAGATGTTGGGAAGAACACTGATGTGTCGACCCCGAAAAAAAGGGATTAGGGCTGGAGGAGGACGATGATGATTTGGTAATGAAGTGTAAGAATCTGCATCACCAATAAAATTCTATCATTAGTTAAAAATAAGCATAGCATTAGTTGTGAGTCTTCATAAATAATTTCTTCCTGCAGAATTTTTCAAATACAATAAATAGGTAGCGTGCTTCATGCGTCACGTAATTTTTTCCACATATAGCGCCCTCCAAAATTTAGCTGATATTATTCCATTTTAGCTGTAATGTCACATTGTGATTTAACATTTTAGTTTCTAATGTTTAAACTGTAGACTGTAACGTTTTTATTTACTAAGGGCTGATTTTTTAATAGTCAGATAACTTATATCTGAAGAATAAATATGACACTTTGACATAATTTCCATACAAAATTCATCTACATGTGACTTATCATAATAAATAAATAAAAATATTTTGAATCAAACTCAAACTCAAAGCATTTATTTCAATTAAACCTTGTACAGGCACTTTTGAATTGTCAAAATGAAATAGTCTGTCAGTTACTCAGAAAGTTGAAGCTAGTTGCCCATTCCAAAACGTAGATCTCTATGGAGAAGAACGGGCAAGAAACTCCATGGACACTCTTTTAAATCAAGTTATTACAAAATCCTGGGTACATTATTCTTGTTGCTTCTATATGTGAGAACAATGTAAAAAAAAAGACAAATGAAGAAACAATTCAAAATATAAGATTAATCATAATGACTAATCATAATGTGGCATCACAACTGAAGTGGAAAAATGTCAACTTACTTTTCGAGGGCACTGAATTTGCAAATGAAATTAACGAGGGGTTATTTTTTGCCCCTTTATCACCTTTTCGATTATAAGATATATTATCCAATATTCACTCCTCGAAACCCAATTCCATAAATCGATTTAGTCACGATACCCATAACCTAATTCTACAATAAATTGTTTGTATTGGGACATAATTATAGTGATTTTATCATTTTGCTGATCAAAGTTGACCTTATGTAAACGTTTTATCAAATACCAGTCATTTGTTATTTACGAGTTAGCACATTTTGATATTGCGTATAATATTATTTAGAGCATCGATACGTTTCCCGGGCGGCTATAAATTTAAAAGAGGCCAGGAACATTATTATTCGGCAAACATAATTTTCACCGAGTGATAATGATGTACCTATTTGGACGACATCATTAATGTTAAATTGAAAAGTTAAAGTTGGAATCCACGAATTAAACTGAGGGCTGATTTTACAAAAATCTGTTTTTTTTATCCGTGGATTAAAATTGAAGTCTGACAGTTCTAGTATGGACAAACTGTCAAAAATTTTGAAAAAACTCCCAAGATAAGACTTATTCTAGGAATAAAAGTTTGGTGAAATTAGACCTTAGTTAGATAAGTGTTAGCCTAAAAAGTCGTAAGCACCTTTGATATGTACATGTTAACTGTAAGAAAATATTAGGCTTCTGTTGCTGGATCCAAGAAAACTAATAGTTCTACAGCTTAGTGGTCACCATATTATGGATCTTATTTTCTAAATAAACTAATAAAAATAATTATAAAGAGAAAATATTTGATTTTTGTATGTTTGTTTGTTACGCTTTCACGCTAAAACTGCTGAACGGATTTAAATGAAATTTGGCACATGGATAGACCATGACCTGGTTTAGGACATTGAATAACTTTTTTTTAATAACTTTTAACCCCGATACTGCCATGGGATCGAGTCATATGCGGGTGATACTGCGGCGAGCAGCTAGTTTATTATATGGATCTTAAGTATACGCTTTACATTTAGGTGTCCTCTAGTGTTAGTAAAAATAGGCATCATTCCTGTTTTAAATTTGTATTTGTATTTTAGTTTGGATTTGGATTTGTATTTTAGTTTTTGCCACCGACTTCCGAAATTAAAGTTATTTTTCTCTTTATTTATAGTGTTTTTGGAAGTCGGTTGTTTTTTATGTAAAAAAGTTTTTATTTGTCACTTTTTAGCGGGTCAGTTTGTAATTTATCTAAGTTATAATAGCCTAATGTCAACTGCTTATCACCTTTTACAAAATAAGCTATCCCCGATGCATGGACGTTAATTGTTGAGGAGTTCTCCTAGTAAGAACCAGGAGAACTGGAGCTGATTGAGAAGTCACCATCAGCTCCACTTCACCATACGCGTTGTAATGAGCATAAATTGCTTAGCAGCCATATTAAAGTAATCGAATCGCAACCCCTGAAATATTTGTCATTGAGTAGTGCCATTTGTGATCTTCATCATCAGTTCCACTTTACCAAGTCATAATTTCCGAGAGCAAATGCTCAAGTTACTTTAATAATAAAAACAAGGCAAGAAAAATTTTGCTAAGGGCCAAGTTTATGTTACGCTTAGTCGTGTAAAGACGCTGTACAACATTGTATTATGCGACTTGGAACCTACCAAATTGCTAAATAGACCACATGACGAAAAGGCATTGCGTGAAATGCAACGATTGAGGCTTTTATAAATCATCATCAGCCAATTGCAGTTCACTGCTGGACGTAGACCTCCCGAAGTTTGCGCCAACGTTCGCGATCCTCCGCTTCTCTCATCTAGCCACTACCGGCAACCTTTGTTAGGATAATTATACAGAAGAAAAACTCGCAAAAGTATTTCACTTTAAGAAGTATTTATTAGTTTTTAGACTAGATGCTGATAATCCTGGCTGCAGCATCAGGCCAACTTATGTCAACATTGCATTGAACTTAAAATTTAGTCCTGTTTAAAATGAGCCCAAACACGACTACGGTGCTGTAATTTCAAGGTTTGTACTTTTTCTGATGCTCGACTGGCTTCAGCATCAGGTCTCTATGTACTTCGGTGTTCCTCATTAACAGTACGTTTATCCACACATCGAGCCCTTTTCAATGAGCCTAAACACGATATATCTGCTGTTAGTTGTCGATGAGTTAGGTACTCTGCAGACTATCCTGACTGCAGCATCAGGTCATAACTTGATGATCATGAGACCAAATGTGACAAATGCCCTATCAAACATCAAAACAATTTACTAAAACAGTCCTTGCCTGTTCGAGTAACTTCTTACTGTTAAGGAGTTGAACCTTCCATCATCAGCCCAGCTACCTGAGATAGTGACAACCGTACGCAAATACACAAGATACTTCATAAAATATGCGAAAAACAATAAGTGAGCCTATAAAATTTGAGGGTTGCTCTCGATTTCTCTAAGATCCCATCATCAGATCCTAACTTAGTGACAATGGGACCACCTCCGAACTATCTACTTTCGAACAAAAAACGAATTTTGAAAATCCGTCGACAATTGGCGGAGTAATCGATGAACAAACATACAAAAAAAAAAAAAAAAAAAAAAAAAAACATACAAACAGCCGAACATAGTACCTCCTCCTTTTTGTGAAGTCGGTAAAAATAGGCATCATTCCTGTTTTAAATTCGTCAATAAAGCATTTCACTTTAAATTTATTATAAGACTCCTCATAAACGGCTAGATTTTAAATAACGAAGATATCACATCTAGCGACGACAAGTAAGAGCACTTTGATTCTCTTGTAATATAATTATTAGCGATAATTCCTCCCTGTGAGCAAGGAGAAGGGTGGCTCCGGGCACTTATGCAGAAGGCTGTGCTCCTTGACATTTCGCTTGGATTGCACGCCAATTTCTTGTTCAATGAACTTGATTAATCGGTTTAAATAACGTAAATATTTTTAGGGAAATGACTAGTTGAGAATAGACACTTATAGAAAAAACTTTATTCAGGTCAAACTCTTGAAAGTATTTGAGATTTATAAACTAATATATTTTCCCATAACATCAACATCATCATAAGCTGCCTAGCCTTTTCCCAACTATGTTGGGGTCGGCTTCCAGTCTAACCGGATGCAGCTGAATACCAATATTTTACATGGAGCGACAGCTTGTCTGACCTCCACAACCCAATTATGGGTAATACCCCTTGGTAAGACTGGTTGTCAGACTTTCGGGCCTCTGACGACCCGTAACCACTGTCGAAGATCCACGAATGGCACGGGACCAACGACTTAACGTGATTTCCGTGGCACAGAGAGGTCTTGATATATAAAGATGGTCACCCATCCACGGACCAACCTCAGCAAGCGTAGCTTAACCTGATCAATCGACCCATGCGGCTATTATTACGTAGCCACAAGCCTCTCATAACATCATACAATCATATTATTAGATTCAAGCACTCTCTGGTTTTGAAGCTTACAGTAAAACATCTAAATATACTGCATCTTCAAACGCATTAGACAAATCATTTAAAAAATAACTAGTGTAATCAATACATCAACTATTTGAATTGCTTATTGGTATTGGATCGTGTCGACCGGGCTCAATTAACATTGTAATTAAATTAAAGCCAGCGAGCAAATGATAAAGTGTTCCAACGCCCCTTCGCACTTACATGCTATTACAACTGTCATGTGGGCTTCTAGAGTCAATTATTTTTTATTTTATTTTATTTTTGGTTAGGTTGGTGTCGATGTCACTATCAGTAGTGAGTTAATTATATAGTAAGTGTAATTTGTACCGTTTTAGATTTGATGTCATCATTACTAATGATTTTGTTATCGACTAAACTTATTAGGGACATATATGCAAAATTGTAACAAAATCTATCCGGTAGTTTTTGTGTGATAGGTACTGGAACATACATTCTGAAAAAAATTCTCAAAATTATATTTGCGGCATTACAATCGTCCCCAGTCCTGAAATGATTAAAAAATATATTATATTCCATGCACAGTTTTGACTTTCTCTGCGATTTTATTATATGTATGGATACTTTTAATTTTATTCTTTCCAGAGACAATAGGAATGACTATACTTTGATTCGCGTCAGTAGGCATTGAAAAACAGTTTGTCTTGCTAAAAGAAAAATGTGAACGTTCAAGAAACTTTGTCGACCGAATCCTTTACTGATTGTTCAATACAATTTCATTCAAGTTCGAGTTGGCAATAGGATTTAGCTAGATAAGTCTACTGAACGGCGAACCGTGGAGTTACGAAAATCTGTATTGTAGGAATAACGTTGTGAGTATTTTCTATATTTCTATGTTATCGTTTTAGTTCTACATTTTATACATTACTTGTTTTATGCTTACTGCACTTACAGCTTACACCAAAGCGTACAATAAGTGAACTATTTAACATTTAAAACTAAAAACTTCACGCAAAAATTAGGCAAAGATTTAATCTATGTATAACATTGCATAACATTATCGCTCTAATATTTTTAAATTGGCATCCCCAAATTTCTAGAAATTTACCTTATTTACACCTACATATTCACATTTGGCTGCTAAGGTAAAAACCAGAGCAATAAAATTAGGTTTAACGCCTAATACCGACCACAAGCTGACCATAACAATAAACAATTTCAGATTGGACTGTACCATAGAAACCACACGTCCGAAAATCCGGTCTCTCCTAATCAGATCCCAATTTATGGAATGACATATCACTGCCGCTGAAATTCAAATTTCATACCTACAGAAATAGAGTTGGGATTTCAGTAGCAGGTTGAAAGATATTTCCACAATTTCCAATTAAAATTAGACTTTAGAATTTATGGAATAGGATATAAATTGCAGTGGTAAGTTTCCTAAGATAACTTCAAATTATCTCTGTCATAAAACATGATATGTCTGTTTGTATGTTAGTTAACTGTGAATCAGTTTATAATTTGGAGTTTGATTTTCACGTTAATTTTATTATATTTGGGAGTTTATAATTACTATTACGTAGTAAACTATAGATAATATTTATGAAATGTTAGATTTTGCTATAAATTATGGCAGATGTTAACTGTTCAAGTTTACCATTACAAAGTTTTGATATGTGATGTTATATCATGTTACGATTTATTGGTGCTTTGTACGAAAATACATAGGGTTACAGTCATTTATGAATGTAACTTTAGTATAGTTTCATATAAAGCAAATACATAGTAGTTATTCTAGTGTAATCACACTAATATTATAAAGGCGAAAGTTTGAGTGTGTAAGGGTGTGTGTGTGCGTTTATATGTTTGTTACTTCTTCACGCTCAAACGGCTAGACCAATTTTGATAAAATTTAGTATGGAGGTAGCTGACACCCTGGATTAACATATAGGACTTTTTATCCCGATATTCGCATCGGGATCGACATTTACGCGGGTGAATCCGCGTGGCGTAGCTAGTATTTAATAAAGAGATACAATGTTCCTAAAAATAATAAAGAAGTCTCCAGGAATCTATGAGAATAATCATAGATGATTAAATCATCATCATCATAATCAACCTAAAATGTTCCCACTGCTGGGATACAAGTCACCGCTATGAGAGGGAGTGGTCATAATCCACCACGTGGGCCCAGTGTCGGTTGGTGGATGTCAAGTGCCTTCAAATTTTTGGTTCTAAGACATGCCGGTTTCCTCAAGATTTCCTTCACCGTTTTGAGAGCACTGGTGATGAAATTAAAGTAAAGTGCCTGGTTCGAACTCACGATCTAAAAGTTGTAAGTCGGGGCCGATACAACAGGGCCACCACTGCTCTCTGATGAAAAAAATAGCTAGATAAGACTAAAAGTGAACAGAAGTTGTATATTCAGTTGAAGAGACACAATTACTCAGTAGCAGTGAAGATCTACTAAATGATTATAAGAAATAGATTAACGATTCCACATCTAAGGACAGTGATAAGCCATAGATCAACAATAGCATCCACCACATAGCTCAACACACAGGATACTAAATTGTACGCTCATCACGTTTGCGGTGACATAGCACGTGTGGCCGACAGCGACGCGACCGCGGAATGCGCTTTGTTGACATCTAGCCACGTCGAATGGAGACGCAGGGAATGTGGGAGAACGATGATTGTTAACATGACCGTGTTGTTTGTTATCTTCCTAGTTTTTGTCGTATATTGCAGGCGTAGTTTATTAAATTTCTTTATCGGTGTTGCGCATGTGGTTCTCAACCAAATATTCGTTGTTTCTTTTCTTAATGTTTTTATAGTTTTTACGGATGTGTTTAATGGGATGTGAAATCATAATCTTCTATACATAATAATACAATCTTATTTATCTTCCGATTCTTCTGAAAGCCATTGAATACCTCTCCACTCCTCAAGCAACTCAGGACATGTTGCCCTCTTGTCGCTACGTCACGTTACTATGTGCTAGCGACCGTTTCCGGTGGCCCATGTGCCATTTTAACCATGTATATATTCGCACCTACACAGTGCAAAAACGTCACTTGTGCAATAGATGTAATTTTTCAGAAGCGTTTGAAAATTCGATTGCAAAATCGACGACGAAGTTCTTCTTGACTAAACAATAACGACACAACTGCCCTCTCGCGGAAAGTATACGCACTACACCAATGACAATTACTCACCAGGTAAAGGGGTACCCCTTTACCGGGTGAGTAAAAGTGTCGTTTTTGCACCGTTGGTGCGTAAAACATTGATCAGGCAGGGGCCATAGTTCTTTCATAGTTCTAGATAACCAGTTCACTTTAACCATCTAAATCAATAATCCAATATTTGTTTCCTTAACTTACAATAAGGTAAGTCCTACACCAACCGGGGAATGTCCTTGGGTGCACTTGCATAGTGTGTGCAGGGATAATCGTCTGTTGGTGCCCCCCTTTAATTAAAAATGTCTAACGGGCTCTGCGAGTTCGCTTCGGCACCTCGTACGCCTTCCAAAGGTCTGGGACCCGAGGATTCCGAGATATGTGCAAAACATTTTTAAATTAATTGTTTGTTTGTATGTAGGAAGTAATCTCTGGAACTGTCAGTCGGATTTGATTGATCTTTTGTCGTTTGGTAGCCCAATTCTTGAAGAAGGTTATAGGCTATTTAACATCATGCTATGACGCTTAGGACCCGAGCAAAAGGAAGGAGTCAGAAAGAACAGTAAGATAAAATGAAGTAGTAGCACGGGCGAGCGATAGGATGTGGCGCGATGCGTCGGGGCCCGAAATTTGACGCGGATGAAGTCGCGGGCAGAAGCTAGTCGGTAACGAAAGCTTAAACTCACGTCATTCAACTGTGTTTTAATAAAAATCTTCCAAAACATTTATAAAATGAACTTTAGCAGGTTAATTTTATAAATGTTTTGGAAGATGTTCATTTTCAGAGATCAATATTCTTAATAGTCACCAATCCATCTAGCACTAAACGCATGATCCTCCCATAAAATCGAATGAAAACAAATCGACGGCTACAAGCTATGACCCGTGTCCATCGCAAATAAACGAGGTCGCATTATCAAAGTCTGATGGATTACATCTGCTTAGCTGACGGTCCATTTAACATCAGGTGAGCAAAAACGTGACGTCATTAATCATTGGTGCAAACGATGCGTGGAAATATAGGATACAGAGTATGAAACGAATTTGTTTGAAGGTGAAATGTTTTGGGTAAAAAAAAATTAGGAAGCCATTTGGTAGGTGATCATTTAAATATGTATACTTTCAGTATCAAAAGTTTTATAGGTAAAGAGGATTCCAGTTACGAGAGACTAGAATGGTGGTATGAAAAACTGGATGTCCCAAAATGGAGAGGACGAGCAAAATCAAAACTCTAGTGAGGCCAATTATTTATACTGACCTTACCATATTTCATTCAAAAGAACGAAATATGGTAAGGTGCTTAGTATAAATTATTTAATTATTTATTTAACCCACCAAAAACATTTTCATGTATAATGTTGCCAAGACGAAACCACATACGGCTCGCACTGTCAAAAAGTTATTAGATCTCATTTAGAGCCACGCTTTTATAAGGCCTACGTAGACCGGGACGGCATGGCAAGGGATTTCAATTTTTACTAATGGACATTCAAACGTATCGATATAGAAATACGACATGAAATGCTATGCTTTAAAATGATGCCGTGGCATCGAAAGGGATTTCATTGCACGCCATTGAAAGACGCGCTACGGGCTCCCGCGGCGGGATGCCGTGGCGTCCTGCGGTAGGCAACGGCATGCCAAGGACTCCGGCACTCCTTGTGACATATCGCGGGGTGAGGCGGCGGGGGTAGAAAAGCGGGGAAGCCGCTGGAATACCGCGGTATCTAAGCGGCTAGTGTGCGCTGACTGACGGCAAAATCCCTTGCCATGCCGTCCCGGTCTGCGTAAGCCTTAACTGTACAGGCCCTAACTCTACAAGCCGTAACTTCGAAAACTCTACACCTTAGTCAAAATATGAGGCTTGGCCGTCTCGTTCTCATTTCAGATTAAAATAATATTCAATAACAAACCTGTAAGTTTCTCGCTCCAGTAAATGAGGTGTAAATCCTTTTGGTGTGCCTAGCGTAGTCTGTGAAACACTTTGACTGGCACTAAGAACTTCGAGTCATAATTCAGAGTGAAGTTGTCCGTCAAGAGATCGGTAAAGGCGCGCCTCGAGTACTTACTTACCACGAGATTGAAATTTATGCAATAAAAATATTCTGGTGTCATAATTATATTAAAATAATAGAATCTATACATATAATAAATCTGTAGAAGGGTCAATTCTGTACATTGAAAATATTGAAAAAATAAATAGCGGGGGGTGTTGCTGGATCGATACCAAACCCAAATATGTGATTAAAAAAATTTTTGTCTGTCTGTCTGTCTGTCTGTCTGTCTGTCTGTATATGCAGGCATCACGTGAAAACTAACGGTTCGATTTCGATGAAACTTGGTATAATTATACCTTATTATCCTGGGCATAAAATAGGATACTTTTTATCCTGGAAAAATACGTAGAAAAAAAAATCTTATTTTTCGGTTTTATTCA